>OX579636.1:32212914-32812874 GCA_951230915.1 Antitrichia curtipendula
AAAAATCATAATATGTCTAAAATATTAAAATAGTATAAAATATTTCAAAAATAGAAGTAATAGTGATAAACAAAATGGTCTAATTGATGTACTCCTTAAACTCATACTAAGAGAAATTTCATATACTGGTATAAAGTTTAAAAGTGTTGTATCTTAAGCTTTCAAGATGTCACCTTTAAAGTATCCCCAAATTACAATTCAAAAAATTCAGAAAAAAATTAAAATAGAATAAAAGTAGATTATTAGAGCTACATTTTTTTAAGTTAAGTTTAAAATATTCAAAATAAAAAACTATGTGAAATTGAGGTTTGACTTTCAGAATGCCCCTTGGCCTTGCAAGGTCTTTAAAGGAAGAAGAAAGGCACATTAGCATCCAAAAAAACAAGAATAGTCTCCCCTCTAAAGTTTGGATATTTTCAAAAATTTGGTGCCATAATTATAGGAATACTAAGTAGGTGGAAAATTTATCATTTTGAAATTTGCATGTAGCCTCTTTTTTTATTTGCAACATTAGTTTATTTGTTTCTAGCTCCTTCTCCAAGTAATTTCCAAAAAATTCAACTTTTATCTTTTGGTTTAATTTTTGCCAACCATATTAGCCACATATGATATATAATTTTGTTTTAACATAATATAATGTATCTTTTTTTTATTCAAAATAATAAATTGACTCAAATATATGTGGAATGTTTCAAGATCTACCATTCTATTATTAATTTTTTTTATATAAATTTTTTAACAAGGATTTTAGTTTTCTATTGATAACAAATTGAAGAAGTTTGAATTTGAAAATGTTGGAATGTGAAAAGAATTCTTATAAGGCATTTTGGAAAATGGAAGTTTTGAAATGGAAATGAAAAGGATTTTGGCAACTTAACTTATTATAGATGGAAGTATCAAGAGTTTACTTCCAAAATCCTCAAACCAAAGATAATAAGATGAGTTTTTAAAATCATAATAAACTTTAATTATTCTTCCAAAATATTAGTATCAATAACAATATCCATGATTGATTCATTTAGAAAACTCATTCTTCTTACCATTTATATATTACATGATCTTCATTGAAGAAGCTTCAATGAATATAAATTGCACGAAGTGCATATTTTGAAAATAGTCTTAAGCCTTGTGTAGTTGAGCATTTAAGGATTAAATGATTATCTGCTTGTTGCATTGTACTCGAGCATTGAGAAAACATACAAGAAGGTGGATAAAATTAAAAGTAGTTGTGTGGCTTCACAATTATTGAGCTTTAAAGACTTACAATAGTTAAAATAATTGAAGCTTCAATATTCAATTTGCTTTTGTCATCTTGCTTCACAAAATAACATTATGATTATCCACAAATGTAACAATGTATTATAATTGGACCCTCACTTAACCTCATTGCAATTAAATTACACATCTTGATCATTAGATCTACCATTACACTTACTAATAATTATAAAATATTGAAACCAAAATTTGAATTTAAATATATATAAATAAGGATACAATATTAATATTCTTTTATCAAGATTTTAAATTGAGATTAAGACATTACGTTCTAACTATGGTAATTTTACGAGATTTTTTTTAAGTCATTTTTAAATGTAATTTTTTCAATTCAAATAGTATTTTTGAAGATGAAAAGCATTTGTATTTATTAACTATAAAATATTTGAAAATTCAAAATTTTAACACATAGTCTACAAGAGGTCAAATTTTTTTAAGAGTATCTTAAATGTCTTGTTGTACAAATGTTTTATTGTACAAATTTGTAATGTAATGATGACGCTTGGTGCACTTAGTTCTACTACAACAAACCATGTGCAAACAAGTGGTTTCTAATAAAATGTAACTTCAACCTAAAATTTTGAGCATTGTTTAATAATGACTATAGGTTTCTATTGCCAAAATTTTCATCTGAAACAAAATATGAAATGATTCTAGAAGAGGGTGAAAATGAACTAAAATGGCATTATTTTCAACTCAAATAATTATAGAGAAAACATTTAGATGACCATTGAATCAATATTCAACTCAAAATGAGCTTTCAATAGAGAGTTATTTTTAGGAGTTTTTTGCTCATTTTTTAGACAATTTTTTCTTGGGGTGTGAAAGTTATTTTTCAGTTCTATAGTGTATCTTTTTACTTCAAAAATTTGTAACTAATTATCATTAACAAATAAAAATATCAATAATTCAAAACATAAACTTTCAAAGTAGGAAAATCTATTCATACTTTTTTAATTTTGTTATATTAATAATTCAAAAAATAAATAGGGGGTCTAAAGTTTTGTTCGCACGTGGTTTGTAATGGACACTCCAAGTGAACTCCCCAAGCAATGACATAACCTTGAAAGGACAAGCCTATGACCACTTTTTTTGAAAAACTTAAAGTTCATCTTTCTATATGCTTCCATTCTACAACTATAAAAAAATGAGATTTTATTTATTTATTTTTAAGAGATTTAATTACATGTCTTCAACAAGCCATAGAAATTTGTTTGTGAAAATTTGAAATTACTGTGGATTTTGAATAAAAGTGAAAAAAATTCAATATCAAATACAAAACATCCATAAAAGTTCTAAAAATCTTCCATATATGTATATTATAGTGTAGAACATCATGGTTCAAAAACATTTACCACGTCATCCTAAATTAAAAAATAAGCACTCCATGGTTTTAGAGCTCTAAAATTCAAATTGCAAAGAAACATTGAATTTTTCAAGTTTTTCAAATTTTCAAATTGTTGTAGAAACTAGACTTAATAAGTTTTGTTTCAATAGTTAGTGTCAATTTATAAAAAAAACTCTTACAATTTAAATTTAGTTCCAAAGAAAGAAGCACAAATTGTCAAATATGATACACTTGATCCATGGATTTGTCATCTTTTTTATGTAGAATAGTCAAAAAATACCACAAGGAAAAAATATATTACAACATCTTTCATTGAAATTAGATTCAAGCAACTTCCTCCAACCAAACAATTGGATGAAAAAATATTTTTTTCCATCCTTGAGGCTTCTTTGAAATCATCCAAAGGACCAAAAGGTCCTTTTAGGCATTTCATGGTTAATCCTTAAAGGAAGTTGAAAACATTTGCCCTTAATTTTGGTGTAAAATGTGTGGTTTTAGATTTGATAATCAATATAGTTGAAAGAATATTGAAGTTTGGATTGACTTGAATTTTTTTGTGAATTCATAAATGATCAAAAACAATATTTTATAAAATGCATACATTATTGGATATTGTCGTGTAGTTTTTAGAAATGTTGTACTCACATAACAAGAAAAATAGAGTAGTTCTACATCTATTATTACTTTGTTAAGCGCAAATCATGGAAGGAAGGTCATAATGACTTACCAATTTTTTGAGTTGTGTAGAGGTGTTTGTCGTAAGGGTGACCTTGCATTAGGTTTTGTAAAAAACATCGTGTGAAAATGTATATCATTTTATATGGCATTGGGTTTGAAAACATTATACACTTGATTCATACAAGTTGTGTTGATCATTGCATATGGGAATAAGTTTAGTGACCTCGCACGATTGCTAGCATGTGAACCTGTGATCTTGAGCCCATGAGCCTAAAAGCCTAGACTCTTATATTATAGATGCCTATGTTATAGGCACCTGCTATAGTTATATGATGTTTATATTATAGGTGTCTATGTTATAGGTACATATTTTATAAGCACCTTTCATAGTTATAAAATATTTATATTATAGCTATGTATGTTATAGGTACCTTCAATAGTTGTGGAGTACCTACTTAACTCTAGGCTCAAGGTTCTTAGGCTTGCATTTCTAGGCTCACATGCTAGTGTTGTTGGTGACCTTGTGTCACTTTAAGGTGACCATCATTCTCCAATAGTGGCATCCATTCCTTTTGACTTGAACTCCTTTCTTAAAAAATATAATTATTCATTTATATATATATATAAAAGAATGATCAATGGCTTTAGAAATGGAAGTATTTTTTAAGCAACAAAGTATTAAATATCTTTAGGTGTTAAGATTATAAAATGTTAAAAGCAAGATAATAAGTTCTTAAAATGTGATAATGTGATCATTTAAAGAACCTTTAATTTGGGTCTCATAAAAATGACAAATCAATAATAAAAAAAATTAGAATTGCTAATTCACATCCCTAAAGTAATTATTCAATACAACATAAATATTGAGCAATTTTGATACTTGTATTTTTGGAAAAAATATTATTATTATTAAGAATCATGTAAGGAAAATCAACATCAATATGGACATGTACTGAATACTACTAGAAAAAGGAATCTAATCAACATAAATTAAACCATGCATGTTAATTCAGTAGATTCATAAATTGACGCTCTTAATTCAATAAAGTAACAAAAAATAGATTAACAAAGTTGTGCAGGCATTGCATCCCCCTCTTCAATTGTTGACATGGCAGCTGAGGTGTTCACCAATTGTGCAGGATGGTGATGTAGAGGCAAATGAAAATATATTTGGATGATTTAATGCATGTTATGATAAAGTAGGAAAAACATGAATAAGCATATTTCAAATGGTGTGCTCTGATTGGAAAATCTAGATCTACAACATAACTCTCTCTTCTCTTCTTTCACTATCTAATAGATTACAAAACTAGAGTTTGAAGTGTTTTCTTGATGTTCTAGCAAAGTACTGTAGATTTTGGCTTGATGCCCTTTAGTAGAATTTGAAGGTTTTGGTGAAAGATTTTTAGAATTCTTCTTCTTCTTTTACTCTCTACTTCAAGGCTCCTTGTTTTTGTTTTTTTCTAAATGTTTTGAACAACATAATTTAGATGCTTTTGGTTCAATGTTTCAACGAAGTTTTGGGATAATTGACACAATGTTTCACTACGGTTTTGTTGATAGATCTCTTCTCTCATGTTAGTGTCCACTTTCTTTTACTATGCTCACACACTAGAATTTTGTCACTTGTGGTTCATTGTTACAACTCAATTTTGTAATAATTGCCTTGGTACTTTAGCACAATTTTAGAGATTGTATTAGTAAATTGTCAATACCAACTTTCTTGTTTTTCATTCTCCGTCTCACTTTTTCTTTAACATAAACTTTGATTTTCTTAGATTTGTCTCAATGTTTTAGTGAAATTTTATGAATTTTATTAGGTTTGCTAGCACCTGTCATTTCTTCTCTACCATTTCACATTTATTTTGCATAAGTGCATAATGCAAGGCCAACTAATATCTTGATATAATATCCAAATATGGTTGTATAATGAAGAATATATGCAACTGTTGACAAAATTTATTTTTATGTCAATTTTGAATATACAACTTGAAATTTTTGCTTTGTAAATATTGCAATGTATGAACTGTCCACCTTCTCTAATACATTGTACATATGTATACAATAATCTACGGTCATTTCAACTTAAACCTTATGTTGATTTTAAACTAATCTATATTATTTTAGAGCTACATCTTTTTTTTGTATTTGTATTTTTCAACAAGCTTGTATTATTTTGGTTGTAAATTTGACATAAAAATTTGTGTCTTATTCTCATCTCAATTTTTCAAGTTGATTAACTGTTGTTTTTGCTTTGTTGCATTATTTAGCATCATTTGAGCTTTCTTAGTTAAGAATTTGAAGATTTAATTAGGAATCTAAAACTTCATAGATTTAAAAATCTGTAAATTTAGGATTACATATATTTAGAGATTCATAGATTCAAATCTTTACAAACTTAGGAATTTACATAGAATTTAAATACATTATAGAATTAGATTATCTTTATAAAATGGAAATTCTTCATTGGTTTGAAATATTCTATAGATTTATAGCTCTTCAAATGTATAAATTTTTAGGCAATTATAAACTTGCCAACACATAGTGATACATTTTCAATCTTTTACATTTTCAAAATTCCAGATTTCAAGTTTCTTTTGTGAATTGTATTTTTTGAAATCATCATTATTGTAGAATCATTTGAAAACCTTCATTACTGCACATTAATTTTTTTATAAGAAACATTATACTTTGCATGTAATTGTCCATGTCAAATTTTAAAATTTGACATGGCATGAACATAAGAAATAAAATTGACGTGATATGAATTATCACATTTGTTTTATCCACTATCCAATAGGAGTGGAATCATCAAGACTTTTGAACATACATTTGTATTATCACTTTCTGTCTTGAACATGAAATTCTCTAGTAGTGAAATAAAAAACTAATTTCTTTTGGTTAGATTTTGTCATTTTCAAATCCTACAAAGAAGATTGCAAAAAACACTTAAATTCAAATCAAATCTAAGCTAGAATCTAAGAAATGAACTACCCTCACAATCATCCAAATAAAGAATGAACATGATTCCTTTCATTAAATTATCTCATTTTTGTTTGGTCTTCTTGTAAGTTTAAAAAGAAATCAAAGTATTTTTAGCATGCATTTTTGGGAGTATTGTATAAATAAACTATGAATTTTCAAAGAACAGAAAATAGATGGACTAAAAATTGACCATATGGTCTCATAACTAGAAGTTGTACATTTTAGGCAAGAATTTGAATGGGAGGGTTTCAGAAAAGGAAAATTAGTGACATTAATTTTTCAAATTTCTGAGGGTCCAAAATTAGTACCGCTACAAAATTTTATTTTGGAATACATTCTTTTCAACCTATATTATTTTCATTAGTATTATTTTCATTAATATTATTTTCATTATTCTATTGATAGTGTGATTTTGATAAATTATTGTCACATACAATAATAAGACAAATCAGTGTACTTAGTTTACAACATTTGAAATTTAAAGTGCTGACTTGGATTATAACAGTATGGAACTTTTCTTATAAAAGTAATTTTAGAGTTGTGATTAATTAATTTTGTCAGGCAGTCAGTTGAAGGGAACAATGATGGGCATCATGTGCGAACAACCGAATGCGAACAGAAGACGCCAAGACTGGCACGGAGTCCTTTCTTTTTCTTTTTCTTCTAAAGACATCTTTCGCTTCTCAGTTGGAAAGAAACTGCAGCTGCCTTCATCTTCTTCCTCTTGTTGTTTTGCTGGAGCATTCCATTTGTTGTCAGTTGTCGAAGCGTCCATCATTGCCAACTGTGAGCAATCATCGCCGAAGCGCCTTCTGCAACGGCCGGGGTTTGATAACATTCTTCGTCCATTTTCCACCGCCGTCTCCACCAATTGCTATTGAGAATTTGAGACCAAACGATTAGGAACATCATCTGTGTCGTCAATTTCGGAGATCGAAGAGAGCATTAATTGGAACGGGCCCGTGTGGCAGTTCACATTGGTTGTCGAGAGTTTCTGGTGGTTCTTTGGAGGATTATTGAAGGAAATTTCGAGATTTTTCTGATATTGTAGCTTTTTCGAGTGGAGAGAAGGTTCAGTGCACATTTTCGAAGTCGGAGTCTGTGCTCTGTTGTATTTGTCTACGAAAGGTGGACAGAGTGTTTCTGTAGGGTTCACTATCGTGCGATCGAAAGTATGGGAGATCAAGCAGCCATGACAGTGGCTGCACCAGCGGAAGGGGATGTGGCCATGACGGAAGCTGCTCCTGTATTGGAGATTGTGAAAGACGTGGCTGCTGAGCATGAAGGCGTCGGGTATGGCAATGGTAATGCTGTGCCTCGTCTGGACGTTCAAGTGCGGCCATCTGTTGAAGACGTGGTCGATGAGGACTTGATTGTTGAAGACGTTATTGGTAAGTGAGTACGTTTTCTTGCAGAAAATTACGCAGGATCCACCTTCTATCGAGTCTGTGAGAATTCGCATGAGTTAATTGTATCAAAGACTGAATCTGAAGGATTGAGTCTGTAACTTTAGGATTACCAAAAACCATATGCCCTGATGTGTGAAGTGGCTAAGCTCATGTAATCATGCGAATCGATGACATGTTTGAAATTTCGGGCTTTGCTTGAACGGCCTGTTCATGTAAAGACCAAAAAGATCATGCGAATCATTATCATGCTTATAATTTCGGACTCCGCTTGAACAACCTCATTTGCAATTATGACTTTGGAAATTAATAGGAAATTAGGAGGCGTATACTTGATCACCAAAGCCACCGACTCTGCGACTGCCATTTCATTTTTCGCTTACAGATTCTTTATGAGGATCTTACGTTGATTTTTCATTCCTTTATCAGCATCTACTATTCAATTAACAGCAAATGTGTTCTCGGGAAAATCTACTTTTATCAGGGGATCCCTGAGAGGAAATGGACTACAAATTGACACTGACTCTCTGCTTTCCGCCATTCTCTAATTACAGCTCCAACCAGCGAAGAGGAACGCCTATGGGGTTTGGTGAAGGATAATGCAGCAGACTTCAGTGCATGGACGGAACTTATCCAAGAAACAGAGAAGTCGGTGAGTCCCTTGATAAATTCTTTGGTCTAAGTGCATTTGTCTTGCCTGTTTACATAGAATTGTTCTGAGGTACAATCACCTCTCAATGAGAAATTAACCTTCTCTATCATTGACATTTCGGTTAGGAAGTTGAGAAAATGCATGGACTCGACTCGGCGTAATGATCATATCTTCGTTTCTTTTTCATTTGATCCCATTTAGTTTAAAACAAATTGAGGCAGTCCAGCTGCTTACAACTGCTCGGTATCGTTGTATTTGTTCGATGCTGTAATTTAAAATCAAATCTAGACTTCTGCAGCAACCTAAGTTTCTGCATGTACTTTGTTTTGTTCTTTGCAGGAAAACGTCGGTAAGATTGAAAAAGCCTATGATGCGTTTCTTGGAGAATTTCCTCTCTGTTATGGTTACTGGAAGAAGTACACTGACCACGAAGCAAAGTTGGGATCTCCTGAGAAGATAGTGGACGTCTATGAGCGAGCTGTGAAAGCTGTGACATACTCCGTAGACATCTGGATGCACTACAGCGCACATGCGATGGAGAAGTTCGACAATCCCGAGACGACCAGAAGGTGTGTTGGATTTTCTTATTTTTACTCGAGTCTGGATGTATTAGTTTTTGTCTGAAAGCGAGACAATGGCCATCCTTGATTTGGATGTCTTGTCGATTTCATCTATTAGTACATGAATAATTGATGTGTGTGTCTTTCTGACCTGTGCCTGGTCTTGCTGCAGCTTTTCATCCTGCCCTTAATTTGCTGTCTCTGCAAAGAGATGGTCTGATGTTGGCGGAGCCCTCAGTTTCCACTTCGTAGGATCTCGTAACTGAAACCGTACGCTTTTGTTATAAAATCAAATATATTAGGTTCTAAGCAGCAGTGTGGTTTATTTTTTTGTCACTCCATTCTTCTTTTGGGTATCATCAAATAGACATAAAGCAAGTGTTTGTGCTTTCATGTCAATTCATGTTTACGCATCTCAACTTAACACTGGTTGAGGTACCGCGCGATACGTGCGTGCTCTACTGAATTTTACGTCTAAATGCTGCTGTGGAAGATCACGGGTCCAGTTTGAGGGCAAAGAGAGGCACCCTGATCGCCGCTACATGGTCGGACATAGTGTGGTTGGGCAGGAAGGTAAATGCAGAGCATCTGAGCTTCTATTTGGAAGTCTGAAAAGCAAGTTACAATGAAAGTTCTTCCTTACAACTCTGTCCTTATCCTCCTCTGATGGAGATAAAGCAAAGTAAGTCAGATTGAAAGGGGTTCGGGGTCTCTCCATCCAGGTCCTTTCATGCTTCTTTGTTGCTATGGCTGACAGGATATTAGAGCGAGGAGTGTCTTTTGTGGGGACTGATTATCTTTCGCACCTCTTGTGGGACAAATTTATCGAGTTTGAATACTCACAATTGGAGTGGAGTCGCCTGGCACAGATCTACACTCGTATTCTTCAAATTCCCCTCCAGCATCTTGATCGATATAATACCAGGTCTGACATCCTGATAGACCTCAACTGCTTAATCACACCCTCACGGGATGCTTTTGATGACTACTAATTACTAGCAAGGCGTGCGGATGCTGTCAACGTTCATTGTGTATCTAGAAGAAAACTTCTGTATTCCTGCATGAAGTCTTGCGTGGTCAAAATATAACGATGATTTCACTCATTGATTGTTGGTCTCCAGGTTATTTGTGTTGAGTTATCTGATTGCTTGATCCTTTTGTCAAAATGTTGTAACAGTTTCAAACAGATTGCACATAGTCGACCTTTGTCAGATTTGAGGACAGCTGAGGAGACTGCAGCCGCAGTCGCAGCTGAAGCAAAACCAGTTGAATCCCAAGGAGATGTTCCTCTCCCTGATGCTGAAGTTTCTGCAACATCTGAAGCCCCAGATGGGGCTGCTAACTCTGACAAAGAAGTGGAATCCGGTGATAGCAAGGAACTAGAAGAGTATCTGGCAGTAAGAGAGAACTATTACAAGGCTGCGAAGGAGTGGGATTCAAAGATCAGAGATTTTGAGATAGCCATACGGAGGCCCTATTTCCACGTCAAACCATTAGATGAGGCACAACTTGCAAACTGGCATCGGTATTTGGATTTTATTGAAAAGGAAGGAAGTCTCGACAAGATGAGAGTTTTGGATGTAATGTGCCACAAGAAAGCCTTACTTTGAAATCGTATAGTTGGAAGCTATCGTTTGTTTTGTGATTATTTCGAGGTTTGTAGCCAATGTTTTCATTTGCTTAAACGGTGTGAATGTATTGTGCAGACTGTAAAATTGTACGAAAGGTGCCTCATTGCATGTGCAAATTATCCCGATTATTGGATCCGCTTTGTTCTGCGCATGGACATCGAAGGAAAACTGGAGCTGGCTTTAAATGGCCTTCTGCGCGCAACAAACATTTTCGTAAAGGTTTGGAACTTTTGTATTCTAATTCCTTATGCATCTCCGTTTGATGATTTATATTGTATGAGGAACTAAATGCTAAATGTTCTTGATGCTGATTTATGTACCATTTGACTGAACTACATGGACTTTTGTTTGTAAACAGCGGCGTCCCGAAATTCACCTTTTTGCAGCAAGGTTCAGAGAGCAGCATGGTGATGTGGATGGTGCTCGAGCTGCTTACGAAACCTTGAGGAACGAGTTGGTCCCAGGGCTCCTCGAAGTCTTTGTCAAACAAGCCAATTTTGAGCACCGTCAGGTATCAAACAATAGGAGTTTTTATGTACAGAAACTATAAGATAAAAGAGTTTTTTGTCCTCGATTATGAGGTTGTACAGAGATCATGATTACCATTCATTGTGCCTTATTGGCCTTCAGCACATTATTAATTTTCTTAAATCAGCTAATATTTGTATCTCGTAGTCGCTAAGTTATGCGATTTTGCGCAGGGAAATGCAGAAGCTGCCTGTTCTGTCTTTGATGCTGCTCTTCAGTCTGAAAAACTAAAAGAAGATTGTCGAGCCCTATCAGTAGTGTATATTCAGTATTCCCGCTTCCTCGATCAGGTAAGTAATTTGCGAAATTGCAGAATTGTGCTTTGCTTGCGTATTTGTGCGTCTAATGGAGAGCCTGGTCAGGGTTTCTTTCACATTTTTTCAGCAGTTCTGTGTCCTGACTAGCTAGTTAAGTGGTTTGCCTTGCAGGTTTTGAAGAGTGAGGGCAAGGTGCGGGAAGTATTTTCCACAGCTTTGGACCATTTGCCAACCTCTAAAGTGTTGTGGGAGGTATGGGTTGTCATCGTGGAGACTGAACAATTTTACTTTGAAGCTTATCATTTCTTTATCTCGAAGTGATAGTCATTTTATCAACGTGATTTATCTTTCCGTGTGGCTGGGTTTTTAATAGAGCTTCTGGGTTGCTTGTTTTTGGGCTCGTGGTTTGATTTCTGTCTTGTAGTGAGATACCTTTTTAATTTGATGGAAGCCTCCTTCAACATTCACATGTCACTACCTCGGTAGCAGACTCAACCGTCCCTAATAATTACAGTTGGCTAAGTATTTGTTTGATTGAATACGATTATAATTCCAGAGCAATTTTTCTTAGGAAGCTAAGGGACAAACAGGTTGAATTGAAATAGGTTTGATTTCCCTGACTTAATGGGCAGCCACCGCAGTGGAACGATGACTTAATAAGTTGTATCTATCTTTTAACGTGTCTGTAGTAACATATGGAAGGAATAACTGAACCTACCAATGTGGAATGTCGCCAGGCAGCTATATATTTTGAGGCAACACATGCTGGACCAGATCATGTTAAGCGTGTTGACGCTCTGGTAGAGCAAGCCTCGACCCCACTTAGGCCCGATGGTTCTCCCGGTTTACTTTTTGCGGAGCGTGAAGAAATTTCCTGCGTTCATCTTGAGGTAGGATCGTTAATCTGTTGTTTTGGCTGTTGTGCATGAATACATGTACTGTTAGAATTATTCCGCGTGAACATTGAAGAACTTTACAACTGACAATGAGAAAGAGTATTACTCCGCATGAACGTTTCTTCTGAAGGAGGTATCTTGGTGATTTTGTACATGAGTAGGTTTTGTTTGCAAAGACTTTCTCTCGTGATCCTGTATAGTACGGCGCCTTTGTGAATGTTTAGCTCAGAGTTGCCCTTCTCCTTGGATCGAAGGTCACGTGCCTGAAAATTAGAACGTAGGCAAATTGAAGATGTTATCTTTTGAAACCAGTTGTAAATCTGAGGCGATTCACTCAGCTGGCGATCTTTTATGATAATTTTGTTGTAGATTTTGATCTGCAAATCAGTCTCCCGTGGGTTTTAGGGAGTCCATCTAGGTGACTGGTGTGTTCTCCTTCTTGCAGAGAGGGAGTTCTGCACCATACACCGTCTATTTTCATCTCTTGCATGGAGATTATATATTCTACGACGTTCTTTTGTGTGCCTGCTAAGGCGAAACTGGAATTTTCTTGGCAATTTTTATTTTGAGTCTAAATCTGGGTCTTACACATTGTTTCCGGGAAATTTCGCAGTTTGTCGATCTTCTTGGAGATTTCGAGGCAATCAGGAAAGCTGAGGCGCGACATAGGCATCTCTTCCCATCGCGGAAGAGTACTCTGGATTCTAAGAAGAGACCATCTGCGGAAGTTGCTGGTCAAGATCGTGCCAAAATTCTTAAGCCGTATGTGGTTACCACTGTGACACCTGCTTCAGTGATAAGTAACGGGCAGGTGCAATGGGCTACTCCGTATGCTCCAACAACTGGCTATGTGCAGTCACAATCCCAAGGATGGCAGCAAGCAGCCCAGCAACCAACTCCACAAGTGCAACCCCAGCAATGGACTCAAAGTTATGCAAACTATGGCGGTTATGCAACATATGCTCCACAACCACAAGCATCTATTCCTCAACAACAGACCGTATACGCTGGCTATGCTCAAGCATATGCACCTCAGGTGAAGTGCAGTCCTGCCTTTGGAGATTCTACTCAGATGCCTTGAATTTGTTTATGCAGACAGTGCGATAATCATCATACAATGGTTTCCACGACCCTAGCTGGTAAATAATTGATGAAATTGATCGGGTGAAGCTCAGGTCTGGAGAGTAGTAACGATGGTTTGGAGAATGATTTCTTGCATTTTGCAAGTGTACTTGCACATGTGTGCGTTTTCTCTTCGCGCATTGGTGGATGGGAGGGTCTCGAACTGGGACGAAACGTTCCTCCAGCATCCGCATATTTCTACACTGTCTACGTCCTCTGTGTCTGTATTCTTTTTACTTATTTGCTAATGATTGGTTGTATTTGTTGCAGGAGGTAATCCAAACATACACAACAGTGCAGCCAGCAGCTAGTTACGTTCAGGAAGCAGTGTACCGTGCACCTGTTCCTTCACCAACAGCTCAGCCAGCCGGTGCCACCGTTTACTATGGGAGCTACTACTGAGAAAAACAAAGTCTTGGTACGCTAGTGGCTCGAACTTGGAGTTCTATATTCATTTATGAATCGTGATCTAAACATACTTACCCTTAGTTATATTTATTTAGTCGTCGATTTGTAAAACGGTTGCTTCCTAATCAGCTTATGGAAAGATATCACTCTGTTATCTCTAATCGACTTCTGTTGCGAATGATGCACTGTGTTTCATCGCTACAATCGCATGTTGGAAAATTCACAACTTGGAAAAAATTGACACAATTTTTGAAACACAGATATGGTACTGGGATTTACACATGTGAGTTGAACTCTTTGATCTCGGTGAACTCTTAGAACTAAGAAGTGTGAAATTCACTGATGTCAAATCTTGATAGAATGCAATAATGCTGTTTCAAAGTGAGAGCTTCACATTAATGGTAAAAAACTGAAAACTGAAAACGATGTTAGATTACGGTGAAATGAAACAGCTTGTGCAGACAGTTGTTTTGGTAACTGCTTTGATCAAATAACTAAATATTAGTTGAGTTGTTGCTTTGATGCACCTCATGTTAGCCCTATATTACCAAGACTCCATATTTGGGTGCCGACCAAACTTTGAAGTTAAATAAAATCTTGTAATAGTACTAATTTTAGTATTTTATTTTTCAGTTCAATGTCCTTAAAGTCTTTTTTAAGCATCAAAATCCAATTTTGAAAAGAAATTGTTTATGATTTTTCCATTCAAGTTTTTGTGCAAGGGTATCCATTGCATATCTTGATTTTCTAATGTTAAGGGTTCTTAGAGTCTCACCGAAATTGTAGAGTAGATTGATTATGGCTAAGAATGTTGCTTTTTTTAACTTCATATGTTTTCTATGATTACAATTTTAGATTTGGCATGTATGAAGAGGATTTAAAGACTTCAATTCACTTTTAGCTTTTTAACACCCTTGTTATTAATCATTGTAATTTTTCAATCCATATGAGATATTGTTATGTTTTCTTATCTCAATTCATCTATAACATGGATTGTCTAATTCAAGATTTAATGGTTACAAATTTTTTTAATTGATAAAACTTATGAAGGACTTGTTTTGTTTTTAGTGTAAAATTTCAAAGCCATTTTTTGTAAAACAATACTCAAATTGCCATTTTCAATGCAAACTTTTAAACTTTTAAACATTTATTATTTTGTATATCCAACTATGAGATCTTGACTAGACTAGTATGAGATTATGAAGCTTTGAATCATTTTAACTTAAAATTTTTGTACCACACAAATTGTAAATTTAAATATTTTTATGTTGTAAAGTTGAGTTGAGAATTAGAGAAATTGATAAATTTAAAATCCCTCATAATTTTTTTAATTATATGAAGTTTTTGTTGATTTTTTTGTTGCCTACTCTCACTTGTTTTGGATTTATTGTAACATAACTTGCTTCCAAGCACCAATTGAAATAAAAATTATATTATTAAAGAACAAATTAATTTTCTTATCTTTGAAAAAAGTTTCAAAAAATCTCTTTAAAGATTGAGATCATAGGTACCTATTGAAATCTTTAAGAATCTTTAAGAGTCTTTAAGGGCCTCTTGGGACTTTGGAGGATAAAGAAAAGTTAACTTGAAGAAATTCAAAATAGGCCTTAGATTTAGGGATTAAAATATTTCATAACATTCTTAACCCCTAAAGGACCAAACACCGTTTTTTGACAACATAGCGATTTTGGGCAGCTCACTATGACTGGAATTTTTCTTTTTTTTCTTTGAAATTTTCACATAAGATGTGCCCAAGGAGTAGCTTTAAGGTCCAACAATTTTCGTAACTTTTGACTACATGGTTAAAAAGTTATTGCATGATATGTCATTTTTTTTATTCGGCGGGCAGCCGGAGCAGCAAAAAAAACTTCTTTAAAAATCACTTTTAAAAAAAACTAAAATTTGAAATTGGTTCTTTAGATTTATATGTACGTGGGAGGCTTTGAATCATTCCATTCCGATCAATGAGTCAAAAGTTATGAGGATTCTTAGTTTGAGGGTAGTTATGAAATCTCTACTCTAAAATAAACTTTGGAGTCCTTTATTTAACTCGATTTTCAATATTTTTGAAAAAAAATAAAAACATTGGGTGTAGATTGTTTATTACAACATTACAATCGTTGGGATTGACATTTTTCAATTCCATAAATAAATTCTTGACAATTTAGTGTTTTGAATCATTCTCTACCTCTTCCTACTTACTATTTTTTTCCTATATGTTGTACAATTCCAAATGATCTGAAATTTTTCAAGCATGTAGCCAACTTGCCTTGAAGAATAAATCCAAAGAGTAACCACCATTTTGGACATTTTTTCATACAAATGTGACCTTGTGAAGGGCAGCTGCCCGTTTTTTCGCAGGGACAAAAAAAGGATTTTTGTCAATTCAAACGCTATTATCTTGCAATCCACTTGGTGGAAAATTCTGAAATTTTTTCCGCATCTTCTTAAACAAGTTTACTACAAGATCCTATGGCTACAAGTGTCCAAAAATGTGTTTTTTCTAAAGTTTGGCACTAGTATTAGAAATGGCAGTTTTGGAGCGGTTTTGGTGAAAACAGAGTCAAAAACCTTTAGGGGTTAAACATAAAGGTTGGAATGTCCTTTCTATGGGGTATCCCTTATGTACTGGCACTAAGGTAGAAGTACCTAAAACAACTTGTACCATATACCGAATGATCTTAAAAATATCCAAATGCAAGCAATCCAAATTGTTCAAAATGTATACCTGAGTGCAAAAAATAGTTTAGTAAACATGATGAAGTTGAGTTCCAAAAATTTATAGAATATTCTAATATATTCATAACCTAATTTTTTTTTTTAATTCATTATTTCAATTACCAATATGTTAATAATAGTCTCATGTATTGATTCCTTATTGAAATATGCCGAATTGGTTAAATGGATGAAAATAGACACTTCCATCTAATAGATGAAATAGTTAAAAAAATGGATTCATTTCAAGGAGAAGCATCAATTAAAGAGTTTCAACAATTGTCAATAGTTTTCAATAATAATGGTTCAAAATTATTCAACATTGTTTTAAACCATAAAGGAGCCTTTGCACAAACTTTGAACAAAAAAACAAACTTGCTAGGGACATATTTTTCATTGTATCAAAATCAAAATTGGATTTTATTTTTAAGTTATTGATGTTTTTGAATTGTGTGGATGAAATCTTGATTAAGTAGTAATCTCTACAGTCTTTTGTAATTTTCAAATAAAATCTTAATATGGAAAATTGCTTGTAACATTAATTTTTTTGAAATTTCATGATTGGCAACTTTTTTCCTACATGCCTAAGGATTATGGCAAAACAAATGTATTATAAATGAGTTACAAAACTTGTAAATTTCATAATTAAAAAATATTTGTATCAAAGGAAAAAAAGTCAACCTTTAAATGCCTAAGACACCATATTCTGGTATTGACAAAACATTTGAGGCTGAATGAAATCTTATCAAATTACTATTTTACTACTTTCCTTTTAGGTGAAAGTGCTTCAAAATCTATCTTTTGCATCAAAAATACAATTCTAAAAAATATTGTTTATGATTTTGATATTTAAGATTTTATACAAGGGGCCATTGCAAATCTTCATTCTTGAATGTTAAGGGCTCTTTTAAATAAGCCTCATCAAAGATAATGGTTCCTTTAAATATTTATACACTTCAAAAATTGCTATAACTAACTGAGAAAAAAAATTCAACAAATTTTGGTCATGTTGAAGTATAAATACTACTTCTATAATATGATTTTTTTTTTAATTATTGATTTTTAAATTTTTTTTTAGAATCTAACCAAATTTATTAGTGATTATTTTGTATACAATTTTTTTAAATTTTTTTGTGATTTTTGGAATTAATATATGGAGTCATATATGTTAAAATAAATAAAAATTTAATCCAAATATGATTCCATAAACATAGTGAAAGTTATTGTATACTAGAGCTTGAAAAAAAAACATTAGAATTTTATTTAAGAAAATTGTACAATAAATTTTGAAAAGTTGTTAATTAATTGTGGTTATACATATTATGTCCTTCAACCTCATGTTTTTATTCATGACCTCAATTTCAGATTTGACTAGTAAAAAAAAGATAGATAGACTTCAAATTACTTTCACAATTTTAATACCCTTATGATCAAAAGTTTTAATTTTTCAATCCATATATAATATTGTTGAGGGTCAGTTTTTACTATGTGATCTATAACATGTCTAATTTGAATATGTATGGTTATAGTTTTTTGTTAAATTATGAAATTTATTAAAAATTGGACTTTTTATTTGATTTGGAGCAAACTACAACTCTACAAAAAGCCGGGCAAAAAGCTCAAATAAGTTCTTGGGCATTTAGGAATTAAAGTCAAGAAAAAAATGTATGCGCAAGGTCAAAATTCTTAAAATTACTTATAAAATTATTTCAAAATAAAAGTTTAATTTTAAAAAATTCACCAAAAATGTAATTTCTATTTTAAGCATTTGAAAATTTCTATAATTGATTATGATTATAATTTCAATTGATGTGGAAAAAAAAGAAAAGGATTTAGTATTCAGAATATCAACATTTTTCTAATCAGTAACCTTTATGACATTACACAAATACTAAACACTTTTCATTAGTAAAATCCTTATAATTTTTTTACCATAGCAATCTTAATCTTGAATATAAAAATAGAAAGACAGCCCAATCTAGTTTACATAGAAGAAACCAAATTTTGGAAAAAAAATGTTAATCTGCCTTTAAATTCTACATATAGTGGAGGACCAATTATAATATGGTTTTGCGGGCATGTAGGAGTGAATCCCTGAAGTTCCAAAAGTCCATCCATGGAGGATTCTTGAAGGTTTGGACAAGTTTCTTTGATCTCAACATTTTGCATGATTTTTTGAGACTCTTTACCAAGATAGGAAAACTAATTAGCATTTGGAAAATGTAATATTCATTTCAATCAACACATAGGAGCAAAAGTTATGCCATCAAAATCAAAATTGACAGGTGAGGATAGGTAGTAGAAAAAAATACAAAAGCTTGAAATAATTATTTTTTAAATTTATTTTTTGTAGATTATATCATTTCTATGTAAAAACTTTGATTTGTTGCATTGGATAAGTAACATCAAAGTTATGAAACATCTTGTTTTGTGGGTAGTCTTGATAAATTCTTGAAAAAATATTGTATTGAATCTATTTTTGAACTTGATTTTCACAATTTAAAAAAAGGTTTTACATTGTTTAGGTCAGTTGCTAGAACAATCTCAACAGTGAGATTAGTGTATCAATCTTAGTATAAGTTTCATCTTAGAGATATTTGTAAATTGGTCTACACTTAGCAACACATTTGGAGATGAAACTTAATTTTTAAACTAGCTACTCAAATGAAAAATCTACAAACTTTGAAGTTCTTCAAAACCAATATACAAACACATTGGTGAAAGAAAACATCATTCAAATGATTCACTGAATTTGCAAAATGGCTTTCAAATATTTAAAAAAAGCAAAAAAACTTGCGAAAAACACATTTGAGGGTGAACCTCTTTCTACTAAAATGCTTCTTAGACACTCATAACTTTTTAGGTTGATATGAAAATTTAACCACACAAACTAGACTACTTTCCAATTTTTTATTATTGGAAACGGATATTGAATGAAGAAGACCCTAAACCCTAAAAAACCACTCTAAACCACCAAAGTTGCCTGTAATCTAAAAAACGTCCGGATTTCAAATTGCTCCCAAACATTCAAAACAACTTGGATTGACATGAAAATTTCACTACAATAGCCAAGCTCCAAGGTAAATATAACCCAAGAAATTATATTAAAAAAAAATTGGATAAAGGAGATACAACCCCCTAAATTAAGATGCAACCATCAAATGCAATTTGCTGAATTGAACCTATGAACTTCAAATGGCTTCCTCCAAATCAATAAATCTTGGATTGATTTGAAAATTTTACCACACAAACTAGAAGAGAGCGCAAATTTTCCAACAAGTTTTATTAAGTTTGGACATTGGATGCAAAAGTTATAACACTTCAAATTGGACTTCCAAACTATGAGGGGACACTTTTGGTCCCTTGGAGCGCTTAAGGGTTAAATTGTGGTCTCCAACAATAAATGCATTGTGGTCACTACTTCATCTTGTGTTAAGCTCTAAAGTCTAAACACATGGTTCTTGTCTTGAGTTACAATCTCTAGTCCCAAATTTCACATGTTTGTGAGTTTTTGTTGGTGGAAGCAAAACAAAAAAATAAAACTTGAAAGAACTCAATTTTTGGATCCAAAAGGAATTTGATCTCCAATTCTTTTTTCTTTGTTGTTTAAAGGAGAAAAGAACCTACTTCCTCCCGCTTTAAAATTAACATTATCATCAATTTAGTTTTTCCTTCTATCTTGTACTTTCTTCGACTTAATAAATTTTTTAAGAATACAAATCATGGTTTATTGTTATTTTAAGACTCCAAAAACCTCACCTCAATTCTTCAATGTAAAAAATATTAACCTCTCAATATGTAGTACAAAAATTTAAAGTTAAAGTGCTAACCCCTTGCAATCAATCATTACAAAAAATATGAGGCCTCAACAAGGCCGTGAGTGCTGATTTTCGGGACCCGCGGGTGATATTACGGAAAAAAAAAAAAAAAAAAAAAAAATCTTTTTTTTTTTGAAAAAAAATAACTTTTTTTTTTTTTTTTTTTTCCCGAAAAAAAAAATTAAAAAGTGACGTCACGCTGATGTGGCGCTGACGTCAGCGCTGGCGTGGAACTTCGACCACGTCAGAATTTCAGTTTCTGAATTTTTTTTTTTGGAAAAAAACTCCGTAGTATCACTACGGGGGTCCAGGCTTAACGGCCTTCCGGAGGCCTCATATTTTTTGTAATGATGGGATTATGTGATTTCCGTGTGTATGTTGTTTGTATTTGCATTTGTATTTATATATCCATATTCCGTATAAAGTTATTCCATTTTCGGTGTCATATGTTTATATCCCATATTTTGTATGGTATCTGTATTTAGTATCCGTATTCAATCTCTACAATGTGATGAATCAACGATGAACGGTGTACAATTTTAACATTTGATCAATCTTATGGCCAAGAAGGGGTCTTTTTTTTTTATAGGGTCATTGGACGGTGAGAAATAATCGGATTGGGGGGTGGGGGCTGAGGCAGAGTGTTCGCATCTTCTCACTAGATAGTACAATCAAATGGAGAAATCTAATTCAATAGGAAAAAGAAAACTCTCTACCGAGGAGGGGGGGTCAGCTTAGAAATAAATGCTAAAATTTGGTTAGTTTATTATTTGTTGATGTGTCTAATGTTGTATATGTCCAAAAAAAAGATTTGGATTCAATATTCATACTAAAGATGTGATATTTTGAAGTCTATCAATTATGTCATACACTTGACTCAATCTTGGATGTACCATAAACATTACACCAAAGACATCTAAAAATTTCATAACACATGTGTATTGAAGTAATCTTCAACTTGTAGCTTCTATAGATGCAACATTCCCTTTTAGTTTATGTACTTAGAATTGTATTATGAACACATTTTAGGCTTATTTTGATTGTGTTATCATTTTGGATGTTGTAACATTTTGTAAGCTTCAGACATTTTTGGATTTGTTTTGCCTTTTTGTTTTATTTTTGCTTTAGGCATTTCTAAATTTGTTGCATAATATTGTGTATTGCATGGTGTTTTGTAGTTGATGGGATTTTGGTGCAACATTGTATTGTTCACCCTTTTTTAAATGAATGTTGTGTTTCTAGTTCATGTGTTGAGTTTTTGTCTTTATTCTTTGTATTTTTCATTTTTTCCTTATAACAAAGTAAGGATCTTGAAAATTTTCCTTACTTTAGAATTTATAGTAATTGTATGAGGGTATAAAATACCCATGAATTAGAAACTTAGAACTAGTGATAGAGACCAATTAATTGGTCATGGTCATCAAAATACCTACCAAATTAAACTCCACATAAAGTGTCTCCCCCAAGGTACAAACCAATGTTACGCATGGAATGGGTGTGACTTGGATATCATAGTGGCTCAAATCCATCTAATATGAATTTTGTGATATGGTGATTAAGAGTAGTATTATAGCAATAACAATTTTGGGAAGCACCATAATTAATAACCAACCTGGGGGAAAAAAAATTCATTAATTGAAGTGTATATTAATACCATCAACTAAGTGAAGAAAAAATAAGAGTATCATTAATGGAATAATGGTATTTATGTATTAGTATATGACATTTGAATCTTCAAATACTAAGGTAGACCAGCTCATTATTATTCGCTTCTCAATTATGTCAATAGACCAACCCAATTCTGTCACCTAACTTTGGTCCCAATTCCATCCAAAAAATATCTAAACCTACTCTTTTTATGACAACATTAGAGCATTTTTTGACAAAATCAAAAAAATTATAACTACAAGGGGTAATGTGTCAGTCAATTAATGGTGAATACTTAGTACTTGACTTGGGCAATTATTGGTTGTTTATGGAATTTTTATGACTCTAGTCTATGGACGGCTTTGTAATTTCAGGGAAGACCACTTCAAAAATTCACATGAATTACAATTTTAATTGGAAAATTATAATTCTACTTGGGTTTGATTTGTGAAACATGCGCACATTCTTGAAGAATATGTGCCCCTCTTGAAATTGGCTTCAACATATTTAGATTGCAAATTAGGATGGTAATAGCTTATCTACCTTAGCTCTAAATACATTTGCTTGCAATTTCATGAAGTTTAGAATAAGAGCATGAAAATTTTAGCTTTTTGCACAAATTTGACCTTTGCTAATATTTGCTCATCATTTTATTGCAATTATTTGCTTTGAATATTTGGTACTTTAAAATTTTCATAGTTTCTTCATGAGCTACTTTGATCATTGCAACTTATAATGTGTATGAATCTTTGTTGTTTCAATATCTAGCTTTAAGTAAGCTTCAGTTTGAGACTATTTAATTTAACTATGTCAATTAAAAGAATTTTGCAAGACAGTGTCAAGGTTGTGAATTTGGTATAAAATCAATCTATTTGTAAGACATAGTGATCACTAAAGGTGAAAGATAGGAATACTTGCAAACCATGGAGAGTTTATTGCTGAGCAAAGAATTTATGCAAATTGATGATAAACTATTATATGATCATGAAGATGATTTGATCACAAGTGCATCCATTCAAGAAACTCCAATTGCAGGAATTGATATCAATGCACATTCTCCCATCTAGGATCTTGCTAGCAACTTAGTTGAAGAAGTAGACATGTTGTGGTGATCACTTTCTACATCATTATTTGAAAATCAACAGAAGTGGAGCCTCTTCCACCAAAACAGTATTGTGTTGGCATTCTACCAACTTATAGATGATGGCTCAATTGGAGTGCACATCAATTCATCGAAGCCATGACTTATACAAAGCATTGTTGTCATCTACTCTTGACAACTTCCAACTCACATTCTATTAAGATTGCAAGATCAAGGAAGGACATGACTCAATACATCTCCATTCATAGGTTAACTTCAATGAAGAAATACTTGGAGACAATTCATATGCAATACTTCTCAAAGTACAATAAGGAAGTCTAAGCTAACACTTCAACTTCTCAGCAAAAGTGCAAGGGTTATGATGTAGCCAACAAAATTCATTTTATTATTTTTAATAAAAAAATGCCCTATCAAAAGAGTGATACTAAACAACAACAATTATTCTTGACAAATATGGTATTACCATATGCAAAAGTGTGTTGGAGACATGTCTTGAGCGAAAATCTTCAGTATACTACTACAGAAGAAAAAGTGCACCAATAAATGAAGGAAGTGTTGATCAAAGGCACTCAAGCAACTCTAAAAAAACAATCACATAGACCAAAATTTTGAAAATTGACACATTGAATGAGAAAAAATTTGCATTCAGATTCGGCTTCTAAATATGTGTTTTCACCTAACACCATTTTATTCTATTTTTAATGTGAATATTCTAATGTGCCTTCAGACTTTTCATAGAAACTTTCAAGTGATTCACTTGATGTCTATAAGAGATATTTTGATTACAAAGAAATCAAATATTAATCAAATCATATTGTTGTAAATGTAAAAAGTCAATATTAGCCAAATGTTATTCAAATTGTGTAATGCTGAAAATGTATTTAACTATATTGTTGAGATAAGATTTGAATAGACATAAAAGTGTGGATTAATAATTTTTAAATTTTTTGATTTTGTTGGATACAAAAGTTGATACTAATTGTAGACAATGTAGTTATTTAAACTGGTAGTAAAGATTATGATATTAGTGACTTTTATTGCTTAACTCTGTTTCAATCAAGTATATCTCATAGATTAATTGAAATATTGAAACATTGAGTCGATTAAATGAGTCTCATGATGGATTAATTGAAATTGTGTATTTAATAAGTTCCAAGAGACTCTTTAGTACTCAATTGTAATCAACATTTGTTACCAACAATAAAACTTACAATTACAGGCTTCAATTTCAAGTGGTCAATGAGTGGTCAAAATGAATGGTGCCTACGGTAGTAACTGAAACACTTAATCTAATTTTTTAGTGGTGTGTTGAATCAAACCTAAAGATACTAGTTGCTTTCTAATGTATTGGTTGCAGAATTGAAAATTTCAATGAAATTGAAGGCTAAAGTTGATAACTATGCAATGCTATTGCCTAATCTGTTGTACAATGATTCGATTAGTGAATTGGAGATTTTATACTCTCACATGGCTAACATAATAGTAAAGCTACTCGAACCCTATTTGGAATTTACAAAGACTTTTTACAGAAACAATGTTTGCAATAAGTTGGCACTTATATTGGCCCTTCGATATATGAGCATTGCCATCAATTTTATTCATTTTAATTTTTTTTAATCATCGAGTGACACCCTTGTGCATAGTGGATTGCTATATTTTTCTTGGTAGTCCACCTCATACCTAAATATTATTTTGTGGAAACATAGAATTCATTTTTATATGGATACCAAATTTTGTCTATTGAAGTAATTTTCAAACCTGATACCCTCTAAAGTAGGAGGCTTTGAAATGGAACATGCATTAAGAATGGACCCTATAAATGGCTGTGAAATGGATAGGAGTTGGTTCTGAAATTGACATGTATACTCATTGAATGAATCAAGAAAAAAACCCTTATCATTTGCAAGAGCCAATCATTCGCTTTGCTTTCCCCAACTTTCTTTAGAATTGCAAGTGAACCATTTATAAAAGACCTACGGTCTTAGATAGGGACTTGTGACCCAACTCGTTTGAAAATTCATAAGTAATTAAAAAATGCTTGGAAAAATACAAAACCACTTGGGTTAGATTCCTCCTCTATTTCTCTTTGTCTGAAAAATGAGCTAAAATTATTCCCGTCAAGTGAAATACACGAAAAAGGCGGACCAGACCTTAGATGTGCCATTTCTGAGCCTCCTACCTTATGTCGATGATAAACTCCAAAACTCCAGTACTCCATTGCAAACTTGATCCACGCCCAACACTGAGTGGTACACACTTAACCCCTAAAAGCCCAAGGGGTTTGGACAAAACACAAATGTGTTATAAAATATAAGTTCTACAACTTTTTTGAAGTTTGCATTAAAATAGATAATGTGAAGCACAAAAAGAAGAAAATATCCGTATGGTCAAAATTATAAAATTATTCTTAGATTCTCTTCAAATGAATTTTGAAGATATAACTTCAAAAATTCACCAAAAATACAATTTCTATCTTTAGCAATTGAATTTTTTTTTGATTGGTCAAAATTGTGGTTTCTATTGATTTGTGAAAAAATGCATAAGATCCAGTAATGAAAACACCAACACTTTCCCCAAATAGTAAGTTTTTCAACACTAGACAATACTAGACTCTTTGTGCTATTTCTCTTATAGTTTTTGTTTGACAGTAGCGATCTTAGTTTTGAATATAAATATTGAAAGACAATCCAATCTCTTAAAAAAATAAAAAAATAAAAAATTGAAAAAAGTTTTTTTCTGCCCGAAAAATCTGCCCGAAGTCGGGCAGCGACCATAAAATGGTCGTTTGAGCGCTTAGGGGTTAACTGGTTGAATCAAGAAAGCAGAAAACAGATGAAAATCATCCATTATTCCTTTTCTTGAGCATAACTGAAACGCTTAAAGAGAGAGTGGACTTTCCCTACCACCTCGAAAACGCTAAGCCCTAAAAATGCTATTCAATCCCCTCCCACCCAGAATCTTGACCTAAAACCCTAAAACCTTTGCTTTCCACTCTTTTTGGAGTTTGCATTTGCAAGGCTCGGACGCGCGCGCATTGTGTCTTCTGGAGTGCGTCGAAGGTTGTTGAAATCATGAGGCCTCCATTGACGAGAGGAGGGGGAGGCTTCCGGGGTGGAAGAGGCGATGGCGGAGGTCGTGGAGGCGGCCGTGGCTTCGGAGGAGGTCGCGGAGGCGGGCGAGGCGGTGACAGAGGAGGCTTCGGAGGAGGACGCGGGGGAAGCCGTGGCCGAGGAGGGGACAGAGGCGGGAGGGGAGGTCGCGGAGGGGGCCGAGGCGGCGGCATGAAGGGAGGCGCCAAGGTGATCATCGAGCCTCACCGACACGAGGGCGTGTTCGTCGCCAAGGCGAAGGAAGACGCGCTGGTGACGAAGAATCTGGTTCCCGGGGAGAGCGTGTACGGGGAGAAGCGCATTTCTGTGGAGAACGAGGACGGGACGAAGACGGAATACCGAGTGTGGAACCCGTTCAGGTCGAAGCTTGCGGCGGCCATCTTGGGTGGTGTGGACAACATCTGGATTAAGCCCGGCGCTCACGTTTTGTACCTGGGTGCTGCGTCCGGCACGACGGTGTCTCATGTTTCGGATTTGGTTGGTCCTTCTGGCATTGTGTACGCCGTTGAATTTTCTCACCGCAGTGGTCGCGACCTTGTGAACATGGCGAAGAAGAGGACGAACGTGATCCCGATCATCGAGGACGCGAGGCATCCTATGAAGTACCGTATGTTGGTGGGTATGGTGGATGTTATTTTCGCTGACGTTGCCCAGCCTGACCAGGCTCGTATTGTGGCTATCAATGCTCACAACTTTTTGAAGAACGGTGGTCACTTCGTGATTTCCATCAAGGCGAACTGCATCGACTCTACTGTTCCTGCGGAAGCTGTTTTCGCGTCTGAGGTGAAGAAGCTTCAGAAGGAGCAGTTTAAGCCTGCGGAGCAAGTGACTTTGGAGCCTTTCGAGCGCGACCATGCTTGTGTGGTTGGTAGTTACCGCGCTCCGAAGAAAGCGAAGCCTGCCGCTGGATCATAGTTTTAGTTTTTTAGTTTAGTTTTTTGCTAACTTAGGTTTTAGATTAACCCTGTTTCACGATTTTGCAGTGAACCTGAATTTTGACTTTGCGAAGTAGACGATTACCAGTCAGGAAATCTGTAGAATGTGAGAATGCGCCGATTTCTCGTGGACTTGAGGGGCGTGGCAGTTTGCACCATGCGGTTTACAGAAAGCAGCGTGCAGGTTAAACTTAATTCCCACTCTGGATTTAGGGTTCTCAACCTTTTCTTGGGAATCTTTATTCATGGGTGAATTGTGAAAATCTGATGATTCCACCTCGAAATTAAATCATGTACGTTGGACAACACTTTGTTCTTAAATGTTTTGCAATGACCCAAGGTTAGTACACCCCATTTCTACCCTGTTCCTAAAACTAATTCATCTTTCCCTAAATACAGTCTCTGAACCACCACATCGCAGTGTCAATTTTTGTAGAGTTAGGTTATGGTTACACCTGGCTTTGAGCAAAGTGATTTTAAAAGATAATAACATATCAATATGTTTGACTCCGGCCTCCAAAATAATTAGAGTAGCATTTCTGGCTCACCATTTGAGTAAGCTTCAGTTTAGTGGAATGTCTTCGCATGTGCGGAGGGACTTTTCATAATGTCATGCGGGCTTGGATTTGAAAACACTATTGAAGCCACAACTGATTTGTGGGTTCCATGTGTGGTTTTGGAGCTAACCATCTACCTTAAATGAAGCCTATTCTATTTTCGAGTCCCTTTCATTTCCAAGCAAGAGGTTTGTCAAGGACTAGAGAGACCGTGATTGTTCTCGGTCAAGCTTCACCACAGCAATTTTCTGTTTGAAATCTTACATTTTTGAATTGGATTTTTGCCTGCTTTTGCCCACTTCCTTTGCCGTTGACTATCAACGTGGGACTCTATATCAAATACTGTAGAGGCTCAAATGCAACACGAGGCGATTCCTATTGGGGAAATTGGCAAGCGCATGGCGGCTCTAAAAGGAGAATTGAGAAATTTCCTCAGTTGTTTTGCCGATTTGCAGTGAATCATTGACATTTGAGCAGTCAAGGGCCTGAAATCCTTTTTGACCAGGAAAAACATTGACCAAAAACATTGACCAAATTCTGTTAAATACAAAGTAAATTAATGATCATGGTAGTATGTAAGTAACAATGTATCACAATTCATATAGTAAACCACAATTGAAGAGTTATAAGGTTAAATATGGGTTGTATAGAGGGACCCCAAGGGCCTTTCAAGGGGTAACTCAAACAACTGGAAGGATGTTATGTATCATTTGGATGATTTCAAGAAGGTCTATGTAGGGGGGAAGAAATTCATCCAAATTTTTAGGAAAGTTGCTTGAATGCATTTTTAGTGAATGAAATTGAATATCCTCTCATTCTGGTGTATTTTGACTTTTAAACATAAGAAGATGCTCAATCCATGACTAGTAGAATGGTGGTCTTTGGGCATCAAGAAATAATGTTAAAGTGTGGTGCCCAAGGCCCATATTTGCTCCAAGCAAGTGTTGACATGGGCCTTGGGCACCATGCTTTGGCACTATTCCGTGATGTCCAAGACCAAAATTCACATCAAGAATAAGGAGCTTGAGGTTGCCCAAAATATACTTGTATATGGTACTAGTAGAAAGGGTGAACTGTGAAAATGATGTTTTTTAATTTAGGCCTAAATAATAAACAAAGTTAATAAAGTATAATTTCTATTCTAAATTGAAAATTTTAAAATTTTATTGCAATTTGAACTTTGGGCTTCCAACCAAGGTCTTTTGGTTTTTGAAAAGTAGAAAGACATAGTAAATGCTTTTATTCCATGATATTATATGCTGTTATATATACCTCAATAGAGAATATTTTATAATTTTGAGCATATTTATATTTTATAAACAAAAAAATTCCCTCTATTCTTACAAAATTAAAGGTAATTTCAAATTTTCATAAAAAAAATAAAAAATTTATGATTATAAAAAACATGTGTTTTCATCTCCTAAAATTAAGTATAAATATATCAAGCATAATTAGTCACAACAAGGGAACATACAAAGTAAGAGGATTTTGATGTTGAAATCTATAGTCATAGGCTTGTCTTTTCAAGGTTAAGTTCCTAAGTAGTTTTTATCCTAGATATCTCCAAATATTATAGATTGATATTTAGATAAGAGCCCACAAATGAAAAATATGCAGTTGCCTTTTATAATCTATATATATTGGTTTATCACCCTTCAATAAGCATCCACACAGGTTGGATATTTTGTAAAGAGAAATGGTTTAACCTTAGACGCATCAACCCATTGTAATGTATTTTTTTTCCATGATATTAGTAGATGCTAATCAATGTTTGACTATTTCACCTAATTTATCTTTAATTTTATGGTCCCAATTTGTTTTGATATTGTCAAAAATTGTTTTTTAGGTCTCTTCAATTGTATAGAAAAAAACATTCTCTATCATTTCTTATACAAATGTGTTCATTGTAGAAAATAGTATTTTATAGAGTTGCCAACCCCAGAAAAAATGCTTAATATTTGTTGTGGCATAGAAAACCTAAAGGTGTGCCTAATAAAAAAATTGGGCTCTTTTTATCCTAAATTGTCAATATCTAAGATTTTGATATATATTTGACAATGTTTTAATATAAAAAGAAGACTTCAAGTCCTATTTTCAAGGGTGCGGTGAATGAAATGAAATTTCCATTTGTTCAAGACTCCACATAAAAGTCTTTTAAGACAATAAGAGAAAGTACCAAACTATATTATTTGTTATGACTAGCTATCTTCTAAGAAGAGACCGTTAGCTCCACCCTAAAAAAAAACTCTGTGAAAAATCAAAAACCATGCAATTCAAAAAGAAAACATTACCTTCCCCTTTAGAAAATCAATAGTCATGTAATTTGAAAAGGAAATAATAACTCCCTATATTGAGCAATTTGACTTGAAAAAGTTATTAGTACATGTGCTTCATCTACCTACCTTTTAAAATTGCAAATGAGGGTTACAATAATTGTATTGAAACCAACCCATGTTGTGAGGAAGTTGCTGGAGAAGACAGTCAATAGCCATAATATTATTTAGATCAAGTGCGGCAATGTGCGTAAGTGTGAAATTTCAGTTTGTACATGATAACTAAAGTTGATTTTGTTATATTTTAAGAAGAGCTTGAAACTTGGCAAATTGCGATTACCTTAATGTAGATGCAAAGTCACTCGACGGTTACTTTGGCAAGATGCTTCTTGTTTGGATATCCAAATTTTCCGATTTGTATAATTACACCAACTTATTACTTACACTACCAATGTTTGAAATAAATTCTTGAAGATAAGTTAGTAATGACAACTGATTGAATAGTTAGTAGTGGAGCTACTTCAATTAATCTTCCATACTATGAATGTTAAATTGACAACAACATGTGTAGATTGAGGGCTTCACATGCAAAATTTTCAAGATCACAACACGAGTATTTGAGTTGATGCAGATTCCATCAAGTAGTGTTTTCCACTATGCATAATTCTCAACAAGTGGAATGCCTGCGTGTGTGCACAACTAAAAGTCGTTGCAATTTTAAAATGGAACATCAACCAAGCTCTTTAAGGAATTCTCTATGGACAAAATTTGATACGTGACAGATAGAGAGACCTCAAAGAAGACACTTGCATTTGAAAACACAAAAAATTATGATTGATAACTTGCATTTAAAAAACAACACTTGTACTTTGAAGATGGAGTAGTTGGCTACATGTTTATTGTGCTTTGATTGAAGTAGTGTAGTAGGGTGTCTAAAGTGGTGATTGCGGGACTATAAATAGTAATTATAGTCTTTCATAAAACTCTAATTTTTAATGTAATTTAGGATTTGTTGCAAGAAGAAAGGAATTCAGGAAGAAGGAAGTAAATTCGGAGATTGAGTGTTTCAATGTAGGAAATTGGAAATGAGTTTTGTCCAATGGCAACATGCCACTTTTACAAAAATTATTCCTTAGCTACCCTATTATTAAGCTTGTACATAGTTTTATACTATCACCTCACTATTATCACCTCAAAAGTCGCAATAATTGTATGTACAGTCAAACTCTTTGTACAAAAAGGTGTAAAAATCAATTTTTGTCTTCTTCACTGAACCTTTGGATATCATTTAGAATTATTTATATTAAATAGAAAAATATAGAACTTATGAAGTTATTATTTCAAAGTTAATCCTTAAACAATATTTTATACCTGGGCTTGGTTAAACTTCATCAAATTTCTACATTAAAACACACATTTTAAAATTCTGATAATTAAATTATCTTTACATGTAGTAATATATGTCTAAACTTTAATCTCATTTTTTTGTAGTTAAAAATATCAAATTGAGTTTTATATGATTTTTTAATGAAATTTCTTTATAAAAATCATAGATTGAATTACAAAAATGATTTAAATAGCATGAAATTTATTTTTAAAAATTAAATAATAGTGAAAAATATCATAGAGTAATTCATTTATTCTTCAATGGACTTACACTAAGAGAAAATTGATAGAAAATTGATATATTTTAGAATTGGTGTATTTTAAGCTTTGAAGATGCTATCTTTGAAGTGTCACAAATGTTGCAATCTTAATAATTTTTAAAAATAATCAAATGTAGTAAAGAGTAGATTATTAGAGCTACGTATACTTAATTATTTAAACTTTAAAAAATTTAAAATGAAATACTATGTAAAAATTTGAGTTTTGATTTTTAAATGCCTATGGGGCTTGCAATGTCCTGTAAGGTTTAATTGAAGTGTTTTCCGCAAGGAAGTAAATTTTCATCCTTATCTAATGTTAAACATGACATGGCATGTGGATTACAAGGTTATCTAAGAGATTGTATACTTCAAAAAAATTTAGATATTGAAAAGGTATTAAACTTCCATAGGAAGCATAGAGTCATCTTGACTCTAGACCAAACGTAAAGAGGCATTGCATTGAAAAAAGTCGTACATGTAAAAAGGTTTGAGTAGACCTTTATTTGAAAAGCAAGCCAATGATTCAAAGGTGGAGCCTTCAATAGATTATCGGCTGTTTTTTTTTTAAGCTAATATTCTCTTTTTAGTGTCAATCAAGGGATTATATTTTTTCGCATGTGGGTTTTTTTTAAACTCCTCTTAATCCCTGAGATAACTTAGGAGGATTAAAAGAAAAGGAGAATTTGTGTCTGGAATTTTTTAGGCTAATTCATTTCAGCAAGATAAGATTTTGGATATAAAATCTTCAATTTTTTAATTTTTTTAATTTTCCCTAGCTTGATTTGAACTAATTTAGCTCTTTGCACAAAAATCAAGCCAAACATCAATTCACCAAACTAGTCACACAACTAAAAAATAGACAAAAATAGTTTTTGCAATATGTTTGGATGAACTTCATCCTTTTCATTTGATAATATGCTCTTAACCCTTAAAGGACGAGGAGGTGACATTGGAAATCATCCCTTTTTCATTACTGTATGAATAATTTGCTTAAGAAATAACAAATAATTGGAAGCCAAACTATTATTGAAGACCTCCCCTTTTTACAACAAAATTTGGAAGATGAATAGTTGTACTTTTGTCCTACTACGGTGATTCCCCTATCATCCATTAGACATTTGGCATTTGTGTCGACATTCAAGGATTAAGGACATTCATAACCCTCAAGTTCCATAGCAATTGACTCATGGATTAAATCTATGAGGTTATAATTGAAGGTGGGGTCATCTTAAACCAAACAATTTTTTCAAATAATTGTTGTTTTGTGACCAGGAACTCTCATTTTTTAATCACATGAATACAAATTGCAACAAAAGTGGTATGAAATCCAAGACTGATATTTGAGTTAATATGCAAAAGTTATAAAACAAACTTGAATTGGTGGATTCTCTAAGATTGTGCCCTATTTTCTATCAGTCCACATTTTGAACATTGTGCAAAAAACATGTAGTTATTCTTTGGAATGTTTCAGGCTCATTTTTTTTTAACATGCTTGGAATTGAGTGACTCCAAGCTTATGCTCCAACTTTGCAACACCTTTGGTGTGAATGTACCATGAGAATATCACAAACCATAGTTTACTTGCTAAGAGCAACTTCAACGATACATTAAACCAACCCACCTTAATATTTTTGGGACAAAAAAATGAGCACTAAATGCTTGACTCCATCAAACTATTTTTTGGAGCACAATGACAATTTTGTTGGGGACAACAAACTCCACCAAATTTTATTTTATTTCCACATATAGTTCATTGAATTAGCAATGATGGAGATTCTCTTTACTTTGGGCCAGTAGGAGCCTTGTGGTTTGTTGGAATGGTTGGAAGACAAAACAGCTTCCAAGTGCTCAACCCCCACGAACGTTCCCTTGTGCGTGCGCTTCGTTCCCTACATCGAGAACGGGAGTGGATCGATTGCCCAATCCAGAACGGGGGCGAGAGTGCGCATTACACTATCCTATCCTCACCCATGCTCCGCACTGCAAGGTGTCTTCTAAACCGCCCTGCATCGTCTCTGGAATTCGAGCTCCACCAGACTCAGGAGCGTAGTTGAATTCCTTGCCGCCCTCCTGAACAATCTCTCCGCCATGGCGGCCGCCGCGTCGATTTCCGCAGTCACTGCGAGCTTCACGACGCTGTCGTTCCAGAATTCCGCTGCGAAGGCAACCTCGACTGGAGTGGCGTTGCCGGCATTCCACGGACTGAAGGCGACTACTGCAGCTTCCTCTCCCATCTCGGACCTCACCGCCCGCGTCGCCTCGCATGGGGTTGCGGCGTCGTCTGCTGGCCGAGGGGTGGTGACCATGACCGCGGACGTCGCCACCAAGTTCGTGACGAAGAAGTCTGAAGAGACTTTCACTGCTGCCAAGGTAAGCCGCTGCAATTTCTGGTTTTTTTCCTTTACAGAGATTTCGTGGAAACGTTAGCAGTTTGCCACATTTTGTCATTTTCACGACTTTCGACATTTTTCATGTTTTTCCCCATTTGGGGTGGTGGTAGGGTAATGGTTTGGGGGGGAGGAAGGGGGGGTAATCGTCGTTGGTAGCAAGTGCGCTTTGATGGCGTACTTCGAGGTGGAAGATAATTAGGGAAGCTCAAATTCAATTGTGTTTAATTCCGCGGAGATTGCAAGGGTTATGAGGGAAATTCTGGCATAAAAGGAGCGGACCTGATTTTGAATTGGGTTTTGTTGTTGCTCATCTCTTGCTATTTTATTACTGCTTAGTAGCCGCCCTCGACACCAGTCCTCATTTTCCTGTAGTGCTTTCCTTGGATTTTGAAAGGGTTTTAGCAATGTCGGGTTAGCTGTTTTCTGGTCAATAGAGATATTATATTGAGCAAGGTCAAAATTGACGTGTTTTGGGTATTCTACACGTTGAAGAGGCGAACCTGCGTTAGAGATGTTTTTGGATTTGAGCTATTTGCTTACATTAATTTCGTCTTCATCGAACAGGAATTGATGCCTGGAGGCGTGAACTCTCCCGTGAGAGCTTTCAAATCCGTAGGGGGCCAACCTATTATCTTTGACCGAGTGAAGGGCTGCAAGTCCTGGGATGTGGACGGTAACGAGTACGTTGATTATGTTGGCTCCTGGGGTCCTGCCATTATCGGTGCTTGCGACGATGAGGTAAAATATTCTCAAGCGTATCTCTTCAAGATAGTTTTAGGGTGTACGAAAAACATTGTGAAACCAGCTGTGTATTTCTCCACTTAAGCGTCTCCACTGACTCACTCTGTAATTGCACATTCTCTGTAATGATATCCTCAGAACCCGTCATGTTGTGTACACACTGATGGGAAAACTTCAACATGTCATGGTTTGAATGTGCATGAGAGTGCTAATAGAAGACCATTTGTCCCCTCCCAAGGCAGTATTCATTGAGAGGGTTGAGTGTTCACCGCCAAATATTTTCTTGAGAGCTGACTTGGTACTGTTCATCAGGTGAATGAAGAACTCATCAAGACATTGCGGAAGGGAACCAGCTTCGGAGCTCCCTGTGTATTAGAGAATGAGTTGGCGCAGATGGTGATTGATGCGGTTCCGAGCATCGAGATGGTTCGGTTCGTCAACTCAGGAACCGAGGCCTGTATGGGCATGCTCCGCCTAGCTCGTGCTTACACCGGTCGCGAGAAGGTTCTCAAATTTGAGGGGTGTTACCATGGACATGCGGATGCCTTCTTGGTGAAAGCAGGCAGTGGTGTGGCAACTCTGGGACTTCCAGATTCTCCTGGAGTCCCCTCTTCCTCCACGGCAACCACATTGACGGCTCCTTACAACGACCTTGAGGCTGTCAAGGAAATCTTTGCCGCAAACAAGGGTGAGATTGCGGCCTGTGTGTTGGAGCCTGTCGTTGGAAACTCCGGCTTCATCGTCCCTCACAAAGAGTTTTTGGAAGGACTTCGGGAGATAACCGCACAAGATGGAACGATGCTGGTGTTCGATGAGGTTATGACTGGGTTCCGCATCGCTTACGGAGGTGCCCAGGAGTATTTTGGCATTACCCCTGATATCACTACTCTAGGGAAGATCATTGGAGGAGGACTGCCTGTGGGTGCTTACGGAGGGAAGCGGGAGGTCATGGAGATGGTTGCACCAGCTGGGCCCATGTATCAGGCCGGCACCTTGAGTGGCAACCCTCTCGCAATGACCGCTGGAATCCACACCCTGCGAAGGTTGAAGCAGGCCGGTTCTTACGAGCACTTGGATAGGGTTACTGGGAAGCTCATCAACGGCATTCTCCAGGCTGCACGGGATGCTGGGCACGAGGTTTGCGGTGGCCATATCAGTGGAATGTTCGGGTTCTTTTTCTGTGCCGGCCCGGTTAACAATTTTGACGATGCCAAAAAGAGTGACACAGCCAAGTTTGCCAAATTCCATAGGTAAAAAGCTTTTCGTCCTTGTCTGAATATGTTAGAAACGCCAAATTCTATAGGTAAAAAGCTTTTCGTCCTTGTCTGAATATCTTAGAAACATTTTGGGCATTGATGTTCTGTGTTTTTGCGTTGGATTCATGCTCACAAAGCTCTGCTTGTTATGCACAGGGGCATGCTCGAAAGAGGCGTTTATCTTGCTCCTTCCCAATATGAAGCTGGCTTTACCAGCTTGGCGCACTCAGACGCGGATATCGAATTCACCATTGCTGCTGCTAAGGATGTCCTCAAGTCTATATAAGAGATCGTTGGTTCACTGCGTCTGGTTTGCACTCCGTTCTTTGAGAACCGCAATATTTTTTTTCCGGAAGAGACATCGAGGTAGAAGGTATACACGAGCTTGTAGCTATTTAGGTTGAAAATATACCTATGAATAGTAGTACAGCGAAGGACTGACGTAGGTCCTTGTGCACGCATCTTCCGTGTGCCTTGGTTTATGTTCATTTCTTGGAAACGGTCTCCCTCTCAATTCTGAAAGAGTTGGAGGCAGTTTAGTTTCGAACTGTACGCGGGGATGAAGGAATGAATTTGCACTCCTCTATCAATCAGCACGGAAATTTTCCCTCTTTTTCGTACTCAATTTTTGCCGCGGCCTTAAAATACAAATATACAACCTAACAGAGTTGGAAAACTGCTTCGGTTGCAGACAAGAAACAAAACTCGCGAAGGAATATATGTGTAGAAACCTAACCCAGACTCGACCGGAGTGCATGATTCAAATTGAAACCTAAATAATAAAAGATTCGGCACTTACTGATAATCCTACAAATTTCCCCATTTTCAATCATCTCTGTCAATGTTAGAAAAACGAACCGATAATTTCCGTTCATACTGTCATGGAACACAGAACATTAGTAAACTAACATCCGCAAAGAGTGTCCTAATATGTTACAATATGAAATTTCAGCGGATATAATCAAGCATAGAGAAAGACAACTCCATGTGGCTGTCGTGAAACAGACGGTGCTTATAAGATGCATGTGGACACGTTGGCTCGAAATTCAGGTTCCATTGCAAAATCGTGAAACAGGGCTACTCTAAAAACTAAGTTATCAAAAAAAAAACTAAAAAACTAAGACTATGATCCAGCGGCAGGCTTCGCTTTCTTCGGAGCGCGGTAACTACCAACCACACAAGCATGGTCGCGCTCGAAAGGCTCCAAAGTCACTTGCTCCGCAGGCTTAAACTGCTCCTTCTGAAGCTTCTTCACCTCAGACGCGAAAACAGCTTCCGCAGGAACAGTAGAGTCGATGCAGTTCGCCTTGATGGAAATCACGAAGTGACCACCGTTCTTCAAAAAGTTGTGAGCATTGATAGCCACAATACGAGCCTGGTCAGGCTGAGCAACGTCAGCGAAAATAACATCCACCATACCCACCAACATACGGTACTTCATAGGATGCCTCGCGTCCTCGATGATCGGGATCACGTTCGTCCTCTTCTTCGCCATGTTCACAAGGTCGCGACCACTGCGGTGAGAAAATTCAACGGCGTACACAATGCCAGAAGGACCAACCAAATCCGAAACATGAGACACCGTCGTGCCGGACGCAGCACCCAGGTACAAAACGTGAGCGCCGGGCTTAATCCAGATGTTGTCCACGCCACCCAAGATGGCCGCCGCAAGCTTCGACCTGAACGGGTTCCACACTCGGTACTCCGTCTTCGTCCCGTCCTCGTTCTCCACAGAAATGCGCTTCTCGCCGTACACGCTCTCCCCAGGAACCAGATTCTTCGTCACCAGCGCGTCTTCCTTCGCCTTGGCGACGAACACGCCCTCGTGTCGGTGAGGCTCGATGATCACCTTGGCGCCTCCCTTCATGCCGCCGCCTCGGCCTCCACCTCGGCCACCTCCGCGACCTCCCCTCCCGCCTCTGTCTCCTCCTCGGCCACGGCTTCCTCCGCGTCCTCCTCCGAAGCCTCCTCTGTCACCGCCTCGCCCCCCTCCGCGACCTCCTCCGAAGCCACGACCGCCTCCACGACCTCCGCCATCGCCTCTTCCACCCCGGAAGCCTCCCCCTCCTCTCGTCAATGGAGGCCTCATGATTTCAACAACCTTCGACACACACCAGAAGACACAATGCGCGCGCGTCCAAGCCTTGCAACTGCGAACTTCAAAGAGAGCTGAAAACAGAGGCTTTGGGACTAGGTGAGTGCAGGTTGAGGGTTTAGGGTTTTACGTCAGGGTCTGTGGCAGGCGGGAGAGAAGGCTGGCGCAGCCAAATTAGGGTTTCGGGGTTTTACATAGACCCGCCTTCAGATACCTTTATGTGTGTGATATTATTGAATTTTTATATTTGTGCAACTTTGACATTCTTTGACTTAGACTTACACAACTTTGATTTAGAACCTTTCTAAAGTAATAACCTCTCTAAGGTAATATTGATTACTTTGTCCCAGTTTGTGTTGCATACAAAATCTAATAAGTAACAATTGTTTAGTTGTAAAAAACAATTAAAAAAGTAAACATGTTGTATCTAGACCTTGTCATATAAATATAGCCTCTAGTTGTCTTGATTGGATCAATGATTTGGTTTACAAATCATGGTTGTGCCAAGTGATTGGATAAAAGATTTGAATCTCTCACTCCACAAGAAGAATTCAAGAGTGCAAATGCAAGAGAAAGTGAAGCTTTACTAACAAGCAATTACAGTACCGTAGTTAAACAAACTTCAACAACAAATTGTCTCTTTCTAAAAAACACCTATAAACTCAATTTGGAAAAGAAAAACACATGTAAGACTTGATTTAGAAAAGAATTTTGAAAGGAACCTTAACCCCAAAGTGACATTCAATTTCTGGGGTTCAAAAACATCATTGCTTTTGAAGCTTTATGGATCTAAATGTCTTCAAGTTATACAAATCTCAACAGTACAATCTTGTAGTGTACATGTTGTAGATGACATGTACAAAATTTGAAGTCAATTGGCCTCATAGATTGCAAGATCATAATGTTTTAGTGTTGAAAATGGATGCTGAAATTTTCCCCAAAACACATTTGGAGGTGAAATTTGATTTCTAAACCTACTCAAATGAAAAAATTTTACACTACAAAATGATTCAAAACTAGTATACAAACACATTGGTGGAACAAAAATTCATTCAATTGACTCATTGTGTCTACAAAACGGATTTGAAATGTCAAAAATCAGCAAGAAAAATTGCAAAAAACAGATCTAAAGCTGAACCTCCTTCTACTATAATGCTTCTCTGTCGCTCATTAATTCTTGGATTAACATGAAATTTTAGCACAAACTAGACTAGTATGCGCAATTTTTCCAAAAAGAATGATTGAAAATGGACTCTGTATGAAGAAAAAACAAGTCGCCGAAGTTCACTATACTCCCAAAATGGCAGGATTTGGAACTTTGAATTGTTCCCAAACATTCAAAACAACTTGAATTGACATGAAAACTTTACCACAATAACTATACTTCAAGGGGAACAAAACCCAATTTTTTTTTATTGAAAATGAGCAATGGATGAAGGAGATACAAGGCCCCGAAGTTGCAGCCCTAAAATATAATTTGGTGAACTCAAATTGAAGTTGTGAACTTCGATTGGCTTCCAAAAAATCAATAAAACTTGGATTAATCTGAAAATTTTACCACACAAACTACATAACATTCAGTAGCAGAGGGAAGGGCTGCCTTCCCCCTGACAAAAGGGTGTGGAATATACCACACCATTTCATCCGCCAGATGATATGGTGTGGAATATTCCACACCATCAGTAGCTATGGGGACACGTGTCAAAATTTGTCAGAGGGTAAGTCAGTTGGCTGCAACTGTACAACATACATTAAAAATTAAAACAAAACCAATGTCCAGACACCCATTAAATCAAACACACAATAATCAGCATTCTACACCTATACATTGTATGTTTTGGAAACTTAAAACATTATTGGTTTTGTATGAATGCAAGCCAAAAACATGATTCATTATTTTTCTAATTTTTGGCTTGCATTTATATAACTAATACTATTTTGCGTTTTAAATGGTAAAGAAAGCTATATATATACACTTGGAGTGGTAGGAGGTAGAACAGCCCATGTGGGATAAACAAGTTAGAATTTGTTGTTTGTGAAGCACTCATAGTTAAGTCAAAAACAAATAATTTTGTTAAAAGTGAAATTTCAGACCTTATTTAGGCATAGTAGAATGATTCTTCTCAAAAAACTTTGAACTAAAAGAAGTTGTTAAGTGAAGATAAGTTTCACCTCCAAAAATCCGTTTGGAATTTTGAATATCCAATCAAAAGTTATGGACAAATTTGAGATAGGGGTTGGAAAAATGTTTAAGAAATTGTCCATTCCAACCCCTCTCTCAAATTTGTCCATAACTTTTGATTGGATATTCAAAATTCCAAAAGGATTTTTGGAGGTGAAACTTATCTTCACTTAACAACTTCTTTTAGTTCAAAGTTTTTTGAGAAGAATCATTCTACTATGCCTAAATGAGGTCTGAAATTTCACTTTTAACAAAATTATTTGTTTTTGACTTAACTATGAGTGCTTCACAAACAACAAATTCTAACTTGTTTATCCCACATGGGCTGTTCTACCTCCTACCAATCCATGTGTATATAAAGAGTGTCTTCTCAACAGAAATCTCAAAATGAGTTATTGGTGGCAAATAGTAAGATTACAATAGTGTATTACTCATTGGATTTTTAGTGTTTTTGGCAAGCTAGATTTGTATGTTTGGTCCTAAAATTAACAAAAGAAAGTGGAGAGTATCATAATTTACTGTCACTATCCCAGTACCGAAGCTTGCATTAATGCTGAGAGGATGAATTCTGTGGATGAGGACTCTAGAGAGGAAAAGGCAGCCTCTCTGAAGGCTAATGAATGTTATGTACAGGTGAGAACGCAACTTTTCCAACAAGTTTTATAGAATTTGGACCTTAGATGCAAAAGTTACAGCACTTTGAACTGGACTTGAAATTGTGTGAGGACACTTTCTGTCCTCTTTGTCACTTTGGGGTTAAAGTCTAAATATTTCAAATACTCCAAACTCTAGTTGATAGGAATAGAGTTACCTTCTATATAAACAATTTGATTATATATGAACAAAGAGTTAACTTTTATGTAAACAAAAGTTAATTTCCATATGAAGTGCCTTTGACACGGTTTCACACATAATGCCATGTCACATGACAACCTAGCCAAAATAAGCTAAAATTGACTTTTTGAACAAGCTTCTTGGTCCTCGTGATGTCCTTCATTTGTTGAAGATGTGTGAATTGTAAAGCTTTGACATTAGTCACTAATGCAATGATTGTGAACATTATTAACCCTTAAGCACCCCAATAACAAGATTATGCCTTTCAAAATTAGAAAATAGTTTTCCAACCACTAGATGATCATGTACAAAGCAAATAACTTATGAGGGCTTCATGAAGTGGGGTATCAAGTGCATATGAGTAGAGGCACAAGTTTAGCAAGTAGTCATACATTGAAATTAGCCACTTGCGCCACAAAACTAGCAATCTGATTTTCTATAGTGACATCGGGGTTGACTGGAAATAGTGCATGCTTGCATACATATTCATGGCTTGTTCGGTGGTCCTACCAGTGTCAAAAAAGGCTAAAATTTGGTAGGCTAGCAGATGACCTTCCTTCAATGACCCTGCCAAAAAACCATAAAGTGACTCCACTTGTACCACCTACAATGATTCTCAAAAGTAGGGAACCCCTCCAAAATATGGCCCTCCGCACAATTTCAATGCAAGTTTGACTAATATAATCTCATTATTCATATAATCAAAACATCTACGGTCTATCCCAAAACCTCCAATCAATTTTCTACTCTCTATTTGTACGGTGAACTTCCGTGGAACTCACTTTCTAGTTTCCAGTGCCAGTTCAATTAGAAGTAGGTTGGGCCCCTTGTCTTGTTTTCACGAGCTAGGCACTTAGAGGTTAATGTAATGGTCCTCTCTAATGTAATAATCTTTGTAATATAATATGGTAACCAGTCTTGGACCTATTACTTTAAAGAAGTTCTATTGTATTGAATGGTTTTTTTCTATTTAAAAAATTAATAAAAATTTGAAGTATAAAATTGTTGACATTTTAATCCTAGAAGGATGTTGTAGACATTTTGAATTTGACGATTGAATTTTATGATATCATAGAAACAAAGAGTGCACCTATTCAATTAGAAATTAGATTTTTTTTACTATCCTAATGATAGGTCTTCTCTTTTCATGGTTGAAAATAGATAACAAAGACCTTGATGTGTAAACAACAAAACAACCCTCAACATACTCTTCATTCATGATGGGCTTTGAATCAACATTCTTCTTCTTCTTTTAGGATTCAATGATGCCAAAAAATAATATATTAGATATTTAGGAATTGAAAACAAGTACCTGAAATAAATGGAGCTTGTAGGTTTAGTGTTTTCAAATTGTGATAAATAATGCAGTGGCTTTAGTTATCCTAGCAATGACCTCCATTCAATAAATACTTATAAAATAGGAAACTTGAAAATCCGCAAAATTTTGCATCCTTTAGAGTGAAATTTTGGAAAATCAAAACTTTGACTTTGAGCCAACAAACTATATATATAACTTTATATCTTTAACACTTTAATGTGAAATTACAAATTTTGAATGCATTTTCCAACTGGTGGTGAAATTCTTAGAAAATATCATATTAGCTTGACAAAAAGGTTTCATCTAAATAAATAATTATTTTGTCACCGTAGTAACAAACTAGCTTCACTACTACAATAGTCCTAATTGGTATAAATTTTGATACTGTCACATCTTAAAAATTAGTGTTATATAATTATTAGTCATTTATTGCCTATATAGACCACAATAATTGTTCCTATATTGTATTAATTAAATAGAAGCAATTCTAGAGCTTCCTTGAAGATAGCATGCTCTTGAATAGTAGAAATCTTCCAATACATCATTATATGGTTTGATTGCTTTAAGAAGCTTAATTGTTTTGTCTTAATTCCAAATTTGTTCCATATACAATTAAAGATCGTCATGGACAACCAAAATATTTAAATATAAAGTTTGTGTGGACATCATTTGTGAAGCTTGGATACTCACTTCTTAAAAAACTTTGGCTTTTGCCCTCTCATTTAGGTGACAATCTCTTCTATCCATTTTGTAGCTTTATTTTATTTGAAAATTGTCAGAAGTATCTTAATCCCTAAAATCCAAAAGTTCCTATGGGGACTATTGGGATTTTGGGTAGGCTCGTGTGATCTCAATTTTTGACATAATTTTTTGAATTTTTTTTAAAGATAAGAAATCAGATTAGCTTTTTGGAGATATAATTTGTTATTTTAGTTGATGCCTAATAATAGAAGTTATGCCTCTATAAGTCCAAAAAGCATCTCTAGGGGCAGCCTCCAAAAAATCACAAAAAATTAAATTAAATTTTTTTTTCTTCAAAGATTATATTTTTTCTACATCTGAAGCTTTGATTAATTTTATTTGGACTAGTGATGAGAAAGTCATGGACAATCTTGTATTTTGGGCAATCTAAGTATCTTCTTGAAAAATAACTTGTAGAATCTATTTTTTAATGCTATTTATAAATTTTAATTTAAAAAAAATATTAAACATAGTTAAGTTTGCTTGCTAGAACAATCTCACCATTGGAATTATTATAATCGAATTCCATCTCAAAGTTATTCACAGTTTCATTTTTCCTTCAATCTTGAACATATTTCTACTCAACAATTTTTTAATGAATGAAAATTAAGTATTTCTTGTTGAATTTTTTTTTCTTCTAGATTTTCAACTCAAATTTTCAATTAAAAAAATTAGAAAAAAGAGATCAATGGTGCAAAAAATTTAAGTTAAAAAGCTTCAAAGTCAAAGAATCTTGTCAATCAAAGTGCCAAAAAAAACTTATTTTATTCACTTTAAATGCAAATATCTTGCAATCACTAGAAGAAAAATGTTGGGAGTGCTAGCATGTGAGCTTGTGAGCGTGAGCCTGTGAGCCTGTGAGCCTACATTTTTTTTCAATTTAGGGTATGTAAATCCGTTGGGAACCTATGACCGTGGAATTAAATGTAAGATTTTAGAGTCCAAATGAATAATAAATGAATATGCCAGTTTACCATTTTGTACCCAAAAAATTGAATCAATATCATTCCAAAAATTGAAATACAATCAACATGGATAGTATATATAAGCAACACATGATGCAAATAAGTGTAGTGGTTTAGGATGTCTTAATATGAAGCACATAAATGTAAAATTGCAATACATCATAACATTATCATAGGGATGACATTTATGAAGTCTAAAATAGAAAGAGCAACTAAAACATGTTATAGAAGCAAGATAGAAATTGGTGACAAGCAAAAACTCTGAACATTATAAGAACTAAATCATGAGCAATGCATTTGAATGATTAAGCAAGACAATAAAAGTCAATTATTAAATCATAAAAATAAACTCAAATATCGTCAGACTCAGATGCACTGAGTTCAAAGTAAGAGCATACTCTAGGATCATAAGATCTACGAGGAGATAGAGAATTTGAAGATGAATTAGATGAAGCATTAGCATAAGCTAATGCTAAATCTTCAGCATAAACAGGGAGGCCACGAGGACTGAGAGAAGGACTTTTAAGAAATCCAGGGTGCCGATAAAAAGGCAAGGTCTGCCTTGGCAATGGAGTCATCCAACTGCAAACAACAAACCATATATTAGAATTCACTAACAAATTAAAACACAAAATGTTGAATTTTTGACTAAAGTTCTTGAAAAAGAAGAACATAAATAAAACTTACTCACATAAGTCAAGTAGTGCGACATCTTCTATTGGAGAGTCATCGTCAATCTCCATACCATCGCATGCGGTAGCAGAATCAATAGACTTGGAGACAATAGTTGGAGTTTGCAAAGGCTTGAGTACCTCATCAAAAAGTTTGGCATCACTCTCTAATGCTAAGATATGGCGATTAGATGAATGAGCCGCTATAATGGAAGAACCTGGATGAAGCAGAATGTTAGAAGTATTAAACATCAAAATTGAAGTGTAGATAAAATAATTAAACAAAAAAACAAAGAAAACAATAATTCAATATATTATAGGCTTAGGGTACCTGTAGAGGTAGTCATGTCTGCCACAATACCATCTACGGGGCTCAAGCAATGAACAAAAAGTTTCATTAGAACTTGAGACTTCTCCTTAGCACCCCTCCATGGCTTGCCATCTCCCTTGCTACATAATTGAGTTGTCGAGGTAACAGTGTTGAAAACGACGTCGTCTGTGACTAAATCAACCTCAGGAATTGAGGGATCATTAGTAATCACAAGCTCCTGAGGTTGTCTTGCGATGGAGGAGGCCAATGATCAAACCAACAACAAGGCCTTGAACTTCAAAGTCTAGAAATCAAATCAACTTGAAATTAGAGACTACACATGAAAGCTAAGGAAATACAACAAAAATTGAATGAATACAAAAAGTTAAAAGCTTTCATTTGTTACTTACATTTTTAGATGGATTCATAGGATTTGCCAAGTGTAAGCTGTTAATGATAGTTCATTTGTCCTTGATCTTAAATTTGTAGTTCTTGAAAAATCCTGCCACTTCTTTCTTCACTGTAAGACTGTCAGGATAAAATAATAGGAACGCTCCATCATCATGAAGATAAGTAAGAGAAAATGCCATCATTACGTGGAGAAAACTTGGAATGATGGCATTCCAGTGCGGAATTTGAGATGGTGGATTTGAAACCCCTGGAACGCAAAGACCATCTGGATATTCTGCAATAATGAGGTCCACAGCAGGTGTCTTTTGCACTTGGCCATCAAAAAAGAACTCTCTGCCTTCACCAACCTACAAAAATAAATTTCAAGATTTTTAATTCATAACTGAAGATGGCAAAGTTAATATCCATAACAAAATGACATGAAATAAATAAGAAAAACAATGAAAAGAATGAACTCACCTTTGATAAAAAGGCCACAATCCCATCATATGGTGCACCAAATGAACTATTTTGCTTCTTCTCCTCAACAATTCTAACAAAAGAATCATTTAAGATTAAATCTGAAGATGTATGGTTTGTAGACAAAGGAGCCAAATTACTCATCATACCCCTAATCTTAGGAGGTATCTTAGAAGTAGAAAAATCGGTTGGCACCAAAACCATAGGAGCAAAAGTAGAAGTTGTCTTTTGCCGCTTTGAAGGAGGGAGTATTGCCTCTCCCTTTGACGAAGAAGGTATAGTAACTGCAAGGTTTTTGAGAGTTTCTTGAACCGGTACATCTTCATCATAATCATCAAGATGAACCAGTAACTTCTTTGGCTTTGGCTTTGTTTTCTTGAGCTTCTTGGCTGCTTCTTTATCTACTGTTTTAGGAGCAGCTACAATTGTACCTTTGAGGGCAGATTCAATAGAATCTCGAAGGGCAATGTCAGAAGTAGGAGGTCTTTTGAGAGGACAATCCAAATACCACCCACATTGGGCCCAATGCATAGGATCCCAAGCTTTCATGATCCCTTCAGTGAACATGCATTCTTCACTTTCTTTGTCTAAGTAATTTGCAAAAAAAGTAGGCGATTTGGAGATGGCTTTAGCAGGGAAAAGCACATACTTGAAGTACCTATAAAGCACCCTTTGCATAGCTGGTTTGAAATTTAGCTGCTTATCAATCTTGTGATTCTTATGGACCCCCTTGTTCACTGCAAATTCACGAAAGAATGCAGTCTCCCACAACAATATGCGCATTGTCTCCACATAATCAAAAATAGTGGGCAAAGGATCCATACCATCTGGAAGATAGTTAACTGACACGCCCAAATCAGCCACTGTAGCATCAAAAAGTTTTTCTGTTTCAACAGCCAACTGCCATACACAAAATTTAAATTAGGAGAATGCTATGATTGAATGAGAAGTCTTAAAGAAATAACACTAAAATAATAAAATAAGAAAGATAAGTATTCACCTGAGCCCACCATGTAGCTTTATGAAGCCACTCAGAAAAGTCTATATCATTGAATTTTGGTTTGGGGAATTTGAGAGACTCCCGAAGAGTAGGAGATTTGTTCCACCTCTCAAGCCATTTGATCTTCATAGAAGTATCCATAGCTGAAGTTGCTAGCATCCATAGTTTTTCTTGAGTCATTTCTGGGCTTTCATCATGAGTTTCATAGTGAAACTTCACTTGCTCCAAGAAGGCCGTGGTGTGCTTAGGATCGGCAATGGGGAGTTGTTTCTTCAACTCTGAATGAAAAGCCACCCTCACCCTCTCAACAGCTGTGGAGACCCACTCATCAACTGCACTTGGAGTCCAATCTGTTGGATTGGGATACTTTTCATAAAATTTTCTTTGTGCAGCAGCAGCAGCATCTCCCAACTCTTGCTGCATTAAGTAGAATATTTATAAGGAAATGCAAAATTGCACATGATGACAAAATTATTATGCATAGTAGAGCAAGATGGTACTAATTCAAATTAACAACAAGAACAAAAGAATGACTAAAACATTGCAAACAAATATGAAATGAAAAATAAAACTTTAGAAACGAACCTGGTATAAAACTCCATTTAGAGCTTCAATTGTTAATGTGAACCAAGTTCTAAGTTTTGACTTTTGCTTGGCTTCAGCTGCAGCAAGATCCTCTTTGGAAACAAGTTTTTCAAAGTAAGACAGCGGCTGCCCAGCAATACTTTGAATACGATAAAGCTTGTGAACAAGATTTATGGACACATGGGATTTTTGGTTTCTCATGGCAAAAGAAGATTGATTTTGTTAAACACAATGTGATAAACATCCAACAGAGAAATAAATAAAATAAAATAGTGACAATGGCAAGGATCATAATCAAACAAGCTTTAGATACTAAGAAGTCAAATGAAATGAAAATTGCCAAAAAAAAAAAGAAGAAGGAATCACCAGTTGACTTCATGTAAAGCTGCCAACATAGTTGCATTGTCCCCCTTGACCTCCAAAATAATGCTTTCAACAGCATAGTGCCATGTGAAGTCGTCTTCGTGATCACGATTGATAATAGGCAACCATGCTTGCAAGCGATGGTTACCGTCCCATACCATGAACATTTTGCCCGAAAAGACTTTGAGATCATCATCCTTTTCCAATTCTCTTTCAAATGCATCATTGGCCAGCCTCCAATTGGCACTCCATGATTTAATAACATCATCAGTGACATCTACAGTCTTCCCCTCATTGTTCTCCAAGGCTACATAAAAAACTCCATTGCCTTCCATATAACCACAAGTAACAAAATGTGCAGCCAAATTCATCACGTCGTTTTTCAAAAAAGGCCTCACAACCGGCAAAGAAATCATACGACATAAAGGAATGTTGATTTTGATTTTGCCCTTGGTTGATACCTCAACCGCTCAAGACGAGAAGATGTGTTTACAGTTTCCTTCTTCAAAAAGCCATGTAACTGTAACTCCAATTGATCTTTAGAAAGAGGCTCAAGTGCAGCAGGTAATCTTTGTGCTTGTGGATCTCCTTGCGTCAATATCTCTGAAAAAATATCAAAATATAATCAATTGCCGTGTACAAATATAATGATTGATGTAATCCTTGAAATAAAACATGAATCATATAAACTGCAAACAATTTAGTTTGTGTTTGATGAGTTTTAAAAAATAACCCAGCCGGACCAATAATAACAAACAACTTGTATTGGCAAAGCTTCTTTAGAACATAACTCAAACATAAAGGTCTAGCATGTGATTCCTGCATACAAAAAAATTGATGGCGTATTTAAGTACTCTTGGACTATTCAATGAATCCTAGACTAAGCACAATGTACACAAACATCGGGGGATCTCCCGATGTTTGTATAGATCGGGGGATCCCATGATGTTTGTATAGATCGTGGGATCCCATGATGTTTGTATAGATCGTGGAATCCCCTGATGTTTGTATAGATCGTGGGATCCCCTGATGTTTGTATAGATCGGGGGATCCCCCGATGTTTGTATAGATCGGGGGATCCCCCGATGTTTGTATAGATCGTGGGATCCCCTGATGTTTGTATAGATCGTGGGATCCCCTGATGTTTGTATAGATCGGGGGATCCCACGATGTTTGTATAGATCGGGGGATCCCCTGATGTTTGTATAGATCGTGGGATCCCACGATGTTTGCATAGATCGTGGGATCCCCTGATGTTTGTATAGATCGTGGGATCCCCTGATGTTTGTATAGATCGTGGGATCCCACAATGTTTGTATAGATCGTGGGATCCCACGATGTTTGTATAGATCGTGGGATCCCACGATGTTTGTATAGATCGTGGGATCCCACGATGTTTGTATAGATCGTGGGATCCCACGATGTTTATATAGATTGGTGGATCCCACGATGCTTGTATAGATCGGTGGATCCCACGATGCTTGTATAGATCTCTTGATGTTTTGCATTGATCCCCCGATGAAAATTTAGATTTCCCAGTAATTTAGATAGATCCCCTGATGCTCAATTGAGAGATCTCTCGATGACTAATATGAATTCTAGACTTTTAGAAGTCCAAAAGTAGTTAAATATGGCATATCGAATTCCATTCGATCTAAAACAAGATAGAACTGTTCTAGTTTGTATATGTTTATTGTAATGAACATAGCAGCCGTTAATGGTTGTCCGTTATGATGTCCAAAGAAATTGCATCATGTAACCAAATCCTATCTATTTGGAAAGCAAATTTGAACCTAGAAGTTCATGGCCGTTAACGGCTGTCCATTACAAAGTTCCTTGGAAATGCAACATTTTAGCAAATCGTAGCCTATGCAGAAAACAAATCAGAATCCAAAAATGCATGGCCGTTAACGGCTCTCCATCACGAAGTCCCAAGAAATTGCAGCATATGACCAAATTGTAGCCTATGCGGAAAGCAAACCATAATCAGAAAATACATGGCCGTTAACGGCTGTCCATTATAAAGCCAAAAAGAATATCTGCATTTGACCCAACCAAAGCCTATGTAAATCCTAAACTGGAATCCTAGAAAATGGGGCCGTTAACGGCTGTCCATTAGGAAGGCGCAAAAAATTGCAGCATTTGACCAAATTGCAGCTTGTCCATTACCAAGGCCAAAGAAATTGCCGCATTTGACAACATCGTGGACGGTGGACTACATAAACCCTAAACCAGAATCTCCAAAAACGTGGCCGTCAACGGCTACCCACTATGAAGGCGCAAGAAGTTGCAGCATTTGACCAAATCGTAGCCTATGCAGAAAACAAACCAATTTCAAGAAGGCCGTGGCCGTTAACGGCTGCCCTCTAAGAAGGCCAACCAAAACACAAGCCACGCACCTGTATTTGCTGCACTCTGCGCACTGGAGCCCATCTCGCCGCACAACCTCTGCCCATCTCGCCGCACAACCTCCGCCGCCGCCTCCGTCGCAGCCTCTCCCTCCTCCATGTTGGTAGCTCCGTCTTCCTCTTCCGTGTGCTCCTGCCGCTGCACCTTCAAAAATGGCGGCCAAAGACAACAAAAGGATTAGGGTGAAAGCTAGTGTCCAAAAAAAAACAAAAAAAAAACAAGGAAGAGATTGGTAGATATGCCTGAAGAGAATCTTTTGAATAACATTTTGAGTTTCTGAAATTTTGAGCCAAATTTTTTTATGCTCATAGATTATATGCTTCAGACTCACTCCAATTTTTTTCAGAATTTTTGGACACACTGATGATTTTACAAAAATCGGCAAATTCTGCTGAAAATAAAAGTGCTGGATTTTGACTAAAAATCAGCGAAATCTGAAGATTTCAGGCCAGATTCTAAGATGCTGAATTAGTTTTTAGGCCGTAACTTCTTCAATATGTGTCCGTATTTTACGTGCTATATACCGTTGGAATCGCGCTTCCGATGTGAACAAAATGATGTAAAGTTGCAAAATGCGCATCTAAGAAAACTTTTCACATACATTCAAATTTAGTATCACTTTGGGTTATTATTTTCTTACCATTTCGTTTGTACTTCCAAGCTCTTGCTCTTTGTCTTCTCCTCCTCCTTCTTCTTCCTCCACTTTGTTAATATACTGAACTGAGTTATTTTCTTGATCCAAATCACTACAACAAAAAACTATATCTGGTTCTAGTTTAGCTTCACATGAAATGGTTTCCACCTCCACAACATCCTCTCCTATTGCTCCACATGAAACAATACCTCCATATGTTAAATTCCTTATTGTGCCTGATAGATCAGCTGTAGTGATTCGAGGCAACTGTCTAATCATTCTAGCCCTTAACAATTGCCTTCTACTTGAGTAACGAAAGCTACTTTTCCTCCTTCTTTTCCTACCTTGAACTGGAATGTCCAACGCTAACAATGGAGAAATGATGTTTCCTTGCATCTGAAATAATCAACTAGTAAGGCATTACAGTATCAACATCCTCTACACTACATCATATACTCTTTAGAACATGCATTTCTAAATACTACTTCATTCCCTTTCATGGGCTTTTATATTCTATGAGACTTTTACAACTCCTCTCTAGTAAGCTACAATTCAATTTTCTCTATAATTATTGGCTATTATTTAAATTGTCATCAACGACTAAATGACGGCTACTTCTTACTATTATTTGACCCATCGTCTCTTATTAGTGTTAATTGTAATACTACCAACATTGTCTGACACAAATTGGTACATCTATTGTAATATAATCCATTTATTATTGGTGGTGTGTTAATTGATACCGTCTAAGCCGCCGCCTTACCCACGTATAATTTTTACGTTGCGAGTATATCTTTTTCTATATCAAATCTAGATATGATATGTACTAACAAACGTTCAAATCATCAATCCAATTTCAAATTCTGGTGCATCCATGAAAAAGTTCCTTTAATTTTGAATGACACTATTCGTCTCTCCTTCTTTATATTTACACCTCCAGCACTTGCAATCAAAAGCTTGATTGCTTCTTCTTCTTTCTTAGTGTTGGTGCTTGTCCGCAATTTTCTTTAGTGCTTCACTATGGCTAGTATTGTTGCTAGAGGTCACGAAGTCCCATTGGTTTTACCATTAGGTACTGAAGGTTCTGTACATGTGTCCGTCCATATCCTTCATGTCCGTTTTGGATTCTCCTCTTCTTCTATCATCGTAGAGGAAGAAGTCTCAAGCGACTATGGTGTTGTTAAAGAATCTATCTTGCAGTCAAGATATAGCGATCACGAAGGCTTCTATTGGCTTCTTCATGCAAGACACTATAGAGTTTATAGTCTATTGCCCGAGCTCTTGGTAGCTTCAACTGAAATGACACATGTTTCTGATACGCCCAATATTCAAAGTCCATTATTACGTCCAGTAAAAATGGAGTCTCCAACTAGTGGACGTTCGGAGAATAATATCACGTTCAATGTCAACAATGTTAAGCGTGAGTTCCTAGGATCACTAATAGAGCTATCTAGTGATTCCGAAGGTGAGACACCAATTCGAGTTAGTCAACATTCCTCCAAGAATGTTGCATTCCCATCCACCTTAGATTCATCCATTCCTATTGCCTTCCGTACTACCCTTAGTAGTCCTGCATCGTCCGGGTTTCTCGTCCTCCTCTCCCTCCCAATCCTCGCGAGTCCCATAGTGTATTGCAATGCCTTCGTAAATTGTCTTCAGTGCTTGGATCACGGAATGAGCTTGCTCAGATTGATTTTGATGTCGTGGAGTATCAAAAGGTCCAGTTTCTCTCGACTAGATTCGATGGCAACATTCTTTTTGAGTTGCCACCATGTTCTGGGCCTACATCTGGGGCTAGAAGCATGGAGGGTATGGATAAACGGTATGATGGTCACGCATGGTGTCGCACCATGACGTCTAACATCCACAATGATCTAGGTTTAAAGTTTAGAAAGTCATATTGTGTTGGACATTTGATCTGTGAGAATCCAACATGTGATTACCGCACACGAGCTTTGAAGAATAACGAAACTGAGTGGATTGGGACTACCAAGCATTCTTTTAGCGTAGGTCAGATTCCTCCACTAGATTCTACTCTGGTCTGTAAAGTTTGTAGACAATCTCCTACTTGCCTCAGTGTATGTGGCTCGCGAATTTATTACATACTAAGAGCTGCAGATTTGTCACGTGCGTGCATCCACTTGGGTGTCCATTCGCATCCAGTTGCTGATGGCCAGTGCAGGGAGTCTCTAGAAGCAATCAATGGATTGATTGCTCATGAAGTAGCTAGAACTCCAACCGCCAAAACTTCTGCCATTGCCTTGGCAGCAAGCAAAGAGTTCCTCGACACATTCCTTATTCACAATGGACCCGGACCCAAGGAGATGCTCCACGGCGATGCGTTAGAGAATGTCATGGATAAGTTCCAGCTCCTTAGCTCGCCCAGTGTACGCAACATGATATCTTCTTTCCGGAGCAACAACAAGGGTGGTGGCGAGATTGATCGGATTCTTGACATGAAGGGACGTGCCAAAATGGAGTATATCCACGATAGTGTATTTCCAGGACAAGGTCAAGAGAAGGTCTATTTGTTCAAGATGCTTGTGGATGGACCTGGCAGTGGAGTTGATATTGTACGACGGATGCAACCTGGCGGCAATCTTGAGAATTGCTTTGTCATGTTTGATCATGTCAAGAGGGTGAAATCATGGACAACTATTGCTTGTCATGTCTATGACTCTACTTTTTGTAAGGTCATGACTATTGCTGTTTGTGATATGCAAAGTGAGGGCACTAAAGGCCAACTCATTTTTTGGCGTTGCCTAAATAAGGTCATGGCAAAAAATGGGGTGGCGGATCCAACCTTCAAAGGATTCATGTGTGATAGTGCTCAAGCAAACTTTAATGCAGTTTGCATTGTGTATGGATCGGAGGATCCATCCATTCCAATGGTGGACCGTAAAAGGACTTGTTTGTTCCATTGGGCAACAAGTATGCAGAAGCACACAGAGAAGCTAATTGCCAAAGAATTCCAGAACCAGCATATCCGACTTTGCAGGCAGTACAAGGATGCAACATCAATGTACGAGGCAGACAAGATGTATCTAGAAATCAGAGCTTGGTGGTATTCCTCTGGAGCTGCATCAGAACCAGCAATTCGTGAACTCGAGGATTGGCTTGCATTTTGGCACTTTCGATACCGTCAATGGGGCGGATTCATGGAAACGGTATGATCTTTATCCTCATTTTTTTTCTATTTTTTATCTTAAATTTTCAAATCATAAACTTAGGAAATAATGATTTCATTCATCATCTTTGCAGAAACTGACAACAACAGAACTAGCGGACATTCCAACATGCAATCTGGCAGAAACGGTGCACAACAAATGGATGCAGGCTTCCGGAAAACGCGGATCTGATTTATTTGTTGCCACATGTGATGATTGGGTTCGAGCCTTCATGCAGATGACCAACTACAGAGCTTACCTATGTGGGGGCCCTTCTGGGAAAGGCTCTTCTAAAGAAGATTTGAAATTGAAGAGAGCTATGGCATTTGGAGATGGAAAGAAAATTGCGGATGCACTCAGTGAAATGCCTGGGGCAGAAGACATCTGCACACGAATTCCGCACTTAGAGGGAGAAGAGGTATTTGGGTCCAGCAAAAGGAAATTGGATCTTCCAATTGGTTCCGAAGGTGATTCTCATCGCCCTGACAAGGTTAACTTTTCTCATCCTCGAGTTCAAACCAGATCAGCCATTGCTAGGGGGCAACTTGGAGTTGCAGCTGAGGAGTTCAACACGGCCATACCCCATACCCGATCTGTGGTGGAAACGGATTGTGATACATCGGAGTGGCACATAGCGAGAATTTCGCATAAGTCAAAAAAACGGTGTTATGCCATTCAGAACCACACACAAGCCAAATGCAAGCTATTGGTTGTTAGGCATGGAAAACCCACTGCTGCTCCTACTTACAAAGGACAGAAGCACGAATATAAGGGGACGGCAGTTCAGACTGAAGATTTCTGGTTCGGTGCAGATCAAATTGCACGATGTGTCATGGGACCTAAACGTTCCCATGTTCTTACCCGACCTGAGATCCCCGAAGTCTGGCCTGTTCTTACTGGTACCGATCTTACATGTACCGAAATTATTGAGCTTGAAGAAGCTGGATTTCGCTTGCAGTCCAACGTACCAATGTCCCCTCGACGTCTGTTCACCTCGTCTAGGATATTTGAGCCTTTACTGTGGACTCATCCTCGACCAGCATTTGCTGATAGAATCCCCTCCATTCGAAATGGCAAGCAAGTTCGCCGGAGCAGTAAGGCACCTACCGAAAATCACCGTAATCAGTGGGAGAGTGCAAGGAATGTTACCGCATGTATTACTGGGGTAAACTTCCTTCCTTTCCCCGGACTTGGTGCTATTATTACGCTTTTGTCTGGGCCTGAGCCTAACCAGAAGATTTACAACATCACACTTTGTAATTTCCCATCTTGTACTTGTCCCCATTATGGAAGCATGAATGGGACTTCCATTGGAAAGCGCGGCATGTACATAAACTGCAAACACCTCTACTACATCTTTCGTTACTTCTGCAAACTGGATTATAAAACAAACACATTCATCCATGCCCCTACCCTCAGCTTGGATGAAGTTAAACAAGTACTTATTGCTGCTGGAATCATCAAGACGTGCGAGTGAGCAAGTTAGGCGATAAATATTAGCATGGTATGAAATAGATATATAGTATCAATATATTATCTTCAGAATCTCTAAACTCCAGTAGCCAAATATTATATTTCTAGCCCTCTATGTATTCCTTGCAACAATAAATTATTATTTATTATGTAAATGATGATCTACATCCTATGATATTTCCACTGCATTTGTCTCTTTCTCATCTTTAAAACATTAGATGTTTTTTGAGGCCTATGGAAGACTGCAAGTTTCTAATTTCCAAACAGCAGAAAATGCTAGCCGTTAGCGGCTGACTAATAATAATAATTAAAAATAAAATAAAATTTTTAAATTTTAAATTTTTAAAACTAAAAAAAAAGAAAAGAAAAAGAGCAAATTGCAAGACCTGAATTGCTCGAGTCAACTTAATTAGCTCATTATAATAAAAACTTCAAAATAGAAAAAAAAAAAAAAAAATTTAAATTATGAAATTACAAAAATTTGGAAGCTGAAGTAGTACAAAGATTGCCACATCAGCTATATTAACTAATTATTTTAAAATTATTTATTATTATTTTTCTATTATTATTATATTATTTTAATAATTTAATTTAATTTTAATTTTTTCTATTATTTTTTATTCTAAAGTTTTTTTTGTTTTTTTATTTTAATAACTAAAAAAATTTGGCCAAGACTGTGCTAGTTAATAGCTTAGACAACCTCCTTCAAATAGGTCTTAGGAGGCCTCAAAAAACATCTAACGATTGCTTAAAGTATTTATACTATCACTTCACTCAATCCACTTTGGAACGACCTTCAAGAATATGATATAAATTTCAGATGATGCAAAAGCATCATTTGACAAGGCTTGTGAATCTAAAACACACGGTCATGGGTCCCGTGGTAATAGGTCCTATTAAAAGTAAAAGAATCATTTTTGTTGAAAAAATATCAATCTTTTAACTTTTTAACCAAAAATATTTAGAAATTACATCATTTTTAATTTTCTAGGCTCTGGGCTCACACAATCCCCGCTCACTGCTCTTAGGCTCATGCTCACACGCTCACATCCTAGCGTCGTTGGAAAAATGTGTCCGGCACAACCACCTACATGCAACTAGTTGTCCTATAGAACTATCTTGCAACTGTAATCCTCTCTATATGCACCAAATTTGACAACCATTAGAAGAGTTTTACCATAACTGGAGGGCTGCGAATTCCCCTGACTGCCAACGTCGGGGGAACAGCCTCGCAGCGCTGCGTGACGTGGCCGAGCGACTGCCACGTCACCAAAATAATTATTTTTTTTTATTTTTTATTTTTTTTCTTCCTGTTTTTTTTGCATTTCAAACGTAAAAATAAAAAATAAAAATAAAAAAATTAATTCTGACAGCCGGCCTGTTCCCGCGGGACAGGGTCGGGGGAACAGGCTTGAAACGGCCCTCCCGAACCCAGAATCTCTTCTAATGTAGGTTGTTTAGTCGCAAAGTAGTCGTAGAATGAAGTGTAGGGTTACAGGATTGTAACAGAGTTGGCAATTAGAATTACTGTGAGGTATTCCACACCCAGTTTTCATCACAGTTGTCGATGTGGACAACTCTATGCATCGTGGAGTCCACTGTGGCAAACCACAATCACATATTATCTAAATTTGACCACAATTCGACTAGAAAACGACTAGAAAACAACTAGTTTGCGACTAGAAACAACTATAGTTTGACTAGAAAACGACTAGACTGCAACTAGAAAACAACTATAGTTCGACTAAAAAACGACTAGATTGCAACTAGAAACAACTAGAATTTGTAAATGACAACTCTGTTACACTCTTGTAACCCTACACTATTACAGAGCTTCTTTGTGAATAGATTGCAACTACAGAATGACTAGAAAACAACTAGAATTTTCTAGAATTCTTTTGGTTGTTTTGTAGTCATTTTCTAGTCGTTTTCTAATTTGTTTACCAATTATTTGTCTTATAAGGCCTTATTCATTATAATTGGACAATCGACAGATTTTGAGACTTTTGCCCTAAAACAATTGTATGGATTTATCCTCGAGTCGAGAATAAATTGAGACTGCAACCTTTTGGCAATGAAAGGTTTTTATACATAGTAATATTTTAAAGTCTCAAATTTCCAAATAGTCTCAAAATTGAATAGTTATGACTGTTTATCTTCGACTCGAGGATAAAATTGAGACTACCATTTGTCCAAATATAACGAATAAGGCCTTTTATAGCAATTGTCCCATATCAATTGTCAAGAGTACCATTAGGTTAGACATATAAGACTTGCAAGTTGTTGTATTCTTATGTAATGAACTCCCTTAGTAGAATTTTAAAATTTCTATTAGGTGTAGATTTCTACAGTTTGTAGATTTCTACAATTTATGCCATATTTAACTATTTTTGGACTTTGCAAAGTCCAAAATTGGTAAAGGGACATCTAAGATAGTTGTAGACTTTGACTTCTATAGATTTTATGAATCTAGAAATGATATAGATTTTGGACTAGGTGGTTTGAAAAATGTACAACAAGTTTAGATTTTAGATATCTATGACATCAGGAGATCTCCCGATGGACAAAGTCCAAAATTCCCTTAAAAGTTCAAAAGTAGTTAAATATAGCATATTTGTAGATTTCTACAAATTGTAGGTTTCTACAAACTGTAAAAATCCGAGAATTTTTAAATTACATAATTTCCTAAACCAATGAAATCTTTTAAATCTAAATATCTAAAATCTAAAATAGAATTTAGATTTGTAATATCCAAAATCTACAAATCATTAAGATTAGAATTTTAAAACCTACAAGTCGCAAACAAGTTACAAACAAGTCACAAATGAGTCGCCAACAAGTCGCAATGGAGTCACAGATAAGTTGCAAACAAGTCACACAACTCATCGATTGAATGACTGACGTCATGTGGCCGCGAGTACACGTAAGCGACCACGTCAGAAAAGGCCGTCGACGAAGTTCAAACTACGCTGCCGAATGAAAAACAGATTCACTTCATTTTGCGACTCTAATTTTTATGCGACTTGTCCACTGCAACTTCAGACCTCTAGACTATCACATGTCGCAAATTAGTTATACAACTCAAAAAACAGTTGCTCTTTAAAGTCGCAGAACCCCTCATTTTCTTCTAGTGAATCTACGTGGTCAAATTTTTGAAAAATTTTCCACGCATTTTTATACCAGTGCAGTACAAGATCCTAATCTTAGATATGTAAAAAAAAAAAAAAAAATTTGCTCTTTGCAATAGAAATGGTAGTTTTGAGTGTGTTTTGATGGTAAAAAAGGCCTTGGGGACTTTAGGGGTTAAGCTCACTATTCTTTGTCCCTACAAGAATTGAAATTTTCTAGATATGCTTTTATGAAAAAATTTAAAGCTAAATTCCCAAATGTTGAAGGCTATTTTTGAGCTTTTCCAAATTTGCTTGAGATTATAGAAAAAGTCAAAGTTTTGATAAGTATTATCAATTTATTTAAATTGTAGCTTATAATCTTAAAATAAATGTAGTACATATCACTCTAGGAAAGAAAACACACCAATATTATAAATGGATTGAATAATTATAATATTTGATCTTAAAGGGGGTAACCCTCTAGTGAACGTGGTTGATTTGGGGGGCGGGCGTAGTTTTTCAAGAAAATGAATTTTGTGGCCACTCTAAAGATGTAGTCTTAGATCAAACCGTATAAGGTATTTCCATAAGGGAGATTCTTCAACCTAACAAAAAAATCAAACTCATCTAACAGTACAAATTGCTATAAATAAGGTAGGAGGTCCATAAATCAACCTTTTAAAGGCTAAAATTGAATTTTGGGGAAGTGAAACATCTTTAAATATTTTCTTAGTAAATTTTCTTCAAAAGACAAGTAGAATAGGCATCTAACCTAAGTCATTTCATATTTTTTCAAGCTTTGTGAAATTAGTTACAAATTTTTGAAGTTCGCAAAAAATGATCATCTGTGGTCATCAAAACGAATACCCTTCTAAAATGTGCAGATTTGGTATATTGAAGAAAGTGAAATGTACCTCTAAATCATGTTTGCTTCTAGAAACTTGTTGGAGTTTGAGTTGCTTCCCTTAATTCTCAAAAATCAATGACTTAAATGACCCTTTAGAATTTGCGCTACATAAATACCAATGCATAATTTTACTTTGGGCATTCATGAGATTACAAAGCAACACTTATGCCTTGTCAAGACATCAAGTTACAAAAAAAACTCACAATTTGGTTGATTTTTTTTTTGTATTTTTGTTGAACACTTCCCATTTGAAGGTCCAGGCCATTTGAGTTTGCAACCTCATAGCTAATTCATCAATACTCCAATTATCTTGAAATTGGTTTTGTTTGAAGCGCACAAAGACATTCTAATTGCGTTCCTCTTTGAGATTTTTGTGATCAAATGTATTTTGAACAATATTAGACCGAGAGTACAAAAATCAACCAAAAAGTGGTCGACCGGTCACTAAAGGGTTAAAGAATTGAAAATGATTTGAAGTCTTTTAATCCTCTTTAATTTCATATGTCAGATCTAAAATTGTGGTCTTGAAAGAAATACGAGGTTAAAGAATGCAATATGTATTGTATAACCATAATCAATGAACTACTTCTCAAAATCTATTCAACAATTTTTTAGTATGAATTTCCAATATCATTTTTCCCTCAAGAAATAATGTTTTGAGGCTCCACTCTCAGAGCCCTAAACACTAGGAAATCAAGATTTGATAAAGCACACCCTTGCACGAAATCTTGATTAGAGAAAATCATGAACAATACTCCCTCCGTCCCGAAATGATTGTCCACTTTGAATGTAATGTTTTTTTAAGGTTGTTTTGAGTAGGTCAAAAAAACACTTTCTTGTGTCTAATTTTATTTAGGTTGCAATGAACACATGCAATATTCTTCATTGATTCTAGTGATATAAAATTTGGAACCTTTCTTAATTACGTTTTTTACAATATGGTCAATGAAATTGGCTCAAGAAAATATCAACAAAATTGTGAACAATCATTTTGGGACGGAAGGAGTAACTTTTTCAAAAATTGGATCTGTGATGCTAAAAGTAGACTTTAAAGGATATTCAACTACAAAAAAATAGTAAAAATAGGACTTTGATTAGATTTTATTTAACTATAATATTTTTTCAATACCAAAATTGGAACTAAAGACTAGAGTGAATTTTGGATTTAACCTCTAAATGCCCAAGGCATCAAATTTACGTATCAACGATACTTTGAAGTTAATAAATCATAACCAAGTTATTATTCTTAATAGTTTTTATTTATTTATTTATTTATTTATTTATTTCTACACTCTTATTTTAGCATCAAAAATTCAATATTAAAAATGATTGATTATGATTTTTTTATTCAAGATTTTGTGCAAGGGTGTTCATTGCAATCTTGACTTTCCATAGTATTGAGGGCTCTTGGCAATGAGCCTCAAATACATCAGATCTTAGAGAAAAGATCACATTAGAATTTCATTTAAAAAGTTGTAGAGTAGATTTTAAGAAGCTATTAATTAGATTGGGGTTATGCATGTTAGGTTCTTTATCCTCATATTTTTTTTGGTGACCAAATTTTTAGATTTGACATGTGAAAAGAGGATTGAAAGACTTCAAAAATCACTTTCACAATTTTAACACCCTCATGATCAAACATTATAATATTTCAATCCATAAGTGATATTGTTGTGTTTTCTTTTCCTATTTAGTCTTTTAACATGTCTAGATTGAATTTGTACAGTAACAATTCCAAAAAATTGATACAACTTATCAAAATGTTGTATTTTTGTTGAATTTAGAACAAAATCCAAGAAGCTCAAAAAAGGCCTTTAGGAGGTTAGTTTTAGGAACTCACGTAGTTCCCAAACGTCTGTTCACCGTTTCGTTCCCGAGTTCTGAACCAGTTGGGGCCGTCCATTCGCGATCGATGGCTGCCAGTGGTCGACGCCGTTCCCCTTCCAGTGCCAAAACCTTGAGCGCTTTCAGTTGGCATCGCAGGGTTTTACGAGGAGCTCATCAAAGGGCTCTGACATCTCCCCATTCCCAGAATCCTTTCTGCAGTTGTTGCGATTTTGCCTCCTGGGTTGTTTCGATTTTTCTTTGACGGAGGTGTCCCGATTCTAAGAATTTTCCTTCAGAGTCTCTGCGTTGCGTTGCGTTGCGTTGCGTGTGTGTGTGTGTTACGTTTCCTCACAACTGCAACAGGTTGACTGGATATGATCGTGCATTCGAAATGGAAACTTTAGCTGGTCCGAACCGATTTCTCGAAAGCGGCGCTCCCTTGCAATGTCGGTACACGACGAGATGTAATGCTTCGTTGCAGAATCGGATGCTCAGAACTCAGCCATCTTTGAATCTTTCTACTCGTCGGCATTTTCAACAGAAGACATTCAAGTTACAGGTATTAAAATTCTCTCAGGAACTCCTGTGCTTTGTTAATGGTGTCCCTGATTGTTTTGTAAGCATCGCTCATGAGTATTGGGAGTACATGAAAGAGGGGTGTTGGTGGTAATGTAGGTGACGTGTGAGAAGGCGGCGTCAGTGTTAACTCCTCCATTGAAGCAACTTACGTTGTCCGAGCCAAAAGTAGCACATAACTTTGTGAAAGCCTTTGCGCCGGCCACTGTTGCCAACTTGGGACCGGGATTTGACTTTCTTGGATGCGCCGTGGATGGCTTGGGCGATTTCGTTACCGCTGAGGTACTCACGTAGGTTCGATTTTCGAGTGTTATTATCATTCCTGCTCAATTCTCGCAGAATTTCTAGGCAGTAAGGTGGAGGATGCTATCTGCGTCCCCCAAGCTTCTGGGAGGGTGATTTTTTTAGGAGAGCACGATAGAGCTGTTTAGATATCTTTTGGTTTAGGTGCCACATTTGTTGAGATCAAATTTTTTTCACTGTGTATGTATTTCTTATGCGATCATTCACGGTGGGAGGTTGTAGACCACTTTCAAATTTAGCCGAGTCATGCTCACACACAACTTGCCAATTGAAGCCCATCCAAGTGTATGAATAGAGGAGTTTGTGTTGGCAACAGGGGTCAGTCAATAGGAGATGGAATTAGGTCCCTAATGGTTGTAGTATCCTCTACCATATGTTTGTTGTGCTTTTCCAGTTAGTTGAAGATTGGCTTGCGCACGGACTATGTAGGGTTGTGCAAGACCTAATGGAAGAAAGTGTAGAGAGACTATTTCTTACAATTGTCGAACTGAGTGTGGAATTGATTTTGTGTTGAACTGGCTCAGGTGAGTGAAGCAGTGCCCGCAGGAGAAATCCAAATTGAGGCCATTACTGGCGACAATGGGCGATTGTCGCTTGTGCCTGGAGATAACTGTGCTGGAATTGCAGGGAAGGCTACCCTAAAGTTGTTGGGAGTCAAGTCTGTAGGTATCATTCTAAATCTCCACAAGGGTTTGCCTCTCGGAAGTGGGCTTGGCTCCAGTGCAGCTAGTGCTGCGGCAGCTGCCGCTGCGGTGAGCTTTCTACCCCTTAAGGACCAAGAAGCTTTCATGTTTTCTCTTAGCAATTTTGAGTAGGTCATACAGGTCCTTTTTTTCTTCCAGTTTTATCAATTTTCCTTGACCATCACGTGCAATGTTCTCGACTGATTCTGGCCATGTGTACTTTATCCCTCTCTGAATTATATTGGTTCTAGAACCATGATACCTTACTCTTTTAGGGATTACAGGAATGTGAATAGTTTGCAAAGGTAGTCACGTAGTGGTTCCTTGTTGCTAACGCGAGTTTGTGTGATCTGAGTTGCAGGTGAACGGATTGTTCGGAAGTCCCTTAAGCAAGGCGGAGCTTGTGCAAGCAGGCTTGGAATCGGAGGCTACCGTGAGTGGTTACCATGCTGACAATATTGCTCCTTCACTCATGGGTGGGTTTGTTTTAGTGCGAAGCTACAGTCCCCTTGATCTCATACCACTGGCCTTCCCTAGCGAAAAGGATCTGTACTTCGTGCTTGTAATACCAGACTTCGAAGCACCTACGAAGGAAATGCGGGCAGCCTTGCCAACAGATGTAAGTTTCTTCCTTTGACCTCACTCTTCATTGACGTTAGTATATCTCCTACAGATCTACACTCAACCCTCTCTAATTGCACTGCCTGGGGGGACACTGAGCTTCTAAATGCACTGGCATGTGGGAATTACCCAATCATGAGAGATTCTTGGGATATACAGGTAATGTGCAATTAGAGAGTGTGCAGTTACAGAGAGGGTTGAGTGTATGTACAGTAAGTTCAAGCCTGCTTAACTTTGTGCAAAGGAAGACGCTGTCACTCTTCATTCATACATGCGCTTTGATATTAGCATGAAGATAAAGTAAATGGCTTGAATGGCATCAAACCTTGCTGTACTGCTGTTGTTTTTACTGAACTCAACAGTGACGTTTCATATGCAGATATCCATGAAAAAGCATATTGCCAATTGTAGTCAGGCGTCTGCATTGGTGACAGCCATTTTACAGGGCAAACCCCATCTTCTTGGAGCTGCTCTTTGTAAGTTGAATTATTCGCACATTGAGATCCCTCCTACATGCCTAAGCTAAACATAGAACGTCCATTCTGTACGCTAACAGTATCTTCCAGAACATGCTTCTGTTGTTCAAAATATAGGATATGATTTGTTCCTTCTATTTGGTGCATCTTGTTATCTTGACGCTGCTTGAATGATTATTTCAACTCCTAAAGAAATGGAAGCGGACACTTTTGGCCATTTGATTCCTTACGGGTCAACTGAAAAGGCTGCGTATATATCGGTACATCAAAATTCCAGGATTCCACTATTGATCTCGTTCAGAGGTATCTCGATGAACAAGTCGGTAGTTTCTCATGACAATCTTTTTCGTGTTCCTGCCACTGCAGCGTCAGATTCTATCGTGGAGCCTGAAAGGGCTCCTCTCATCCCGGGGATGAGACAGGTCATTGCAGCTTCGGAGAATGCACATGCATATGGGTGCACAATCAGCGGGGCAGGGCCAACTGCTGTTGCCATTACAGACTCGGAGGAGAAAGGAAGAGCCATTGGCGCAGCCATGGTGAAAGCCTTCCAAGTGCATGGGGGTCTTAAGGCTGAGTCCTACGTGAACAGGCTAGACAGGGAAGGCGCTAGAATCGTCGAATATAAGTGATGATGGACTTGGTATTGGGGATAAGAAGCCGGATTGATAGTTCACGGAGATCCCTGACAGAGCGCCGTCCTGATATGATTGCTAGAAAATTAATCTAGTTTTATCTTGTGGAGAGCTGAATTGTGAGGGCGCTCTGAGTAATGCCATAGCTTTTGCAGTTTCCACCTTGTTCTTCTAGCTAATGCGTGCTTCAATTGGAAATATGAGCTGAAGGTTCATAACATTCTTGAGAAGCTGCCTTGACCCCCCCACAAGGCCCATTGTCCCCTCGAGGGGACAATTTGGAATTCGGGTAGGTTCTTATGAGCTGAAATTTTACTTCAATTTTTTGAAACTTTTTGTGGAAGTGTGGTTTTGCAAGAGCTTCGTGGATATATAATTTTTGTTTCAATCCAATGCTGGGTGAAGAAGTTATAGGGAGTTTTTTTCGCAAATTTTCATTTGAGGGGTAGCCTGGGCTTCCAATATTTGGTGGATTGAGGCTAAGGGCAGATGCACATGCTGTGTTGGTCAGAAAGACAAAGGTTGGAGTGGGTAGTGGATGAAGGGTTGGGACCATTGGTTGGACCCCCGGGCATGTAAAAGCTTTTGGAATTTCATGCCATGGTCTCATGACATAATTTTTAGGATTTAAGAAATGAATCTATAAATAAATGAAAAATAGCAATGTCATTTAACAGTTTGCCATCCAGAAAATTTATCTCTTTATTGGCATTTGGTGAGCAGCTTTGGAGGAGAATTCTGTTTATAATGAAATCCATTGTTCATCATGAATCTTCAAAGGGTATGGGATAATTTGATGATGAAAGTATGAACACTCATTGTCAAAACTTAGGAATTGTGTTTGAAGTATAATTTCAGACCTCATTTAAGTAGAGAAATTTAGAGAAGATGTTTGAAAATGTCAAAAAAAATCCCTTCCAATTGTTTTTAGAAATTTGTCCATAACTTTTGATTGGAGTCTCGAAGTCTCAAACATATTTTTAGAGATGAAAGTTGTGTTGATTTCCCAACTTTTGTTACTTCAAAGTTTAAAAGAAAAGTTATTCTATTATGCCTAAATGATGTCTAAAAATTCTACTTCAAACACAATTCCTACTTTGAACTTAATTGTGAGTGGTTGAGCTCCTACTAATTCTGATTTACATATCCTACATGGATTGTTCTACCTCATACCACCCCATATGTATATAAAGAATTTATCTTCTCACTTATAATTCAAAACAATTTAGAACTACTTCTATAGTAGTACACTTCTTCTTCTACAAGTTTACTACATTTGTCCATAACTTTTGATTAGAGACTCGAAATTCGTACCACTTCTTCTACAAGTTTACTACAAGATCCTATGGTTAGATTTTTAAGAAAAATATTTTGTTGAAAATTTTGATGAATGCAACAATAGGGGCAATTTTGAGTGTTTTTCCACAAAAAATGGCCTTGGAGATAACTCCCTTGCAAAATCAATTTAGATTTAGTTTATAGAGTGTTTTGAGATTGAAAATCTGCAATTTCTCATTCAATTTTAGTCATGTACTCAATCATGCCTAACAATTTATGAACTTGAGATTGAGAGGGTGCAACATCTCCATTGTTATTGAATGTCACTACCTTTGTCCCAAAATAAATATGGAGATTTCTAGAAATGATTAGATTAGTACGTGAGTAGCTCCTATTTTCAAAGGATTGCGTAGTTATTGTAGCTTTTACTAAATTCCACTAGGTGTAAGAGAATGGAAATCAATAGCAAAGAGGTGCATGTTGAAAACAAGCGGCAAAATTGATTTTTTTTCACCCTTTCTGGAATTTCTCCAACAATATTAATTTTGATCGTTCTCCAAGCAACGTTGGTGCGGTGATGTCCATTGAAGTTCTTTCTATTCAATTCCAACAATGTCATGTGATTCAAGTCCAAGGAATCTTCAGTAAGAGATTTGTTAGTAGGAATTTTTGTACAGTTGTGGGTTGAATTCTTTGCCTTTGGTTGGTTAGAGGTTGCATTTCACTTCTATTTGCAGGGATTGAATTGCTATATAGTCTCCAGAGCGTGGTATCTGCAAATTCTTCTGCTTTAGGGTGTTTGAATCAGCTTCAATTGTTGTCCATCAAGTTGTGGAGGGCCAATGTCAAATTTATTTTGGGACAAGTACTATATTCGGAAACCCCGGATTTGTTTCGGAACGGAGGGAGATAGTTTATTATATGGCAAATAGAGCAGACCTACTTGTCTAAATTTTGCACGTGTTAAAGTTAGAACATCCTCAGTGCGACCCTTTCCCAGGCACTGCAACAGTAACTGCATGGTGGGCCTTACAAATTCGTGTACAAAATGAGGACCAAATGCGACTTGCATCATTTCCACACGCCTTTTTAAAATTAAAAAAAATGCTGTTTTTTCCTGTTTTTTTCTTGAAACACCTGAGCCATTTTTTTTTCTTCTTTTATATCTTATTCAATTAGATCCCATCTTAGTTGAAAGCACCTTCAGTTCTTTTTTTTTTTTTTTTTTTCTAGATTTAAAGAAAAAACAAAAAACCAACCCGCCAAGGACTTCTCTTCTGGTTCTTTGTACTTTTCCCCCGTATCAATGGAAATTGTCCATGTATTTCAAGAAAAAATAAAATAAAAAATCTTGTTGAATTCCTTAGCACAGAATTCAAACTGGGACTTTGGAATTGCTTTTTGTGTGTAACATTCTAACAAAGGAACCAATTTGCGAAGCGGTTCTAACATTCTAACCCCTTAGGTTGGACAAAGAATTAGCCCCAAATGGATGGATGAAGAATGATCAGCTGGATGAAAGCAACAATCCCTCTCGAGTCACATATTAGAGCATGTTTTCATTGTGCAGACTGGGTCCAAATTAGAAGTGCATTTGGATCCATATTGTACATGCCATCTTCTCTAATTGCACATTTTTCAAACATTATGCAAATTTGATTGGGTCAACTTTTACATGTCGATTTGTGATAGTACTTATAGGAGATTTTCGTTTCCGCAGCGGTGCAATTAGAGAGTGCAGCTAGCGACGGAGTTTCGTCGAACGAACTCCTTCTTTCGTTCTTCTTCGCTTACCGACAGCAAAAATTCTCCGACGCACCTTCGACGGACGACGACGAGCGTTCCATGATACTGCGAGTCGGCCATCTCTCTCGCAGCGCCTGGCTCGTGACGCCCTTGCAGCGCGCCTGCCTCTGCCACTCTCGGTGGCCCTCGCGGCGGATCTGCTTCGGAATGCATCTCTTCTCTCGCTGCCCAACAGCGACTGCGTCGCCTGTGAGTTCAACGCCATTCGTTTCATCTTTTGGATCTCTTTGGATTTACTTTGATCCAGTTCGATCCATTTTAGGGTGGACTGTTTCGTGAAGCACTTGCTGTGAGGGTTTGAGTTTAATGCGGTAAAGGGTTTGTTTGTGGACGCTTTGATGCGCGGCTATAGAGTTGAGTGAGGGCGAGAATTTCCAAGGTTGGAGTGAGAACGATTCGGAATTGGATGAATCTGCGGATCGGGGGAAATCAAAGCAATTAGCAGCTTGAAGCATTTCTTAGAGTGTTTCTTTGGCAGATCGTGCTCCTCATAAAAATAGATGGGTCTGATCTGGGAGAAACTAAGAATCTAAATCTAGTCCAGATTGATTGAAATATCAAGATTACTGTCACGAACGCAGTGTTTTTGTTTTGTAAATTTGAATATGCTGACCTGCCTCTTAGGTAGACTCTGGAGGCAATGACGTTGGGCGTATCGAGGTTTTGTAACTAAAGGAAGACAAGAATTCTCGATGATTTTCTTCCAGCCAAGAACTTGCGCGGAAATTCTTAAACATCTTGCCGGCAATTGCAAGATATGCTAGAAACTATAAGGTATTTTCCTTTGTTGTTATTACCTGAGATGTCCAGGGCTGTGGAAGTCTCTTGAAGCCACTGCTCAGTATTTTTGATATCAATGGAAAATATGATATGTGGGCCATTTGGCGTTGTTCCGTTTGTACTCTGAAAGTATGGAGATCAACTCTTTGTGCAATGGCTACAGATTTATACTTAACGTACTCTTTTTTTTGGATATTGCAGGATCTAGAGCCCTTTCACCAGAAGACCTGGTACCTTTTTTAGTTCATCTGAGACACTCTCCAATTTTGAGGTTTGGGGATTTTCCAACCGCTCATCAAACCATCACTTAATCATGAGTGACGTGCGATTCGAGATTTAAGTAGAGTTGTCTAATTTCTAGTTGCGGGTGCTAGACACATTCATTTTAGACGACAATTTCTTCGACAGTTTTAGACGATTCTTAACTATCCGGGTCCGAAATGGGTCAATCTGACTTAGATCGGTTGGTCGCTTCCACCAAGCAGCTAATTGCTGCAAGGCAGGCGCTATGTGAAAGTTTAAACAAGACACGGGAGCTGGGATTGGCGTTAAGTAAGTCGGATACTAAATTGAGGAGTATCAGTGGAAGGCTGCTGCCCATTCAAGAAGCTATGGGTCCACTTCTGAATCGGACGGAGTCAGCTCGGCATTTTGCTGGCCAGATCGAGGGAGCCTTGGCCCCTGCGAAAGCAGTGTTGAAAAAATTCGATGACTTACGAGTGCTAGAAGTGACACTAATGCGGGAGCCTAAGGACAACCTTGAGGCCTATCTGGTCGCTGTCCAGAGCCTTGATGAGTGCATCATCTTTCTTAAGAAAAATTCTGGAAGCTCCACAAAACTCTTGCAAGATGCTGCTGAAGCTGTAGTGCGAAAGGATGCAGTCGGTAAAGCTCGCGGGCGAAGACTGACTGAATCTATTTCTTTATTGAAATCCCATCGCGCAGGTCTGTACCTTCCACCCACACTTCTTTCACTGCTGAGGGACGCTATATTGTAGTCCTGGTATTGTATTCCGTGTGAAAAGTTTGAGGATTGAAGTTATGATGATCTGTGATCTGATTCTAATTGTCCAATCAACGCAGGCGATCTCAATGCAAGTTTGGATAGTGGGCTGCTGGGTATTGCACTGGAGAAATTAGCCAAGGAATTCAAGCGCATAATGGTTCAGCACACATTACCGTTGACACTTCCTGATCGCCTGGACCCGGAAGAGACAAAGGACATAACTGAGCAGATTTTGTTACCACCTGCAGTTCTGAAACGCTTGCAGGCGATTATGCAAAACCTAGCTACAAATGGAGGTCTTGAGAAATGTGTTGAGTCTTACCGGGAGATTCGGAGTACTCGGGCTTTCGTCAGCCTTCAGGTATTTTAGCCCATGAGCTTTGTTGTAATTCTAGTGGATACTCTCTTTCAATAAAACATTTTCAAGCACGACTTTGGGATTCGAAATTATTATGTGCACGTGCCTTACAATATTCCGTGCTGATGCATCTTGCAGGGGCTGAAGCTAGACTACTTGAAGACCTGCAGCCCGGAGTCTCTTGAGAAAATCGACTGGGATATTCTTCAAACCATGATAGAGAAATGGACCGACAACATTGAGGTAGCCGTGAAGGTTTTGTATGCCAGTGAAAAGCGGCTCTGTGAGCAAGTATTGGGGAAAATGGCTAGAGGTGCTTATGTCGACGAATGCCTATACAAGGTGGCGAGAATTGGGATGGGTCAGTTCATAAGTTTTGGAGAGGGTATTGCTCGCAGTCATCGAGCCCCTGAAAAGCTATTCAAACTGCTTGACATGTATTACTCATTGGACAAATGCATGTCAACAGTAAATTACCTATTTGATGGTGAATGCTGTCGTGAGCTCCGATCACAAGTGCGAGAGCTACAAAAAATGGTAAGGCGTCGGTTCTTGCCTTGAACAAATTGCGGGGATGTGGTGTTGGTATTTATCCATTATCCTAGTGTTTTCTATGAAGAGACGCGTTCGGACGTTAACTTCCAGTAACTTGATTTTTTCTGCTGAACTGCTGCCGAATCCCTGTTTCTTCTTACATGCTTAGTGAATAACCATTGTCACAGGTAGTAGCGCAAGCCTGCCGCACGTTTTGGGAGTTCAAACAGTGGGTTGTTGAGCAGCACGAAGGGTCGATGGCACTCGATGGCAGTGTGACCAAACTCAGCAGCTACGTGGTCAATTATCTCAAATATCTGGTCAGTGAGATTTACAACCCAATCATGGACAAAGTGTTGAAGATTGAGCAGAGTTGGAGAGGCCAAGGCCGGGTAGAGGAGAGTGGACTGGCGAATGGAGTTCTTCTCTTTATTCAAGCGCTTGAGCGGCAGATTGAAGGACGGTCCAAAGAGTATTCCGACCCTGCATTGCGACACATATTTTTAATGAACAATTTATGGTATATGAGGACGCGTTCTAAGAAGTGTGATCTTGGACCATTGCTCGGCGAGCAGTGGTTATCTGAACAGCGTCGGAAGGTATGCACCCTTTCTCTTTCGTCTTTTGTTGCTTGTGAGAGTTCGCTGTCCATTTGCAGAATAGTTTTTTCAATGTGAATGTTCATGCCAGTATCGCACCACTCCATGGGACATAATCTCGACCTCCAGCAGTATTGTTTCATACGTTTATCCAAGCTCGTCTCTCCCGAGCTAGTTTCTTCTTCCAGTAAGCTATGTTTGTTAGTTTCTGAGAACCAAACTCTGCAGGTAGAAGAACATGCATTGGCATACGAGCATGAGGTCTGGGGTGCAGTGCTGAAGTGCCTCAGTAAGGAAGGATCCAACGCACAGGGGGGGAGGAATGCTGTCCGTGATCTTGTCGTCAAGCGCTTACGTGACTTCACTGTTACTTTCGACAATGCTTGCCAAAGACATCAGAGATGGATCATCGCCGAGGAAGATCTGAGAGAAGGGACCAAAGACGCTGTCCTGCAGGCAGTAGTTCCTGCTTATAGAAAATTTCTCTCTAACTTTGAGCATGTCTTGGAGACTGGAGGTGGTTCCAAGAATTACTACAAGTATACGCCTGAAAACATCGAGCATATGATAACTGAGTTGCTCAATGGAAGGCTTGAATTAACCCGTTCTGGGTCGAATCAAGCTCGGCATGGTGCGCATGGGAGACACGGCCATATACCTTACACAGAACAACACAGATGAGGTCAGTTTGTTCTTCCTCTCTGTTGGCGTATCTGAAATTTCAACTATGAAGTCTGGCATCTATGAAGGTCATCCCCAGTGCCTGCCCTCACTGCTTTATTGGCTCCATGCAAGTAAGTCCCTACCCTACCCAGCACGTTCTGGTTGGCTGAGTTATGCTTCACCTGCGAAATGGGATTCTGCGAATATTCTCAGCCTTATCGTCCCTTCCTTGCCATGGTGCTCCTCATACTGCTGCTTTTTTTTTCTCGTGGTGTTCGGGATGCAGTGGGCAGTTCCTATTCAGGGAGTAGCATCATGAGGAGCTCCATATTTGATTCCGACTGAGTTTCAGGGCCTGTTATTAGGTGCATTATTTAAATAATTGGTTAGATAGTTCTCTTCTTGAGATTCAGTGTCGAGGAATGCCATTCATGGTAACTCTGGCATTTTCAATAAGGTAGGAGTGTAATAACGAGTAGAGAGAGAAGCAAAATTGCAATCCTGGTTTGTGATTTGTTAGTAGTGGTGTCGACAAAATTCGACCTGCCAAGTGTATATTCTGGCTGTGATTTGACGAAAGTAAAATACCTCTCCGTCATCTTTGAAGTACATTTACCCTTCACATGACAGCCATGTGGGTATTCTATTTTATTCCACCAATGATTCTGGAGTTCAACACTCCGCTACCTGTGGACGTTGGTGTGGATCTCGATTAAATGAACTCTTAAATGGATTCTTGATTCGCTTTAGTCTAAAATGTAGTTCTATGCTTCAATGACAAGTAGGTTGCTCACCTTATTGTAGAACTCGCACCAAGTAAACAGCAGAGCGTAGCTTATAGAACACTATGCGGTTGAAATTTTTGATAGATGTCAGTTGTTTGGGTATGTGCAATGCCACACATTCATTACATTATGAAGCAATGGATTTGGAGTGTTTTTTTTTTTGGGGGGGGGGAGTTGTATAGTTGTGCAGGAGAAGGGATCATTTGGATTTTGCTTGCCAATTTTTAACCCTCAACACTAGATGTGAGAGTTTAAATATGCAACTAAATTGTTGTTGTCATGTAATTGATGAAGGCTTTGCAAAGCCATTCCACTTGGAATCTCTAACCCTTATGCATGCAAAAAAAATAATCAATCATATTACAGAAAATAAGTTCAGTTTTTCTTAATAGTAAATCGACAATCAAGATCATTTAAATTTCTGGTTGCTTCAATTGCCCATGTACTTCAATGGAGACAACTTAAAGAAACCGAAATGGATTTTAACCTTGACTTACCTTATTATATTGGTTAATAGAGTCAATAATGATATGTCACATCTAGATAAGTTGCAATAGTAGAAAATCTTAGCAACTTGAAAAATAGCTATTTGAATAGACACTAGGTATGTATTTCCTATCGATGTTGAAATGGGGGCATTGGAGAAGGTGCTTTATTTTTTGTGCACAAAGTGAAGAATTAGTTTCAATGTTGAAAGAAAGAAAGTGCAATGTACAAAATATGAATAAAACATCGACAACAATTAAAGAAATTATCAAAGTAGGTGAGAGTAGTCCTTTTTCTTGGCAAAATTATCAAAGTAGATAAGAGCAGTCCTTTTAGGGGGCAAAATTATCAAAGTAGGTGACAACAATCCTTTTTTTCTCACAAAATTTTTCTAGCTTGACAGGCTCAATTTTTCTAGCTTTTGACAAATTTGAGCTTGTCAAAGTCCATCCCTCCATAATTATGCGTGTGTTGTGATGGCTTATGGCATATACTATTCAAAAAAAAAAAAAGATTGGATGACAATACATAGGCAAATCAAATCAAGTCTAAAACAACACTAAAGTTGGGTGAATATAAAATGTCCCAACTTAATAACTAAACTACAGCTAAACCACACTTTTTAGGTCCTTGTGTTATACTATATATTTTCATTCATTTATACTAATCCCTCACATTAACAAAACAATGCAAATTTTATTACACTATAAGAAAATCATGTATTTGACGATGTTTTTCCACTAACATGTGATGTCCGATAAAACATGAAGATATCAGAGGACATTTGGCCCAACAAGGTAGATTTTTATGGATGTTGCAAAAAACATTAGCACATTAATGTAAATCCAAGTTGATGTTATCATTGACAGTGTCTCAGGTTCTCGTCAGTCGAGTAGATAAATCTCGATATATCGTAATAGTAAATGCATGGAGAAATTCTGCCTAAGGGTTCTTTTGTAATTCTGACGTTTTATTTGACATAACTAGACATATTGATGTTTTTTGGAATGTCCAAAAAAACATAAATTGCCATGTTAGCAAGAAGACCAATTTTGACTATGGATTACTTAATAAAAATTACTACAGTCTATGATAAAATGTTGACCATCTGTGAAAAATTTAGGAGAAGGGCAATCACATGGCATGCTTTACAAAAAAAGATAAATGTTTTTTTAATTCTTGTTGAATGCTACAATTGTTCTTGTTTATTTTATTTTTTAATCAATATTTTCTACTAACTTTAACTTACAAATATGGTATGCAACAATTGATGTCTCCAAAAATGTCTATCTAAACATCTAAATTGATGTTTCAAAAAGAAATATTAAAATTTTAAAATGGCATGAAAGTGTACTGACAAGGCATGCCATGTCAGATTTTGGTGGGTCCACATCACTTTTTCCTATGTCCACATCACCAACAAATCAAATGAAATTTTTTCCTACGTGGCACTATCCACCCATGTGGCATTGAGCTGTTCGCCAAATGGCACATCATGAGAACCTTGGAAGACCATGTTTTTCAGGATGTCATAAAAAAACAATGTCAAAAAGAGCATGTTTTCTAAAAATTCGGCACGTAGTTTGTCCATCTAATACAATAGATTTTAGGTGACATCGACAATGATTCCTTTCGCGTCAAAACAAACACCATGCCACATTTTTTACAACACCATAAAAAAACCCAATTTCTTACAATGTTATATATCTATATGGTCAATGGTTTTTTAATTTTCTTATTGTATATCCATATTCTAATGAAGACAATTTATTTGAAAAGGCAACCTAACAATCCTAACAAGCTAATTAGACTCCACCTTCTTGCAACAATGGAAGATTGAAAAATATTAAATCCACCCAAAATGAACTCCATTCTTCTATGAAAACCAATTTTGTAGACTCTATTTTTATGAAATATTCCATTTTTGCAAGTTTATCCCCAAGGTAACTCAAAGCTAAATCTAGAGTCAAGCTTAGAGCTAACTCCAAAAGTTGAGGAACAAGAATTGTCAAGGGTCAATGATAAAGTGAACGCTTTAGTGTTTGGGAAGAAATTTGAGCCCAACTAGCTAGTACCTATAGTTTTCAACTAAAAAATGATTTTTTTTATTGATAATCTTCTTGTAGGTTTATTTCAGATAGAATATTTTATAAAATAATAATTGATAATTTACCTAAAGTTTTGATTTTCAACTAAGAATTTGAAAAATAAATCAACTCATAATATAATAATTGCCATTTCTCCCCCTTCATTGGAGCAACCATTGTTGCAAACATACCCAAATAAACCTACTAAAAATACCTTCCAATATTTGAAATTCAAAATTTAACACTTGTTTGCAGTTAAATAAAAAAATTGGTATGCCAAAAAAATTTGAAAATATAATTTTGGGGGGATTAAGATTGCTAAATTAACATCTACAGGTGTGCCCTATGCCATTGTCATACTAAAAATAGAAGCAAAAATAATTTCTTAATTCAGAAAAACTTTGAAATTCGGTATCTTTCACACCAATCAACTCCATGCTTGAGGTAAGTTACAGCTTGCACCCAGTTCCTTGCACCCAGTTCCTGGGAACAAGAATTGGGGAATCCTCTTTCAGAAACAAGAGTCTCACATTCATGCCGTGATGGGCTCTCCTACACTCTCATGACCTAAGAAGAATATGAAATACCATGACTGTCCCAATTGTGGATACTGCATGTCAATAAATGCCATCTCACAAAAGCCCCTACACCAAAGGAACTCCCCACCCATCATTTGAATAATTTTAATCTCTCATATATTACACAAAATTTATACAACTAAAGATCATAATTCAGACATTTTCAGGCCAGAATTCTCTGTAAAAGGCAGCAGCGAGGGCATGTTCTCGTTCACCTTCAGCTTTCGCAATGGCCTTCCTGGCCTTTTTAGATAAGACCTTTTCTTTCTCAACATCTTCTGGTTCCTGCACATAGAATGCATGAAACAACACCATATATAAGCACAAGACCAAGACCTGCACTCGGAACCAAAATTAATAATGAAAAGCATTGATGCTATAATGAGTATGAACGAGAGTTGAACTGATAGAGTACTTACTCTGAGAGCCTTTCTCCGATTTCTTCGCTCTTCAGAACTTACTGTCACCTTACTTTTGTTCTTCAAATCCGCCCCAATTCCCCGTCTGTCCTGTTTTAACTGGGTCTCTACTGGATCCAACCTACCCTGCATGCGCACAATCCATTTCAGTGATAAAAGCTACCACAGGCCGCATACATGCTCAGATATACAATGCACCTAAGAAACTAAAAGAATAACCTTTACAACATGTTTGATTCAAAATAACTGGCCCTCCTGCAGAGCGTCTGCACGCAATACAAGAAACAGATATGATGATCCTCTTACGACCTTTTAATAATCTTTATCATGCTCAAGATATCCATGGAACAAATATTTAAAAGGAGCAAGGTTATAGAAGGCCAGTGGTAGGATAACAGTCATCGTACCTGCTCTGCGGAACCAAGTCCTGTGCCTTCCTTCCACCCGGATTTCTTAAGCAACTGCATACAAAATTTATCACAACGATCAGTATCTACTGCGACACACTGGGGAAATGCACAACCAAGCTAGCATATATCAATCAGTAGTGACATAGATGATCTCTTAAAACGCAACGATGAATTGATCTACGTTAGATTACTCCCCTAAGTGCAATTATTTGAAAACCGGCTGCTGCACCAACAAACAGCCTCGCGTATGACAGTGAAACTCCACTACCCCCCGAGTCAACCCATAAAGGCCAAGATTGCATGGTTTTGAGTTGACCAATTTGATTAATCATATTGTGAAATTACAATTCAGCCAGGGTCACATCTTAAATCACAGAATCATTGAAAAACATAGCACGTGCTGGTCAAAAAATAAACAAGACTGAGCAAAAGAAAACCCCCATATAACCCACTTGAATGTGCTAAAAAAACATCAGGACCAATCTAGGACTCTAGGGGTTAATGCCTAGCCTTTAGGGCTTTCAATTCACGATCCATCAAAACCTGGTGATTCATATTACGACAAAAACGAGGGGCTCAAGTAGAGCTGACTTAACATTCTTGAACTTCAAGACGGGACATGGATGACGGCTTCTTTTACTGCTTCTTTCACTGTAGACAATCGTGAATGCAACTTTGCCTATGAATAGTGGACCACTGTAATACAAGCTATTCTCGTTACAGTGACACTGCAGAAGGACCCCATGCTTTCTATTCAAGAATGTTATGGATATGGGAACGCACCTGAAAACCAATATTTGATTCAGACAAATTGGCAGAGGGGAAAGAACCGGATGGCACTCGGTGATTTCCATCGTTTCCATCGCTGCGATTTGAGCAATCCGAACCCCATGATGAATTTCCACCAGAAGAAGGTACTCTTAACCGGACGTTTGAAGGCAGACCCACAAGATCACTATAGAAGGAAGTCGACTCTTCTGCGGTGAACGCAGCAGCACCCTGCGCTGTATTCACGTTTCCTTTCCTCTTCCTTGAAACAGTCCCTTCCTCACCTCCTCTCACAAAAGTTGTTGCCCTAAAATTGTCCCGCACGGATGCAGACATCGTACAGCAGCGTTGAGCTATCTACTTCTCAGCAACCGACCGCTTCTGCACAAGCAATGCCAAAGATCACAATCTGATCATAATAACTAACGTAATGCCCTAGAAAAACTCCGCAATGCAATTATCACTAGCATGGCCGTCCAAAAATTGCCATACGGTAAATTGCAATAGGCCAAAATGGGAGGCTTCCACCTGAATTCATCAACTTCCAAACTACAGTGTAATCAAAATGAGCAAAAACGTTATAATTTACTGCGATACCGACCAGATACAAGTGTAACGAGCTCTGCCACCAAAGCCCCTATAAATATTAATGCAAAACATTTAAACCAAAGCGCCTTTCTGCGATTCCGTCCAGTCACTAGTTCACCGCTAAACCCTAATTCTAATGCAAAACACGTAATCTAAGAGTTTCACAGCAATCCTACGCATTCCTCACTGTCCAGACACGCTTACGAACCGATCCGATAAACCCTAAATTCTCTTACAATACAATCTTTATCTCCAAGTCTTCAATTGCTCTAAACAAATCCTCGAGGAATCCGATGGTTACAAGCATCAATTCAACATAGCGACACGAGCAAAGAAAAACAAGAGAAGAGGAAGGAACAAACCTAATTCACGATTTCTGAACAAGCCCGCCTTCCTCTTCAGCTCCGCTGAGGCTTGGCAACGAAGACCTGAGAAGAAACTCTCGCTGCTTTGAGGAACACTCGAACCTTTCTAATTGCACTTCCTCTCAGGAAATCCAATTTCGGCGGTGATAATATGGAGGCTCGGAAATACAGTACCAGTGGGCAATGGATACGGAGGGGACCGAAGTAGAAAAACCCCTTTACTTATAGCTCACTGGGAAAGCAAAAGTTAACCAAACCAAAAATTAATCGTTCTTGTTTGTAACTTTGAGAAGTTGAACTTTACTTTTCACAATAATCATGTATAATTTACCTTGATCCATGCTAGACATTTACTTGTAAGTAGTTTAAAATGTATTAAATCATATTATCTAAAGTAATTGAGAGCATTTATTGTTGTGGTAAGAAAAACAAAACCAATGATTTGCATTTATTTATTTTAAAATAAAATCGCCTTTAAAGTTATTATATAATCATAATCTACCATTCTACTAAAGTTATCATAAAATAGGCATCTTTGACACAAAATTGCCTTTGTAATCACTAAATAATACACTATATTTGAAATCTAAATATCATTAAAGATTTCATATCCTACATAAGTCCAAGATGTAATATATAGTAAATGAAGTGTTTTGAATATGTCAAACATTTATGTTTGGTGTCATTTCTATATCTACTCCAATAAATTAAAAAATTTGAGTTAATTTTAAGAATTTAAAGATAAATTGAATCACTTGTAGATGCTAGATAGTTTGCCTTCACATTACAACTCTTCTATTGAACAATGAAAATGATTGATTGGCACCAATTTTGATATTGTTCATAGTAGTATTTAGCTTAATTTTTTTCTTATTGCTTTTGAAAATTATTTGTTCTATTTTATAAAAATGTGCTCAAATTTGGGGCTCAAAGATCCTAGTTATCCCGTAAAGGACCAAGTGGTTGTCAAATGACTAATTAAAAATTTGGTGAGAAGGAAATAAGTATTTTTTTCACTTTGCTCAACTACATTTTTTGGCTTTGAACCTTCATAATTTATAATACTTGCTCTATTATTTTGAATTTTGAATTTTATATGATAAATAATTGAATTGAGAGTCTAAGAAATAAATAAATTTAAATCCACTTAGTTTTCACTCATTAAAAATTTATTAAGTAGAAGTAGATTCAAGATTGAAGGAAAAATTAAACCATTAATAGCTCTTACATGGAATTGAAATACACTAATCGCAATGGTGAGATTGTTCTAGTAAGACATCTTAACCTTGTGAAACTTTTCTTTTTTTAAATTGTGAAAATTGAGATAAAAAATGCTTTGGTTGCCTAAAAAATGATATTGTCTATAAATTTTACATAACTAATCCATATGGAATAACTCAAAGCTTCCCATGTACATAAAAATATAATCTATAAAGAACAATTTTTTGAAATTTTTACTTTAAGATTTTTTGAAGGTTTTTTTCTGCCCACCCAACCAAAAAAAGGCTTTTTGTGCCATAACTTTTGCTCCCAAGTTCCAAGCTCCAATTGAAATAAAAATTACAATTTTGGAAAGTTTATGAGTTTTTCTATCTTTACAAAAAAAATTCAGAATATCATGACAAATATTGAGATCATAGGAGCCTGCACGGAATCCATTTTGTCCCCCAAGGGGACAATGGGACTTTAGAGGTTAATATTGAGTTTATCAAGAAAAAATATTATAAAGTGTTGAAGATTACTTTGGATTTAAGCTAAATATCTAGCACCAAACTATCAAGCTTGCCACACAAATATAATATAAGCTACAATTTGGTAAAGTGATATTAATTTTTCTGCCTTTCTAGTGGGCAGTTGTTAATGGCCATGCTTTGAGGGATTCAAATGCTTTCATTTTTTTTGCCTTTCTAATGGGCAACTGTTAATGACCATGCATTTAGGGGCTCAAATTTATTGCCAACATATTCTAAAGATTTGGTCAAATGCTTCTATTTCTTAGCCTTTCCAACGCATAAGCATTAATAGTCACATATTTAGGGCTGCTTCCAATATATGCTAGGAATTGGTTAACTCCTAAAGTTCCATTGGTCCTACAAGGGCCAAAATGCAACCTCAAATAGGCTTATATAGTCTCAATATTCATCGTAATTTTTTGAAACTTTTTGAAAAGCTTTAAAAATACATAAGCTTTATAAGAATGTAATTTTAATTTCAATCAATGCCCAAGAACAAAAGTTATGGCACAATTAGTCAAAAACAAAGGTCAGCGGGGCAACATAAAAAGAATAATAATAAATCAAAAAAAAAATTAGTTTTTTTTTTCCTAGAATATAATATTTTTGTCTACATGTGAAGCCTTGACTCATTCTATTTGGACTAGTGATGAGAAAGTTCTGGACAATATTGTTTTTCAGACAATCTAATCATTTTCTTCAAAAAATAATTTATTGAATTCATTTTTGCAAGAAATTTTTACATTTAAGAAAAAATATTTGACAAGGTTAACTATGATTGCTCGAATAATCTCATTGTAGAATTATTGTGTTTCAATTCCATCTTAGAAGTATTAACAATTTAGTCTTTCTTTCAATCTTAAATTTACTTCTATTTAACAAATTTTTAAAGAATGAAAATCAAATGTGTGTTTTTTTGAATTTTTTTCTCTAGACTTTCAACTTAATTCTTTAACATAATTTTTTTTTAATTCAAAGTATGTATTGCAAAAAATTCTACAAATGGCAATCAAAGTTAAAGTCATTAGAAATTACAGGCAATAATTCAACAAAATATATCTTTTCAACTTTGAATGCTAATATCTTTCAGTCGGTACTGTCAAACTTCATGAAATTTGTACAACATTATTTAAAACAAGTCAAGTACAAGATTCTATGGTTAGATTCTTAAAAAAAATTATTTTCTTGGACAAATGTAGCAAAAATGGCAGTTTTGTGTGTTTTTTGACCCCCCAAAATGGCCTTGAGATTTTAGGATTAAATGTTGCAATTATTTTGGGTCTTCCTAATGATAAGCATTAATGTCCATGTTTTTATGGATTCAAGTTTTCTTGCACTATATGTTAGAATTTGGTCAAATGCTTCAATTTTTTTGGTTTTTCCAAAGGACAACCACTAATGGTTGCTATGTTGAATTAGATATTGTACAATACACAAACTAAATTTGTTTTTAATCTCAATTTAGATTGAAAGATATTCATCTTTTAGGATTTATGTATCAAGTGCTAGACCTTTATGTTTGTTTTAGGTTCTAGGGAAGTTTGGCCAATACAAGTTACTTGTTACTATTGGTAAGCATTTTAACGACTAGGCTATTTTCCAACCTCATCCAATGCAAACTAAGTTGTTCAAATTAGATGTGATTCACATTTCATTTTTGGATAACACTTGTCATTTTTCTTTGTGCATGTAATCCAAAAAGTTTATTGCCCTCCTAGTGCACAACTGTTAATGGCCACACTTTTGAGGTTTAGGTTTGCTTCCAACATGTGCTAAGTATTTGATCAAATACTAAAATTTTCTTGCCTTCCTAGTGCACAACCATTAACGGCCACAATTTTTTTAATTTAGGTTTGCTTCTAACATATGCTAGGGATTTCATCAAATATTGAAATTTTCTTGCCTTTTTAATGCACAACCGTTAATGGGTGCTTTGTTGAATTACATATTGTATAATATATGTACACAAACTAAGTTTTTTTTGTCTTGATTTAGACGTCATTTTAAAGATGTTGATACAATGAGATCCACAAGTATAGAAATTAGATGATGTACTTCAACCTCTTTTTGAAGATTACCTAAAGTTACAATTGTATAGCTTCTTTGTAGAAAGAGATTATAAACATTTTTCCTCGTCTTGAGCAATTGAGGTATCAACCAATGAAAAAATCAAAAATCAATATTCTTTTAAGTCTTATGATTTCTTTGCAAGTTATAAGGCCTTTTTTTTTTTAAGAATATTGTCCTAGATCTAGATACACACTTTGTTACGTTGTTACTTGTACATAGAAATAAATGGAATTTTCTATGTGGCCTTGGTGAACAGTGAGGGGAAGACAATAGATGTTACAAATGATATTAGTAAATTGTGGAGTACCAATTGGGTGTAGGCAAATACTGCATTTTTGAAAGAATTGGAAAATAATGAAGATCTCAAAGTTTTCTCTGACAAGATGTTTATGGCGTGGGATGACAATTAAAGTTTGCAAGCATGGTTGTCTATTATCAATTGAGATCAAGTAGATGACTTCATGTGGTATTATGCTATTGAAAATATTGTTTTGGAGGTCAAAGGGAATGTTGCAATTATGTTGGCAACATGTCATGAAGTTGATTGATAATCCCTTCAATCTCTTTATCAATTTTTATTTCATTTGACTTCTTAGTCTCCAAAGCTTGTTTGGTTTGAACCATTGCAATTGTCACTATTCTATTCTCTTTTTTGGTAGAAGTTCACTTCACATATTTTAACACAATAAACCTTGTTTTGTTAAGAGAAACCAAAAATCTCATGTTTCTATAATTCTTGTTAACAAGCTTTATTACATTCAAAGTATTATTGGGCAACCTCTCTCATATTTTGAAAAACTTGTGTCCAAAGTGGATCTCGCTACAACTGAAGATAATAAGAAGTCAAAACAAAAAACTTGGTTCACTTTTATTATTGAGGCTTTAAATGCTAGAGTCTTATACTGGGCTCATTTCATATTTCTTTTCAATTCTTAGGTCTTTCCTTTGTTCTTATTGTTAAACTAAATTAATATCATTTTGCTCTACCATGCATAACATTTGTCATCAAGTGCAATTATGCTTATTCTATTGTCTTATTCTTCAAATCAAATTTGTCCATATATGACGTAGCAACATCCCATTTAATGGCCTAAAACTTCAACCTATACCCAAATTGAACAATAAATCATAAGCTTTGAATTGCACTACACTACTGAAATTCATAAAATACCACAAAGCAAAGTTTAACTTAAAATCCACCTAAACTACTACCATTCTATTCATTATGTAGTCTATTTTTTTAAATGATTTTATAATTTTTAAAAGTTTTTAGAATTTTTTAGAATTTTTTAGAAAAAATAAGATTTGAAAAAAGACAACTTAAAAAAGAGGGGCATCAACTAGAAAACTAGTCATTTAGATCGTTAGGGATTACTATAGTTATTTGGTATATAATATATGATTACTATATTTTTTTAAACATTAAATATCCAAGATGTTTATTTATTTAAAAATATAATTATAAAAATAAAACAAAATAGGTGGACTATATTCATTATTTAAATTTATATGAAAATCCATGGTAAAGACTACCTTAATCACTTAATCATTCAAAAGCATTGTTCATGATTTAGTGCTTATATTGTTTACAGCCTTTATTTGTCACCAGATTTAATTATGTCCGACCTCTATGGCCCACTTTTGTTGCTCTTTTTATTTTTAGGCTTTATAAATGTGACTCCTATGATGGTGTTATGATGTATTGTAGTTTTACATTTATGTGCTTCATGGTGAGACATCCTAAACCACTACACCTATTTTCATAGTGCATTTGCTTACATGCACTATCTATTTTGACTATATCTCAATTTAAAAAAATATATTGGTTCAATTTTTTGGTATAAAATTGCATAGTAGCATATTCATTTGTTGTTCATTTGGACTATAGATCCTTACATCTAATTCCACGGTCATAGGTCCCCAATGGATTTACAAACCTTAAATAAATAAATGGAGGCTCACAAGTTCACATACTAGCACCCCTGAACAATAACCAATCAAATATAGGTGCCTAAAAGCCATGGTAAATGAAATTTAAAAAATATCAAAAGTAAAAAGTGGCCAATTCTAAAAAGGTAATCTTGTAGTTGTCAAATCCTTTGTCATCAAAAAAATAATCTACTTTGGATACATTGTTGTTGAAAGTGATCCTTCATATATATTGAGGGATCTTTATACTGGTATCCAAAAGCTATCAATGGACAAACCTTTGATTCATTGTAATTAGAGGAAAAAATGGAGCTTGGCCAAAGTTCACTGTATAATAGACCTCATAAAAAATATTTATAAAAATAAAATTTTAAATTTGACTATTTGTATAATTTCTATTCATGATGTATAAGATAATCATTTTAGGTGAAAACCTCAAAAAAATTGTAAAAAAAATATTTTATAGCACATCTAAATTTTGTTCAAAATCTTGAGAATCATCAAGGATTGATCTAGACTAAACATTTATAAGTGTAGGCTAAAATGCTTTTTAATTATTCCAAGGGATAGCCAAAAATGATTGTGCTTATTGGACTCATTGAGCCCATGAGGTCTACGGTTCAATTCCTATAAGTATTAGTAACCTAAGCACAATTGTATGGTTTGATGGAGGAAAGGGGTGCCTAAACCCTTGAAGTATGGTAGAACCACCCATAGCCGATCACTTTGGCAATTCCACCCATGTTCTAGAGCAATATAAGACAATGTAAATTTTTTGCCAGATAGAAAGATAGAAATTATGGGGATTTCAATTTTTTAGGTAATTCAAGAATTACTTTCTTGCTCACTACTTTGAGACATGTGTCTTGACCTTGTTAGTCCCAATCTTTAAAAACAAAACATCCCAAACTTTAGTTGGAAATGTTTGCAACTTATATGTTGGGTATGGGTCCCTGTTTGGGAATGGGTGGCTCTGCCATATTGTGGAAGCATCCAAAAACTTCAAAATAAGGAATTCAGCATACTCGGAGGCACTATTTCAAAAAATTAATATTTTTGTGGTGTTAGCGAGAGAAACCTATGAATAAAAAAATAAAAGTAAAGATTTTTTGGACTTGGCATGTATTTTCTATGAATTTTCAAAGTTTCAGTCTCCTATACCACTGAAATCGTCTTGTAGGTGGATCTAAATCTGAATTCTGACAAATTCAGCACTTATCCAATCACATTGAAGAGAGGAGAAAACTTTATGACACATGTCAAAGACCATTCAATAGAAGTCTAGAGACGGTTTAATGTCCATCTAGGAACAAAGATTGGGTACAAGGACGCTATTGGGTGTTTCTATTTTAAAAGGCCGTATGTGAAACATTAAAATAAAATAAATAAATAAATTTCAAAGTGTAACATTCCTGACTGACTGTAGAATTACGCAAGCCCACAGTAAATTAACTGCAATTTTCCTTGGAGACGGGTCCTTCAGAAACCCCAGAAGCTCCCAAATAGAGAACGCGTACTATTCACGTTCCCTATGGCCCGGACAAAACCCTAAGCAAAAAGGCGGGGAAGAGGGGCAGCGAGCGCAGTGATCCCCGAAGAATCCCTTGTTGTTGCTCCAGATTGCCCCCGCGCCATCGCCATCGTCGTCTCTCTGCTCCCCTAAATCCTATTCCGCTCTTTGCAAGCTCCCGGTCGATCTTTTCAGTTCGACCTTTGGTCTTCACCCGTCGCTTTTCCATCCCGAAGCTTTTGAACTTACTTTTTTCACTTTTTTTTCTTCGAAGGATGTCTTGGGCGCAGCTGAGAGTGTTCTAGATTACAGGAAGTTGATGGTGCAGCTGTTTTGTATCCTCAGTGTGCGTGGCATTTTTACGGGTGATTGAGCGGTGGTGGTGTGGTGGTGGTTGGTAATGCGAGTTGCGGAATGAGGTTACCGTTTCTGGTGGCAGGTTAGTCACCTTATTCTAAGCATTGTTTCCACTTCCTCTGCTCAATTCTAAGTGACTGTCACTTTCTGATTATACAGGAAAGAAAATTGGTTTTATTCACTCTAGCTTCTAGTATTGTTCTCGAGTGGAAACCTTAATAACTTGGCGAATTTTTATTAGCGTAGAAACGGTTTTTTAATTAGGCGAGAGGTATTCCGGAAATTTTTCTTGGTTCTTCTCCTGTCTTCCATTACCAGAGAGTTGCCAGGTTTTCTCTTCTTTTGGGGGTTTAAGTCTCATCGACGCAGTAAATATCTTTGTAGTAGTCCTAGAAAGATGTTTGTGTCAGTGAGCGCTCATTGTACCTGGCTCCGTTCTGGTTCATGTTCTTGTTTCCCCTTGTAGCCTATTCCCATTCTGTGCGCACATCGTGGTAATGTAAGTGTCAGAGATGCTTGGCATTGTTATGAAATTGCAAGTGATACAGAAACAACATAATTAGATGCTTTAAGGAATATTTACCAAGACTCAACTGATAGCTTTGATGATTACTTTGAAATCTTAGTTGCCGTAGGTGTTATACACATATTGAAACTAGTTATTTAATGTCGAGGCCATGGAACATGAGCTTGTAGCGGATTATTATTAGAAGAGGTTTTGCTTTCCTTGAGCTTCCAGCTTATTTTTCTCCGAGGGACTGTTTTTGACTGAATTCCTGACATCCACTGCTTGGATTGAAGGGTATTCGAATTGAGATAACGAGATTATTTTAAAATTGCAGACTTGAGGTTCTAGAGATAAATGCAAGTAATTGCGGGGGGTATATTTGAGAGTTAAGAAATGATGTACCTCCTGAATTGAATAAGTGAGCTTCTAGATGTCGACTCTAATTGATTTAAACTGAGAAAGAAATTGATGAGTATACTCATGTTTCGATCGTCCGAGCAGGGGATTGTCTTGATTGTTTTGATTTGTGGATTAAGTCTTCAATCTACTGGTAGATTGCTTCATAAATTTTTGTATCCTTCTTTTTCAAAGAAACTACTGTTTCAGGTTTATGAAAGCAAATACGCTTGGAAGCATCCGAATTCAGAGATGGAATCAACACCATCCAGTGGAGCATTTACTGGAGCAACATTAGCTGAGAAGCTAAACAAGCTCAATGCTTCGCAGCAAAGCATTGAGAGTATCCTTGCGCGTCCCTTGGATTTATATTTATATTGGTTATTTATGTCGTTTTGATCTTGGATTCGCGTATTCATATGCTTACTGGGTTGGCCGCTATTTTGTGTGCGCATTTTTTTGGAAACCTTGACTGAGTTCAGCTCTCTCACACTGGTGCATATTCCACCGAAAAAAAGCGAAGGAAATTGTAGACACCTGGGCTTCAAAATTTCATGCGGCTCCCACGGACCAGCGTGTACCTTTCTTATATTTGGCTAATGACATTCTGCAGAACAGTCGGCGGAAAGGTCCCGAGTTTGTGAATGCATTTTGGACTGTGTTGTCTGCCGTTCTCAGAGACGTTCTTGAGTCTGGAGACGATTCAGTTCGTAATTCAGCCAACCGCTTGGTACGCAGAACAGCTATGCTTCAAATTTGTTCTTTGGCAGCGGGTCTTAGGCCTGGAATGTTGATTGAGAGGGTGTTTTGTTCAATCTTGCTGTGTGTTTGGGCTGAAGGTAAAAATTTGGGAGGAGAGGCGCGTTTTTGGTTCTCGTGGTCAGAATCTCCGTGAAGAGTTGCTTGGAAAGCGACTCCAGTCACCGAAGCAGGAGGTCAAGCAGACTTCTTTACGAAGTAATCAGGTTCGACTCTTGTTTGTGAACAGAATGTTATTTTTCCAGATATTGAACTCTGTATGTTCTTGAAGTTGGGTGAAAGTTCACTTGGGCTTTGAATAACATCGGCTTTGCTGGGTTCAAGGTTTTTGAAGGGACCTTGCTCGAACGTGTGGCAAAGTCATATCAAGCAGCTCAAGAGAAAGCTGTTGATGAATATGGAGCCCTCTCAAAGTGCAGTGCGGCTTTATCTTTGGTTGTGAGCTTAGAAAAAGAAGCTGAAAATGGAGCTGCTAATGGTATTTGGTCATATCGATACTCTTTAACATTGAATCACGTTTTTCCAGTTTCTTATCTTGGACAATGATTTGAGTTTGATAAACTCTAATGATTATCTCTTTTTGAGGTCCCGTTTGTTAATTAGCGGACAATGATTGTAATTTCATACCCTCTTGCTTGATGATTTACTCTCATGAGATTTACCCAGTCGTGAGATTACGTATGTACTATTCAGTGCCTGGGGCCTGATGGTGTCGTTCTTTCTGCCAGGTAGTGGACACCTCTTGGTTTGCACGCAATCAAGCGCTGAAATGGATTTATTTCCATTTCCATGAAACTTTACATTGGCTCCGGGACTAACTGATTTCTACATGTTCTGATAATTGGTGAGCAGGCGATATCCATACGTCAGTGTCTGACGAGTTGCTGGAACAAGAGCTAGTTATGCGGCAATGTGTAGAGCAGCTTGAATCGTGTGAGAAGAGCCATGCTATTCTCTGTTCTGATATGAAAGATGCTCTTCTTGAACAGGTACCAGCTTGATTCTGGCAACTGCCGATACGTTTATGTTACTGTTTTCTTTTCCATTTTCTTACATGCATTGTAACCACGCATGTGTGAAGTGTCCATGTGAAAAAAATATCTGTTCCTTACTAGCTGGTTTGTAGCCTGTCATTACTAATATATATCCAGAGTGGAAAGGGCAGTTAGAGGTACTTGTCTAGCATTTCTGCATAGATGACAACTAATGCTTATTTGTTTCCCGGCAGTCGTAACATTATCTAGCAATGGCAGCAGGGTGTCTTTGGGGTTCACGAAGGGAGAAATGGCTTTCACTAACATAGAGAAAATAATTGGTGAAGAACATTGCAACTTGTGTCAAATGCTCCTTCATTTTTGTTGCTTCTTTCACATGGTCCTTGACTGCATGACATGGTACTCGTCTGTTGAGTTTGCAATATTTGGCAATTGTAGACTATTCTGTCTTTTATCTCTTTTGTAGTTAAGGGAGCCAAAAACCTTGTTGAATAATGCTAGGTTAGTGTATTAACTACAGTACGTACATGGCACAGGAAAACAAGCTGGAGCAGTTGCGGGCACAGCTGCAGGTTTCTTTCTGTTCACAATTCAATTTATGGTCCGATACAGTGCCTCGCATGTTATTGCTGTTTAGGTCTGTTTCTTCTGTGGCAGATCTTAGGACAAATTAATTCACTACGTCCTGTGACGCTGATGGTCTTTATTAATTTTAATTGTTGTTTGTTGCATGGGCTTACAGACAGCACAATTTCAGCTACAACGAGCTAGGGATGTGCAGCAACGCTTGACTCCTGGAGCTCTGAATCATACAAGCGACTATTCAACTGGTGTTCCATCAGCTGATAGGTTTGATGACGAGGAATCAGAATCGCAAGAGCGTAGCAATCAGGCACCAGTAAATATGGATAGTGAGACCCATATATCAAGTGTATCAGCATCCGCAAGTAATCCTTCTGGTAGCGAACGGTCATTGGAACCAAGGGAATCTAGTCAACCACCGACACTGACACCTACGTCAACTCTAAGCACTGCTGCTGAGATTGCAGCCAAATTAACGGCTAGCGCGTCTTCAGCCGCCATGCTAACATCAGTCTTATCATCATTGGCAGCAGAGGAAGCAAGCAATGGTGTGCAAACGTCCAACTTTGGTATGGAGGGAGCGCAGAAGAGACCGAGGATAGATAACCATGCTGAGCAGACACCAACAACGGCACCTGCTCCATATCAGCTGCCTCCACACTTGTCTCAGTTTCTTGGTAGCACGATGTTCCCTCCAGGATATGCGTACCAGGCGCCTATGCCTCCCCCGCCTCCTATGCAAAGTCACATGATGATGACTCAAAATCCAATGGGTCCACCTCCTCCTCCTATGCCTCCAGGTTGCAACCCCTTGTATCAATTTCAGCAGTCACCCTCGCCTTACTACAGTCCACCCCCTCTCCCTGCTCCGCCTGCTCCTGCCCCTAGACAGTGATTTTAGTGTTCACAATGATTTTGCGTTGTACTTGGATTTGAACGGAATGTAACAATGATGTGTTTCTGGTGGATTTAGTGAGGACTTTTTTCTGTTCATGCCTAGATCCTGTTTACTTCAGCTGTAAAGTCCCAAGGCCTTTTTTTCCATCAAAAACTGCTCAAAACTGTCATTTCTAGTGCAATGAGCACAAACTTTTTTAAAGTAATTTTTGGGGCATATGTAGCTGTAGGATCTTGCAATGGACGGGTACAAGAATGTGTGAGAAATTGCAGACACTCGTAGGATCTTGCGCTAGACTAGTATGAGAATGTGAGAAATTTCAGAAACTTTGAGCACATAGGCTGCAAGATTTTGGTGTACAAAGTGAAGAGTACATAGTTTTCTGGCACCACCGCAAATTAGGTTTTAAGACTTTGAATACTCTAAAAATTTGTACACTGCAGAATTTAAATTAAATTATTTTCACATTGAGGAATTGAGTTGAGAGTCTAGGGTAAAACATTCAAACAAAATAATGTGATTTTTTCATCATTTAAAAAATTGTTAATTAGAATGAAATAGAGAAAAAATTAAATCATTAATCTCTAAAGGACCATTTGTCCCTTCTGGGGACAAGTGGGATTTGGACAGATACTTACAGTTTCATTTTTTGTCCTGATTTTTGTAAACTTTTTTTGAAGATAGAATAATTGATTAGCTTTGTGGAATATAATTATTTTTTCAATCGGTGCTTGGGAAAAAGTTTTGCTAAAACAATGGGAAACATCTTCTTGAAAAAATAATCATTTTTTAATGTTATTTTTGCAGTTTAAAATAAAAAGAAGAAGTTTCATTTGGTTTTAGATCACTTGTTAGAACAATCTCACCATTGGAATTAGTGCATTTTAATTCCATTTTAGAGATATCAATCATTTAGATTTTCCTTCTATCTTGTACCTATTTCTACCTAACAATTATTTTAAGTATGAAAATTAAGTTGTTTTGATTTTATTTTTCCTAAACCCTCAACTCAATTCTTCACCATAAAGATTTAAAGCTCAAAACTCTAATTAGTGCAAAAAACTAAAGTTAAGAAGGTTCAAAGTCAAATAATCTAATCCCTCAATGTTCTGAAAAACTTGTTTTTTTTCACTTTAAACGCAAGTATCTTGCAATCTGAGCAATCAAAATTTCTGAAATTTTTTCTACACATTTTGATACTAGTCAGATGTAAGATCCTACGGTTAGATGTGCACAAAAAACAATTTTAAAAATCTTTTTACTATTTACTATAGAAATGGATGTTTTTATTGTTTTTTGGCAGAAAAAAGGTCTTGGTCCTTTAGGGGTTAACCTCTAAGTGCCTAAGCCTTTCCAAGGGTGCTTTTTCTATGAAAAAAGAGCACAGGCTTTCCCCAATGAAGCAAATTGTTTGTTTTTTTCAAAATTTGATTGTATAGATGTTTAGAGAGCTTGCTTATTAATATGCATACCAATTTTGAGTATGCAATTGCATAGGAGTTGTGAGATTATAACAAGAGAAATGTACGCATTCTATTTTGGATATACTGACCTTCCCTACAATGTTTCAGAAATTTGCATATAAAAGTTTTTGGGGATGGGAGGTGACATGAACAACTACAAATAGTGTTATTACAGTGAAATGCACTTTCAAAAACTTGATTTTATATGAAAAGCTAACAAACTCGTTACACAATCCACCTTGCAATTGTTGTGGTGCAATTCTTTTATGAGTAGAAATTGCAAATAACTCCAAATCAACACTTGCAAGTTTACATTTTCAATGGTGAAAATCATGATAACACTTTACAGTTTCTATTGGAACCATTTTTAGAGCAATTGAATAAGTACAAGTTTTTAGATCTCAAGTCAAGTGAAATTGGAAGCTTTGCTCAAAGTCAAGAAATTGAGTAAGATTTGCAAGCTTTACGATTCCACTAATGGTACATATATGCCTTTGAGGACCTCTCAAAAATCTAATATTTATATTTTTCAATGAAATATAAAATCTTCCAATAGTTAACCTTTGATCTTGACCATAAATTTTTTTTCCCAAGCAAAGAAATATAATTGTCCCTCACCAAAATGAGCCTAAAATTTTGGAGCGACCATATATGGTTGCTCAGGCATTTAGGGATTAATATCTCTAAGATGGAATTGAAACAAACTAATTCCAATAGTGAGATTGCTTTAACAATCAAAGTGAAACTTGTGGAACTTTTCTTTTCTAAAAATATGAAAAGTGATCTCAAAACCAAATTCAGTATGTCATTTTTTAAGAAAATGCTCTAACTATCTACAAAAGAAGTAACTTTTTCATCACTCATGCAAATGAAACAAATCAGAGATGTCAATATAGCCCAAATTATAATCTATTAGAAATTTTAAAAATTTATTTTATTTGAAGTTTCTGTGATTTTTTATGGTTGCACCCTCTTAGCTCTTTTGAGCTTAGGAGGGCATAACTTTTTCTCCCGGATACTGATTGAAACAAAAATTATATTTCCAAAAAAATTAAATATTTTTCTATCTTAAAAAAAGTTTACAAAATCATGCAAAAACTTTATATCTCAAGAGCTTGCTTAAATTGTCAAGTGTCTTTTGGAACTTTAGAGGTCAAGATTATCCACATATTCTTGAGTAGTTGAGTTTAACTTTGTGCCACGGTTGGTTTTTTTCCAAAGTTTCTAAGGTGAATCAAGTGATGTTCACTACCTTCAAAGCAAGGAGACAACAAATTTTTTACTAGATTTATGTCTTGATCCTAGTTCTAAATTGGAGAATATGAAATGGGCTTACAATTTTCAATATGGAATATAGTAGACAACGCAATGTAATAAACCTATACATATTAAAATAATCTAAAAAAATGTTAGTTGTTGCTAACATTTTACAATATTGAATTCATCAGCTTTAGATTGGAGCGAGAGGAGGTATTGTATTGACAATAACTCCATGTACATTGAATTGAATTGTGATGAGGTTTGTGTAGGCCTTGCTCAAGAGCAAACCAACATTGCATTACAATAATTTAGTTGCGAAGTAGTTGTAGAATGAAATGGATACATTGTTTAAGTCACAAAGGAGTCACAGAATGAAGTGTAGGATTATGAAAGTTGTAACAAAGTTCAAATTTAGAATGAATGTGAGTTATTCTCCATCCAATATTTGTTGCAGTTGTTGATGTGGACTAGTCCACACTGTATGATATCCACCGTGTTTATTTGCAGTCTCCAAAAAAGACTAAGAAATTACTAGCAAACAACTGCAACTATAAAATAACAATAGTCATTTCCTAGTTGTTTTGTAGTTGTTTCCTACATGTTTTCAAATCATTTTTCAATTGTCTTTTATCAATTATCCCATATTATTTGTCAAGAGTACCATTAGGTTGGATATATAAGACTTGTAAGTAGTTGTATCTTTATGTAATGAGTTCTAGTAATAGAATTCTAAGATTTCTACAATTTGTAGATTTTGAAATTTAAAATTCTTCAAATCACAAACAAGTCGCAAGTGTGCCACAAATAAGTTGCAAATGAGTCACAAACAATTTGCAATGACGTTATTGGCAAGTCACAAATAAGTTGTAAATGAATCACATACAAGTCACAATGAAGTCACAATGAAATCCTAGCTGCCATTTTTTAGGATCTTGAAACCCTAACCGCCACTTCTTTTGGCCCTTCTTCCTTGCCTTTTATTGTCTCTTAGCTCATACTTGTTATTGCTTCTTATTTTTTGCTTCCAAGTTGTTGTCTTTTGTTGTATCTTAACTCTTCTTTCTTGTTGCTTCTTAGTTCTAATCATGCTTCTTGTTTCTTGTTGTTGCATCTAAACTCTTTCTTTCTCTAGCATTTTAACTATTTCTTCTTCTTAGTTCTTGTTTTTAGTTTCTTCTTATTTCTTTTTAATTCTTGCTTCTCGTTTCTTTTTGTTGCATCTTAACTCTTGTTTCTTGTTGTTTCTTAATTGTTGCTTCTTGTTTCTTTTTGTTGCATCTTGTTTCTTTTTGTTGCATCTTAACTCTTGTTTCTTGTTGTTTCTTGTTGTGTCTTAGTTGTTGCTTCTTGTTTCTTGTTGCATCCTAACTCTTGCTTGTTGTTATCTCTTAGTATTTGTCTATTTTTTTTTCTTGTTTTCTCCATTACCATTCTTATTTTTCCTACCCTAAACTTGAGCTAAATATTTTGTGTTGTTGTAAGCCTTTGAAGGTTGAGCTTTGTTGTTCATTCACTAAAAATTAACCTCCCATTTCTTTAATTATTTATGCAGACACCAAAAGCTGAAACAAAGTCATTGGAGGCTACTTGCAACCCAATAGAGCCATCTTCACATTATTGTAAGGAATATAGGCTTTATTGGATTTTGTGAATGATTCATTGTGGTATATATGTTTTGTATTGGTGACTAATAAATGTCAATGAAGAGAATTGCTTTCCTTCTTGCATTCTCTCTCTCCAATATGATTATCTCTAGTATATCTCTAAAATCATATGTATTCGTTTTTAACTATATAGAGTCTTCTCCAAAATATGACTTTGTATTTTCCAAAATATGACTGCAGTTAGTCATAAACTACCAATGACATCTATATGAACTACCACATCAACCAAAATATGACTCATAAGAGTCATATTTCACATTAGTAAAATATGACTCACAAGAGTAATATTCCACATCATTCAAAAAAATGATTAATAAGAGTCATATTCCACATCTACAAAAAATAGGACTGCACAAAGTCATATGCCACATTAGCCAAAATATGACTAACCGCAGTCATATGCCACATTAACCAAAATATGACTGACCACAGTCATATTCCACGTCAGCCAAAAAAATGACTACATGGAGCCAGATGCCACGTAGGATTTATTTTTGTTTGCCCGGGCAATTTAAAAAAAAAGTCAAGCCCTCAAAAATAGTCAAAGTATACGCCTTGTTGGCAAAATATGACTAATTATGGATAATTATACCCTCCAAAATATGACTGCCAATATGACTAATGTCCGAAGCGACTCGTCGGTAATGACTCATGTCAGTCATATTGCAATCATCTACAGTGATTTCTGCGGCTAATCATATTTTTTGATTTTACGACTCATTGCAGTCATATTTTGCAGTCATAAAACATTGTTTTTGTTGTAGTGAATAGTAATTCTCTTATCTCCCAAGTCAAGAAATGACCATTAAAGGAGCAAATCAATGTTGTATTCTGGTAGTAGCTCATATTATGTGTTCATGTCTTTTGAATGCATAGTCACTCATCTAGGCACATAGTCATTGTATTAACATTGCATTAATTTGTTTGTTTTTGATATGAATAACAATTGTTGATTTTTTTAAAACTACCCCCCTGCCCCTATTTGTAATTTTCAGGGGAATCCTCAGATACAAACCATATGGGATATATTGTTGAATCCATATCCTTGAATCCATATCTGTATTTGTATCCATATCCATCTATTGTATTTTATATTTGTATTCATATTTTGTATGCATATTTGTATTTGTACGTGAGTTCTGATAGTTATATCCATATTCGTATTCGTATTTTGTATTAAATTGGATCAACGGTGATCAAGAGGAGGGGGGGCAATTTTTTTATAAAAAATCAACGGCTCTGGATTTTTTACAAAAGGAGTGTGTGTGTTAATTGAACAAAAAAGGATGTTCGCATCTTTTGAGTGAATAGTAGCTTCTTTGGTACATATTGGTGCCAAATATTTAATTACAATGGAAGAATAAAGGTTTGTAGTTTAGATATTGCCTTCCTCACAAGAAGCCCAAGACTATAGTATAGGGGTTCAAAATCTAGGAAATAGTCAAATAGTTTAAGGTTTTATGGCTAAAATCACTTGTATTTGAATTTAAAATGAAAGTTATACACAAAAATAATGCGCAATTCACATAATACTATCCCAATTAGATTTTTACTCATATTTTCGAGGAGTAATTTTGTAGCTAGTTGTTAATAATGCGATGGATGCATGATTGCTCTTCTAGTCCTAGCTAGGGATGCACAACAATTTGTCTTGCAGCATATGCTCTAGACTTAAATACATACAATATATAGAAAAATATATTCATATTATACATTCATATATACTTCCTAATTTATTGGTGATAATTTTTTCCAAAACAGTTTGTCGCAATCACTACTGAGCTAGCATATTCACAAGTTAGGATGAGTAGGATTCCAATCTCAATCTTATATACAACAATTTGTCTGTACATGAGTGTGTGATGCAAACTTGGGGAGGTCACTTAGATTGTCCATTAGAAACCATGTGTGATCAAAATTTTGGACCCTCTATATACTTTTTGAATTTTAAATAACATAAATAAATAAAAATAATATTATATATATATATATATATATATATATGAATAGATTTTCTAACTTTGAAAGTTTATATTTTGAATTATTGATATTTTTATTTGTTAATAATAATTAGTTATAAATTTTTGAAATAAAAAGATATTCTATAGAATTGAAAAATAACTTTCACATCCCTATATTATATAAGAAAAAATTGTCTAAAAAATGAACAAAAAATTCTTAAAAATAACTCTCTATTGAAAAACTTATTTTGAGTTGAATATTGATTCAATGGTCATCTAAATGTGTTCTCTATAATTATCTGAGTTGAAAAACATGCCATTTTAGTTCATTTTCAACCTCTTCTAGAAATCATTTCATATTTTATTTGAGTTGGAAATTTTGGCAATAGAAATCTATAGTCATTATTAAACAATTCTCAAAATTTAAGGTTGAAATTATAGTTTATTAGAAACCACTTGTTGGCACGTGGTTTGTTGTAGTAGAACTAAGTGCACCCTCCGAGAGATGTTTTTGTTGATTTTGTCTTGGTTAAATAAAAGATTGAATTTTTTTTTAAACTTCTTTGCTATCCAAAAATTTTGGGCAACAAACAAACAAATTCTATGCCACCCATAAAATTTGGGCAACAAGCAAAAAAACTCTATTATGCATAGAAATTTTGAGCAAAAAAACAAAAAAAATCATTTACTGCCTAAAATCTCTAGGCATTGACACCATCAATCTTTTTTCATTGTCTGGGTTTGAACCGAGGGTTGCTATTACCGGTATGTGAGTATAGGAGTATGAGCCCATGAGCCTAGAATATTAAACAACTATGTTATAGGTGTATATACTATAGAAATCATCTATAATTATAGGATATATATGTTACAAATATCCCTATCATAGGTGTTTATGATACATATATCTTCTATAGTGTCGGATATCTATATTACAAATACCTATATTATAGGCTCAATGCTCACAAACTCACATTCTTGGGCTTCACATATTAGCATCATTGGGCTTGAACCTAAGACCTTGAAGCTACAGAGCCCAAACCACTACACCATGCTTCAAATTCAATCTAAATACTAGAAATTTTTATTTACTTATTCATTTCCAATTTGGCATTTTCCAAAGCCAGTAGACTTTGGTAGCCATATTTTCCTTTATACAATGTCCATTTTTAATAAAATTGTTGTAAATTTTTTGTGTTTAAGTCTAATTTTTGTTATAAAAGTTTCAATTTAGTCTAATATGTTTTGAATTTTTAAGAATCATTTTTTTAGAACAAAATTTGGCCCAAAATGACATCTTTTTTTAAAGTTTTAAGTAAATATTTTTGAAGTACAAGAGAAATTTTCTTTATCGATCCAAATAATACTATGTTGCTTGATCTCTTATTAAATTTTAGAGATATTGAAGTAATGTAGCATATCTTTCTACCTTCACAATCTTGGAAAAGAACAACTTCAAGGAACAAAACTTTCTATATTGATGTCTGATGGAAAAAGAAAAAGAAATTCTTACAAAACTCTTGAAATTCCTCACATTCATTGAAAATCTAAGAATAATAGACTCAAAATTGATATCATAGGAACCTACTTAGTTTAATAAATGTCCTAGATAGGACACTTAGTCCTTTAAAGGTTAATTTTGGAAGATGATTTTTTCATGAGCACTTTTCAACTAAATGCTTTGAACTAAAGTCCTAGAATTTTTTTAATGAATTATTAGAACATGAAATGAGACATAATTTTTTTACAAATTATCTTTTTAATTGTGGTTAAATGCATGAAGGTAACTTCCCATATTACTATACACAATATATATTTTTACTCTATTTTCATTGATTTTATGCATAAAATTAATATTTAAAATCTAGTTAAATATATTTTGTAAACTTGATGATTCATAAGTGTTTTCATGACAAAGCATTGAAAATGTATAATATCAAGTTGGAAGATGGGAGTTTGGGGCATTCCTAATATTCTAGCATTTATTTTTTGAATATAAAAATAGAAGGCTTAAAATTTTTATAAAACATTGTCATTATGTTTCATATAAATTAATTCTAAAATCCTAATAATAGCATTTGGATCACAATATAATTTTATTACTTTGTTATAGAAAACATGTACACAATGTGCGTAAATATTTTTTTGAAGATTATAAAAATAATCTAAAATATTCCAAAATACAATGAATATGCTAAATAAATTCCAAATATTTTGAAGATTCTAAAAATTTTCCAGAATTTTTCAAGAGATTCTTGAATTTCTTAAAAGATCCACATAATTCTGTTAAATTGGTCAAGTCACTGCCATTGCTTAAAACAACAGAAGATTGGACCAATATAAAACATTTTAGACCAATATAAAACATTGGACAATGGACAACCAGATTTGGTCTAAAAAATGCGTTGCATATCAAAAATCACTATTATGTTGATACCAACAAAGTTGTATTGTGTCTTTGTCTTGGTACTCAAAGTAGTAGTGTATTAGTTACAAGTTTCCAAACTCAAACAAACATTCAATTTCTATGCAACTTTATTTTTTATACTAATTCTAAAATTATTCTATTATATTGGTTAAAATAGTGCACTATATTACAATAGTTGCATCCATCCAAATTCAAAGAAAAATTCAATTTCCAAGCCATCCTAAGGTACTGAAATCTTTTAGAATTTATTTTTAAAAAGGATTTTTATACCTTGAAATAGCTTTGAAACTAAATGTAGTTTGAATATTGTACGTGGCTATCAAAGTTAGCAAAAGATAAATAAATAAATAAATAAATAAAAATTGATTTTTGGGGGAAACTACTCTAAGAAGGAGCAAGAAAAAATATATACACAAATCCTACAAACATCAAACTATCAAATAATGGATCACATACAATCTGAGGAATACATAAATTTTCTACCCTCTTAGCTTTTCTACAATTAAGGGGTTGAATTCTTGAAAAAAATGAGAAAAAAAAGTGAAAAACTAATTGATTTTTAAAACAACCACCAAAACAATTTTTCCAACTTAAATTAATTATTTGACATGAAATGCCAACCTTAATAGCTAAGTACGATATGTAAATTTTGAAATTAATTTAATGAAATACATTTCAGTTTGTTGTTCGTGCAACCTTCAAAATTGAACAAACTCATTGTTAACTTCCAACCTCTATATTCTTTATTCCAAACCTTCAATGTTTGAATTGATTAAAATTGAATCTATAGGCTTTTAATTCTTATGTAATAGAGGAGTATGCTATGTTGATTGTTAAATTCACTTCATTGTAGGAGGTCAAAAGAATATTTATAAAACTAAAAACTAGTTGGCATTAAATTATCTTTCCAACCTTCATAGAAAAAATGGAGAAGTAAAAAATCAATTAATGACATAACCTTCAATCCAAAAATCAAAACACCTTACATGAATGTCATGTCATATTTACAAAAGAATAAATTATTGTCTCTTGACTCTCAATTTGAAGAAAATTCTATAATTACTCAAAATTTAACTAATGGATGCTAAATAAGTCTAATGAATCTTAACCCCTAAATTTTCAAGACCTTTTTTGAATTTCTTGGAATTTCCTCAACTAAACAGAAAATCCACTTTACAATTTTTATAAATGAATTTCTAATGTGATTTCTCCCTCATTTAAGATTTAGTGTATTTGAGGCTCATCTCGAAGAGCCTCCAATACTAAAGAATCAAAATTTGCAATGAATACCTTTATAGGAAATCTTCAATAGAAAAATCATGCATAATATTTTTCAAAATCCAAATTTTGATGCTTAAAATAGATTTTAAAGTGTATGCAATCAAAAAATTACATACCAAAAATAATACACTTTGATAAGATTCTACAAAACTAAGATTAATTGACACCCAAATATGGTGCCTTAGGCATTTAGAGGTTAAATAGGTCTCGAAGCAAAAATAAAAGATATATTGTCAGTGAGATAGTACTTGGCAAAAACATTTACACTATGGATGCCATAGATTAAGTTTAAGGTATATCTATAGATTGACACTAAAAAATAGTTAAAAATTAAATAAATTAATTAATTCTATATCTATTTAAGACAAATTTGTTGCTATAATATTTAAGCCTTAAATGAACAAATTTTGGCAAACCAATTTTAAACTAAACATTATTATTGGAGTTGTTTGGGCTTATTTTTTTACAAATTATTTTTCATTGCCAAATTCATCATTGTTTTTTCTTAAATTTATTATATATTTGGATTTTTAAAATTCATATTTTTATTTTGGTAAAATTCACCTAATTATAGTAAATTTTTAGAATAAATTCTAAGAAGTATAGATTTCTAATATTTTTATGATATTATACAAGTATGTAGTTAATTGTAAAATTTGGTGAGTTATTGACTCTTTGGAGAAGCATTCCAATGAAGAATAGATCATTCTTTTTGTCTCCAACTTTAATAATAATACACTTGATGACTTGATGTGCTAAAATGTAATTTTTCATGCATATCGAGACATCTCTAACATTAAAATCTTAATGTTAGATATAACTTGTCTCATCAATATATTCGTATAAAGTTAAAATTGACTCACATAGATATTTCCTAAGTTGTATTGATTGGCATTATGGTCAAAAAAATTTGGCAGCAAAGTAATATAAAGTCAAATCATACTAGTAAATATTTGTTCATATCTCTACTTCAAGAAGTTGATTGGAAACTACATTAACTAAAAGGATAGCATAGCAAATTAAAATATTTAATCCCTAAAGTCCCAAGGCCATTTTTTTGGTCAAAACAACTCAAAACTACCACTTTTGCTATATTCACCTACGAAATAAATTAAATAAACATTTTTTAGAATCTAACCAAAGGATCTTGAATGTTCTACACTTGTCTTAGATCATTTGATAAAAAAATTGTGATTTTTGACTGTACAAATTGAAAGATATTAGCATTCAAAGTGAAAGACACAAATTTCATTCGAATAGTTGCACTTTGATTGCTCACAAAACAAGAAGTTCCATAACTTTCACATCACTAATCCAAATGGAATGAATCAAAGATTCTCATATAGAAAGAAAAAAAATCTACAAGAAAAAAAATATTAATATTTTTATTTCAATTTTTTTTGGATTATTTTTGTTGCCCGGTCTCCCACGTTTGGAGGTTTATTGTAGCATAACTTTTGCACCTGAATACTGATTGGAATAAAAATTATATTCTCAAAAAGCTTATAAGTGTTTTTATCTTATGAAAAAGTTTCAGTAAAAATTGAGATCAAAGAAGCCTGCTTAAAATCCATTTTGTCCCTTGTTAACCCCTAAAGGACCAAGACCATTTTTCTGCCAAAAAACACTCAAAACTGTCATTTCTACAGCAAAGAGTAAAAAAAGTTGAAAATTGTTTATTTTCCACATCTAACCATAGGATCTTATACCTAACTAGTATGAAAATGTGTGGAAAAAATTTCAGAATTTTTGACCGCACAGATTGCAAGATATCTGCGTTTAAAGTGAAAAAAAACAAGTATTTCAGCACATTGCGGGACTAGATTTTATGGCTTCGAACATTTTTAACTTAAGGTAGGCACCCCCAAACTGGCACCTGACCTTAAAGCGCCATCTACAGGCTGTGTACATTTCCAAAATCAGTTATGTACCTATTTGGATGGAGCTCTTTCAGAAACAAACTTTGACCCTTAATAACTTTTGCATATGATGTCCAAATGCCACGTTCTCTGGTGTGTTGGAACCTCCTTTCACTTGCCAACAAGAATGGATGAAAATTTGACCAGTCTAATAGTAGTAACTAGGCTCAGTAGCAAAAAGTGGCGGTTTTGGGTGTACCCACCTTAAATGTTTTGCACTACAGAGTTTTGAGCTTTTAACCTTTAACCCCTAAAGGTTTTTGACTATGTTTTCTCAAAAAACGCCTCCAAACTGCCATTTCTAGTACAAGTACCAAATTTTGGAAAAAAAACATTTTTGAACACATGTAACCGTAGGATCTTGTAGTAAAATAGTTTGAGAAGATGTGGAAAAAATTTCAGAAACTTCCACCGTGTAGATTGCAAGATATTAGCATTTGAAGTGACAAAACCCCTTTTTTTGTCCCTGCAAAAAACCGGGCAGCTGCACTTCACATGGTCACATTTGTATGAAAAAATGTCCAAAATGGTGGTAACTCTTTGGATTCATTCTTCAAAGCAAGTTAGTTACATTCTTGAAAAATTTCAGATCATTTGAAATTGTACTACATATAGGAAAAAAATAGTAAGTAGAAAGAAGTAGAAAATGATTCAAAACACTAAATTGTTAAGGATTTAATTATGGAATTGAAAAATGCCAATCCAAACGATTGTAATGTTGTAATAAACAATCTACACCTTGTGTTTATATTTATTTCCAAAAATATTGAAAATTGAGTTAAATAAAGGACTTCAAAGTTTATTTTAGAGTAGAGATTCCATAACTACCCGCAAACTACCCACAACTAAAATTCCTCATAACTTTCATATCATAAATCAAAGTGGAATGATTCAAAGCTTTCCTTGTGCACATAAATCTAGAGAACCAATTTCAAAATTTTATTTCTCTAGAAAATGATTTTTAAATAAGTTTTTTTTGCTGCCCGGGCTGCCCGCCGAACAATGAAAACTACATATCATACCATAACTTTTTAACCATGTGGTCAAAAGTTATGAAAATTGTTGGGCCCTAAAGCTACTCCTTGGGCACATCTTGTGTGAAAATTTCAAAGGAAAAAAATAAAAATTCCAGTCGTGGTGAGCTGCCCCCAAACGCTATGTTGTCAAAAAAAGGTGTTTGGTCCTTTAGGGATTAAAGTGGAGAATTGAGTTGAGAGTCTAGGGGAAAAAAAAAATCCGAAAAAACTTAATTTTCATTATTAAAAAAATTGTTAAGTAGAAGTAGGTACAAGATAGAAAGAAAATCTAAAATATTAATATCTTTTATATGGAATTGAAAAGCACTAATTCCAATGGTGAGGTTGTTCTAGCAAAAAAGCTAAACCTTGTGGAACTTTTCTTTTTGAGAAAGTATAAAAACTGCATTCAAAAATGAATCCTACAAGTTATTTTTTCAGGAAGATGCTCTAAGTGTCCGAAAAACAAGATTGTCCATAATTTTCTCATAACAAATCCAAATGAAATGAACCAAAGCTTTCCAGATAGACAAAAATATAATCTACAAGAAAAAAAAAATTAAAAAAAAAAAAAAAAAATTAAATTTTTTTTTTTGCTGCCCCCCGATCCCTGTTTTGAGCTTATTTGGTCATAACTTTTGTTCCCAGGCACCGATTGTGAAAAAAATTGTATTCCCAGAAAGCTAATCAATTTTTCAATCTTCAAAAAAAATTCAAAAAATCATGACAAAAATTCAGTCCGCAGGTACCTGCCCAAAATCCCATTTGTCCCCTGAAAGGACAATGGTCCTTTAGGGGTTAAGACAACAGGACTTTAGGGGATAAAATCCATTATAGATTCTCACTTTTCCCAAAGTATCTAAAGGCCTACATTTGCTAGAATGTACTAGCATTCTATACAAAAAATATTTTTTCATTCTAAATTGGTAGAAATAGATTCTAAAAAAATAAAAATATTGAATTTTAGTTTCTTTTTAATTTGTCTCCCATTTAACAAGTTTATCTTCTACCAAAAAGATTTTTGATGTTCTAGTGTGACAAAAAACCTCTAAAGATAAGTTGTGTTGAATGGACAAGAAATACAATCAATCATTATTTTGGAAATGTACATTATTCTATTGCAATGCTTGAATTGACTAATAATCAGTTGTACCTTTTGCTTACCCTAGTTGTAAAGAGGAGTCTAATCATTGTTAATTATGTATTTATTTGTATTTTTACAATATTTAACCAGTTCACATCAATTATTTGAAGTATAGTATCAAACCTACAAGAACCAAATATTGTAAATAATAATACATATGATGTGCAGAAATGCAAGTTTCTGCACATACTAAGATACTTGTGATATTGCATCATTGCCATAACAGATCTAAACTAAGTCACATGGATATTTCCTATGATTGATACTATGGATTGGTAATTTGGTATTACAGACTATACAGCCTTTGGTAGTTAAGCAATACAATTCTTAGTCATTCTAATAAATCATTAATGTTCAAATTTATAAAAAAAATTCAAACACATCTCAAGCATGCAAAAATACATTTTTTCATCCATTCATTTTTTTTGGAAGATTTTTGTATTAGTTCTTTAACATTTGTATGGTATAGATTATAAAGATATTTTTTTGGAGATGTTTTATAATTCAATGGATATCTTTACGTTTGACCTCAAAAAATAACTTTTCTAGGTCAAAAGATGATCTTTCAAAAATCACTTGAATAAAAAAATAAAAAATTCTTTAAAAATTCTTATGATTAGAATTTAATATTTTGAGCTTAAAAGGGAAAAAATCTTGCCAAACTCTCAAATATTCAATTTACAATCAATTTTAGAAGAATTTTTTGAATTTTTTGCTTCAAATATTATTGAAAAATATTGGTTTCTATATTAGTTGATTTAATTGTATGGATATGATCTAGCATGGATTATATTTTACAATTAGTGTTTGAAACTTATCATTAAGTATTATTTTAAATTGCATTATATAATAAATCTAGACATATACCTTGTCCTTTGAGGGGCAGGGTTGCTATTCTGTGAGCTTGTGAGCGTGAGCATGTGAGCCTATGAGCGTGTGAGCGTACAGTTTTTTGGGATGAAAGTTGATGAGGTACCTATTACCGTGGATTTAGGACAGATATTTATACTTCACAATTTATAATGAAAAAACATTAATGATCTTTTTTCTAACCTTTTTAAAAAGTAATTCAAGTCTTTTTCTTAAAAATTATTTATGGTTCAGGATGTAGTGTACTATATAATTGTGATTATAAAACTAATATAACCTGAAAATCCCTATTGAACTGAAGTGGTTTTAGATATTTACTATTGATTAGGACAATGCCTTCCTAATTCAACATGAAGTACTAAAATATAGTTCAGGAAAAGTAATTTAGGGTTCAATTCGAATTTTTGTATGATTATGGAATTTTAGAACTTCTAAGCGACATGCAGTTGAACTTGAACCCATTTAGTAGGCATTTGAAGTTAGAATTTACTTATAATTGAGGAACAAAAAACAACAAGAATTAAACAATAATAAACCCAACAACACATGATCAATAAAAAAAACAAGTCACATAGAATGAGAGTGTCCACTACTATCAGTGGACGAAGTCTCTATCTCTGATTCTAGGGCTGTGACATCTACAAACTGCAAAACCCTCGGATCTATAGTTGTAGACTTTTTCCGGCTTGGAAAATCCCTTTGAGACGCAAATGTCAAGGCTAAAGCTTCGGCATATTCAGGCAACACAAAGGACTTCTCCGGGCTCCGAAGAAAACTAGATAAAGTAAAAAATGGATGATGACCTCCTCCATTAGAAGTCATGCTGCAAGATGAAAACAAATTATTAGACATGGTTTTAATATCACATTAAACAAACATGCAACATAAATTCAAAAGGAGTAATGAATTATAAAAATCTTCACATACACATAGGAAAACAATGCAAGCTATGGATAGACTTACTTACTGAAACGGGATTTCTTCACAATGTGGGGAACAATAACCTCCACTGCATCTTCATCATCAGAATCCGCTATGATTGCTGCGATTGAAGGAGGGACATCTGGAACTGTACGTATCATTGGAGCCAAAATAGCATCAAAGATTGCCTTGTCCTCTTCGAGTGCAACTACATGCCTGCTCAAGATCCTACAAGCGTGGATGGAAGCCCCTAACACCAAGAAGACAAGAAAGTTAAGTACTACAACATTCAAGTTACATAAAAGGAAAATGAAAAGTCAGAATTACCAAACATAACTTATTAAGTCATCAAAAATTACCCGTTGCAGCAGTGCAATCGACAACAATATCATTGGAAAATGTTGATGCTTCTATCAACATCTGCAAGAAACGGGGATCATTTTCTCGTGCCCCTCTCCAAGCATTGAAGTTGCTGTCTATGGTCAAAGTTTCATTCTTTGTGAAATTTTGCAGAACATCATCCACAGCAACATCTATCCCTAATTCCTTCAACTTCGGACATGGGTGGAATTGGAATTTGGAAGGTCCAACACCAACCAAACTCCTCACCAATAGCATAACTCGAAAGAACTGGGTCTGCAAGAAAGAAGATAAATAAAAACAATTTTATTAAAAAAATGTAGAGATACATACTACCAACTGACTTGAGAAACTCAAGAAATCAGAAGTGACTAAAGAGATACAGCTAAAAGAAAGAGTCAACATTCAAACAAATCAAGAGAAAGAAACTAAAAACTAACTATTGAAGATTGAAAGCATTTGGATCAGAACAGAACCTTTAAAATGAGATTTATGAGAAAATGAACATACCGTGCATCCCGTAGAAACAGGTGATGTGAGATGTAACCAATTCGTTCCCCACCAATCCTTCATCTTTGTAAACGAGTACGTAGTAGCGTACTTCAGAATGGTGGCCTTTGCAACAGCGCATCGTGGATGAATAAGCACAATAGCTCCATCATCATGTAAATGGCCGTCCGCAAACTCAAATACCGCCTCCAACCACTCAGGTTTAGCCATGTTCCACTTGGGAATACTAGTAGCTGGCATGGACAAAGAAGGGACAGGCAATCCCTCGGGCATATCCGCAATCACGAGGTCAACGCGAGGTTTATCACTTAGTTTACCGTTAAAGTTACGCTGCTTGTCTCCTTTTTTCTACAACAACGTAGTCTCCATCAGTACAAAGACAAATGACATTCAAAAAAATAGACTATAGAGAAATCATAAACACTGGTGAAGGCTACTAACCTTGTCAATAAAACTGAGAAGGTCGTCGTAGACTTTGGGGAGAGGATCCGCCAATACATCTGTAAGAGAATAGTTCAAAATCAACTCAGAGATAGTAATCTCTGAGTCCTTCAAGTAGTCCACAGCTGCAGGTCCATGGTGGATTTCCTCAAGACTGAGCGAAGCATACTCAGCGTCACGTTTGGTGCCACGGAAAAACGAGCGCTGGTGCTGTGAGCCCTCATCAATGGTTGATGAAGGCGGTTGTAGCTCCTTCTTCTTCTTCCCCTTCATCTTCACAACTGTCGGGGCACACTCCGTCTCAATCATTTTCTGTGTCCTCCTAGAAATCCTCTCTTTGGCTTTGTCCACCGCCTCGGAGTTCTTTTGAGCAATTCTCTTGTCCGCCTCATCTCTCCGCTTGATAGCTCTGGCTTTTGCATCCTCATCAAGTCCAACAAACTCATCAATCTCTTCAACAATCTGATGGGAGTTGATTGATTGCTTAAGGTGCTCCTCTGGCAACAGCGTGAACTCCGGTGAACAGTCCAAATACCACGCTCCCAACTTCAAGTGCAAACTAGTCCACCACTTCAACTGCGATGGCGAGAACATGCAATGCTCAGAAGATACATCTAACCAGGTTCCCAGAAATGGAGGAAGATCACGTTTCAAGATCGCACCCTTCGACAAAAGCTCATACTTGAAATACCTGAAACACCAAAGAGTACCCATTAAGAACTTTTACAACAGTTTAGAATCAAACAATAAAAAGTGTCAATGCCAACATCCACAAGAATGCATACCGGTAAATAACAAGTTTCACCACTAGATCGGAGCCCTTGTGCTTTTTGAAATCATCGGACTTCCTGAAGACATCGTGCCCTCTAAATTGAGTAATGAACGCGTGGTCCCAAACTCGAATTCTCCACCCCTCCAAATACTCGGCAAAACTCTCTAGCTCCAAGGGAGAATCCATGGTCAAATTCAGCTGGTCCTTCTTCACAATGTTGTCAAACATTTCTGTCCCAACTTCTTCAATCTGTACAATGAGATCACGGAATTAGCGGCATGCATTTGATTACATTCTGAAAAAGAAAAACTCCAATTCTTATAAGGCAGAGTTAAACAAAGACTTATTAGGATCCAATATGTAACAACAACTAAATCACTTACCCCTGCATACCAACAGGCTTTTGCCAAAAAGGACTTCAACTCGTTCTCCCCAACTGGCTTCAGTGGAAATCTTCTCGCTTCTCTGGTGTGAGTAGAACAATTCCACCACCGAAGCCACTTCATCTTTTGATTGCTGCTAATGTTGCAAGTTGCAATTAACTGCAACTTCTCCAAAGTCATTTTTGGGGTGACTTTTGAACTCCAGTGGCGCTCAATCTAGAAAAAAGTGTAACTGTGTTAGGAAACATGTTACAACATCAAAAAGTAACTAGAAAACATGCAAATGTTAATACATACCTCAACAAGCCAATCAGTCCCAAGGCTTGGATTGGCGACGGCGGTTAACTTGCCCAACTTCTGTATCAATCTGGATGTTTTTTCCTTCGTACCCAATCTCATTGCAGCTAGTACACCCTCCTGCGACTGCTCTTCCTCCAGTGTTTCTTCCTTATATAATCGAACTGCAAGATCAGAGGCGACAACAATCTCGTACTGCGGAAGCACATGATCATTAGTGAACATGGTAAACAAAGCATTTCAAATCAACGAAGTAGGAAGCAAATAAACCAGAATTACAGGATAGAGTACTTACCCGGAAAATGAATGAGGTGAAAACCTCAAGCGACATCGAGTACCAACTCTTTCGAAGGTTTTGATGACACTGCAACATCTCACTTTCACTCAAGTGTTCAGAGAACTTCTCAAGTGGTAACATCCTATACTTGTGGACACAATACAATGTGTGTATCAAGATTGTCTTGATGAAGGAGTTCTCCGTGTGCCTGCACAGCATAATGAGATTGATAAGCTATCTTTACTGCGTTTAACAGAATAGGAAATAAAACTACAATGAGATGATCTATTTACTTGTTAATGTCATGCATGGCATGCATGACATCTCCAATTCGGCCCTTCGTCTCGAGAATGATTGAGTCCACCGAAATATGCCAATCTCTATCACGCTCATGGTGTTTCATGATGTACAAAATCCACGCAAGCAGTCTGTGATTTCCATCACAGACAAAGAATTTCGACCTCAGAAGATCCTGCAAGCTTGGAGTTGCACTCAAAGTGGAGTTGAAGATGTCGTTTTCTTCATTCCACATGGGCCCCCACGCCTCTTTGTCTGCATCAGAAACCATCTCCGTCTCCCGTTATTCATTAGTAAGTGAAACGTAGAAAACACAGGAGCCATCTCTATACCCATGAACAAACTCTTGCTCTAGTTTAATGAGGTCACACTACAGCGCTGGCCTGACCATCGGCATTTGGGCAAGACGGCACAATGGAATCCTCAGTCGTGAAATGGAATGTGGTTTGAGTCGCAAGTTGGTAATGGATGCAACCGAATTAACCTTTTGAGCTCTCTTCAATGCGTCCTCGGATTTGAATTCATCATCAAACTCCTCCTCCTCGTGCTCAGTGACATTGACCATGTCGACTCTTTCGCTTGCCTTGACTTCTTCCTCAGTAATGTGAGGCTTCGGAAAAATTAAACTGCCCGCCATCTACATTGGAGACAACATAATGCATTCAGGCTACAGAAGCGACAGTGACAGGCAACACCACAAAGAATTTCTGGAAGGGATAATAATAAATCGCACGGCGAACTCACCTCTGATCGATCCCCCGTGAGGCCCTCATCGGCGCCGAGGGGACCCTGGCTACCCAACAGCGAGCGCAAAAATCCCCCAAGAAAAAGAGCAAGGGTAGAGAACTCACCTCTGATCGGTCTCCCGTGAGGCTTCCGTCGGCGCCAAGGGGACCCAAGCAGCCCCACAGCGAGTGCAACAATACATCATGAAAACGAGAGGGGCTAAGTGCTTACCTCAAGAGTAGTGCCCGTGACGGTCTCATCGGCGCCGAGGGGACCAAGTAGCCCCACAGAGCAAGCGAAACAACCAAACGAAAAGATGAGAGGGGCGAAGTGCTGACCTCAAGATCGGTCCCCCGTGAGGCTTCCGTCCGCGCCGAGGGGACCCCAACAGCCCCACAGCGAGCGGAGAAATCAACCGTGAAAACTTGAGACGGGCGAAGTGCTAACCTCAAAATCGGTCCCCTGTGACGGTCTCATTGGCGCTGAGGGGACCCAGTTGCCCCACAGCGAGCGGAGAAATCAACCGTGAAAACGAGAGGGGCGAAGTGCTGACCTCAAGATCGGTCCCTTGTGACAGTCTCATCGGCGCCGAGAGGGCCAGGCAACCGACAAAGCAAGCGAAACAACCAAATGCCAAGACGTGTGGGCGAAGTGCTTACCTCAAGATTGGTCCTCTATGACAGTCTCATCCGCGCCGAGAGGGCCAGGCAGCCGACAAAGCAAGCAAAACAACCAAATGCAAAGATGAGTGGGCAAAGTGCTGACCTCAAGATCGGTCCCTCGTGAGGCTTCCGTCGACGCCGAGGGGACCCGAGTAGCCCCACAGTGAGCGGAGAAATCAACCATGAAACGAGAGGGGCGAAGTGCTTACCTCAAAATCAGTCCCCCGTGACAATCTCAACGGCGCCGAGGGGACCCAATAGCCCCACAGCGAGAGGAGAAATCAACCAGAAAGACGAGAGGGGCGAAGTGCTTACCTGAAGAGCAGTCCCCCGTGACGATCTCATCGGCGCCGAGGGGGCCAGGCAGCCCCACAGAGCAAGCGAAACAACCAAACGCAAAGACGAGTGGGCAAAGTGCTTACCTCAAGATTGGTCCCCCGTGAGGCTTCCGTCGGCGCCAAGGGGACCCCGGTTGCCCACACAACGAGCGCAACAATCAAACGAAAAGACGAGCGGGGTGAAGAATTGAGCTGAAGATTGGTCCCCAGTGAGGCTTCCTTTGGCACCGAGGGGACCCAAGCAGCCCACACAGTGATTCCGAACATAGAACGAAGCGAAGATCAGAATTGAAAGTTCGTGGGTACATTCATTATCTGACCCCGAGGATATTACATCGGCTGTAATTTGGAACACCAAGACAGTGCTGTACAAGGGAATTGGTGGAGGGCATTTCTAAGCTAGCGAACCACTTCAGAGATCATGTCTTTCAATTTAGTTTCCTAATACGCACCAAGCTGTCAAGGAGAAGATGTACGTGAGGAGGAGGTCAACTTTATCTACTTTGCCACCATGAAACCCTGACTCACAACGGTTTCAACAGATAGACATGACAAACACAACTCACGATTTGATTCATTTACAAATGTGGATTCTGATATTGAAGTTATCATACCTCTGATTCCGCGGCACTGCGGGAAGGCGTGACCTCAATTCCAACATGTTGGCCCGAGCCAGCATTGTTGTCGTTGCTGTGAGTATCTTCTTGTGTCTCTTTCATCGTTGAGCGCCTAGTTGCAGGTTGTCTCGCTACAACAAAACCAGTGTTTTATGACCGCAAAATACGACTGCAATGAGTCGTAAAATCAAAAAATATGACTGGCCGCAGAAATTACTGTAGATGACTGCAATATGACTGACATGAGTCATTACCGACGAGTCGCTTCGGGCATCAGTCATATTGGCAATCATATTTTTTGGGGGGTATAATTATCCATAATTAGCCGTATTTTGCCAACAAGGTGTATATTTTGACTATCTTTGAGGACTTGACTTTTTATTGAGTTGCCCGGGCAAACAAAAATAAATCCTACGTGGCATGTGACTCCACGTAGTCAATTTTTTTGGATGATGTGGGATATGACTGCGGTCAGTCATATTTTGGCTGACGTGGAATATGACTGCGGTGAGTCATATTTTGGCTCGTGTGGCATATGACTGCGGTCAGTCATATTTTGGCTAATGTGGCATATGACTTTGTACAGTCATATTTTTTTTAGATGTGGAATATGACTCTTGTGAGTCATATTTTATTAATGTGAAATATGACTCTTATAAGTCATATTTTGGTTGATGTGGTACTTCATGTGGATGTCATTGGTAGTTTATGACTAATTGCAGTCATATTTTGGAAAATACAAAGTCATATATTGGAAAAGACTCCATGTAGTTAAAAATGAATACGTATGATTTTAAAGATATACAAGAGATAATCATATTGGAAAGAAAGAATGTAAGAAGGAAAGCAACTTTCATCATTAACATTTATTAATCACCAATACAAAACATATATACTACAATGAATCATTCACAAAATTCAAAAAGGCCTATATTCCTTACAATAATGGGAAGATGACTCTATTGGGTTGCAAGTAGCCTCCAATGACTTTGTTTCAACTTTTGGTGCCTGCATAAACAATTAAAGAAATGGGAGGTTAATTTTTAGTGAATGAAAAACAAAGCTCAACCTTCAAAGGCTTACAACAACACAAAATATGTAGCTCAAGTTTAGGGTAGGAAAAATAAGAATGATGATGGAGAAAACAAGAAGAAGAAATAGACAAGTACTAAGAGATAACAATAAGCAAGAGTTAAGATGCAACAAGAAACAAAAAGCAACAACTAAGACACAATAGGAAACAAAAAGCAACAACTAGGATACAACAAGAAACAAGAAACAACAACTAGGACACAACAAGAAACAAGAAACAACAACTAAGACACAACAACTAAGACACAACAAGAAACAAGAGTTAAGATCCAATATAAAGAAACAAGAAGTAAGAATTAAAAAACAACAAGAAGAAACAAAAAAAAGAACTAAGAAGAAGATAAGAGTTAAAATGGTAGAGAAAGAATGAGTTTAGATGCAATAACAAGAAACAAAAAGCATGATTAGAACTAAGAAGCAACAAGAAAGAAGAGATAAGATGCAACAAAAGACAACAACTAAGAAACAATAACAAGTATGAGCTAAGAGACAATAAAAGGCAAGGAAGAAGGGTCAAAAGAAGTGGCGGCTAGGATTTCAAGATCCTAAAAAGTGGCGGCTAGGATTTCAAAACCCTAAAAAAGTGGCGGCTAGGGTTTCAAAACCCTAAAAAGTGACGGCTAGGGTTTCAAAATCCTATAAAAAGTGGCGGCTAGGATCTCAAAACCCTAAAAAAGTGGTGACTAGGTTTCAAAATCCTAAAATATAGGTGAGTAGGATTTCAAAATGTTAAACAATGATTTTTCTAATTTTTTTTGAATTGCCCGTATTTTTCTTGGGTTGCCCAAAACAAAAAAATGTCACTACTATAGAAATATGACTGACAATGTGACTCAACATTCCCCAAACATTTTCCCTACGTTCCCTATGAAGTACTTTGGTGTTCCTAATGGTCGTATAGTGTATACTTATGAAGTAGAAGGCCCAAAAATGACTGACAGTCATATTTTGCAGTCATATTTTTCCTCAATGTGTTGGCCTTCAAGAATATGACTGCAACTAGTCGTCAGTCATCCTCAGTCATATTTTTGCAGTCATAAAATACCTGTTTTCTTGTAGTGTCTTTCCATTCCTTTAAGTCGTATTGAAAAAAACAATGCAAATCCAATGAGTAAGATTGAGCATAACAATTTCCGACACATAGAATCCTATTATGACCTTTCAGCTTTTGGAGTAGTTGTTTCTGCACTGCGAAGGTCAATCTCTACTCGGGCGTATCAACGGTGTAAAGGGATCAAGAGTTTGGTGACTGGTGATGTCTTCGCGACGATGGTTATGATTAACGAGGCCTGTCTAGTAGTTGCGGCGCACAGGTAATCCTAGGGTTTGGGATGAGATATTGAAGTGCTTCTCCACTCTTGGAAGCCCTTTCAATTTTTATTAATTATCCAAAATGTGCAATTGAGTAGATCTAAAAAGATTAGAATGACTAATTTGGAGCCGACTCTGCTTTTGTGTTTCACTAGCCCATCACATTAGAATTCTAAAATTCCTAGAAGGTACTGGACGTTGCAATATATAACCACAACACAGAGTAGCGTACGGGACTTACAATAAAAAGTGATGGTGAACCCAAAGTACAATGATTTGTCGACTCCTCCTTAACGTTGGTTACCATTCGCTCACTCCCGTCTACGGAGAATTGGAAGTCTTTATGTCCGTGATTTGGATGGACAAATGATCCCCTGTTAGAAAGTGACTCGCAAAATAGAGTAGTTTTGGTACTTCTAATCTTGGACCTCTGCAATTGCTTCCTCGATGAGTACAAGAGCTTACCTCTCTTTTTCCTCTTTCTACACTTTGGACAAGGATCAGAATCGCCTATGCTATCTAGTGTATGCATAAGACTAAATGTACATATGCTAAAACAATACTAGACACAAACATGTGTGCACATCAAGAGACACAGAGCATGAGAGAAGGAAAATACTCGCTTTGTGTTTTTAACATTGTCTAACCAATTGCTAATATACGGAATTTTATAGTGTAGGGACCGTAGATGTGTTTCTTGGCCTCCTCCAGACACTATTTGGGGTGTCCTTCAAAAGTCCTAAAACGGCGGGCGTATTAGTGTTTTGTATTCAAATTGGGTTTGGCTAGTACTTTTTGATTGTCTAATCCAATCTAAGTAATAATGATCTTATAAGCACATTAAAAGATATTTTAATTTTTACATTATGACCGTCATAGCTTTCCAAACTAATAATGTTGCGCCGGTAGTTTTTAAAACTACTATGCAAGGCTATTGGTCATAATATTTCAAATCAGCCGTTGCTTACGTATAATATGACGTTGCTGGTTACAATGGACGCTTACAGATTCTACATAATATCGTACTACCTCCAAGCTTCCGAGGGGCCCATATTTGATGGCTTATCACATTACTCTTATTCATGAATTAGGTGAGCTTCACTACTAATTAGCTGTGGCGGAGGCAGGATATTGTAGTTCTATAGATCTTGTTATTAATAACTACAACTATAGTATTGATGACGGTGGAGTACAATGACTTTGAATTTCAAATTCATGTTAGTCGCATGTGTATATAGTGATTTTGGACGCTCACCCTAAGTTTGCATGTTCTCTTTATCTATATCTCGCTTTCTGTATTCGTTTCTTCTACTTCTATGGCCTCCATTCGGGCCGATGGCCATGAGCCCATGAGATTCCACTAGTAATTCGTTTAGGAGATGAGGGTTTTGCTGTACTATCGTCTCACCTTCTTCATGTTCGGTTCGGTTTTATACAGTCTAGTATCTACGTTGAAGAAGAGGTCATGTCCGAGTTTGGTTCTTTGAAAGAGTCTATCCACATTCCGGAAATTGTAGTTGACCTCGGTCATGTCTGGCACCTTTGTTCCGGGAGATATCGAGCTTATGGTTTACCATATAGCGTTACGCTACCTTCCACTCATATTTTCGTTCGGCAGTCAGAACATTCAACTGTGGACATGCCTTTTACCCGTCGTGAATGTGGAAACTCTACTAAGCGCAAGTTGGCGACGAATGCGAATACACCTGTTCAACTCGTCCGCATAAAGCAAGAGCATGTGGATCTTGTTGTAGATCTGTCTAGTGAGTCCGAGGGAGAATCACCTAGTCAACCTGTTTGTCAAGCAACGTTTCCAAGTAGAGTCTCCAACGATGTCGTGCAGACAACATCTGATGTATTGTGCGCGCCTTCTCATAGTCTAGCTTTGTCAAGTTACTCTCGACCACCAACTTACCCGAGTGGTCCATCGTCAATTAGTATCGTTGGATGCTTACGCAAGCTAGCAACACTTCGTAAATCTCGGAACGAGATTGCTGCTTTAAACTACAACTCTCTCAATCACCAAAAAGTGCAGTATCTTCCTGCTGAGTTTGATGGTGATGTAGTCTTTGAATTGCCCAGTCTTCGTGGTTCATCTTCTTCATCCGTTGTTGGGAGTCTACAGGGCATGGATAAGAAATACGATGGACATGCATGGTGTCGAACCATAACCTCGAATATTAGCAACGAAGATGGCCTCAAGTTCAGGAAGTCCTCGTGTGCAGGACATCTGATTTGTAACAACTCTGACTGCGACTACTTCAAGAGATCTTTGAAGCGGAATGAAACTGAGTGGTGTGGTTATACTCCTATTCCCTTTCAGATTGGCGGAAACCCTCCAAAGGATTCATGTCTTCTATGCAAGATATGCAAATTTCCTCCGCATTGTGTTAATATATGTGATGCTAGAATATATTACGTTTTTGGCGATATAATGCAGATGACTAGAGCATGCATTCACTTCGGGTTTCATATGCATCCTGTAGCTTCCGGAACTTGTAAAAAGTCGGTAGACACTATTTCTGGCCTCATTGCCGGCGAGGTTACTAAAACACCCTCTGCTACTAACTCTGCAATTGCTCTAGCAGCCAGTAAACAATTTCTAGACAACCACCTCATCCATAATGGGGAAGGCCTTAAAGAAATGTTGCGGGGGAACTCGCTAGAGGACGTCATGGATAAGTTTCAGATTCTGAGTTCTCCAATCATCCAAAACGTTATTTCCTCTTTTCGTACTAGCGGGAAAAGCGGGGTTATAGATAGCATCATGAATATGAAACGCAATTTGAGGTTTGAGTATATTCATGATAGTGTCTTTCCTGGACAAGGAAAGGAAAAGGTCTATTTGTTTAAGATGTTGGTAGAAGGTCCAAGCAGTGGAGTGGACTTGGTCACTCGTATACAACCTGGAGGAGATTTAGAGAATGCATGGCTTATGTTTGACCATGTCAAACGCGTCAAAGATTGGACAACCATGGCTTGCCATGTGTATGATACTAGATGCAGAAAAGTCATGACAATCGCAGTTTGTGACATGCAATCCGAGGACACGGAAGTACAGTGCATCATGTGGAAGTTATTGAACGGGGTCATGAGCTGCAATGGGATACAGAATCCAAACTTCAAAGGCTTTATGGCAGATAGTGCACAAGCAAATTGGAATGCTGTGCGTATTGTATACGGATCAAGGGATTACAAAGTAGAGATGGAAAATCGTGAGCAAACATGTTTATTGCATTGGAGTACTTCATTGCATCGCCATACGCAGAAGCTCATTAAATCGGACTTTCAACACCAACATATCCGTCTCTGCAAGCAATACAAGGATTCTAAAGCTATGGATGAAGCTAAGACGCGGTATTTGGCGATTCGATCATGGTGGCTATCATCTGGAGCACCTTCTGAAGATGCTCTAAGGGAACTGGAGTTGTGGCTTGCATTTTGGCACTTTCGATATCGCCAATGGGGCGGATTCATGCAAATGGTATTTCATATTTTCTTTTTAACTTTTTTTCATTTTCATTTTCTTTTTTCATTTTTTATTTCATTTTTTATTTCATTTTTTTTTAATGTTATTATATATATATTCATATACATATATTTCAATAATTTCCTTTTGGGTCGCATCGAATTATACTATGTATTGATTTGTTTGATCAACTCAAGTAGTGGTTGCCCTTCCTTCGGCGCCGAGGGGACTCTACAGTGCTTAGTAGCTACTTGAAAACTAGTAAAGGACATTCTCATTTGTAATATTTATGAATTGCAATTTTTAATGATGGTCTTGCATCTTATTCTTTGTTTTACTGATTCCTAGATATACGCTTGGTAGTGGTTGACCTTCCCCTCGGCGCCGAGGGGACTCTACGCAGATTATGCAACAGTTCAAAAACTACTTCATTACTTGCTTATTAGTAATTTTTCTAGATTAAATGTCTTAGTGAATATCTTGCATTTTATTCTTTATTTTGCTTCTTCCAGGATTTAAGTGTTGAGGAGATGGCGGACATGCCATCATGCAACTTATCCGAAACAGTCCATAACAGATGGTTGCAGCAATCCGGTAATCGAGGTAATGATCTATTTGCCGCCACTTCGGATGATTGCATTCGAGCCTTCATGCAGATGACAAATTATCGTGCTTTCCTTAAAGGCAATATATCGAGATCAAGGCCATCTAAAGAAGAGTTAAAGTTAAGAGGTCCTAGACGTAGCGGAGACCCGAAGAAGATTGCCGAAGCTTTAAATGACCTTCCCGGAGCAGCTGATGTCGGAACATGCATTCCGCATTTGGAAGGCGAAGAGATTTTTGGTAGCAGTATGCGCGAGCTTAACCTCCCAATTGGATCGGATGGTGACTCCCATCGTCCAGACAAGGTGAACTTCTCACAGCCACGTGTCCAAACACGATCTACACATACGCCCACAGTGGCGTCCAATGAACACTTAGTGGCTGGTATTGCGCATGTACCACACGTTACGACAGCAATGGAGAGTGATTGTGATACTTCACATTGGCACATTGCAAGAATTTCGCACAAGTCTGCTTGCAAATGTCACGCCCAACAAAGGGGTTCCAACATTCGCTGTGTTGCCAAAATTGCAAAGGGATCTAAAGGCACTCCAGCTCCGACGTATCGTGGTAGAAAAAAACAGTATGGCAGAAATAAGGAGATCATCACCGACTTCTGGTTCTGCCCAGATGATATTGACCGATGTGTACGAGGCTCTAAACGTGGTTGGGTAATTGACTGGCCTCAAGTACCTGATGTATGGCCTATATTAACAGGTACTAGTTTGACTCGCCAAAAGACATTGCTACTGCAAGAGGCTGGCTTTCAACTTCAACAGCGACCACCTATGTCACCTCGACGTTTGTTCACAATGTCCAATGTTTTCCATGCAATCCCTTATGATCAATCTAGTCCTTTGCATGCGGACACATACCCAACAACTCGAAGAAGCAAGGCTATTCGACGTATTGCGAATGCTCCTACTACAGAGCATCGCAATAAATGGGAGAGTGCTGGTAATGTCAAAGGATCCATCTTGGGAGTAACTATGCTCCCCTTTCCAGGACTTGGAGCTATAATTTCTCTTCAATCCGGAACCAAGCCTACACAGAAGATTTATCGTATCACACTTGGCATGTACTCAGAGTGTAATTGTCCCGATTTTGTAGACATGGCCGTCTCAGCAATTGGTGGGCGGCAGCAATACGTTAATTGCAAACATTTGTACTACTTATTTCGTTACTTCTGCAAGATGAATCCCGAAAATGATAAGTTCATACATTCTCTAAGCTTCAGCTTCAATGAAGTGAAACTCCTTCTTAGTAGGGCTGGTATCATCAAGGTGGCAAATGAGAGTCTTCCAAATGTTTAGAGAACGAAAAATGTCAAAGTGATAGACATATGAAATTGGAAGATTATAGACTGAAGTTAGTTTTATAGCTTTAGAAGTATCAGTTTGTATTTGGATGAATACTCTAGTTTTCCGAAGTATTCAATACAAACTGTCTTCAGATCCGACTTGCATTTATGCTCTACAGTTGTTTGCCTTCAAATTTTTTACTTTTCATCCTTCAGCTAATTTGTAAAATTAGTGTCATCCTGCAAATAAAAAATAATGACGGTAATATGTCCACGGTCATAGGTCCACGGTAATAGGTCCATGATAAGAAGTTCAAAATTTCTAATAGAAATAGAAATTATTTTCAATATTGTTATGATATTGTTAACTTTTTGAAATATGACTGACTTCCCTAAGGTATTTTTTAAATTCAGACCTCTATGCTCACATATTCCCCGCTCACCGCTCGTATGCTCACGCTCGCAAGCTCACAGTCTAGCACCGTTGCTTTGAGGGGTAATCAAAAGGATGATTAATAGATAAAATTAGCATATTTAGAATCTATTACAGATTTTTTTTTGCAAACCTATAAATTTAATTGAATAACTAGAATGTTCTTGCATTCTACATGAAAAATCATCTTTTGCAAATACCATTTACACTAATTCTTTATGAGAATGATGCAATAAGAATTATTGAATCTTTGTCGCCAAATAATCTTCTCATGATGAAGATATAATCTGGTTGTGATTAAAAAAAAATCCAATGAAGAGTCAAGATAATGTTCTAGAGGTTTGAAATTCCTTTTTTGTAATCTCGATGATTATTCATTTATTCATGAACCTTGGTCCAATAACAAAATAAAACTCATCTTGACATTAGATTTATCTTAAATGTCATGTAATGCCACCTTCTCCTAGACATAATTATAGAGTCTACCTTCAAAAAGAGGCAACAAGGGTAGACCTTGCTATTTACACTCTAAAGTATAAGTGGTCGACCTATGTCCACCAAACTTTTCATTTAAGATAGCCTTAGGATCAAAATTGTTACTATTATGTCACTTTCTCTCACTACCTAGTTTGTTTCAAATTTTATATTGATTTTGAATTTTTATTCAACGTGTATATGTTTCCTGATATTTTTAGAATGACAACAATCCATGATCTATCATATGTAATTACATTAAGAAGTGTTAAAGTAGGAAAATGAAAAAGTAATATTTGCTCTTCTTTCAAGGAAAGACAAATATTTGTGTTGTTTTCTTCTAAAGTTTAGCTTTAGGTTCCATCTTTGTAAGATAAGGATATCAAATACAAATTAGCACTTGAGGTAAAAAATCCTATTTTTGCCATGTTACTACACTTTTCATTCTATTTAGTGTAGTCCACACTAAATACCATTACAATATTTGAGATAATTTTGTTTAGTTTGTCTCACTATCAACAATGCTAGAATACGCAAGCATTATAGAAATGCGAGCACAAATGAACATATGTATAAGTAGATATCCTATAACCATTAAAAGTGCTTACTATATAAACACCTATAATATAGGTATCAATAACATAAGTACTATATAATCATGTAAAGTTTATATAATATAGACACCTATAACATAGGTGTATAATCTTCCAGGCTCATGTGCTCATGATCCTCGGCTCACATATTAGCAACCCTCTTCCTACAATATAAAGAATCCACATTATTCCTCCCACAATATAAGAAATTCATGTTATTCAGTGATTGAGTTTTTATTTTAACTTTGTATAGCGTTAGAGTTACTTGTATAGTGTGGTTTTTGACATTCATGGTGTTTGCAATGTATTGATTTGCAAATCTAAGGTGAAGTATAGTATACAATACTTGATGATATAAGCTCTACAATAATTGATGTTAAAACCCTATTTAGTGTGGCCCCCATGTTTGTAGGAATAACACTATTTGAGAAGTGACACCGTAAATAGAACAAAGAGTGTGGTTGTGCCATATTTGTAGCCATTATGTACTGCTAAAATGTATACTACCAGTACATAGTACCACAAATATATTGGCTTTTCAATTGTAGCATAAAATTAAAAAAAAATTAAAAAAACAAAAAAAATATGATGTGCCGAATGAAAAAGTAGAAATTCTTGGTCTTGGCCCTCGAAAAGAAAACAGGTTCAAGGTCCCTTATGTAGCTTCTTCCACCAAATTCTTTTCAAAATTTGTAATATCCCATCCAAGGCAACGGCAGGCAGGGGCCCACTCTTTGACCAATCAAATCGCCACGTCGACTTTCCCACCCCATCCCGATTGGGATCCCGCCGCGTGGCCCGCATCTCCGTTGGCTCCGTTCCTCCTCGCCTCGAGTTGCAGTGCTACTGCAGCTCCACGGCAAGTCAGCCGACGCCAGCGGCCATCTCCGTCCCAGAATTGCAGGCTCTCCGTCAGTGCGACGCCATCGCCGTCGCCATCCATCACGCCCCTCCCTCCCACGTCGCACAAGCTTCTCGCCTTCTGCACACAGATTGATTCTGCCCCCCCCTTGACTGCTGCTCACTGCTCACTCCCTTGCCTTGACCGACGGAATTCCAATCCTCAGGGCTCCGCCATGGCCACATGACGAACATCTCCATGCTCGCACTCTGAATGCTTCACTGCTAGCTGGTCGAACGAGCCTGGCAAGAAAGACCTCATGTGCCGGTGACGTCGGGCTCGGTTGGCGGTACGTGTTCAATCCTCCCCGGTTGGCTCACTGGGTTCCAATCGTCGCGGATTATGCGCAGTTGTTCCCGAAATTCCCCGGATTTCCCGGGGTTTGGGGTCATTTCTTGAGTGTCTTGGAAGTGTTGGGAGGCAGAGGTTGTGTGGAGGGGGGGAGGAGGGGGGCAGGGAGGTGTGGGTTGGGTGCGCACGAGAGAGAGGGAGAGAGAGATAGTGAGCAGGAGCTGAAAACGAAGGGTTCGGATATGGTATCCTAGCCTGGCTACATTGTAGTATCTCAGCGCTCTGTTGGATTGCTCTGTGTTTCAGGAAGAGTGGCGATCGCTTACGGTGTTTGGTTGTGTTGTGTGTTTGCTTCCTTTAGTTGGTTTTGTTGCAATGGCGTGTAGGAGGGAGTCTCTGTGTGTTTGTTGGTTCGGGGTTCGGGGTTGGCGTTCGGACGGTCGGTGCGTAGAGTCCATTGATTTACTGTTGAGCTAGCCCCCCTGGGGCATTGACTCGTCAGAGTGCGTGACGTGGGCAAGGGCCAAAGGAGGGGTGCATTGCTTTTGTACTACGTAAGGAATCTTGAGCAGCCGTTCTTGTCCGCAATCCCCCAGCAGCTCAGGAGCTTCTGTTGCGCGTCTCTTGCCTTTGGCCGACTTAATTTGCTCATCCTGCCGACTATTTCCTTTCCGATCGAGGTTTTGAATTTGTCGTGCTCTCTCTCGCACTCTGTCAAAGGCAATGCTGCCGTGGTCGTGACCTGTCTTTCTCTTTCCCTGTCGCTGTTTTATCGATCGACCGAGCTGGAGAGTTCTGTAATCGATAGTCACGCGCTCTGTGCATCCGCATTTCTGCTACACGCATGACGAGCAGCTGCTATTCCCAAATTTGGTACCGTTTCCTGTTAGAATATCCGTGATCTACAGTGCAGCGAAGGTCAGAATCGAAACTCTGGGCTGTAGAAGAGAGTTTGTACCGTGATGTCACGAGGGAATATGCAATTTGGAACCCTTCCTTGTACCACAATGTGTTAGGGTTGAATGAAGGTTTGCTTATTGGGACTGGGCTTTTTATGACTTGAAGCTGCAGGGGAAGGGGAAGCGAGCAAGGAGCACGTGCAATGTCAAGTGCCAGTGGTTCGGCGTCCAATGGAAGTAAGATATGCGTGTCTGACACCCTTCAGATACTTTGAATGCGAGGATCATGTACCTTTGCTAGAATCTCCAAATCACGCTTGTTTCGGAGCTATGTGTTTGAGTATCGGGCACAGAGTGAACTATAGTGACTAAGAAATTCACGAGTACCGACGCTTGGTCATCGCAACGGGCCTGTCGGTCTGGAAGTTGTAATGTTAGACTATTGATGTTCCAGTTCAGTGGGAGGTGGATGAATTCTGAAATCTCTAGGCTTACGTAAGTGGGATTCAGAGTAGATTAGGAGATAGAGAATGTTCATTGTTGAGTGCTTCCAATGGTGAAATGGAAAGATGAATACCGTAAGGCAAAAGTGGGGTGTGCTGTGAAATCCCATGTTCTTTCAATCTCCTCTCAATTTTCTAGTAGAGGAAGATGATTCCCCTCTCAAGTATTGGAAGCATGAAGATGAATTTTCGAAGTGTCCACTCCTTCCAAGAGCCATTGAAAAATATGAATGGGTAGTATTGTCGAATGATGAGAACCTCCAAGGATGAAGTGGCTACTCTGGAACCCACTGTTGTGGAGATTCTCTTTCATCTCATGCTTGTGTGTGTGTGTGGAGTTGGGGGTTGGGGGTTGGGGTTGGAAGGCGACATCCATGCCGCCTTCCTGGTTTGGAATTCTAAAAGAACTCCTGTTGCATTTGAGGAAAAAGAGTGACGTTAGTCCTAGGGCTATGGTGAAAGAGGAGCCTGCTGGGGTTAATCAAGCTGACACGCATGGCTTGCGCATGTACCCTAACCTGCTATTAGCCTGTTATGTTCTTTCAGACGGAGGAATGAATTACAGTGTCAATTATCCAGCCTATAACCAATCAATACAAGGTGCAAGTGGCGCTGGCCCGTCAGAGTCAAATTGGAACGTGGATCCAGGTACTGGAACACCACGGCAATTTTATGATATTCTCCGTCTGATGGATTAGGGCAAACCACAAATTTGAATTCAGTCAACGAGGCATGATCTGATTATTGTATAAATGCCCACGGATGGTCTGCAGGGCCGTCACAGACCTTGAACGGATGGGACGACCCTGTTGACGGCTGGGAGCTTCACCCTTCCTCTAACTCCTACGGCGACCTGAACAACGGCAAAGCCCCCTGGGACACGCTCTCCAACGGCTCCGGCTACTTCACCAAAGTGAAATCTTCCCGCAAGGGAGGGAGCTCCATCGCCTCCGCCTCCCAGTACTCAGGCCGAGGAGCCGGCCGAGGCTCCAACCGCACCAACACCAACACCAGTCCAAGAGGCCGAGGCACCCCGCCCGGCAGGGGAGCCGGTCGAGGGAAGAACTTCAATGGCGGAAGAGCGAAAGGGAACTCCTCGTGGGGGCAGAACCAGAATGCGAGGCAGTATGAGGAGTACGGGGCTCCAGCCACACGAGGGTGGGAGAATGGGGCTGCCTTTCCGGCACCTTCTCTCAGTCCTGAGAATAATGGATGGCAACATGTAGGGAGTCACAAGAGCCGCAACGGCTCCGAAAGCTCCTCCCGAAGCGCACCAGGGGGCCAGAACCCGAAAGCCTGGCATCAGGGGGCCAGGGCATCGACGCAGCTCGTCTCGGCTGGGTCGTCAGGTAGGAAAGGATCCACGTGTTGAAATTCATGTAATTCATGTCCTTCGCAGATGATCATGTCATTGTTGAAAGCCACAACTTTCATCATCTGTGGGGTTTTAGGGTTTAGGGTGACACTTTGGACGTGGGAGGTCTATGTCGGTAGCGAGTTTCGTCATCGTGATCTGCTGGGTTTGGGGGTTAGGGATAAGGGGTCATTTTTGACGCGTGAATGATGTTGACGATTGATGATTAGAAAGTTAGTATGTTTCGGAGATTCTGGTTGTTGAATGCTGTTGTGCTCAATCGTTGAATACTGGTTTTCAAACTTCGTTGTGAATGCAGTATATTCTAAGGTGAATGCTGTCAACAGAGAATGAGTATGTTCAAGTGGACACTAAAGTCTTCAACGTTAAGCTTGGTTTCCATCTCTGTGACTTGAGTAATGGCATTGTATTGAAGTGAATATCAAAGTGTGCATCATCTCTCTCGTACCGATGTCCGCGAATATTACCGATGTCCGCGAATATTGTTGTGCGCAGGAAGTTCTTTGCCGCAAGCGGAGGGTGGAAACGCCGAGGTGTATGACTACCCAGCGAGCCCGTACTCCGACAGCCAGTGCTCGGACCTGGACCACGTGGAAGACGACAGCGACGACGCGTTCTTCAGCGACGACTCGTACACGCAGGAATCTCACGAGGAGCAGAAGAAGATCAAGTGGTTCCGCGACTTCTTCCAGGACCTGGACAGCATGACGGAGGTCCAGTGCACCGAGCACGACCGGCAGTGGCACTGCCCGGCGTGCAAGGGCGGCCCAGGTGCCATCGACTGGTTTCGTGGCCTGGCTCCACTGGCTACGCACGCTCGCACCATGCGCTCCCGGCGGGTGAAGCTGCACCGCAAGTTTGCCGAAGTTCTGGAAGAGGAGCTCCGCATCCGTAGATCTGGCGCCCCAATTACTGTGGACGGGACGCAGCTGGCGTTTGGGAAGTGGAAGGGGCTGAGCGAGGAAAACGAAGTGCAGCAACAGCTGCTCGTGATCTGGCCTCCCATTGTGGTTATCCAGAATACGCAACTGGAGCAAGACGAAGAAGGAAAGGTATGGATGTGTCGGTAGTGAAGGTGCCAGTTTTGCCTGGAGAAACAATGGGGTGGTGCAGTGGATTGGAAATGTACGGTAGTAATGCCCAATATGACCACGATGAGTGATCCGAATATTTCAGAGAAGACATGAAGAACCATGTTTTTCAGTAACCGATGGATTTGCTATGAATTTTTGAAGTGTGCTACCCTACAGGTCACTCCAAAGCCAACAATTGTTTCCATATTGGTCACTTTACTCATCTATCGTGGTCACGATATTTACTTAATAACCAACTCAATGTCCGAGTGGTTTCATTCCTTGCAGAATATTCTGTTATGACCTGACTTAAAAAAGGTAGAAGATCCTATTGTTGCTAATAATTCTAATACTCTTAGACTGTCACTGGAAACTTTGACTGGCGCCGCGTTCACCCCCCCATTGTAGCGCAATCTCAGATACTCAAGAGGGAGATTTGACCCCAAATTCATGGCCCGCTACCTTATGTTTCTGTAGCAAGCTACGTCCTCTCCTGGTTTTGATGTGCAGAGGCCTTGATTGATGCCAGTTTTGACAAGTGAGTCAACTGGTTTGCAGTGGATTGGAATGGGGAACAAGGAGCTGGTGGACATGTTCAAGGATTACAACCCTGTGAAGCCTCGCCATGCTTATGGACCTCTCGGTCACCGTGGGATGAGCCTGCTCACCTTTTCAGATTCTCCGGCTGGTTACCACGATGCCGTCCGTCTTGGCAACCATTTCGTGAAATTGCGAAGAGGGAGAGACGACTGGACTCGTCCTAGTAAGGCTATTTTTCGTCCTGGGGGTAATCGGGTTCTTTACGGCTACTTGGCTGTGAAGGAAGATCTGGATGTTTTCAACAGACACAGCAGAGGTACTCACCTTTCTAAACCTAGCTTCATATTTCAGAGGATGTTCAAATTGGTCATTTATTAAAAATCCAGTTCTCTCCAATAATTGTCTACCATCAAGAGTGCGTGACATGTCCTCAAAACCCGGTTATTGTCAGTGGGGACCACTTTTAAAAAATAACTGAATCTTTTTTGCATCTCGTTTCTGGTGCAATCACATGAAGTTGCTGTCTTGTACCTAAAAGGTTTGCATGTATAGGTTGCATGTGAAAGCTATCTCTTATTTACCTCTGGTTGTTGCACTGTGTCTAAGGTAGGTGCACCTAAAAGTACCAATACACCTAATCACACCAGCATGTAAATTTCATCTTCACTTCAGAATTCTAAACCTGGGATAGTCTAAACCTGGGACTTGTCTTACGAGATTTGAGCCACATGAATGATTGCTCTAAATTCAGCTTATAAAATGAAGAGGATGTACGTCGTGGTGCAGTTAGGTTCTCCTACTTTAATCTCTGAGTTCTTAATTACTCATTTAAAACGTACTCTTGAGTCCCACTATTGTACTTTATTTCACAATTGCTTGTTTTGTTTGTATTTCTGACACTCGTGAGCACAGGTAAGACGTTGGTGAAATATGACATGAGGAGGCTGCAGGAGGTGGTGGTGGAACCAATGCAGCGAATGGAGCAAGAGAATCAACAAATGCAGTCTTTGCAGAGCGAGCACAACACTCTCAAGAAAGCAGTCTCTGAGACATCTAAGAATTTACAGCTCCGTGAGGAGGAGCTGCAAGTGATGCGAGATCGGGGGGAGAAGCAGCACCTTGAGAACAAGCGTCAGGTATGCATGGAGGGTGTTCAACAACATAATATCAGCACTTCACCCTAATAATGACAAAATTGGTTTAGTAATTTATGAGTTATTTTGAATTTTAACCTCTAAAAATATACGTAAACTGAATTCTTATAATGCAATTACATATTATTTACGTCGTGTGACATCTAAAAAATGGAAATGACAATAATTTTTCTGTTATGAACAATTCATGGTCATTGTTGTCCTTTAAAGGTTAAATTTTAATTATGGGCATGAATGGTGGTAGTCACCAAGTCCCCATATATTTTCTTGTTCTCTTATAGGTTTGTTTGCAACCCTATTCCCTTGCCGACCACTACTTTGCAAACATGTTCTCCCATTGGATTGTTTGCAATTCTATCTTCTTGTGTAGTGGCGCATTGCAAACCGATTCTCAAGTTTGTTTGCAACCCTATCCGCTTGTCTACCATCGCTGTCCAAACCGAATCTCCCGTAGCCTTGTTTGTAACCCTATCTTCTTGTCATCTGTTGCTTTGGGCTATCAATTAGTATTTGCATTTAGATCATAGAACTCCATTAAATTTGAAGAGGTATTTGAATCCAAGGTAGGTAATGAGACTTCGTAGTAGCGACACTTTTGGGTTCCAAGCTTGCATTAGGTAGTTGATTAGACGTTATAGTTGATTTGAACAATCGCAAATTTACAAGCTCATTTTCAGGAGTTGGCATGCCTTTCATACCTTGCGCTTTCTTTAATGATCAAGCAAATACTGGGTAGAGTTCAACCCGAAAATTCTGTTGTGCTCACAGCTTGCGGACATGGAAGAGTTTTTCCATAAGGAGAGTGCTCATTGGGCAGATGAGGTCGCTTCCAAGGACACTGAGTTGCAAAAGTTGAGAGACGATTTCGACAAAATGTACCAAAACCGTTGTCAAGAACTGGATGCTCAGCGTTCCAATCTTCTCAACAGTCGAGAGCAGCAATCCATGTAAGACTCTAACTCTTGAAACATCAGCACTAGATCGATCGCGTAACTTGAATGTGTTTTTGCCGTTGCAAATGGCCTTGTGCTAAGATTGGGAAGCCATTTCTGTGTCTGTCACCGGTTTTGAGTTCTTTCCTTGTTTTCATGTTTTGGTATGTCCCCGTTTTCAAGGTGCTTACAATGCACCAACAACATCTGTTAGTGCATTGTAAACATCTGCGAGTTCATAGTCTCTTGTTTTTGAATGACATATATGTTATATGGGTGAAATTTTTCAACCCACGATATCCCAGAATTGACCCTTCCATTTTGATATGCAGAATGGCGGACGACATTCAACAAAAGACGAAGAAAGTGGAAGGCAGTTTGCTGGAGGCACAAGACTTTGAGAATAAGCTGAAGGAGCTGGAACAAAGGCACCACGAGGAGCGAGTTCAGTTCCACAAGCAGCAGCATGAGGGAGCCGTGGCCTTTGAGCAGCGGATCAAGACCGAGAGGACGGAGTTTCTGCACAGCTTTGAGAAGCAAATCCAAATTCGGTAAAGGAGACGTTGTGTTCTCTCTCTCTGTCTAGCTGGAAATTGGTGCTTAGTTTTCTATCAATTTACTGCATAAGCCCTCTGCTCAAGTTTCTGTTGTGGCTAGTGCTGGCACTTTGAAAAGGAAATTGAGGACATGGGCTGCCAAGCTACAAGCTTGTATTTGCACTTATAATAGATTTATGACTATCCCCTTGAGCTAATTTGTTTTAACAGTTGAGGAAGCAGCGTATTTGCAATGCTTATTCTTTCATAATCATCAATCATTCTTAATTTTCTGCTTCTTTGATCTGAGGTTTATGACGGTTTGTGAACTTTAAATTATTGAGTTTTATATCCTCTAGTGGCAGTGCAGTTTGCAGTTTTCATTATTTCAAAAAGTCATTGAGGTAATGACCCCTTTCAAGAACTAATTCTTGTCTAAAATGTATTGCCTCTCTTCATGAGAATCGCTTTTGGATACACTTATTTTCAGCGCATTAAAATCTCATAGTTTTCCCATGCAATGTACAAAAAATGAAGTAAGAAGAGAACCTAGAGTGTTCTTTTGACTTCCAATAAAATCCAACATTTAATTAAATAATCCCAAAATAAGAACAGTAATCAATTGGTTTTGTTGATGCAATTAGGTAGAGGGGAAACATGAGAAGAAATGTTTGTCATGAGGTAAGCTATTGCTATATATGATGCCATTCAGGCAGAGAACTTTGTATAACTTATTCCTTGGGGACCTCTCTACAGTAGTTTAGGTACAGTGAGCTTGCAATGTGTATTGTATTCAACCGATGAAGGACAGTTTTTTATTCAAGAGAAATTGTTGGTGTATTGTCCAAAACTGAAAATTAATACATTATGTAGAAAAAAATTTAGAATATTTGACAGCAAGGTTGCAAGATTGTGGATTTCAAGATTGAAAAAAAGTTATTTTAAACCCAACTAGCCGATACTTTATAACATTTGAAGTTTGAAAAAAAGTTATATTTAACCCAACTAGATTATACAGATTACAAGATTGCAAGATTATAACATTTGAAGATTATAAAAAAGAAGTTAATATTGACCCAAATAGATAAAGACAATAGACTTTTTGTCCTCTTGGATTAAAATTTTATTTACATAGAAATGAGGATTTATTTTAGCCCTCATGGGTTCAATTTTTTTTCTAATTAGAAATTAATATTTATACCATTCATTAGTATTTCTTGCTAGGTACACTCATGCAAAATTTCAAAAGCAAATAAGGCGTCTAACTTACTCTAATCACTCTACAATACAAGGAGATCAAGTAATATGGCAATATACTAGCCAGCTTTTGATGATTTCTTTTGTATTGTAGAATTTGTTTTTTTGAAATCCAAATGGTGAAAACATAAGGTCAAACAATTAGAATATGTGAAAATTGGATAACATATGAATTTCAATCTTAAGAATTCAAAGAATATGTGGAACATTTCACCAAGGTATTTAATTGGATTTTATTTTTCTTCTCATAAAGGTGATTAGTATTTGCTAGGGTGTGTGTACCTTAGCAATAATTTTCAAGAAATCTCTGTGTAAAATTGACTTTGTAATAACCAAACTTTCAATTGTCCAATTGACAAACAAATACCTTTAGAGGGCTAATTTGTAAGCTTTGTAGAGTTTGAATGAAACAAACAAGAAACTCTTTCGATTATAATGTCTTACAGTTCTTTCATTCAATAATTGGTAGTTCTTTGGTCAGACTGAATTGTAGCTTTCTTCATCAAACTATCCAAAGGTACACTAAAGAATCTTGGGAGATTCTTTTGTCCTCAATTGTAATGCTTTAAGATTCTTCCATCCAATTATTGACAACTCTTTTATCAAATTGAATTGTAGCTTTCTTTATCAAACTATCTAAAGGTACACTAAAGAATTTTGGAAGATTCCTTTGTTCTACGAAGATAATTGCAATAGCTAGCAACCTTTGATTCTATATTATTGCATGTCACCCATTGTGCTTACCACCTAAGCCTTCCTTCCAACCAACCAATTTTTTGATTTGTAACTTTCTTGTTGTTATGTATTAATGTCTAAGACTTCCTTCCAACCAACCAATTCTTTGATTTGTAACTTTCTTATTGTTATGTATTAATATCTTATTCTGGTGTCTAGCATAGAACAATGTAGTGCAATGCAATTTTGTCTTTATATGGTTTGATTCCCTTTGGATAGTTTGATGGAATGAGTACAATACAGTTCATAATTATTAAGAAACTAAAGATTGATAAGTTTAGTTTCTATTCTATTTTGTTGTTAATGTACGGTTTCAAAATTGAAACTGAAGTTGAAAAGTATCCACTTAGTTAATTCTTTAGATCCCAAGCACGTTTTTAAGGTTGTGCAAATTTAAAGAGCATCTCTATAAATAAGACCATGTAAAAAGATTGAGAAGATGATTTTAGTTTAGAATTGTATAGAAAAAATAAAGGCTTGATAGATGAAATGTGATCTAGAAACCAATAACATCCACCTTGAAAATTCACAAAGAATGTAGTGTAAAGTTGAGGTATAAAAATCTAGGATATTATTTGTACAATGTAGTGTAGTAAATACATTGCAATGTTGCTATCAAATGGAAGACTTATTGAGTAGGAGATATTTTGGATTCAAAAGTCCTACCTCATGTATAGAAAACAAGGTGCAAATTAAAATGTAAGTGAAGAATTTGCAGACCAAAATACAAAATTTATACAAGAATGTGAAGGCAAAGGTAGATAAGGAATCTCTCATTACAATGTTGATAATGAATAAAGCATCTCCCACAATGTAGGTGCATTAGATAATGAAGGAATATAGTAATTGGAAGCATACATTAGATGGATTAGTTGGAAGTGAGAAAAATACAAATAATCATATTGAAAAAATATCAAATATAAGAAAATAATTTGTAGTGTACTAAAAACAACAAGTTTTATTCCATCACTCCTGAGCTCCTTCATGCAACCACATAGTGACATAGACAATCCTTACATTATAGTTTTTTAAAATAAAATGCAATTGGTTGTAATGACTCTAATCATGATTGTATTAGAGTAAAAAACTTAGCCAATTCTTTGGAATCAATGCTACAAAGAAAGGAGCAAAGCTAAATCCTAGTGTAATCATGCTACAACAATAAAACTTATAAAAATAAAGCAAGGGGTAGAATGATATTAATATCCAAAAGATGCATAGATTACATCTTATGGGTGCATAGGCATAGTAACAAACTGTTATTTTTTGAGAAATCTATACATGAATTACAGAAAAGATAAATTTGTCATTTTTTCAATTGTTATAAAAATTTTACACAAATTCTAAAAAGGGTACACGTGTCATTTTTCCATTGAATGTAAAACTTTTATTTTCAGAAATTCTCAAAGGAGATCAAGTGTAGTCTTTTTTTCTTAAATTTATTTAAAAAAATTTGCCACAACTGAGCTTGTAGTTCTATTCAATCCTAAAGTCTTTGCGACTTTTTGTACTTAATGATGTCCTTAAATCTTGCAAATCTTAACCACAATGATTTTGCACACATTCTTCGAAACTTTGGCAATCTTTTGCTTTGAGCACTTGGAAGAGTATACAAGGATTTCATTAATACTAGACATTTATTAGACAACATTATTTTCACTCTAATCATGCAGAAAATACTAGAACTAAAAACCCCTTGTAGAGTGAGCATTTGACGAGTAGACAATAAATGTGTAACTTTCACTTCCACCACCTCTGTATCTATGGAACAGACTCAGACCACATGAAATGCAATCAACAAAACTGAGAAATGAGTGCATTGGAAAGAATGTACTTGCTTGAATAAAATTGTAGCTTTCAAACTTTCTAAATTTAGCATTAATGTCATTAGGGATTTTTCAAAAACCATCTTTCCCAAGGGCCTTCCAAGTCAAATTGAAAGGGTAGTAATCTCTTGCCACCACTTGAGCAATAAAAAACATGAGATACAAAGATGTTGGAGATCGTTTACCTTGCAAAAATAAAAATGAAGTCATAAAAAATGGAAAAGATTATAACCATTCACAATTTCACCCTATCTACCTTATTGTACCGTCTTCTTTGATCGGTATAGATACCTGGTAAAGCTCCAATCACACCTTGGCCAATCCAAATTTCCATGCAACCTCTTCACAGCCCTAGAATGCATTGATAATCCGTAGATCAACAGGTCCTCTTTTTTCTTTGAATGTTGTTACATCAACTGTTGTGCGGAGCCCTGTGACCTTTTTCATCAAGATCAATGATGCAGGTGCAACACATCATTTTTGGTTCTTTCAAATGAAATCAATGGCTATTGAGAGGGTTCCATTTCATTTTGTGCACATTGATGGCTAGGATTTTTGTTTAGCGTAGGGGATAGGCACAAAAGTACGTGTATTTTTTGGGTGCATAGAGGAATAGTTACAAGTGTCTAATGTTAATTACATTGATTCAAAAGAGGATGTGTTCTATCCCTACTATTAGGCTCCATTTTTTTGTGAGCCTATACAACCCATCTCATAATACAAACCTCTAAAAATGAAAAACAAGTTACATATATAGTATTATAAAATTTTCACAAATTTTTTTTTTTATATTCTTTATCATAATTCTAAAAATTTAGTACTATCAACGTTTTCCGTAACAATGATCTTGACATCAACTTCTCCATACACATAAGGTATAATTGGCTATAGATGGCATACAAGCTAGAAATCAAACTAGTAGATAAAAATTGACGGTACATTCTCAATTTCCTCTGTCGTAAGTATTTTTGTGTCAAGTGTCACATACAATAATCTCACAATGAGTAGAATATATATTCAATTGTTTTTTTAAATGTATGCTTTGATAACATCTTCAATCTCGCAAATTTGTAGTTTTCTAGAGGAATCTAAACTTTGGATCATACCCACTAAATTGTTCTCCAACCCCTGCCATTTAATCAATTATCGCTTTCAAAATCCTAATTTGTAAAGTTTTGGTTCTCTAAATCATTATTTTTTGGTCTAGTATTGGAAGGTTTAATAAAACTTAAACATCATTGTCTATTTGGTGTCGTCATGCAAAAGTTTTTTTGGAGATAAATCAAAGGGTACCACAACAATAGCTTCCCACTTCAACATACAAATATGAAGATTTCCTCTCTACACAACGTGACCTTTAAAGTTCATATTATTGAGATGTCACAATTGCATAAATACAAGTGGATGGAGAATGATTCATTAGGTCCAAACGCTTCAATTCCAAATGAGCATGCTTAACCCCTAAAGTCTCAAGGCCATTTTCTGGCCAGAAACCACTGAAAACTGCCATTTTTGCTGCGTTCATCCAAGAAAACAAAAAAAACATTTTTTTTCAATATCTAACCGTAGGATCTGATACTTCACTTGTCTCAGATCATTTGGTAAAAATTTCATCAAGTTTGACCATACGGATTGGAAGGTATCAGCATTCAAAGTTGGAAAAGTAGTCTTTTTGAATGCTGTTTTTTCAATTTCAGCTGACTTTGGCCGCCATTTGGAAAAAAAATTTACACTACAGACTTTGAATTAAATAAAATTTGTATTGAAGAATTGAGTTGAGAATATAGGAAATTTAAAAAAAAAATAAGCACTCGATTTTCATTCTTTAAAAAATTGTTAAGTAGATGTAGGTCCAAGATTGAATTAAAAACTAACCTATTAATAGCTTCAAGGTGGTATTGAAACACAATAATCCCAATAGTGAGATTGTTCTAGCAAGAAAAAACAACCATGTCTAGCATTTGTTTTTGAAAAATTGTGAAAATTGCATTCAAAAATGAATCCTATAAGTTATTTTTTCAAGAAGATGCTTAGATTGCTCCGAAAAACAAGATTGTCCATAACTTTTTCATTATTAGTCCATATAGAATGAATCAAAGCTTCAGACGTATATAGAAATATAATATTTTAGGCAGAAAAAAAAATTTAATTTATTTTGACTTTTTTTTATTTTTTTTGTGCTGCCCGCCGAGTTTGGTTTTGGGCTTTTTGTAGTATAACTTTTGCTCCCGGGCACCAATTGAAATAAAAATTATATTCCCACAAAGATAATCAGTTTTTCTATCTTCAAAAAAAATTTCAAAAAATCAGAACAAAAATTCAGCCCGTAGGTACCTGCCCGAACTCCCATTTGTCCCTCGAGGGGACAATGGGACTTTAGGGGTTAAGACATCCTCAAGTAACACAAATTGCAAACTTAGCTTTCTATATATTGAATGCAATGTAATGCATAAACACAATGGATTGCCTATGATAGCACCTAGATACATTTAGGCAGTTGATTTGTCCCCATTCCAAATTCCTAGCCACTATGCAAACACTTCAAGAGTTAAAAGTCTTCAACAATAGCATAAATGAAAAGTCATTTTGTCTTAAGCAACTTATTTACATTCTACTGAATCGGTAAAGATTTGATATACTAGCTTCCATCTTAGTCGCAAGATTTATCCAATACATTTAATCAAGAGAGAAACCATACATAACCACTCATTTGTCACTTTTTCATTGTCTATAATTTGCTTCTACTTAGTGACATCTGTAATGTACCTTCTTTTTGTTTACAAGTCCAATGATTACAACGGTTTCAAACTTTTTTCAATAACTTTAAATATTTTATACAATTAGACTTTTGGATACTAGAATCAACATTCACAAGGACAACGATGATGCAATTTCTATAGGATATTAGTGCTTACCTCCAAATAAAGTGTCAAAATTGCTCACAACCTTGGTAGTGCAAGCATACTTTGCTACTTCAAACATCTAAGGAATAAAATCAATCATCACTTCCATTGTGGCATACATCAAAACAATGATTCAAGATGTGTGTGACCTTTCTACCCCTTGCAAACCCCAATCGTTATATGCCCTATAATTTTGTTGGGCTTTGGATCTAAAATTATAGTAATGAATCCAACAACCTGAAACTACTATCCTTGGATGAATCTTCTTAATGAATTTTCTTTGGACCCACATTAGATTCCACAATACATGGTCAACACGATCTAATGATTGTTGTTGTTCTAGAGCTTGGATTCTATCAATGTTACGGCCATTTGTATTTGAAAATCTTAATTAATAATATATTTCTTGTTATAGTAGTTCAAGCCTTGTAAATTCAATACATACGTATAGTAAGTATATGTGATGCTCTTCAAGAAAAGAAGAGCAAGTGCCTCTACTTCTTAGTGGCTATGGATAGAAATTTCAAGTTTGGTCATAGACATCTATTTCATGCATATACTTAGAGTAAATCACTTGTATAGGGACGGTACGATAGGAACAATGAGTTTTGCATCTCCATTATTTTAAGGAGCATTGATTTCCTTTAACTAAATTGGATTTGGCGTAGTAGACAAAAAATGGGCGTCTTTACAAGTGTTCAAAATATAAAACAATTGTTAGTTTTATTGTATTAGGCCATTTTGGAGGATAGTATTGAAAGTAATATGAGCTTTAGAAGAAATATTTAAAAATATGGATAATTAAAAAAAGTATAAAAATCATATTCTCAAAATTTTAGGCGTGAGAAAAAAAATTCAAAAGTTATGCACAAAACAAGTTAATAGAAAATATCAAGCAAAAAGATGCTTTTATGTTTAAATTGTTAGAAAATAATGAATTCATTAAAAAAAAATTAAATCATTTCTAGAAACTTAATGGAAATGAAATGCAACCAAGGAAATGATTGAAAGTCTTTTTGAGTGTCTAAAATGCTCTTGCAAGAGAGACTTCTTTGCACATATATGGAAGACAAAGAAATTTCTATTTTCAAAAAATTGTTGATAAATAGTTGCAACCCAAGTGGAAGAACGTTCTTTCTAAATTTCCAAGTGAAATTCATTCACACCCACGATTCCCATTCTTTCACCAATATTCCTTCGTTTGAGTAAATGACAAAGATCATTGGTTTAGTTTCAAAAAACCAGTAGCCTCACAAAGTTACAGCAACCGTTGCCGCCATTAAGCTGATGATAGCAACAACTCACGCAATGGTGACCAAAACAACTGCACATGACAGCTTCAAACTTCACAACTATTTCTGTACAATCTAAAATGGTTAATCCTCCAGCATAAATCAAACACCAGAAACCTTTCTCAAAACGGCTCGAAGATGAGGTTGCTGCTCATGACCATGAATAGCCATCTCCACAGTGTATCTCAACTCGTCCCCTTCCACTTCAAACACACGCCCAATGTCCAAAACCTGCATGCATTCTAGAGGGTAAGAAATTGAGGCATGCTCGTTGTCTCCTGTTAATCATTTTCCACTGTTCCATATCACAACATAAAAGAGAAAATCCAATGAAATTTGGATTCATGCGGGGGCCATCAAAACCGTTTCTAACCTTTGAAGCGTTACCGACAAGACTAGTCTGTAGTTGCACTCTCTTCTTTTCCGCATCAAAGGATCCTTTCTGCACAAAGAAATTAGGCGAATTAGGATACAAGGTCAGAGCAAGCTTTCAAAATACAACTGCGTTCACATGGTATGGCACGTTGACTCAGTTCGATCTTCCCAGACCAGACCAGTCCTGAGAATTCCATGAATGTGTGCTTTCCTTTCCAGATACATTCACTGCTTTATATGTTTCACATCAAAAGTACAACGAACTCCTGACAAAGAAGATCAGACAAGAATATATGTCTTCGTGCCTGAACTTCAGCCAGACCAGTGCTCTGAGCAATGACGACTTCAATAGAACCATCCGGCTTGAGACGCCAATATCCACTCTCTGCATGCATGGGCTCCCCTGAAGCTGCTTTCCATGTCTTCTGGGAATAAGCAATCACCGGCTGCATCAAACCATGTCCAGTGAGAAACTAAACCAATCAAATAAACGAAAGAGAAGCACAAGCCTAGGCACTCGAGACAGAGCACACATACCAAAGCTGCATCATTACAGTAAAAGAACCGGTCCCGAGGCTGCACCCATATCTCATTTCCATTTCAAGCTTTTCTCAAGTCAAATCTCACCACGTATTTCACAATAAATTGTCACATTCAAGACCCTTTATGAAACTTCTGAAATTTCCACTAGCTACCAACTGCTCTCGATCACGAGCTTAACATATTGCTCTCAACGATTGGAACAAACCAATTTCTTCACAGGTGCACAAAGCCATGTGCAAGTTTTCCTGCCTTATTATCTCATTCCAACAGGGTGTTTAAACCCAAAGGGTAGATGGCCACCCACGCCCTTTCCCAATATCTCAGACGATCATGTTTTTGCGAAAAAAACGGTGACGAGAATTTCCCCTTACGCACTTTCAAAAATCCAAGTGCACTTGTAACAAATTCATTGGCTTCTAAAAGCATCTGCAAATGTCAAAATGATGCTGCAAAAACACATTCTCCACCAGTTCGTAGCGGACATGACGCGATCACTAGAAAAACGATTACTGGATGAAACCACTCCGAAATTCAAGCATCTTCGTGTAATTGTCAAGATTAGGGTTAGAAAAAAGGCATGAGCAAGAACAGAGGTTTACTCCGAAATGAGCAGAACCCAACCCCAGAAGCCCTTTTTAAAATTCAAACGATTCCGAAACCTCGAAAATCTTATCAAGGTCAGATCTAGATCGCCGGGACCCAAAATTAACAGGAGTTTCGAAACCAATTGTACAAGACATCCAAAATTGAATCAAGCCGAGCAAGAGCCACCTTGCCAGAATGCCAGAGCTTGATCTCCTCGCCGTACTTGAACGACTGAATGGTCGGGAAACCTCCTTCGCCTTCGCCGCGCCAGGTGCCGAGCAGAAACGATATCGGCTGCAACAGCGGGTGAAGCGGGGGCGGACCTTCCGCCATGGCTAATATCTTAAGTCCTGGGCTGTGAGTGTGTTCACCCCGTGCTTGTTTGTCCCGTTTCGGATTCTAGAACAATGCGAGAGGCGATGCTCTCGGGCGTCCAGCAGTCGCACCAGATTCAATGGAAAATTGTAGGAGGAACAGCTGAACCCTGGCCTGCGACCAGTAGTCGGCACTATCGCTATCTTCTGACACACAATCTTAACACTGCCAATTGGCACCGGCCAGGGAGGATTGACCCCTGTATTGGGCCGGGGTGAACTGACCCCCTCGCTCGTAAACCCTGAAATTTTTTATTTTCCATGCATGAATTTTTTTGCAAATTCTGAATTCATATTTGCAATCAGAGGCCCCGAATTAGCTGGGGGGGTTGTAGAAAATAGATTTTACACGGCACAAATAGGGGGCTTTTTTTTATGTGCACCCTGGATGGACTTTGGCAGTACGAGCGAGGGGGTCAGTTCACCCCGGCCCTGTATTGCCCCATCGAAGGGTAAATGTAAAAATTGCCCCCTATTTTGTGCCGCTTAAATTTTGAATTTCTTTACACCTCCTAGCTAATTTGGGGTCTCTAATTTGGGTTCTCTGACCGCATGTGATAAAATTTTACAATTTTATCATATGTGGAAAATATAAAATTTCAGTGTTTTAAAACACGGGGCAATATAGGGGTCAATCCTCCTTGGCCAATTGCACCAGAGTGTTTTGGGAAGTGCATTTTTGTTAAAAAGCAATGAATTTTTTTTTCCAAGGAATATTTGGGCCAGATATTCTTTCTTTCACATTGAATGAAACCGAAAAATACTAACAAATCTTGGAACAATGTCACTCTATTTTGGATGAATGTACACTCTTTGGGATGAATAAATAAAATTCCATCCATGTTTTATAGGTTTCATCCATTTACATGGATGTGAATAGCTTCTACACTATAATGAAGATCACTTTTTGCAGTCATAATGCCAAGTTCAATTTTCAAGGTAGATTTGTCACCATTTCGTTGGATAGTTAGAAAAGTGTTATAACTCATAACGCAAAAACCCCTTTCTACACCCTCAAATTTGCGAAAAGTATAGATACGAACATTTGTGATCAACTATTAGACTTGGCATTATGTCCCATAATGCTCTTGAGCCTCCAGGCTCTTTAGCATTACCTAATCCATTTCACAACACGCAATAGATACGGAATATATATTTGGGTACCGCACGGTCTAAAAAAATTACATAACTTAATTCCTGCTTTTCAGTCACAACAACGTTTGAAGACACCGGCAATTTGGACTTGCTATTGCAGGCTGAAAACAGCATGCAATTGAGAGCTGCCTAATGCAAGTGAGAAATAAGGTAAAGGTAAGAGAGTTCATTAGGGTCAAAACCCACCTATGGTTTTTTTGGAGCAAAAGTTTACACTCTTTGACAGGTTTGAGCCTATCACAATCTGTTCCTCTAGAATTGTGTTAGTGTTGTGAATGCTTGTGGCAAATATTGTTCATTAAAAAAAAACCCATCATAAACACCTAGGGAATGACTCCATTAAAAAAAATCCATCACAAACACCTAGGGAATGACTCCATTAAAAAAAAAACCCATCACAAACACCTAGGGAATGACTTCATTAAAAAAAAACCCATCATAGACACCTAGGGAATGACTCCATTAAAAAACAAACCCATCACAAACACCTAGGGAATGACTTCATTAAAAAAAAAAAAACATCACAGACACCTAGGGAATGACTCCATTACAAGTTTTTTTTCATTAAATGAGATTTGGGCCCCAATCAATGTCTTAGCCTTTTAGGTGACAGTAATGGAGTGATTAGTGACTACAGTACTAACTTTCAGCTTTTGAGTGTAAATTCATTCCATTGCAAGAAGTGGGTTTTTTAGGCCTTCACGTTGTGGCCATGTTAGAAAATATTGTAACTGCTCGAGGTGAGTAAGATGAGCATTTTGGATACAACTTTTGTTGGGTTTGTAGGTAGTCTAAAGATTTTTGGACAATACACTTTTTAAATTCATTAAAAAAATTCGTACTTTGTCAAGAAAAGGTAATTTCAACTGCTCTCATTGTTTCTCACACTTGTCTTTATGTTAAAAAAATGTTTTAAAAATTCAACAATGGTATAAGGGCAAACTCCTAATTTTGACTACAATAGATTGTTCTACCTTACAATAGTTCACTTCAAACTAGTATTATAACATTGGATTCAAAAGAAGATAATTCATAACAAGATGTTTGGTTAGGGAGTACTTTGTTGAAATCAAAATGTTGAAATCGGAATGCTCAAAAGTGCTCCAAAAATTCTTATTTTTTCCCACATATGCATATCATCATAATATTGATGTGTAATTTTTTCAAATCATTTTGAGGTGTAGAAAAAAAAGATATGAGGATGTGAAGTAATGGACCACAATGCCTTTTCCATTCTCAAAAAATTCACCAAAAATTACACACTCAATCATTTATCAATGTGTACCGATGGATTCAATAGAGAAAATCATCTAGGGTATTTTGTTGCTTACGGACCTTTAGTGAGGTTCACATATCAAGTTTTGTACAAATGTAGTTGTAGAAGCTATAAAGAAGCCTTATGGTCCTTTAGGGGTTAACTTGTATAGCTCAAAATATACCTAAAAGAGATGATGGGCCAAAAAAATGCTTTCATCCACTAAGCGTGTTTTTTCATCCATTCAAATTTTAAATATAGAATATGATATTTATATATTTTATTTCTATGGCTTTCTTGCTTTCTTGCTTTATAATAAAAATTAAATTGAAAAAATGATTATAGTTAAAATTTTACATTTCAAGTTTGCTACAAAAAATCATTTGAAAATGTCCCAAATTTGTTTGTAATAAAAATTTGAAATATATGCTGTTACTATTTTATTTTATATTATATAAAGTTATTGATGATAATTTGGGCATATCTAACTGTTTCGAGCATTTCTACAGTGCTAGTAGGCAACGGTGCTAGTATGTGAGTCCAAAAATGCGAACTTTTGAGCATTGAGCCTACAATATAGGTACCTATAATATAGATACCTCACACTATAGAAGGTGTATGTATCATAAACACTTATAATATGGGTATTTGTTACATATATATCCTATACTCATAGACGGGTTCTATAGTATATACATCTATAACATAGTGTATAGTATTCTAGGCTCATAGGCTCACTTTCCTATGCTCACATAATAGGAACCTTCAACTAGTGGAGGAAACTCAAAAATTGGATGATAAAGGAACTTAGCAAGACATTAGCCAAACAATCAACCAAATACTCTTGGTTTTAGGCCAAGTACATGCTTGCAAATGAGCTATGTTTTAAAGCTTAATTGACTTTTAGGGGTTGTTTTGTCAATACACCATCCACTTTTAAAGTCAGGTGGTTTGAGTTTCTCAGGTCGGATGCAAAGGTTCATTTGTTTTTCAAGACAAGTAGGCATATTCTTAGACTAAAAAGCATCATTGCAGGTTTTTGTACCCAGGTGTCCTAACCACATGCTTTTGTCTACAGCAAACATAGAGGAAATCAATGTGTTTGAAAGGAAAAACTTGGAGGAGAAAATTAAATCGGGATAAATTTAAATATTATGATAACTACGCTTAAAATCATCTAAATATTAAGCTTTGTAGCATAACTGATATACTTTAGAAAATGAACAACAAATTTTGCATATCAGTGAAGGACTATGAATCAAAATTTAAGTGGTTTCATAATTTTTGAGAGCATTGTGAATTAGTTACAAATTTTCAAAGATGCAAGGCGTAGGAGGCTATAATTGTCATGTAGGTGATGCCAAAATCAATTTGATGCATGTTAAGAAATGACACTAGCATAACATTTAGTAGTCTTCAAAGAAGCTGCCTTTTCCTCTTTGGAGGCCTCATCCACAAAAAACATCTACACTAGGACTTAAAATAAGCTTCAATATTGGGTGCTAGGATCGTGGCAGTAGATTTATGGTGTATACTATTCTTTTTTCTAAATCTTGGATTAGTCAAACAAATCAGCAAATAAATATTAAACCCTAAAGAACCGTGACTACTATGTATTCACCAAAATTGCTCCAAAATTGCCATTTCTAGTACAAGCTCCAAATTTTTGAAAAAAACTTTTTTTTGACTTATGTAACCTTAGGATCTTATAGTACGCTAACTTGAAAAAATGTGGTAAAAATTTAAGAAACTTCCACCATGTGGATTGCAAGATATGAGCATTCAAATTCACTGAAACCATTTTTTTGGCCTTGTAAAAAACAGGGCAGTTGCACTTCAAAGGCTCACTTTTGTATGAAAAGATGTCCAAAAATGGTGGTCATTCTTTGGGTTCTTTTTCCTAAACAAGTTGGCTACATATTTGAAAATTTTCACATCACTTGAAAATGTACAACATATAGGAAAGAAATAGTAAGTAGAAAGAAGTAGAAAATGATTCAAAGTACAAAATTGTTAAGGATTTAGTAATGGAATTGAAAAATGCCAATCCCAATGGTCCCAATGTTGTAATAAACATTCTACATCCTATAATTTTATTTTTTTCAAAAAATATTGGAAATTGAGTAAAATAAAGGATTTCAAAGTTTATTTTAGAATAGGAAATCCATAACTACCCGCAAACTAAAACTCCTCATAACTTTTGACTCATATTTCCAAATGTTATGAAATTTAATGCATGTGAAAGATATTCCTTGTTCCCTCCTTCTATAAAATTCTACTTTAAAATATGGAAATCTCTAGTCACACATATCCGCCCAAGATTTCTATGTTGCCAAAAAACAATATTTGATCCTTAGGGGTTAAGACGATTTGCCAAAAATCTTTAGAATCCTTTGAATCAAAATCCAATGTCATTTAACCCTTTGCCATCAAAAAATAATTTTGATGGTCCAATTAAGGAATTGCTTAGAAAATATTGATAGGACTGAAAGTTGAAAATGTCATTTTTATATTGAAATCAATTGTTCACCATGAATCCTCAAAAGATATGGAATAATTTGACAATAAGAACTTGACTGTTCATCTTCAAAATGTAAAAATTGTGTTTGATGTAGAATTTCAAATTCCATCTTGTCATAGTAGAATAACTTTTTTTCAATAAAAATTAGGAAACCAAGTTACATCCATTTGATGTATTAATCATCCAATCGAAAGTTACAGACAAAATTTAGAGAGGATGTTTGAAAATGTAAAAGAAAATGTCCATTCCAACCCCTCTCTGAAATATGTCTATAACTTTTTATTGGAGGCATGAAATATGAAATGGAATTTTAGAAATGAAATTTAACTTGATTTTTCAAAAAAAATTTGTTCATAGTTTTTTGAAAAAAATTATTCTTCTATAATAAAATGGAACCTAAAATTCTACTTCAAATAAAATTGTTGCTTTAATTTGACTTAACCCCTAAAGGACCAACATTACATGTTTTTCAGCCCTTGTGGAGGGCTGCAAGTTCCCCAGGGTTCCTAGAGTCTGAAGTTGTCTGGAATTGTGCCGCAGCAGCTGCATGACATGGCACAGCAACTGCCACATCATACAAAAATATTTTCTTTTAAAAAGAAATTAAAAAGAAATTTGTTCATCTTGTTTTTCCAATTTAAGATTTTTTAATTTTTTAATTTTTTTTTAATTTTTTTTTTCTGACAGCGGCCGTTCTTTTGCTGCCGGAGGGACAACACCGGGAACAGGTCCAAAACGGCCTTCCAGACCCCCCCCAAAATCATCTAATGACTGCGTTTTTTGGCAACATAGCAATTTTGGGCAGTTCACTACGGATGGAGTTTTTCATTTATTTCTTTGAAATTTTCACACAACATGTGCCCGAGGAGTAGCTTTGAGGCCCAAATTTTTTTGTAACTTTTGACTACATGGTTAAAAAGTTATTGCATGATATGTGATTTTCTTTGAACTTTGGGCAGCCTGTGCAGCTCAAAAAATTTCTTTAAAAATGACTTTTAAAAAAAATAAAAATTTGAAATTGGTTTATTAGATTTTTATCTAAGTAGGAAGCTTTGGATGATCCCATTTTGATTGATGAGTCAAAAGTTATGAGGAGTTTTAGTTTGGGGTAGTTTGCGACTAGTTATAGAATCTAACTTATACATTACAAAAAAAGTTTGGAATTCTTATTTAATTCAGTTTTTAGTATTTTTGGAAAAAAACAATAGCAATAGTTGTAGATTGTTTATTAAAACATTTTTACCATTGGGATTGGAATTTTTCAATTCTATAAATAAATTGTTTATAATTTAGTATTTTGGCTCATTTTCTACTTCTTTCTACTTACTATATTTTTTGTACATGTTGTACAATTCCAAATGATTTGGAAATTTTCAAGCATGTAGCCAACTTGAATTGAAGAATGAATCCAAAGAGTTACAATCATTTGGACTTTGTTTCATACAAATATTGCCTTCTGAAGTGCAGCTGCCCGAATTTTCGCAGTGGTAAAAAAAGGATTTTTGTAACTTCAAACACTAATATCTTGCACTCTACATAGCGGAAATTCCTGAAATTTTTTCCACATCTTTTCAAATCAGTTTACTAAAAGATCCTATGGTTAAATTTTTCCTAAATTAATTTTTTTCTAAAATTTGGTGGTTGTCTTAAAAATGACAGTTTTAGAGTGGTTTTGGTGAAAACATAGTCAAAAACCTTTAGGGATTAACTATGAGCGATTGAGCTCCTACTAATTTTAATTTATATATCCCACATTGTTTGTTTTACCTCCTACCATCCTATATGTAAGGTAGAACAATCTATTGTAGTTAGATGACCCATAGCGGATATTTAGGAAAATGGTCTTATTATGGATTTTTTTCAATTTGTGAGATTTTGACTACAATGCATGGCTTAGATGACAGTAATAGAGTACTTAGTGACGTCATTAGGAACTTCCAACTTTTATATATGAATTCATTTTAAGAATTGACTTTTTAGGCCTTCCATGTTGGAAAATACTATGACTGCTTTAGATGAGCAAAGTGAGAATGATGGATTCAGATTTTGTTGGCTCTAAGGTAGTCTATAGACTGTTTTGGGCCATGATGCATTGAACACTTCAAAAATTTGTAGCAAATTCATATTTTGACAAAAAAACATAATTTCAATTGCTCTCATTGTTTCTCAAACTTGTACTACTTTGGGAAAAAAATTGAAAAATTTCAGCAAGCACACGAGGTCAGACTCCTAATTCAAACCACAATGAGATGTTTTACTTTACATAAAGAATTGTCCTTTCATTTCGAAAACACAAATCATAAATGGCGTTCAAAACATACTGAGAAATTGAAACATTGAGTTCAAAATTTTGATTTTGTTACTAACCCAGCTGAGTGCATTGTTTATTACTAATCCATTTTGTTACTAAGCTTAACTGCAGTCCGCATGACATTCAATAGCCTGAGAGTCTACCTTTTCCTCTCCAAAGTCTTCATCCACACATCATTAATGCAAGCTTTGGAACATAAAAAGTAGCAGATCATTCATGGTGTGTCCATTGTTTTTTGGCTAATTCTAGGATCAGAATTACAAACCAACAAATAATTGTAAAGAAAGACTTTTTGCCAAATGTCCCAGGAATTCATTGAATTATATATCAATGCAATATAGCTACATAACATTCAATAGCCTTCAGAGAGCCTGCCTTTCCCTCTTTGGAGGCCTCATCCACGAAAAACATCCACCTGAGAATTAAAGTAAGTTTCAGTACCCAGCACCAAGATCGTGGCAGTAGATTTATGTACACTATTCTTTTTGCAAAACCTTGAACCAGCCAAACAATTCAAATTGGGCCATCAAAATTCTTAAGATGATTTGCCGAGAATCTTGAAAACCCTATCCCAATGTCATTTTACCTTAAGTAGCCAACAATAACAATTTTGATGGACCAATAAGGACATTTGTAGTAAAGAAGGTAGGAGCTGTCAATTTTATATTGAAATCAATTGTCAATCATGATTCCTCAAAGGATATGGGATAATTTGAAAATGAGAGATTGACCACTCATTGTCAAAATGTAAAAATCATGTTTGATGTAGAATTTTAGACCTCATTTAGTCATAGTAGAATAATTTTTTTTTAAATATTTTGGACAAGTAAAAGTTGTTAAATCAATGTAAATTTTATCTCCAAAAATCCGTTTGATATTTCAAGCCTCCAATCAAAAGTTATGGACAAAATTCAAAGAGGATGTTTGAAAATGTAAAAGAAAACGTCCCTTCCAACTCCTCTTTGAAATTTATCTATAACGTTTAATTGGAGGCTTGAAATATCAAACGGATTTTTGGATATGCAATTTAACTTGATGTTTTAACTTTTTTTAGTTCAATTTTTTTTGAAAAAAGTTATTCTACTATGACTAAATGAGGTCTGAAATTCTATTTTAAATACAATTCTTGTTTTAATTTGACTTAACTATGAGTGATTGAGCTCCTACTAATTTTAATTTATATGTCCGACATTGTTTGTTTTACCTCCTCACACCCCATATGTATATAAAGAGTTGTCTTCTCATTGTAAAGTCATGAATCATGAGTGGCTTTCAAAATGATGTGAGGAAATTGCAACTTAGAGTTCAAAGTTGAATGTTTTTATTTTGAAAATTTTATTCAAAATATTTATTCTGTTGCTAACCTAGTTAAGTGCAATTTTTTTACTAACCCGGTTGAGTGCAATATTTTTTAGTAACCCAGCTTGGGTTAGCCTTGAGTGTTCTCTAGTTTGTTCACCAACCCCCTTTTGCTTGCTTCTGAACAGAGTTTGTCAGACAAATTTCGACGCGTGCCCCCATAGCTACTGATGGTGTGGAATATTCCACACCATTCTGTCAGGGGGAAGGCAGCCCTTCCCTCTGCTACTGAATGTTATGTATATGCCACCATAAACATATTTTGATGGTATTATCAAAAAATCACTTTATTGACATTTGTAGGGAAGATGGATAGAGACATTATTTTTATATTGAAATCCATTATCCATCATAAATCCACGAAGAATATGGGATAATTTGAAGATGAGAGCTTGACCACTCATTGTTAAAATGTAAAAATTGTGTTAAAATTAGAACTTTAGACTTCATTTAGGCATAGTTGAATAACTTTTTTCATTTAACTTTGAATGAAATAAAGTTGGAAAATCAAACTAAGTTTTATCTTCAAAAATTCGTTTGAAATTTCAAGTCTTCAATCAAAAGTTATGGACAAATTTTAGAGAAGGGTTGGAAGGAACATTTTTTTGACATTTTCAAACTTCCTCTCTAAAATTTGTCCATAATTTTTTATTGAAGACTTGAAATTTCAAACGAATTTTTGAAGATAAAACTTAGTTTGATTTTCCAACTTTATTTCATTCAAGTTAAATGAAAAAAGTTATTCAACTATGCCTAAATGAAGTTTAAAGTTCTAATTTTAACACAATTTTTATATTTTATTTAACTATGAGCCATTGGGCTCCTTCTATTTCTAATTTACATATTCCACATTGTTTAATTTACCGTCTACTATCCCAAATGTATATATACAACTTACCTCCTCACCTAACATTTGAAATGTAATTGACCTTTACATTTATACAAGGTGTTTACTAAGTTTATTAATATCGATGAATAGAAAGTTGATTTCTTGAAGTTTCTCATGTTTTGGCACTTGAAATTATTGTATAAGGTAGGAGGCTCAGAAAATGGCACATTAAGGGCTGGTTCGCCTTTTTTGTGTATTTCATTGGATGGGAATAATTTTAGATCGTTTTTTAGACAAAAAAAATAGACGAGGAATCTAAACCAAGTGGTTTCGCATTTTTCCAAACATTTTTGAATTACTTATAAATTTCCAAACAAGTTGGATCATAGGTCCCTACTTATAATCCTAGGTCTTTTATAAATGGTTTGCTTGCAATTCTAATGAAAGATGAGGAAAGAAAAACAAATGATTGGCTCTTGCAGTTGATAATGTTTTTTTCCTTGATTCATTCAATGACTATACATGTCAATTTCAAAACCAACTCATGTCCATCTCACAGCCATTTGTAGGGTCCATTCTTAATGCCTGTTCCATTTCAGAGCCTCCTACCTTAGTATAAGTTATCCAGCAGCTTTCACTTCAATTCTTTAACCCCTAAAGGACCAAATACCGTTTTTTGACAACATAGTGTTTTGGAGCAGCTCACCACAAATGGAATTTTTATTTTTTTTCTTTGAAATTTTCACACAAGATGTGCCCGAGGAGTAGCTTTAGGGCCCAACAATTTTCATAACTTTTGACCACATGGTTAAAAAGTTATGGTATGATATGTAGTTTTCATTGTTTGGCGGGCAGCCCGGGCAGCAAAAAAAACTTATTTAAAAATCATTTTCTAGAGAAATAAAAATTTGAAATTGGTTCTCTAGATTTATGTGCACAAGGAAAGCTTTTAATCATTCCACTTTGATTTATGAGATGAAAGTTATGAGGAATTTTAGTTGTGGGTAGTTTGCGGGTAGTTATAGAATCTCTACTCTAAAATAAACTTTGAAGTCCTTTATTTAACTTAATTTTCAATATTTTTGGAAATAAATATAAACACAAGGTGTAGATTGTTTATTACAACATTACAATCGTTTGGATTGGCATTTTTCAATTCCATAATTAAATCCTTAACAATTTAGTGTTTTGAATCATTTTCTACTTCTTTCTACTTACTATTTTTTCCCTATATGTTGTACAATTCTAAATGATCTGAAATTTTTCAAGCATGTAGCTAACTTGCTTTGAAGAATGAATCCAAAGAGTTACCACCATTTTGGACATTTTTTCATACAAATGTGACCATGTGAAGTGCAGCTGCCCGGTTTTTCGCAGGGACAAAAAAAGGGGTTTTGTCACTTCAAATGCTAATATCTTGCAATCTACACGGTGGAAGTTTCTGAAATTTTTTCCACATCTTCTCAAACTATTTTACTACAAGATCCTACGGTTACATGTGTCCAAAAATGTTTTTTTCCAAAATTTGGTACTTGTACTAGAAATGGCAGTTTGGGAGCGTTTTTTGTGAAAACATAGTCAAAAACCTTTAAGGGTTAATATATTCTGACGCGTGTATATATAGTTATTGATGGGATGTGGAATATATCACATCAATTCATCCCTTGGATGCAATGATGTGGAATATTTCAAATCATTCTATCGCGGGGTAGGCAGGAGTACCAACTGGTAGTGAATGTTATGTAGCCCACGTACACAAGTAAACGAGCTTCAATTTGCTGACAATTTGCAACACATGGATTATTAGTTACTGATGGATGTGGAATATTCCACACCATTTAGTTCAAAGGAAGACAATCCTTTTCATTGCTACTAAAATTTATGAACATGGTAGAACCACCCATAGTCTACCACTTAAGCAATTATGTGTATGTCCTGGAGCAATAGAAGTCAATGTGAATTTACAACCTTGTAAGAAGATAGAAATGATGGGCATTGCCAAGTTTTCATGATTTTTTTCCTTAAATTGAATTTTCTATGAATTTTGGAAGTCAAAAGTTAGCCTCAATCCATACCCAAGATATAGAGTCTTCCAATTTCGACCATCCATAACTACTTTCCCACTTACTGCTCCCTACTTTCTTGCTCACTAAATCATGACATGTGTCATGACTTTATAGTGCCCAGCTTCCAAAAGAAAAAAAAATCACATTCCAAATTATGGTTGGAATCTATACCAGCCTTGGTTGGAAATAGCTGCACCCTACAAGGTAGTTATTGATGGCCAATTGGTAATGGGTGGTTCTACCATAGTATCAAAATATGTCACAAAGAAGAAGTTAAAATAAGAGAAAGTGATTGTACCCCAAATCAACCACTTATAAGCCATCGGTCACCTCCACCTCCACAATACTCCCTTCATCTTGAAATAAATGTATGGTACATAGACTAATTTCCCACTAAATACCACGATTTTATTTTGAGATTACTAGAAGGATTACTATAAATAAAACAGCTCACTACCCAAAATGGCCCTCAACTCCACTTGTCCTTCTAATGCTCATCATTTTGGATATCCTCCGTGGTCAGTTTTCCTTTCAAAATTAGGGATCAACATTCATGAGGTGTCGATTTTGAGTGTGGTTATGTTATCCAATCTTGAGTCTCTTGACCATGTCCCGCTTTCGAGAGAATCCGGCCAATCCAGCCACCCATCTTCAGTTGACCCTGGTCTGGTAATTTTGAAGACAATGCTCATCAGGGGCTTTTTTTTTGCACCCGTGTCCCCCCTGTTGGCTTCACTGCAGAGGCCAGTTTTGGGAGGGATGAAGCCAGAGTGGTCAAATTTCTAGCAGGCTGGCAAAATCTTGCCAAAAAAAAAAAGCCCTAAGATAGGAGGTCCATAAACCGCTCATCTAAGAGCTAAATCTGAATTTTGGGGAGGTAAAACTTCTTAAAATATTTTTCAGTAAATTTTCCTTGAAAGGCAAGAGAAATTGGCATCTAACCCAAGTTGTTTCATATTTTTTGAAGCTTTGTAGATTTAGTTATGAATCTCTGAAGTAGCAGAAAAGTGCATTTTTGTGGGCTCTAAAACCGACCACCTCCTCAAATGCACACCACTTGTACATTGGAAAGTGCAAAATGTACTTATAGAGCCTGATTGGTTTTAGAACCTGCTCCATTTTAGAACCTGTTACCTTAGTGCTCATCTGGAGCAACAATTTCCGTTGCGAGTTGCGACCATAATTGTGGCAATTGTCAGAAAACTTAAATGTTGCAACAGAAGACAAGTGAGAGCACCACAAATTACATCATCATCAGTCCATCACCATTGTGCTCAGAGCGTCACCAGCCTTACATTTAACGACACCCACCATGGTCACCTTCTATTTGCTGTCAAAAGCTGGTGGTGGCATGTTGCAGAGGAAATCCGAAACTGGTGTCAATATTGCCAAAGTTTGAAATACAAGCTCAATAGTGCTTTAGATTATTCCATGTACATTCTTTCAATCACTCAATCACTCACTCAATGAACTGTTACGGTAGAACCACCCATTACCAACCAGCCATCAGTACTCCAACCTGTAGGGTGCAGCTATGTTCGACCAAGGCTGGTACATATTCCAACCATAGTTTGGATTGTGATTTTTTCTCTTTTGGAAGCTTGGCACTATAAAGTCATAACACATGTCATAATTTTAGTGAGTATGAAATTAGGGAGCAATGAGTGAAAAAGTAGTTATAGAATGGTCGAAATTGTAAGATTCTATATCTTGGGTATAGGTTGAGGTCAAACTTTTTGCTTCCAAAAGTCATAGTATATTCAATTTAAGGAAAAAAAAATCATGAAAACTTGGCAATGTCCATCATTTCTATCTTCCTACAAGGCTGTAAATTCACATTGTCTTCTACTGCTCTACAACATATGCGGAATTGCTTAAGTAGTCGACTATTGGTGGTTCTATCATAATGCAATTACTGCAACTTGAGCTCATTGACATTGTGACAAACTGTCACAATGAGTTCAAAAAATAAAATAAAATAGAATTGATTTCATCCCCCCGGTAAGCTCAAAAAAGAATTTAAATTAAACTAATTTTTTATACCTCCCTAGTGAGCCAAAAAAGAAATTCAATTCAATTAGTTTTTTTTGTACTTCCCCCTCATTCCACCCCTTTATAATTTTCAGGTGGAGGTGGGGGTGGCATTTGATATGGGATATATCCCTTACATGTATCCATATCTTGTATCCATATTGTATCTACATCCATACCCTATTGGTATCTATACTGTATCCATATATGTACCATATCCATATCCGTAATCAAAGTTGTTTTTCAAGATCACCGACCTTGGGAGGGGGAGGATTTTTATTTTATTTTATTTTAAATCAACGGCTCTCAATTTTTTTAAAGGGGGGGAAGGAAATGGACATGCTCGTGGACATGATACATCTTTTCGTTACATTGTTTCAATCACTCAATCATCATCTGAGCCTACTCCAATACAAACGTGATAATATTTTAGATCTTATGATTGTGCAAAGATTTAACCTCTAAAATTCCACGGCCTTTTTTCCATCAAAAAACACTCAAAATTGCCATTTCTATTACAAAGGGAAAAAACTTTAAAATTTTTTTTTTTTGTATATCTAACCATAGAATCTTGCACCAAACTAGTATAAAAGTGCATGGAAGAAATCTCAAAAACTTTGAAAATGTATATTTGCATTTAAAGTGAAGAAAATAAGTTTTTTTTAAAGAAGATGTTAGATTGCTTGGAAAACAAGATTGTCCATAATTTTCTCATTATTAGTTCAAATAGAATGATTCAAAGCTTCAGATATAGACAAAAATGTAATATTTGAGAAAAGATTTAAAAAATAAAGTTGCTTTTTGGACTTAGGATGGCATAAATTTTGCTCCTAGACATCGATTGAAAAAAATTTATATTTCCACAATTGAAAGCTAATCTAATTTTGTATCTTCAAGAAAAATTTCAAAAAAAATCATGTTAAAAATTGAGATTATACAAGCCTACCCAAAATTCCAAGAGTCCCCCATAGGGACTTTGGGACTTTAGGGTTAACCGCCCATGCAAATTGGTAGCAAAAATCAATCAATCATTAACATGTAAGATGTTTTTAGCTTTGGATTTTATAGTGGATCTCAAATACATGTGAGACCTAATTGCAATTATAATAGTTCAAGAATAGTTTAATCCCTAAATGTCCCAAAGCCTTTTTTGAGCTTCTTGAAATTTACTTTAAATTGGACAAAAAAACAATAATTTTATAAATTTTATAAGTTTGTTTCTATTATAATCGTACAAATTCAAACTAGAAATGTTAAAGATCCTATTGAAAAAGAAATCACATCAATATCACTTATAGATTGAAAGATTATAATGTTTGATTATGAGGGTGTTAAAGCTATGAAAGTGATTTGAAGTCTTTCAATCCTCTTTTTACATGTCAAATCTAGAAAGTTGGTTAACAAAAAAATATGAGGTTAACCCCTAAAACCCCGAGGGTGTTTTCTGCCAAAAAACACTCAAAACTACCACTTCTGTTGTATTCACTTAAGGAAATCAATTTTTTGTTTTTTTGGAAATTTAACCATAATATCTTGTACTTAACTTGTCTGAGATCATGTATTAAAAATTTCATCAAATTTGACTGTACGGATTGGAAGATATTAGCATTCAAAGTTGAACAAAAAGTTTTTTTTCAAGAAGATGCTTAAATTGCCTGAAAAACTAAGATTGTCCATAACTTTCTTATCCCTAGTCCAAATAGAATGAATCAAAGCTTCACGTATAGGTAAGAACATAATCTTTTAGGGAAAAAACTCAAAAAAAATTATTTTGACTTTTTGGAATTTTTTTTGGGCTGCCCGCCAATATCTATTTCTTGCTCATTGTGCCATAACTTTTTCATCCGGCATCCGATTGAAACAAAAATTATATATCCACAAAGCTCTTGCAAAGCTACACAACCTCAAAAAATCTCAAAAAAATTCACTTCAAATTGAGACAATAGGAACCTATCCGGACCCAAATTGTCCCCCGAGGGGACAAACGGGGTTTTATGGGTTTTAGGGCATAATATGCATAACCTCAATCAATGTATGGCTTCTCAAAATCTACTCTACTATTTTCTTAAGTGAATTTCTAACGTGGTTTTTTCTCTAAGACCTAGTGTATTTGAGGTTCATTTCCAAGAGTCATCAACACTTTAAATTAAATATTTGCAGTAGACACGGTTGCACAAAATCTTGAAACATCATAGTTATTGCAAATACAAACTACTAAAAATAATAACTTGGTTAGGTTTTATTTAACTTCAAAGTTTCTTCATCACCACAATTTGATGCCTTGGGCATTTAAGGGTTAAATTAATATAATTCTGCAATATTTCAAATAGTTACCTAAGTGCAATAGTTCAATAGCAATTTAGATGTTTTAAATATTACAATGTGCTGACCACCTAGGTGAATTTGTTGCAGCAAAAGTTCAATGATTTAGTAGAAGATTTTAATTTAACAATCTTTCAACTGCATATATAAGTTGTTTGGCAGTATTAGTAATGTAAACTCAATGATCTAAAAGATTTATTTATTTATTTATTTTAGAGTGTTTTAAATGTGTATGTTATTTAATTGGCAATATTAGTAAAAATCAATGATGTACAAGATGTTTTTAATATTATAGTGTTTCAACTGCATGTTTACATATGGCAACTGTCTTTTAATCTTATAGTATTAGTAAAAACTCAATGATATAGTAGATGTTTTTTGTGTTACAATGTTTGAATTTTGTGTCTTTGCATGTATGTTGGCTGGCAATTGATCTTAATTTTATATTGTTTCAACTATATGTGTAAGTTGGCTGCCAAATGTTTTTAATATTACAATGTTTCAATTAAGTATATAAATTAATTAGCAATATTAGTTCAACTATAAATATTAATTTGTTTTATTTTATAGATTTCCAAAAATTCATAGATTTTAAAAAACTAATTTATTTTGAAGATATGAATTTTTTTTAAATTTCAACATCTTACAAAATCTTTGAATGGCAAAACTATGAGATATTTTTTTGACTATGGACTATCATTACTTATTTCTCCTACATGCCTCTCTCTTGACAATGAACATGGAATTATTGCCAACATGGGTCTTATATTATACGAGTTGCAAATTACACAATTCAAAACAATGTTTCAAAACATTGTGGATAAGTTTAGCTAGAAAAACAATGGTCTAGATCTTATGTGGAACACTAATAAGGTAGTTACAGTAGAATTTCCCTAAAGCAATAAGTCCGAGACCGTTTGACAAGATCACATTAGAGAGGTTCAGTGCATTAGAGAGGGTTCCCATTGCACAAGAAGTTGCCGCAACAGTACAAGTGATACATCTTTAGAACAAGAAGCTTATTCAAAAGAATATTTGACCATTTTTTAACAATATCTAGGTCCACCACTATTTTCTTAGTGCGACCACTTTTTCTATTCATAAAGCCAGGACCGTTCAAACCTATTGCTTTACAAAGGTTTATTGACTTATAGATGTATATTTTGAATTTTTTGTGAAGATAGAAAATCACATTAGCTTTCCCTAAATATAATTTTTATTTCAATTGATGCTTGAAAGCAAAAATTATAGTACAAAAAGCCCAAATTTTAGTTTAATGGGCAAAAAAACCCTCAAAAAATTTAAAAACAAAATTAAATGATTTTCTTTCATAAAGATTGTATTTTTAGTTACATGGGAAGCTTGACTTAATTTCATACGGATTTGTTCTGCAAAAGTTATGGACAATCTTATTTTTCGAGCAATTAGAGCATCTTCTTGAAAAAATATCTGATAGGATTCATTTCCGAACTCAATTTTCACATTTTTTCAACAAAACAAGTTCCACAAGGTTAAGATTTCTTGTTAGAACAATCTTACCACTGAAATTAGTGTGTTTCAATTCCACCTTAGAGCTATTGACAATTTGATTTTCCCTTCTATCTTGAACCTACTTCTATTCAACAATTTTTTAATGAGTGGAAACTAAGTATTTTCTTAAAACTTCTTTTTCCCATACTCTGAACTCAATTCTTCATCATGTAAGATTAGATATTCAAAATCAATAGAGCCAAAAATTTAAGTTAAAAAGGTTCAAAGCCCCAAAATGTAGTTGAGTAATGTACAAAAAATATTGTTTCCTTTACTTTAAATGCAAATATCTTGCAATCTACATGGTCAAAGTTTTGAAATTACTTCCTTACTTTTTTACACTAGTCTAGTACAAGATCCTATGCTTAGATATGCGGAAAAAAAAACATTAAATTTTTTTTTTGCTCTTGGCTATAGAAATGGCAGTTTTAAGTGGTTTAGATGGAAAAAAGGCCTTGGGACTTTAGGGTTAAGATAAATGAACCATTTCTGCTAGCTACCTAATTTTGTCGTTCTACTTTTGTGTCCAATTCCATCCCAAAACTCATTGAAATCCATTCATTTTCTACCCAAATTACAGCATTAATGCTAGGAAGGGTAACGTAGCAATCCTTTAACAATGAACACTTAATCCCTAAGCGCCCAGCCCATGTTCACAAAAATCCAAACCCTTCTATACTCATTCCAATTAAACTATCACCTAAGAAAAGATCCACAATATTTGACCGTACTAATTGGTGGTAGAGACATGTACGGAGATAGAGGGAAAAGGACGCGTCCTTTGATCGTACCATTGAAAAGATTATAAGAGTCAAATATGGACATCTTTCAAAAATGGAGAAGCCATATTTTGTCCCTTGGGGCCCTCAAGGGTTACGTATCACTGAATACATGGGAGAGCAATTATGGGTTGTTTAGAGGATGTTCATGACTCCACTTTATGAGCGTTTTGCAATTTTAGGGGAGACCACTTCAGAAAATTCACATAAATTACAATTTTAATTGGAAAATTATAATTCCACTCGGGTTTGCTTTGTGAAAGAAGCGCACACCTTTGGAAACTATGTGCCCCTCTTGAGTTGGCCCCAAATCTTCAGATTGCTAATCAGGGTGGTAATACGCTTGTCTCCCTTAGGTCGAGATTATCAATCTTTCCGCGTGCCTGTCTCTGGCGTTTTCTCGCATTCCTTATTAGGGCATGTGCAATTTTGCTTTCCTTTCGTCGTTCGTGTTTTCCTCACACCAGGCAGCTTTTGGCAGCAGCAAGAGATGCTCATGGTGGATTCGTTTATTGCTGGTGACGCCCTGTGGGATATTTAGTGATGGTGATGCGATGGTGTTCTGTCTTCTGTCGCCACAATTAAGCTTACTGTCGCAACGGAAATTATTGCTCCGGATGAACACTGTTTGCAAAATTTACCAGATCTGAAGGTGGGTGGACGGATGGGCCCTCTTCTCACTTGCGCTGCAAGAGAAAGCGTGAGATGGTCAAGAGACTTGAGACTTAGAAGACTTTGGGGTTGATCCCGATTCGATTCTCCCCGCGAGTTTTTTCCTTTTGAGCACAGCCCTCCACGTTTGTTGTGGACGAAAGCCTGTTGTCAGGCCACCTGGGCACGGAAGCCCGCAATGATGCTTCCCCACCTGCTGTGAAGTGCTCCTATCAATGCGAAACTGACTGAAGCCCTCGTACTCACTGCAAGCGTACCTTACTTTCCATCACTCCGTTTTCAAATGATTTCGATCTTCTCTTCCTCAACTCTCCTTCACTTGGCTCTGTCTCAGCCAGTGCACTCCATCCACTCTTTTGAGTGACAAGTGGTTTTTTCTGTGAGAGCGCTCCTGGGAAGGGATTGGTGAGTCTTGTTTGGAGGTTTGTTCAGTTGGTTGTATTTAGTAATGCAACGTTCAAATTTCTTCGGGGACTGATATTCTGTTCTTTCGGGGCATGGACAGATTATTTTTTTCCTGCAAGGTGTGGGTCTGGAGGGAATTTGAGCGGAGATGAAGCGTTTTATGTCGTCGAAAGGAGGGCAGGATGAGCCGAATTCCTACGAGGAAGAGGAAGCTAGGGTACTCTTGAACTCACCTACTGTCACTCTCTGTTTCTCAGCTTCAGACCAAGCAGGGAGCTTCTTACAAGGAAAACCAACATTAAAAGCCTTGGATATTGAAGCCTGGCAGGCATAGACATAATGTTGAAGGAGCCTATGTACGTTACATCACTTGGAGATGGCAGCATGCATTGCGTTCTCGTGGCATTTATTTGTTGTGATCTCGCAGGTGTTTTGAGTCTGATGGGAATTCTTTTGATATGCCAGGTGAATGATTTGAGGACAGCCTTGGGGCCTCTCAGTGGACGTGCATTGCAGTATGCAAACGATGGTTGCCTCAGGCGGTACCTTCGTGCTCGCAATTGGAGTGTCAAGAAAGCAGAGAAGATGATGCGAGACTCTATTGCTTGGAGAGCAACTTATAAACCGGAGGAACTCCGCTGGGTTTGTGCCCCACATTGCCATTTCTGTGATTTTTTCATTGGAGCTGCTGATTTTACTGTGAATGTGGCATTCAGTATGGCAACTTCATGGCACACATTACGGGGACGAGAGCTGCTGAGCCCCCCCGCCCCCCTGAAATGTACACTTCGGGCACATTTCTCTCCAGAGTACATTCACTGGGTGTCCCCTTCTTCCCTGAGCAGCGCTCTACCTGTGGTATAATGCGTGACGCTGTTGTTTTTGAGTTTCAATAACATGCTGATTGTTGCAGGAAGACGTTGCTGCTGAATCGGAGACGGGCAAAGTGTACAGAGCGGATTGTGTAGATAAACAGGGACATTCAGTCCTGCAGTTGTGCCCTGGGACACAGGTGAAGCATCTGGCGATGTTGACTCTGAATTTGGTTTACACTCGAGAGTTTACTGTGGGGGTTGGTTTAGCAAATGGAGATTGTGTTATTATTAGGGTAGTTTCTGTGAGCTTGCCACTCGGAAAGCGTGGCATTGTGTTCGTTGGATGCATGTCAGGGTGTGCATTGAGAGCATGGCATTGTCTCATTGGATTCATGTTAGTGTGTTCATTGAAAGCATTGCATTTGTCTTAATTGATGTTTTGTCTGCGTATTCATTGAAATTGCTTTCCTGCGTAGAATACGACATCGCGGGACGGTCAGATCAAACAGCTGGTGTATATGATGGAGAATGCCGTTTTAAACCTACCAGATGGGCAAGAGCAGATGGTCTGGTTAATTAATTTCAAAGGGTGGAGTATGAGTAAGGCCATTCCTGTCAGAACTGTTCAGGAAATTGCCCACGTCTTGCAGAACCATTATCCCGAGCGACTGGGCTTTGCGATCATGTACGACCCTCCTCGCTTCTTTGAAACTTTTTGGCTGGTGAGTTTCTTTCTACTTGATCGCTTGTGCCTGCTGTAGTGTGTTTATTTAGAGCAATTAGGAGTGCGTAGTTTAAGGTCTTCGCTCTAAACACCCTAAACCACCAGTCCTAGGGCGTAAGGCCGCAGTTTGAGGTCTTTGTGTAAGAAGCTGTTCTCAGGTGTTCCAAGTTTCATGGTTGGTTTCTCCACTTGAAGTCCTTGCAATTCTGTTGTCTGAATGTGAATTGTCTTGGGGTATCTGAAATCGTTTGTGCGAGAGCTGCCGATAATGATGGTGCAATATGAATTATAGAACTGAAATGTATGAAGTACCTACTCGACAGGGTGGTAATCTTCACAGTTCTTGAATGCTACGTTAACTTGGCATTTTGTAAACAGATCGTGAAGCCATTTTTGGATATCAAAACAGCAAAGAAAGTGAAGTTTGTGCACAGTAGCGACCCTGCGTCAATGAAGCTTGTCAACGATCTGTTTGATTCTAGCACGTTGGAGAAATTGCTAAGAGAGGATCACTTCAACCTGGGAGAGGTCTCCAAACAGATGCGTCAAGATGATGCCAAGTTTGGTTTGCGGAGAAAGTTGGCAGATGAACGTCAAGGGGGTGCCTGACTTCAAGACTGTTGATCCGATTCTTCCAATTCGTCGCCAACTGCCGATTGATCCACTTCATTCAGTTTCACATTTACGAGGTTTTGGTTTGAGAACCTCTGTGGTCCATCTGTATATATATATGTAACAATTTCGCATTTAAATGTATTTTTCAATTTTTCAATTCTCTTTCTGGCATTCCATCATATATTCCTCACTTGTAAGCCTGCAAATTTTTGTTACAAATCTCTACCTCCTACTTGGTCAAGTCAGTGATGTGTGCTATTTGTACCCATGAATCCTCTAATCTAGTAAATGTCAAAATAGTGGTGACATGTCAAGTTCTGATTTCGTCAGTAGAGAGATGAATTATAATATAAATAGTGGTGTTCAGACGATGTGTCTCGGAGTTATTCCGGGCCTCCTGAGACCATTCTGAGAGCTTGCCCGTCGATCTGGCCGAGTTGGTGTAAGAGCATCTCCACTCTTTCACTAGGGTTGTCAAACCTTCTCCGAAGAATACAGGTAGTCACACCTTCATTTTCCTCCCATTCTCTGGAGAATGAAGACGTGGTGGCTCCCTTGACTTTACGTTTGTGCTCCGTAAGAGAATATTGTTAGCTTGCGAAATCTTCTGCACGTTGATTAGCGGTAGTCACACCTTCTTCCCAAGGCAAGGCAGATGAGAATATTGTTAGCTTCTGAAATCTTCTGCACGTTGATTAGCGGTAGTCACACCTTTTTCCCAAGGCAGATGGAGAATGGAGAATGACAAGTTTGTGAGGGTTTGGAGGAGCCTATGGGGAGCTACGGTGGGTGAAGAAGGTGTGACACCCTTAAAAGTTGTTTGGAGAATGAGAGTGGGGAATTGGAGACCAACATTTGACATGGAGCGTAGGATGAACATGAAGGTGGTTGACAACGCAAGATGGAAACTATGCTTAAATGAACAAGTTTTCATCATTCCATTATTTCACTATTCCATTCCATTCCATTTCATTATTCACCTCCGGAGGTGAAGACTAGGAGTGTGGAAGATATAACTAGTTAAGAATATTCTATCGCGGAGGGCCAACATGAAGCCAACCCTAAGCCGCCACATCTCCATTCTCCATTCTCCAAGTGCGGAGTGAAGAAGGTGTGACTACCTCTAATTTGCATTTGGAGCAAAAACAATGGGTCCATGGAAGCTTTCGCAAGTTGCTAAAGAAGTTGTGTGAATGAAAAAAATTGTGGAGTGAAAAGGGGAGCCAAGAGGAGCACTTCTCCATGAAGAAGGTGCGACACCCCTTTTGTGTTTTGTGTTGTGTGGAGAAGGAGAACGGAGAATGCGATTATGGTGCAGGCAGTAGCTTTGTGGTACCTTGCAACTTTGTGGTACCTTGCAGGGCTTTTGAAGGCATTGCTAGCATTTGAGTGTACAATTTTCTCACCAATCAACCTTCCATAGCTGAAAACTTTTTGACAAAACAGAGTGAGTATTGTTTGCGTTTCAGTGATGACAGTACAAATGCAATAATGCTGTATTCTTGCACTGAAGATGATGACACTCACAGGTGCAACTCTTCGGTAAGAGAAAAATTTCAGTCGACAGTATCAAATGTTTGCAACATCGGTACTGCTGTGAGTATCGCATGGCCTTCACAATTGATTTCTCTTCAATTTCTCCTTTCGAATTTTTACAATTTCATAAATCTGAAGTGTTTGGGGCAGACTTCTTTAACAAGAAAGAATTACAAGAGAAATGTTTTTAATGCACTGCAAAGTGTTATGAATTGCAATTCAGAGACAGAGCCTAAGCTCTCAGCAACGACGAGGGCGAAATAGGTAGCAAAGGGGTGAAACTAGTGAAAGCGAGATGAAAACTTTGTGTGTGAAAAGTTCTTCACATTCATTCTTCACCTCAAGAGAAGAAGGATCCCCATTCTCAATCTTCAGAGAATAGGCCCTCTGCAAGTCAAGGAGAAGGTGTCGCATGTCCATTTTATGAAGATTGAGAATGGGGAGAAGAAGGTGTGACAATCCCTATAAGATAAGCCAACTCATTTTTGCTAGTTGCTTAATTTCGTCATCCAACTTTTGGCCCCAATTCCATCCAAAAATTCATCCAAATCTGTTCATTTTTTTGACATTTTTTAATTTTCCTTCCTTCCTACTCTTTAGAATTTGATTATAAAGATTTTTTTTTCTCTTTAGTTGTCATGTTCTCATTTTATTTCTCGTGTGGTTCTTTCAAAAGAATCTAAGGTAAATTTCTTTGTGAGAAGAGCAAGCTCCATTTGAAAAAAATCCACTATTTGTTATAATTCCATGTCTAATATTTTTCTAACCTAATAATAACACTGATCCAACTTTAGGTTTGATGTAATATCTATAATCTTGTATACAAATTTCTTCACCTCCTTTTGGTATTCTATATGGATATTCTATAAATAAAAATAAATAAGTGTAAAATTTTAGATTTTAAATAAGTATTATTGTGAAAAGAATGAATTAAATATAAATGTAAATTATTTATAAAAAAATCATATTTACAAATGTTGAAGTTGTGTATCATAAAAAAGAAATTAAAATTGAACACTTAATATCAAAGTTGAAATTTAAAAATATCAAAAAATTTAATTTAAAAATAATATATATTATCTTTAGTAAACCACATAATGAATTCCAAATTATAAATAAAATGCATGATGAAATTTCCCCCTTCCAACTAGGCAAGTGTGTCACATAGGCAATGTGTTGTACATTACAAGAAGTTTGAGCCCCAAAGAGAATCATCAATTCCATGACATTGGGGAACGTTGGGCAAAAAAAATTAAATTAAAAAATTCAGCAAACGGCATAGCTTGGATGACACAGGAAAATTTTAATAAATAATTGAAAAAAAGAATAAAAATCTTTTTTAATTTTTAATTTAAAAAAACATAAAACAATACATAATTCAAAAATCTTATGTGCCACATTAAATTGTGATTATTTTTATTAAAAAAAATCTTTTAATGTTTTTTTAAATTTTGTTTATTTATTATTTAATTATTAAATAATTTGTCCAACACTGCCCTGGTTCACAACTTGGAGAACCTATTCTCAATGGCCTTTTTAAGGCCTGAAATTTTTCCTAATATTTGATTGCAACTAGTGCACCAATGTGAATGTTGTAGTGCAGATGTGGTAAAGATTTTGAAATTCCTTTTAAAACTTTAAGTGCTGGGACTCTCTACTCTTATTGTTTTTTATCTTTGAAATTTTCACACAACTTTTCCTTCACAGTCTTGGCTTATGGTACAAGGCCATTCAGTTTCACGAGGCTCTAGGATTTGATTGTGTGGCAGCATCTAGATCCGCCTACTGACCTTTTTACCCCAGGTCCTCAACAATTATCATTTGATGATGGCGCCCATAGAACAATAATCAGCCCGACTTCTAATCAGCTTGCTACCATGCCCATCTCTAGGACCCCTGAGACCCACACAAGGTATATACATAGAGTAAGGGTCCTTGAAATCCAAAAAAGTCGCAATCATTTCCCTGGGTTATTCTATGTTGGAATTACTCGTACTCTAGTATACGATCCAGGGCGTTGGTCATGGAACAACAGGAGGCCCCTACTTTCATATACCACATCATGTGGCCGGTTCCTTCTCACTCAACATCGTCAACCCAAACGAACAATTTCATCCAAGTGGCCAAGTATCTTAGCCCCCACCTTCGAGTCCAACTGGCGAGATTTATGGCTCAAGGAGCGCTCTCAGAAGGAAGCTGCTTTTATATGGTCTGTCTGGCACAACGTTGTTGCGGTTCACTCTCGGAGGGCCAAAATTAACCTGGGTCTGGATGTCTCCTGCAATTGTTGCTCTACCGGGGCTGATGAAACACCCATCCATAGATTTTATCATTGTCCTAAAGCCTGAGAAGTTTGGAACTATGCCCAATCTATTATGCATCACCTATTGAATGACCAACCAGTGATGGGCCTTCACATGAGATTCAAACCGACTCTCTATATCTTTGGCTCTTCGCTACCCCGTCAGTTTCATGACTTCAGAATCACTTGGTCCCTCTTGCAAGGTTCCGGGCTTTGGTTAATCTGGATTGCTAGGAATCAGAAGGTGTTTGCACATACACTCTGGCCGCGTGGCCTCCTCCAACAAGCGCTCTGAGATTCTCTCCTGGACTCAGGTAGAGCGGCGTGTCTTAAAGCCCTTAGGTTGTCTAAGCTCAATCCTCACCATGCGCCTTCCATTTGGTTCAAATTTGATAACATTTGGCTCCACTCCAAGTTGTTAGCCTTGAGGGAGGGCAACATTATTAGGTGGCAAGGGTGTGGTCCTCCTAGATGTAGTTTTTTCTAGGATTTCCGCTCCCTCTTTTTCTTGTTTCCTTTTGCTCTTATTCTCTTCATTTGTCCAGCCTCCTAGCTTGGCTGTCTTGTGTTGTGGTGTTTTTCCCATTTATTAAAAAATAAATAAAAAAAAAAATTCACTCAACAAGTGCCCAAGAAGTAGCTTTAAGGCCCAAATTTTTTCGTAACTTTTGACTACATTTATATAAATATAATTTTCCTTAAAAGAATACTATATCTCCCTTAAATTAAATAACCATGGATCAGTGGAGATCAATTAAATGTATTTGGATGGTGCTTTCAAGTAAGTGATTTTAACAACAAACAACAAAGAAGAATTGTACACAGTAAGTGTTGTTGTTGCAACCAAAATAAGAAGATGGAAAGATAGGTCTCCAAAACTTAAAATTGTTTATTATAAATAATTTCAAATGCCCCATGTGGCATGAAAAATAAATGAATTTGTACATTTGACAAGGCTTTTATGCAAATACAAAGTACAAGTAGTACTACAACTAGTTTAAAATTTGAATGCAATGCTACTTCAGATAGTTGAAAGGCAAAGCTCCATGAACAAAATCTTCAAATTTAATTAAAATTTATCCCCCATTTTGATGGTATAGCAAATCACCTCCTTTAAAGAAAACCAACTATAGTTTTCACACATTTCCAATAACACCGTTATTTGTTTGCAATTTCCAAAACTAGGGACTTTCTATTCTTATTGTTTTTTTTAAATATTCTTTTAAATTGCCAATATATTTGTGTTTTAATTTTAAACCTAACATAGGATTTAAAAAAATAAAATTAGGTGGTGGTCTAAAAGGACATGGGTTCAAATTCCATTGTTGACATTTTTTACTTTTACAATCTCCCTTTGATAGTCTTATTAAAAGGTGAAAGAATATTCCAATGCATCTAGGTATGTATTATTTGGATATTGTATGAATAATGAGATTTTGAATATTTTGACTTTTATCTTAGAAGGGCATGACCCATATTAGTGTAGTCAAACAAAAATCATTAGATTCATGGATGCATTTTTTTATTTCTATAATATTTTTGAAAGTTATTCATTGAACACTTTTAGTCCTCAACGTCCTTTTTGGATTAAATTCTAAGTTTTTAAAGAGTCTAATTCGGAATTTTTGAAAAATTGGACAGACTCTTCTAAATTCAAATCTTGAAATTTTTGTATGACGTTTTTAAAATAGCTTTTAATCATCATGCTCTACATGTGAAGTTTTGTTTTATGTATTTCATTAAATATTGCAAAGTTATAAAAACTTATGTGATTTCAATGTCAAAGCGAACAACTAAAAATATACATTTCTATGAAATTAAACTTTTTATATGATTAAACTAATCAATACCTACACCAAAATATCTATACCACTATACCATCTTATTTCAATTAATGAAGTTAAAGTTAAGAGGAATTTTATTTTTCAGGCAATGAAGAAAAAAAAGTAGCTATATTTTATAAGTTATTTTTTGAACTCAATTAGAAGAATTTTCAAATAAATTATTAAAACATTGGATATGTATTGCTTACTAGAATATTTTCACCATCATTTGGGATTTACAAATCTTAATTTCATTTAGAAAGTGTCACTTTGAAAAATTAATGTGAAGAATTCTTCACCAAAAGAATTTGGGATTATTTTGGAAAACTTGTAGAAGTATTTGAAGGCAATGGACACTAAAATGAATATTTTTCAAACAATTAACAATTTCTTTAATTCTACAAAAGTTGATCTATGATTGTATAGTTGAAGCTCAAAATCCTCAATTTTACATCCTCCATTTTGTTGCTCTTTATGTATGTCATGAAATCTTCAGATTTTGGGATGAGAATTTCAAATTACCATGAATTTTTGAAGGAAAAGTGAAGAAAATTCATATCAAATTCCAAACATGCTTGAAAAAATTAAGAAATTTGAAGAATATAAGTAAATTATAATATAAAACATTATCTTATACTGAATTTTTTTGTCAATCTATATTCAAGAACATGATCATTAATTTTCAGTTTCAAACTTCAATAAAATGTTCCTTTTAAGAAAATTTCAAAATATTCAAACAAGGGAGATACTAGATTTTTGAACTTCTACTTTTTTATTTTTGTTGAAAAGCAAAAGTGATTGTTTTGAATGTCAAAATCTAGCTTTAAAGAAAAGAAGTTCAAGATATTGAAATACACTTTATTTGTATATCGTTTTTTAATAAGCTATCCCTAGCAAAATCAAAAGACAACTCATTTGACTTGAACTTTATTCAATGATGTAAATATAACAGAATATAGTTGGTGGCACCCCCAAAATGGATGAAAATGATCCATTTTTGAATATGAAAGAGATTGTTTAACCATCCAAAGGACATTTTTAGTCCCTCATAGGGTTAAGGAGATCCATTGCTAAGCTTGCTAGATTAGTTCAAAAGTCCCATCAAATTCTCACATGAATCATTAGGGGGAAAATGAACCCAAGAAGGGGTTGCTTTTGTAATGCAAAAGTTTGTGTAGGAAAGAGCCTTCTCAACTCACCAATTCGGCCCAAAATTGCATGATGGATTCAAAAATTTGTCATGATTATCCAATCCATCTCCATGATTTCATAAATCACACACCTCCAACAAGTATCTACATGCCAAGTGGCCACCACCAACCTTTAGTATTCCTACGTGGTAATTGTAATGATGATGTGGCCACCTCCATACTCACTTAAATTGATACTAAAATTAATAGAAAAAATCCAAAGCCTCTCAATGGGTTCAATTACCCCCTAATGGATTTCATAAATGTTCACTTTCTTTATACAAGAGTAGGAATAGCACCCAATTGCCTACCATTTTCTGTGAATAGATAAGCCTATTAAATATACTTATTTTTAAGTCATTGTTTAGTTTGACCAACTTGATTTAGTTTTCGATTTGATAAATCAATTTTTAGCTATACTGCACATAAAGAAGGCCAACTTTATAATGAGGAATTCAATAAATGACAAACAAAGCTCTCGACAAAGCTACAATAGTGAGCCTACAAAAATGCTTTGTAGATGTATATAAAGACATTTTTTTAAAGATTGAATATTCTATTGTGTAGAATATTAGCACATCACATGGCCAAATTAGGCCAAATAAAGTTTAGTAATATTTCCATAGAGTAATTTGACTCAAGAATATATTAGAATGAAAAGCCATCTAAGAGGATGGGTGGCCAAGTCACTTGACTTCTTTATAAGTAACGTAAGCACATCCATTGCATTTATAACACCTTCTGTTTTTTAACACCTAAAAACTGAATTTGAATAAACAATTGCACTATAAGAGAAAGGAGTGTTTTAAGTACAATCCTAGTAGTGTAGTCCTATAATTTATGACCGTTTAGCAGATTTTAATAAACTTTTACTGAAAGCACATGTATTTCTAGAATTTATTTTTACTAAAAATCTCCTAAAAGGTTATAAATTACAGGACTAAACTTAAAATATCCCTTTCTCTTGTAGTGTTGCTTAACTTAAAACCTTAGTAATTTTTCAAAAGCAATCAATGAGAAGGGATCAACTAATGAAGGTTCAGACATTTTTGTGCTTTAAAGGTTCAATTTGAGGTGAATCTTGTGTTATGTGTAAGGTAGTTTATTCTAAAAGCGACTATTTGAGCATAGAGGTACATTTTTTTTTTCAACGTACGAAGAGTGTACATTTGAGGAGGTGGTTGCTTTTAGTGTCCCCTATGCCTTTGCCACAATCAAATTAAGAATACAAATAATTTTCTAATATTTTACTTTAGAAAAACTTTGAAATTCAATAAATTTAACACTATAGTGTGATAGGTTGCAAATTTGGTACAAATAGAATGCTTTATAAAATGTAAGGGCTTTGTTTTGAGGTGTTTGGACATGCAATGTGAAATATATGTATTTTCCAAAATAAATAAATAAATAATTAATTTTAATTAAAAAAATCTGATCTTTCACATCAAAGGTCCAAACGCTACAAAAATGGCACAATTATAAAACTCTATGTACAAAGGAGTGAAAGGGTTTTGTTTTTTGGCCATTGTACATGTGATGTGAAAGTTATGTTTTTTCAAAAATAAAAAATTAATTAATTTAGTTTACTAATTTAAAAAAAATCATAACTTTTACATCATAGGTCCAAACACTACAAAACTGGGCATGAATAGAAAGCACTATGTACAAAGAGTGCAGAGGCTTTGTTTCGTGGCCTTTTGACATGTGGCGTGAAAGTTATGTTTTTTACAAAACAAAAGATAATAAAAAAATTTCAACCCGTTTCGACCCGTTTCGACCTGTTTCATGACGGTTTGATGCAAAAAAAAAAAAAAAAAAAAAAAAAATTTAAATCAAATTTTTAGTTCATAAAAAACTTTAAAATTCAATAACTTTCACACCGTTTGTCCAAACACCACAAAACAAAGTCCGTGCATCCCCTCCTTGTCAAGAGCTTTAGAGCGGTACCAAGAACGCCGCCAGACGCTTCTCTATTTGTTAGATCTCAGCATATCAAACAAAACAAAACAAACAACCTAATTTAAGGTATTCAAAAACTTCAAATGTTTCATCCAATCCAATTTGTTCTCACGATGTTCCTCCTCCTTCAGGCCTTCTTCAATCAGCCTCTGATCATCAACTTCGTTCCATGTGCTTAAGTTTGCAATGCTGCGTCGGTCTCGCACTCTGCCTGCGCGCAAATGAGGAGCTGGCGCGGCTCAGAAAAATCGTTGCTAACTGAGCTCTCCTGTCTACAATCTCCACCATGGCCAGCACTGTAAGTTACAGGACTCCTGGATCATTTCCCCTCTTGATTTGACCGCCGATTGCGACTCCTGTCGTCATTTTGGTTGCAACCCCTTTCGTGGCTTCTCCAGTGTGCTGGTGTGTGTGTTGAGAGAATATGAATGATCGAGGGTGGCAGAAGGAGTGGTGGACGACTTACATTCATCTGTTGGGATTGCATTGCAGACATCGCGATCGATTCACAGCCTCTTGCAGACGGAATTGATGCCCGCATTGGTATGTAAGAGTTACCTACATTCATTCCCGTTTCCTACATTTGGGGGTTTGGATTAGGGTTTATTTGGTCCGGAAGTGGATTGCATTTTTAGAATTTTCATGGAGTGATGGAATGTTGCGCTAGGGTTTAGGCGTCTTCCTCGTCTTCTTCCCAATTGGACTGAAACCGTGTGAAAATTTTCTGTCATTCGCAGCGGGAGCTCTTCATGGAAGATGCCAAGACGGTATGTTGCTATTCTGTGATCATTTGTTGTGTTAGCGTGATCGATTCCCTTAACTAATCTATAATTGTTTTTGGGTTGATTTTGATGTATCCTTGGTATTGTTGCTGGATTGTGACCTTGGGCTGTGTGGGCAGTGGGGCGTGTTGATGGGTATTTTGGTGGGCTATCTTGCGGTGCTGGTGATTTTGGGAGCTGTCCTGCCGGGTCGCACGATTGCTGGCGCGGTTTTGGCGGACAAGAGCAGGCTTTATTACAAATGCAATGGTGATAATTCTTTTGTATCTCTCCATGTGCAAATATAGTCAAGGATATGGCTTTTGTCTATGCTAATAAGAGAAGAGTAAATTAATCTTCTTGCAAAATATTCAAAGCTTGATGTGACTACCTCTAGAGGCATGAAATTGACATGTCTTCGGTGATCGTGGGTTCAGGTTTGGCATCACTGGTGGTGTTGCTTGGCGGACTTTGTGTTGGGATCAACTATGGCTACTTCTCAGCTACGGTATGTCTATCCTCAATCCAACACTTAGTGTTCCTATCAGCAAGCATAGTGTATAAGTCGATCCTTTTTTTCACACTATCTTTTGTTTTCTAGAGAGTTCAGGGCCTAGATGGTCAAAGCTTGTATTGTTACGCAAATGGGAGCTTTCTTGTGCAGCTGTTGATATCATTTTGCCCAGAATGCTTATGTTTTTCCGGGTGCCTATTAATCTGGAAATTTTTGGTCCAGGTCATTGCACATTATGGTTTGCAAATGTGCATCACCACGCTTGGGCTCTGTCTTGCGGTGAGTATATTGTGGGATTTCAAGAAGAAATCATGCCCTGCATTTTAGAACAGTGAAAATATGTTTTGGAAGTTACCATATATGACGATTAGCATTTAAGAATGGATTTTCTGGTTTTTGTTCAGGTTCTTAGGGGTTATTGACTCGTGTCAAAATGAAGTAGAGCAGGAAATTGTCATCTGAAAAGTAGGGAAACTGATGTCTTGGTTGCTGACACTTATTGGGAGGAATCAGATGTCCGTGTGGCTGTACTTGAGGGGATGTTTGTCAAAATCAAAGTCAGCATCTTTTAAATCCCATGTGACCGGCAACGTACTTCACGATTGGTATGGTTTCTCAAATTTTAAGGCTCTCACGTCAGATTTTGGACAAGCCATAGCAAACCTACTTTGGATATCGTTTTTTGACCAGTTTTCTCCCTGGAGTACCGTATCTTGACGAGGATTGACTTTTTGTGGTATTCCGAACTCAGCTGATGACATTCATCCTTGCCATGAGATCTTGACCCTGGTATACTATATTGTCGTGCAGGTGGTTTGGAGTACAGTTGAACCCAGACTTATTCGGCCTTGACCTTAAGTAAGGTTTCGCGCTATTATATTGGGCTTTGAACATATGATCATCTTATAGTGAGCACACTGTGTTTCTGAATCCACTTAAAACCCCAATCTTGTTTTTCTTTGCTGGTTTACAGGTTCTTCTGGATTCGAGCAGGCATGATGGGTTGGTTTCTGATTAATTTGTCAGTGGCTGCCAAGCAGTACATTGACCAGGGCTCCTTATCTTTATCAATGGCTTTATTTCAAACATTTTGTGCGGTATGATTCCATTGTCCCTGCTCGGTCTGATATTTTATGCTGGTTCCCAATTCATCCAATAATTGGTCTAATGTTTCCTATTCTGGCAGATTTACGTGCTTGACTATTTTTGGCATGAGGAGTACATGACATCAACGTGAGTGTTCTAATCTTGATTCTTGCGTAGAATAGCTTATGAGGTGAAATCGTCATTTTAAAGTTTTAGATTATGAGTATGCTGTTGGATCTCTGTGTCCTTGCACAAAACTCAGATTTTACATAGAGAGACTCAATGTTTCTGTCGTCATACTGTAACCTATTACAGTAGTGATTTAACGTGTGGGAGGAATCTGTCTCACGTCAGTAGCGAATTCAATGGAATGTGATCTGCAGGTGGGATATTATAGCTGAGAGATTTGGGTTTATGCTCGTCTTTGGTGACTTGGTCTTCATTCCTTTTACCTTCAGTATCCAGGTATTACTAAGTTCTTCAATGATTTATTAGATGATTTTTAACACTTTGTTTCAGAGTATCTCGTGAAAGAGTATGATATAAATACTGTATCTGTAGCTTTATGTGTGGATTGGTCGCTTGATTGAAATACGTACCGTCCTACATTATTGTCTTGGACGTTGGCCTATGTAACGAGACATGCTCAAACAGGGCTGGTGGTTGCTGTCACACTCCGTGGATTTAACTCCGGCAGCTGCAGTAATGAACGTCTTGGTCTTCGTCATCGGGTATGGGCACGTACTGTGTAGTTAATCTTGGTTTTCTGTCCAGTCAGTGTTAGCCTGTGCTCGTGTTAGACAGTGAGTTTTGATCGTGCAGTTGGAGGGAAGAGAAGTGAAGAACTGTTCTCATAGAGCTTTGCAAATTGCACGTTGGAATGTTTCGGAGCAGGTTTGCAGTTTTCAGAGGGGCAAATACGCAGAAGCACAGGTTCAAACAAGACCCTAAGGTCTTAATCTGGGGTCAGCCCGCAAAAACTATCGGAGGACGGCTTCTTATATCTGGTTTCTGGTGTGTGATTCCTTGTTATTATTTCAGATTGGAATGTATAGAATTGCACTCTGTTGGGCTTAGCCTTTACACTCAAACTTCTTTAAGCTTTCCATTTGTGGTCTCAACTTCATCACCATGACATAGTTTGAATATGCGACAAGTGTGCATTAGTCAACGGTAGTGTGTCAAGTATTGCACGATATTTTAGAATGTCATTTTACATGTCATAATAATGAGGTTGGTTGTACTTCGGAGGGTGGTGGAAACTGAGATAAGCTTATGGATGTTCTAGAGTAGCACAGTTTTGAGGTATCGCATTGACACAACAACTATCTCTGTATCTGCAGGGGCATCGCACGACACAGCAACTATCTTGGAGACATATTGTTGGCTTTCTCCTTTAGTTTACCTTGTGGCATAAGGTACGTGCATCTTCTCTCATATGATTTGGTTGCGATGATTGCATTTTCTAGTAGAGAAATTGTCCACCGCATCGATGCAAACCTTTCCATGTATTTTTTGGGGGTACATTACCTTGTGGACCTGGCACTCGTGGTCATGACCATGGCACCGTAATGTCTATCGGGAGTTTATCACAACTGATCCCTTTTTCCATTTATGCTCACTGTGTTGTGATGTGTGCATACAGCTCACCTGTGCCATACTTCTATCCAACGTATCTTTTCATTCTTTTACTTTGGAGAGAGCGAAGGGATGAAGCCAAGTGTTCGACCAAGTATAAGGAAATTTGGCAGCAGTATTGCAAGGCAGTCCCGTGGAGAATCTTCCCATACATCTACTAGTGATCTGTGTGAGAACGTTTCCATACATACTGCAAGAAACATCTTGTAGTGAATTTCTGTGGAGTCACACTTCTTAGATTTGTATTGTAGCGGACATGGGGAATTGGACTCCTGCGCACAATAACTGATAGTGATGGACTAAGGTTTTGTCTGTCCTAAATTTGTTGAAAATTGTGCTGTAACATGTTTTTTGGTATTGAATGTCTCAAAAAAAAAAAAAAAAGTTTTTTGGTATTGAATGCTATATGATTACAGGAAGATTCTTGTGTGGAAGAACAGCCATGAAAATTTTCGAATAAGCATTTAGAGCATGATTCCAGACTTCCAGTTACTGATGGGATTCCAGATACTCTTGGCACAAAAAATTTGGACACTGCGAAATTTCTAACAATTGACCCTCATGAGTACTAGAGTTTGCATTTTAGGCAAGAATCTAAAGTGGTAGGTTTTAGAAAGGGGTTACAATCACATGCTCTGGAATTTCTCTTTAGTCTAGGTTGCATTTAAATTACTAAATTTCATTGATTGTATTGATGTCCAGTTAATCAATCTGTCCTGTTTGGTTGCCATCTACACTTGACAAGGGCGACTTCTCACAATGGAAGTATATGTTTCACTTCAGCCCACGTGAAGCAGCCCCAAGAAAGATTGTAAGTTTCAGGCCTACAGAATATGCTTCACTGATGTCAAACTTTCAATTTAGCTTGTTAAAACGGATTTTTTTCGACTAAACTATGAGCTCTTCTGACTTCTTTGCATTGCATTGCATTCATTCTGGTGTCTAAGTGTCTTGCAGGTTCATAACATTCACTAGCAATGAGTTAGGCTGCCTTTGCTCCGACGGAATGATGTGGAATATTTCACATCATTTCGTTGGTTTTGGAGCATTGCAACGGTACAGTACCCACCACCCAACTTTACATTCCAAGAGCATTCAATTTACATAAACAATGCACATACTTCCAATTTCGAATTGCCACCACATGTGCAAAAATGAGTCCAAATCAATGCATTGAAAAGATAATCATGTCTTCTTTACTGATGTATATAACATTTGTAAAATATTTGTGAAATGTTATATAAATATAGTATTTTATGACAAATTGTTTGCCATCTAGTGCTACCACCATTAGCTTTGATTACAAGCTTCATATGGTAAGACATGCTAGCAAAGAGAATTTCAATCATCTCTAGAGACACTTCTTCCTATACTTTTTGAATGTTTTTGACTAATTTTAATTTGTTTTGCAGTTGCACCTCATTTTGAATGGTGTTTTTCACAATCTTTTATAATTTTTTGATAGGGTTTAAGTCAAGAGTGTTTGCAAGCCATAAAAGCTTTTTCATGCCATGGCTTCCCTCCAATCACTTGACTCCTTGTAAGGATGCATCAGAGTGCCAACTTCCATGAGTATTAGTGTCTCAAGGTGATCGTGGAGAAAGTAGGAGCTACTCAATTGACTTTCGTAAACTACATCAACAAAGTCCCTACCTCCCAGTCTATCGGGTATCATTATAATGAGAGGACACTTTTCAAATTGGTGAATGCACCCATACCATCACTAATGAACAACCATAATTAAAAGATGACATTAAACAATCCAAAGAGAAACATTTGTGTAACTTTTGCCATACTTTCATTTACCTCAATTTTATTTTGGTTTCAAATGAAGCCTATTTGTCTGTCTATATCACATTTTTTCTAATCATGTCTAGTCTTCATAGCTAAAAAGCACTCCTTATAACACCACTAAAGTCACATGTTACAATCATGAACACCTACATTTTAACACAATCTATTTCTATCTCTACAAGTGCACCTATTCACCAAAACACACACAAAATATCCACAAGCTACTTCATTGCATGGCCAAGCATGTCTTGCACTAAGAAGAGCATTGAGAGGAACATTGATGTTGCTCCACAACATAGGAATTGCAAACATGACTTGAACAACAATCAAAGCAATTCAATTTTTTCAAGATAGGTGGCTTGAATTAGCATCTAGAAAACACATTCCATGTAGTTAATTGGTTCTTCAACATTCAAGTGGTAGTTTCATGAAGTTTGGAGATTGATCTAAAGTAGGAGATAGGATCAATCAAAGTTGCACTTCGTTTTGATTTTGGAGCTGTGTTTCTTTTGTACTATTCTTAGTTATACTGGGGTTTCCTTTACAATTAACTCTATTGTGCAAAATTCTCTGAATGGCACCATAGGGTGTCCCTAATATGGGTGCTGGGTAGTGTACACTTCTAGTTTGCACGTTGGGTACAGATAAATGGGGACCATAACAGGGCCTTACACCTCAATAGTCATAATTGAATCATTGCTTTTACAAAATCATCAATTTGAATGAGTGTCTGCATCACTTATTTAGGGGATCCAACCAATGAAGACGCTGCTCCTGTTGCTTATTTCATATAAATATTGACTTTTGAGTAAACTGGCTATCATGGTACTTCAAGTAACCACAAAAAAAGTCATACTGCAGCTCTGTGTCCTAAGAACTTGAACATACTGATGACTTTTCATGGCATTTCAAACTAACCCTGACAACCCACGGAGCTCAAACTGCGTAATGAAATCCAGTTTTCTGCAAGAGTATCATAGCGAGAAATCATTCATGTACATGTCACAGCAGTGATGTAATTTGCATAATCACCATAAATCCTGCAAAACTAATCACAGACTCTGGCTGCACATTCAACTACTTATGATTCTTGTTGCCATGTACCAAGAAATTGAGCAATTGATTTCTGAATCCGTGCAGATCACGCCCATTCTGAAGAAAAAAATCCCGTTGAAATCAACAAGCCGTGATACATTTATACGGTACACCAGCAAGAGAGGCTCAATTTACCTCATGTGCTATTTTATTCAACCCGGACATTCATCAAAGTAGACACAGTTCTGGGCATGGAAACATACAGCGAGCCCAACAAGGTGAGCCTCGTCCTAGAAATCCTTGAGGTCAACGCTGGCCATGTCCCAAGCAGTCACGGCCTTGACCGTCACGCTCTCGCTGCCGTTATTGAAGAGAAACGCGCGGGCCGCGCCTTTGACAGCCCACTCCGGGTACACACGGGAGGTGATGACGGTGCGCCCGCCTTGCGCGAAGCTCTCCACAATCGAATGGTCCACCAAAAGACGTATGGACAACACATTGTCGCTCTCGTGGATTCTCACGTAGCTCCCATACGTGGTCTTGTCCACGTCTTGTTGCAATGATGACAAGCTCTGGTCGGCGCAAAAGAGCGTCTTCCAATTCGCATGCTGGCCATCATGAACCAGATAAAAGAAGATGGACGTCCGCTCTTGAAGATCCTGGGTGGCGAGCACGTGAACGCCAAACGGGCCGTAGCTGTGTGCCCCGACGCCGTGGCCAGCCACAACGGCACTGCATTGCAATTGGCCATCCTCCGCCAAGAGCTCGTTGGCTTGCTCCAAACCCTCGCTCCGGTTGGGCAAGGCAAAGTGCACCTCAATGTCCAATTGCGCACCATTCGCACCCACGAGTTCCACCGTGGATCCCGTTCCAAGCACGACGTTCTTCTGGGTCACGGCTTTCTGACGCAAGGCGTCAACCTCCGCAATGGGCCACTGGATCAAATTGGTGGTTGCAAGAGGGTCCAACCAGATATGCCTTGGCATACATTGCACGGACGACCACCCCTTTTCAATATCGTCCAGCACGGAGCTACTCTCATTTGCCCAACCCCACAATATCCTCCTCCCCGAATTCTGGTCGAAAAACGTCTTACTCGCATAAAATTTCCCATAGTCATAACGCAAACCGAGTCCAGTGTCCAGGCTAGCATCGTCCGCAGTGTAGTCATCTGTGATGTCATTGTACGTCCCCACGGAATAATAATCATGCTTCTTCAAATCCAAACTCACCTGCAACACAGAAAATTAAGGGCTCCACGAATTACACATGACGTCTCACAAACCTTCAACACTGATTGGATGCATAATGGGGCAAGCATAGAAATCAACCATAAAGTGAGGAGTCATCGCATCAACACAAGCTACTGACATATGCAATGAAGGGATAGAGAATTTGAGTAGATTCTGATCATGTAAGAATGTTTGTTGCTAGCTACTTCAAAGTTGAACCGTAGTCAATCGTTAACATCAAGTAAGCTACAACATTCTCTAGTGCAGTGACACGATGAAATCAAAAAAGAAGCAAGCTTGCAAATCATCTTCTAGTGCCTGGTAGCTGAAAAGCTGCTCTAAGAAACTAAGGAAACCGCTCGTAACTGCACAGACTATGAAACTAAAAATCAACCTTTTCTTTTCATTTCGAAAGGGAACTTCTTTGGTAGACTTGTGAGGCTTAGTTCTAGCTTACAAGTAGCAAAAGTGGAACTTAATATCAGGGAAGGCAATTTAAGGCTTACTGATCAGTCACAGCGGAATCAATTGAAATTCCAGCAAAGGAAGCAAACCCAAAGCAACGAAACCAAAACTACGAACACACCTTCAAGAAATCTTTCTAGATCAAAGAGCTTCATGTAGCATGGATTCACTCTAGAGGGGTGTAGCTCTCGTAGCACTCATGATTCTCAGTGAAGGCAAAGGCTCATTATTCATCAGTTACAGCGCAATTAATTGAAATTCCAGTCAAGCAAACAAACGCAAAAGCAAGAGAACAAAACCAAAATCTCACTCGTGAACGCACCTTCAAGACATGTTTCACTTTGGGCCCCCTGACCGAAGTCTCCAGCCCTTTCCTCCCGGTGACCGTCACCGGATAAAAATCCGGACACTCCCACATCCCCGTCCCATGAATCTTCTGGATCCCCTTTCCAGCATACGTCCACTTGTTGAAGTCTTTGCTCGTGAACAGCAACGCCGTCCCCGTCAACTGATCCTCCCCTTCCACGGCTCCCACGACTATCTTCCACAACCCATTCTGCCCCTTCCACGCCGTCGTCGGATCCCTGAACTGACTGCTATTCAGCCCATTCGGCGTGATCGCAATCGGGTTATGCGGCGACTTATCCCACTCGCGTAACAAAGGATCTTCGGGATCCTCGGGGACCGCCATGGACTGTATCTGTGTGGAAGCGTTCGACCACCCCGTGTAGAGAATCACGGGGACTCCGGAAGGGAGGAAACTAACGGACCCTGACCAGACGCCTTTGATGTCGTACCAGTGGTCGCCCTTGAGAGCCGTGTGGAGGAAACGCCAGTGGACGAGATCGGTGGAGACGGCGTGGCCCCAGGTGATGTTGCCCCACACGGCGGCGTTGCGGTTGTACTGGTAGAAGAAGTGATACCAGCCTTTGTAGAAGAGAGGGCCGTTGGGGTCGTTCATCCAGTTCTTGCGGGGCTGGAAGTGGTAGGCGGTGCGGTAAGGCTGGTATGTGGTGTTGGCATTGACAGTGCTAGCGTGCGAGACGCCGACGTAGGAAGTGTGGGAAGCGGAAGAAGGGGTGGTGGTGGTGAAGAACGCCAGCACCAAGGTCGCCAACAGGACGCGCCAGGAGTAGGCCATTGCCGATCGATTAGTATTGCCTGCCCAAAACCCTGTTTTTGCAATAGAATTTAGAGGGATCCAATTCATTTAATTAGAGTTTGACATTCTAGAAGAACGAAATTAGGAAATGTGCACAGCTTAATTGGGTTGATCCCATCTCGACGGCATTTAGGGGTTGGATTCCTAGAACAAGCAGAAGAGCCTATGGTTTGCGCATGTTAGAAGTTGTCTAGGCTAGGGTGGAAAAAAATAAATCCGCAAGTTTGAGCGTGTTGGATTGCTCCTGGTTGCGAAGCTAAAGGTAGCATGTGGAGGTCGAGTTTTCCTGTTTTCTGCGCGACCACTAGCTAACTTCTGGTTGTATCAATCGGGTTGAATCATCCAGATAGGAGGGTTTGAGTTCTTTTGGGGATTCCGAGAACATGCCGAAAGACATGCCTAAAAGTAGACCACATTAATTTGGAGCAGCAAATCTAGCAATGAATACCGAAGAACCAATATTCAAGCAACCAATTGTCGATGATTATGGAGCACCGAATCATGTAGGGGAACCTATGCTAGAACATGTCGGGAAAGAAATTAAGGTACCGAAAATTGACGGGCTAGCCCTCGTTTCTGACATCTACAAGAATATAAGAGGTGGTTGAGAGAGACTGAACAGGGGCGAGACATACACAATAGCCGGGAGGAAATTCGTCCTCCTACACAAGACTGACTTCAGTTGGAATTTGATGACCCGTCTTCGAAATCTAGCGATTGTGTGAATTGCGCATGTTTATGCACATAGTCAGGGTGACGACGAAAACAGGGCCGGACCTTCTGTTCCAATTCCTCTAAAGCGGTCTCAGCCTCTCAAGACCCCGCGACGACGATCCACAATGAAAGATTCCGTGCGATATATACACATCCAAAAAAATGACAGCAAAATACTGCGTCGATGCTTTTATATTCTATTCTAAACGTAAAAGAAAACTTAAAAGTCGGGTTCTAGAAGACGAAACACACTGCCGCGAAAAGCAGAGACAAATTGAATCAATCACCCAGCAAAAAGAAAAAGTTAGGGCATGGGAATCTGCTGCATGCGATCATAGAATTTTCACACTCAGTTCTCCATGCCCAGTCCCACAGTCAGAATGAATTCCGACGGGCGCGCATCGATCCTAAAAAGCTAAAAACCAATTCCAAGAATCGTCCATACCCAGTCCTAGGAAATTAATGAACTTCGCATGTGCAAACTGGAGAGCATCCTACAGAGAAATGAATCAATCCCGGGAATGGAATCGAACTAGCGATCGAGTAGCAAACAAGCTAGCTAGCAGTACAACTCGGTCCGAGCGCCAAACAGCGAAAAACAGTACCACCAAACCGAAATCAATGCCTGTCAGAGCTGACGCGGGAGCTGACGGAGGTGATCGATACAAAACATACCTGGGTGACGCGCAACCCAGCAAGCGACGAGGCACCAAGCTAGCTTGCAAGCAAGCTGCGGACAATCCCCCAGGCCGACTACTAGTTTCTGCACAAGGCCAGATATGACCTCGTGGGAGAAAGCTAGCTCGCTCGAGTGCCTGCGCCAGCGCGCACCGAGTCGTCCTCGCCGACTGACACACGGGAGTAATTGTGCTCGTAAACCGAGCAGGGGAAGGATATATATTCCTCTTAGACCCGACTGCCAAGGCAATCCATATGTACAAGCCCACGTACTACCAAAGCATGCGTCAAGGCATCAAGGCATCCAAGTCCTGCTCAGTCACTCACCTGAAATTCTCCACCATGTCTTATCCATTGTTAAATTTCATGGAGAATAGAATACAATATGCATTAATTAATTTGTCTGCTAATGCATCCGCGTCTACAGTAGTTAGCTCAATCCCGGGTGCTATCTCAGCTCGTACGTGGAAACTCCTGCTGCAAACGACAAGTACCGGAACTGAGAGCTAAGACAGTAAAGTAGACTCCCAGTCAGTCTGGACAGATAGAAATGCAGACAAGCTTGATCATGTCAGAGACAGAGAGACGACTCTAGTGGATGCGCAGCACTGCAGTTCAACGTGGGGAGGGATCCGGAACCACCTGGCAAAGTGTAATTGTTGCGTGGGTCGCTGTGTGCACCAGCCTTTCTTCGTCGTGCGCGGGTCAGTCAACGTCGTCGTCGTTGCTTTGGCACCCAATTCTTTGACGACAGGCTTGCAGTTCAATTATCAAGGTGTATAACCGGCATGTGGGGTAACTCTACAGGTACTTGTAAATACAGAAACTTGTAACTGTAAGTGGGACCAAGTATGAATAGTCCCTAAAGGCCCAAGGCCATTATTCTGTAAAAAAAAATAACCCACTCAAAACCGCCATTTCTGCTGCGTTCACCTAAGAAAAAAAAAAAATAATAATATCCTTTCAAGAATCTAAAGGTACAATCTTTGTAATTTACTTGTTTGAGATCATGCAGTAAAAAGTTCATAAAGTTTGATTGCACAAATTGAGAGATATTAGCATTCAAAGAATTTGGGAATTTTTTTTTTTGGAACTCTAGCTTGCAATTTGTGATGACTTTGACTACTATTTGTGGAAAAAATTTGCACTATGGAATTTGGATTTTTATTTTATTTTTAAATTTGTTAGATGATTAAGTAGAAAGTCTAGGAAAAAGATTTAAAACAAACAAACACTTCATTTTCATTCTTTAAGAAATTATTGTTAAGTAGAAGTAGATCTAAGATTGAAAGAAAAACTAAATCATTAATAGCTCTAAGATGGGATTGAAACACAATAATCTTTGTGGTGAGATTGTTTTGGAAAGCAAACTTAACCTTGTCAAACAATTTTTTTTGAAAAATTGTGAAAGTTGCACTTAAAAGTGACTTATAAGTTATTTTTTTCAAAAAGATGCTTAGATTGCCCAATAAACAAGATTGTTCATAATTTTCACATTTCTAATCCAAAAATATGATATATAAAAAATAAAAAAAATAATTTCAAATTTTTGTAGACTTCTATATCTATCTACCAAATGAAAATTTGGGCTTTTGTACTGTAACTTTTGCTCCTGGGCACCAATTGAATTAAAAAAAAAATTTATACGCTAATAATTTTTTCTATCTTACAAGAAAGTTTCAAAAAATTTCATTAAAAATCGAGGTCATAGACATCTGCACCTAAATCCATTTTGTCCTCCAAGGGGACAATGGGCCTTTAGGGATTAATTCAAACCAACCCAAACTAAGAATTGGACTTATTTTTCTCTCTTATCTTTGTATCATACCACTGCTACTACCAAGAAAGGCACTTGGGGTGAATGATGTTAACTTTCTAGCCTAAAGATAGGAAGTTTATCTTTAAAAATAAAAATAATTAATTGATTTTCTCTATTATACCTATTAGTGTGTCCTACGTTGTTGCCATAATAAAAATAAAAATAAAAGTAATTTTTCTAATTTTTTAATTCATAAAAACTTCAAATTTCATAACTTTCACACTTTAAGTTGGAACACCACAAAACAAAGCTTGTGCATCCCTCCTCGCTGAGGGCTTTCCGACATGGTCCAAAGATGCACCTGGGGATGCCTGGTCCAAGAGATCTCAATGTAACAAACAAAACAAATCAAACAAACAACCTAACTTGATGTCTAGATGGATTATTATTGATTCATGTAGAGCATCCTTTCTTTTTTCCTTTATAGATATAAGGTAACAATACGTAATTGTAACATGTTTGTAAAATTATCTCATCTAGAGTCTTGCCTAAAATGCATAGCTCCCCATTGCTAAGAGCCTAGGGTCAATTTTAGGAGTTGAACCCAAAATCAACACATTTCTAATAGCATCAAGTATGTTTTGATGGAAAAGGGTTTATTAAATGTCTCAAAGTAGCTACACAATGTGTATATAAGAGCAACCTATTGGACAATTGAAGAATTCTTTTGAGACCACCAATGGGAACTGAAGTCATTTGGTGTTTTAAGGGTGACCGTTTAAGGGGAGTCTAGTGGCACTCATTTCAACACTTTTAAAAATTCATAGTTTATTCATATAGAGTCCAAAAAATATAGTCAAAGGCAATATGAAATACCCTTGCAACTATCAACAAGTTTCAACAAGTGCTTTATTAACATGGATCATTGCAAGAAACACTTGCCGTTTTTGACTCAATTCAGACTGAGAAAAATTTATCTCTAGAAGTTATGCACAAAAAAGGAGCAATGGAAAATACTAAGAAAATAGATAAATAGTAAAAAATAGTAAAAGATTCAAAAAATTCAAATATAAAATTCCATTTTTCTAACTTGAAGGTCTTCTTTATCAACAATTTTTATCTTTGGGATTAAAAAATGGGGTCCTCCTCACTTGCACAAAGGTAGTGCACTTTGAGCACATGTGGAAGCTTGAAAGTTTATTATTTTTAGAAAATTTCTTTGTAGGCTTGTGCGACTTCAATAGAAGTCTTTCTATCCCAATTTTTACCTTCAAATTTGCATTTTTGGATCAAAAATAATACTAAAATCCCCCAAATGGCCAAGGTAGACATCCGAGTGAAGGCAAATTAAAAATAGTAAACGACCCATATTAGTAATATCAGTAATAGGATTATGCTCAAACCCGTAGTCCAAAGCATTTAGATATTGTTGAATTATTACATGGTTTTAATTGGATCTTCTTCATCAAATATTATTGAAATGATGGAATTCACTTTTTACAAATTCACTACTTGCTCAGGAGTACTTACCTTACGAGATATTAACCCTTAAAGGACAAACTATTGATTGAGAAATTCATTCTTTTGAATACTGTGGGAATCATTGACTTAAAAAAAATACAAAAGCACTTGTTGGAAGTCAAACTATTGTTGAAGATCTCTCCTTTATCACAACATAATTTTGAGGATGAACAATTGCATTTTTGTCCTACACAAAAGGATTCTTTGTCATTCATTGGACACAAAACGTCCGCGGCGATGTTTGAGATAGGAGGTTCTAAAAGCACACATGCTCTTAAATCGCCCACCTTCTGAAATGTACACTATTTGTACATGTTACTTTTCTGTAGCCTTCAGCAATGTACATTTTAGGAGGTGGATGATTTTAGAGCCTTATACCACTTCAACTTCAAAATTTTGTAATTAATTCCACAAAGCTTTAAAAAATATGAAACAACTTGGGATAGATGCCAAATCCACTTGTCTTTCATCAAAAATTTACTGAAAAATATTTTGAGAAGCTTCACCTCCCCAAAATTCAGTTTTAGCCCTTAGGTGGATGACTTATGGACCTCCTACCTTACGGGTTAAACTCTTGGTCACTGTCATTTGAACATACATTAATGATGGATCCATTTGTAAGATAATTGCATCTAAAATGAATTGCTCTTCAAAACTAACCCCTTTTTTTTGAAGGGAAACTGAATAGGGAAGATACCAAAAATGAAGCGCATGACAAGGACAAATGTAAGGTGAATTTTGAATGGTGTGAAGCTCTATTTATAGAATTGTGGAGGTGGCAACCTTAGAAGTGGACAATTTTGGGTATTATCTCTGTTGCTTTAACTTCTTCTCTTACTAGTGTCATTCTTCATGTGCATCAATTGCATTTTGGCATCACCTACATGACAATTATGGCCTCCTTCACCAGGTTGCACCTTTGAAAATTTTGTAACTAATTCTCAGTGCGTCCCAAAATCATGGAACCACTTTCATTTTGATTCATAGTCCTTCACCAATGTGCAAAAATTGTTGTTCATTTTCTAGAGCATGTTGTCACCCCACGGAGCTTATTCTTGTGATTTTAGGTGTGATTAGGTGATTTAGGTGTGTAGTTACCTTAAGTTCACGCAAAACCCTTGCTTGCTTTACAGGAGGTTTGACCAGAAACTTGCGTGGCTTGGAAGTTAAGAGTGTCTGATGCGGCTGCTCGTGCGGACGACTTCCGATTTCCATTAATGCGGACTCTGTCCTTCTTCCGCCTTTTGTTTGTGTATGTGTCCCTGCCTTTCCATACGGTTCTTCAATTTCTGGCCCAATTTACAGGTGGGGCACCGGATAAGTGGGGTGGGATCCTCTTGTATGCACTCCACGTGTGTTTGCAGTGCAAAAGGTGTAACAGATTCTCATTTTAATACTATTATTTCTACTTTTCTTTTTTATATACGATTCCTTTCTTCCACTTGGGCTGTTAGTTGCAACTGAACCGGCATCAGCAGTAAGGTATCGTCCGAACGCACCGAAGGTACCTTGCGCTTGAGATAGGGCAGATTCAAACAGCCCTGGCTTTGATGGCTTGATAGGGGGATTGATATCAAGTGTTTCAAGTAGCACGTTCAACCAATCGAATCATGCAGGTCATGACATTTGTCTCTTTGGGTTCGGGGAATTTCCCTATTCCGCCAAATTGAGTTGCGCGTTGGGGGTATTTGAGTCTCACTCATGAATGGCACTAAGATCCAATCCAACTTCTTAGACCGCATGTGAAACGCTAGTGTACTCAGTCTGCTGCGGTGGGCGGCAAGGTTGGATTGCAGTGTACGTCAGATGCCCCGATTGTTTTGAGACGCAATTGGAAAGAAGGCCACTGACGGTGCCCGCCAGTGATGATGGTGGAATTCCATGAGTCGTCGATTTCGTTACGAAAGTAGTCTGTTTTTTTATTTTTGATCTTGTTTTGGTTTTTTGTTTGTTTTGTTTTGTTTTTTTGTTTTGTTGAAACTGAAATGGGTCCACAGTGTCCTTGGCATAATGAAAAGGGAGCGTTGTACGATACAAAGAGGTCAAATGCCCCATGCAAGGTTGAAGAAGCGAGTCTATCGGGAAGGTGCTGAGGATCCAAGCATACCATCATGATTCGATTGGTGTGCTGGATCTTAAGTCTCCTTTTTCCGCAGTGCAGCTGCAGCAGCAGCTTGGAAGATGTCTGAAGGGAAGTGCATTAGAGCATCGCCACCACGCCTCGGCAACGCCACTCCAGGCCTGCTGCAAACAAAAAACGGCTCCACAGTCCATGCTAGCACCCCATCGCGGTACATGTTGTGCCGTCTTCTTCATCACTCCCACATTTGTTTGGCAATGGAGGGCCTTTGTAAGGTAGAAGTACCTATTCCTAATAACTTAAGCATTTCAGCCTACTACGATATGGGAAATTTGTTGAGAAACTGAGCTCAAATGTGTGCAAACATAAGGATGAGGAAAAATGTAAAAAGAAAAAGAAAAATGATTTTTTTTTTCCACGAATGAATATTTTAATCAATAAAATGTAGATTTTTCATTGGGACCCATTTTGGTCTCATAGACTCACCTATTGTGGTTAGCTTTGGCATTTTGCCCTAAGCAGAGAGGGAAAAGAGATGAGTGGACAGGAAGGTACAAATAGAGAATCTTTTCAATGAATAGTGCATCTAACTATTGTCCACAATAGATCAGCCTAAAAAGTTATGACAAGGGGATGTCTAAAACAGGTACTTCTACCTGAGTGGGCAGTTTTACACTCATGCTAACTTGGTCAACTTTGACTATGACTTTTTGTAAAAGACGTGGAGGTTAGTGAGAGGTGTAAGAAGAAATGAAAGAACTTCAGTGAGTACTTTAAAGGGTAGTTGGTGTGGAGCACTGGATCTTGAGTGCACTGCCACATCTCACGAGGCAACAAGTACCTCGGCACTTCTTCATGTCATGGTCAAATGGAATGCTACTAGTGGCGATGCTCTTAGTACAATGTGGGTGGGGATCAAATTTCATCAACCTACATGTAAACATTGTGTTGCTATGAATGGTATAACAGTGCATCCTTTTAATAATTTGGAGACAAAAATTTGTTGGAAAGATCCTTGGAAGAACATAAATCATTTATTGCAAGGTTGAATTCAATGTCTACATTACAATACAACAATTTAAAGGTAGTTGCAAGAAACACTTGTCTTATTATTTGTCCCCTTGTCCTTGGACAGGTACTTTTTGGCTCATAACTTTTGCATACTTTGTCCGGTTGGCATGAAATTTGGAGTGAAGGTAGTTACAAAACTTCAAATATTCTGTACATTTTTTAATTAAATTTTTTTTATTTTACTATTTTAAAACTGCCCCTGATTGGGTGTCTACCTTGAACATTTTGGGAGGTTTTAGTCCTATTTTTGACCCAAAAATGCGAATTGGAAGCCACAAATTGGACATGAGGGAGGTTTAGGGTCCTTTCAAGGATTGACGAGGAAATTGTAAAAAAAAGAATACTAGAGTTACTCACAGGGGCTCAATGTGACCATCCTTTGCACAAAAGTCCTAGAGAAGGAAAAAAAATTCTAAAGGAAATTTTTGGTGCAATGAGAAGCTTTTGTTGTCAATAAAAATGGCTTTTAGGGGGGACATTTTCTGAATTTTTTTCCCATTTTTTAAAAATGAAAAGGGACACAGACCCTTTTTCTGCAATTTTCTAGCATTTTCGGACGACAATACCTTCGATAGTACCCTGCAACAATCCACAAGACTACTGAGTACTTGTAAGTGCTCCGCAATGGAACCTCATTCTCGTACGCCACCTCGCTTTAATGCGCTTATTGTTGTATCCGCCACCTATCAAAATCGCAATCCGACTGAAAATTGAAACCGACAATGGAGATTGCCGTTGCAGCACGTCAACGCAGTACTTGTAGTATCGATAGTACTGCCAATCCTATGCCCCGAAAACGCGTTTTTGGCCAAAAATCATGAAGTGTTTTTTGCAACTACCCTTAAGTGAAAATAATAGTTTTTATTGTCCAAAATTTCCATACTTTTCATTTCTCAAGTATTTACACTTATCCACAAGGATTTGTAATGATTAAATCTTGTACTTGAAATAATGGATCTTTTAAAAAAAAATAATAATTTGATAATAAATTGTTGATTTATTCAAATAACAAATTTAAACAACCAATTTTTAAAGTTATACATATTGGGCCCTCAACATTAATAATATATGCATTTATTTTTGTTTGGACATAATCAATATTTGGATTGATTTTTATATTAAAAAGGATTTTTAAATATTTTGAATTTTGAATATTATACAAAATATAAAAGTGTTCAAATTTTAGTAGAAAATTCATTACTTTATCATGTAATTATGTAATTACATGATTTTCTTGGAATCAAATCCTGGGGAGGGCACTCCCTGCGTTTTAGCAACCCACGTGCGGCGAAAAAAGTAATACATATTATACATCTTAAAATTAAATTTTTTTTCTAAAAAAAAGATTATGGATAGATTTTGCTACTTTAAAAGTTTATGTTTTGAATTATTGGTATTTTTTTATGCTAATAGTAATTAGTTATAAATTTTTTTAAGAAAAAAGATACATTGTAAAGCTGAAAATAACTTTCACCCCTCTATATTATATAAGAAAAAAAAATTTGAAAAATTAAAAAAAAAATTCTATAGAGTAGCTTTCTATTGAAAGCTTATTTTGGTTGAATATTGATGCAATAGTCACCTTCATGTGAGCTCTATAAATATTTTAGTTGGAGAACATGCCATTTTAGTTCATTTTTCAACCCTTTCTAGACAATATATCTTATGTTATTTGGAATTGAAATTTTTGTCAATAGGAACCTTTAGTCATTGTTAAACAAACCTCAAAATTTTAGGATGAAATTCACTACAACAAAACCAGTGTTTTATGACTGCAAAATATGACTGCAATGAGTCATAAAATCGAAAAATATGACTGGTCGCAGAAATCACTGTAGATGACTGCAACATGACTGACATGAGTCATTACCGACGAGTCGCTTCGGACATTAGTCATATTGGCAGTCATATTTTTTGGGGGGTATAATTATCCATAATTAGCCGTATTTTGCCAACAAGGCGTATACTTTGACTATCTTTGAGGGCTTGATTTTTTTTTGAGTTGTCCGGGCAAACAAAAATAAATCCTACGTGGCATGTGACTCCATATAGTCATTTTTTTGGCTGATGTGGAATATGACTGCAGTCAGTCATATTTTGGTTGACGTGGAATATGATTGCGGTCAATCATATTTTGGCTGACGTGGAATATGACTGCAATCAATCATATTTTATCTAATATGGCATATGACTGCAATCAATCATATTTTATCTAATATGACATATGACTGCGATCAGTTATATTTTGGTTGACGTGAAATATGATTGCGGTCAGTCATATTTTGGCTAATGTGGCATATGATTGCGGTCAGTCATATTTTTTGTAGATGTGGAATATGACTTTTGTGAGTCATATTTTACTAATGTGAAATATGAATCTTATGAGTCATATTTTGGTTGATGTGGTAGTTCATATGGATGTCATTGGTAGTTTATGACTAATTACAGTCATATTTTGGAAAATACAAAGTCATATTTTGGAAAATACAAAGTCATATTTTGGAAAATACAAAGTCATATTTTGGAAAATACAAAGTCATATTTGGAAAAGACTCTATGTAGTTAAAAATGAATACATATGACTTTTGAGATATATAAGAGATAATCATATTAGAAAGGGAGAATGTAAGAAGGAAAACAACTCTCTTCATTGACATTTATTAGTCACCAATACAAAACATATATACCACAATGAATCATTTACAAAATCCAATAAGGCCTATATTCCTTACAAAAATATGAAGATGACTCTATTGGGTTGCAAGTAGCCTCCAATGATTTTGTTTCAACTTTTGGTGCCTGCATAAACAATTAAAGAAATGGGAGGTTAATTTTAGTGAATAAACAACAAAGTTCAACCTTCAAAGGCTTACAACAACATAAAATATGTAGCTCAAGTTTAGGGTAGGGAAAATAAGAATGGTGATGGAGAAAACAAGAAGAAAAAATAGAGAAGTACTAAGAGAAAACAACAAGCAAGAGTTAAGATGCAACAAAAACAAGAAGCAACAATTGAGACACAACAAAAAACAACAAACAAGAGTTAAGATGCAACAAGAAACAACAAGAAACAACTAAGACACAACAAGAAACAACTAAGACACAACAAGAAACAACTAAGACACAACAAGAAACAACTAAGACACAACAAGAAACAACTAAGACACAACAAGAAACAACTAAGACACAACAAGAAACAACTAAGACACAACAAGAAACAACTAAGACACAACAAGAAACAACTAAGACACAACAAGAAACAACAAGAAACAAGAGTTAAGATGCAACAAAAAGACACAAGAAGCAAGAATTAAAAAGCAACAAGAAGAAACAAAAAACAAGAACTAAGAAAAAGAAAGAGCTAAAATGCTAGAGAAAGAAAGAGTTTAGATGCAACAAGAAACAAGAAGCATGATTAGAACTAAAAAGCAACAAGAAATAAGAGTTAAGATGCAACGAAAGACAACAACTAAGAAGCAAAAAATAAGAAGCAATAACAAGTATGAACTAAGAGACAATAAAAGGCAAGGAAAAAAGGCCAAAAGAAGTGGCGGCTAGGGTTTCAAGACCCTAAAAAGTGGCGGCTAGGGTTTTAAAACCCTAAAAAAGTGGTGGCTAGGGTTTCAAAACCCTAAAAAGTGGCGGCTAGGGTTTCAAAATTCTAAAAAAGTGGCGGCTAGGTTTCAAAATCCTAAAAAATAGGTGAGTAGGATTTCAAAATCTTAAACAATGGCTTGTCTAATTTTTTTTTGAATTGCCCGTATTTTTCTTGGGTTGCCCAAAACAAAAAAAATGTCACTACTATGGAAATATGACTGACAATATGACTTAGTGTTCCCCAAACATGTTCCCTATGTTCCCTATGAAATACTTTGGTGTTCCTAATGGTTGTATAGTGTATATTTTGTGAAGTAGAAGGTTCAAAAATCACTGACAGCCATATTTTGCAGTCATATTTTTCCTCAAGGTGTTGACCTTCAAGAATATGACTACAACCAGTCGTCAGTCATCCTCAGTCATATTTTTGCAGTCATAAAATATTCGTTTTTTTGTAGTGATTATAGTTTATTCAAAAGTAAATAGGGGGTCAAAAACTCACTCCGTCACACGTGGGTACCTCAAATGTAGTGAGAGTGACCTCCCCTAGAATCAAATTCATTGATATTCATTTGGTAATATGCACTTATACTACCATTGTGAAAGGTGACAAGCTGATATCTCAATTTTAATTGGAAATTTGGAACTTTAGCAAAGAAATTATGTTGTTTTATGAAAGAAATCATGCCAATCTTAACCTAGAGTGAAATACTAGTAGAAAAGGACTAAACAGTGGTTGCAAAAAAGACTAAATGATTTTGGTAGCATTTTGCACAATACTCTTTATTTTTTGGAGGAGTACTTTAAAATCAGAAAAAAAAAAATTTAAAATTTAAAATATGTCAAATGTATATACCTTTAAAAAGAAAGTACCCTAGGAAGAAAAAGCACAAAAAAAATTCTAAGCAGGAGAATTAGAAAAGTGAAAAATCTCAAAAAAATAGATATAATGACATTTTTATTTTTTTTAAATAGGCATTTTTTTATTTAAATAAATAAAAAATAAGAAAGATAATTTTTAATGAAATTAAAAAATTTTCATTTGGGAGAACTATATGATGAAGAGATTTCACCAAAATAATGGTCTCAAAACCATTTTCAATGTTTAGATGTGCACACGTAAGGAGGCCTACTGGAACGCATGTAGAGGACATTAAATTTTTTTTTTAAATTTTTTTTGGGTATGCACGTGCTCATTTAGTGTAGAAATAGCCCACAAAAATTTAAAGTCTACATCATTATTTTTGGATACTGGATAGTACTAAAAAATCCTAAACTACAAAGTGTGACAAATTAGCTAAATTGAAATTTAATTATAAAAAGTCTTTTCAACTTTTTTGAAATATAAAGAATTTTATTACTTCCAAATCATTGACCTTCAATGAAAATTTCAAGTACATCGGCTTCATTTTCCAAAACTTATAGCTAGTGACAACTTTGTCGCTCCAATTGTGATACAAAATGGGATAGATTTTTCTTTCAATCATCTTAAATTAACTATAATTAATGGATTAAAATTTATAAATTATAATTAAAAAATATTAAAGTAGATTGACATCATTTGATCCCTTTTTTGGTTTCTTTGAGAGTGAATTGAGTTGATAGGGGCCTAGGAGGTGAGCTTCTTTAAAATAATTTTTAGTAAAATTTCCTCAAAGATAAATGGAATTATCATCTAACCCAAGACATTCCATATTTTTTTTAATCTTTGTAGAGTTAATTATTAGTTTTGAAGTTAAAACCACATAGATCACTAAAAGAGTATGCCCTCTGTTCCTCTATTACATTCAATGTTGGCACTAACTAACAAATACAATTGATACATTGAAGAAAGCAAAATGTACCTTTATATTGGAAAATGCTTTTAGAAATTAGTCACTTTATCAACATCCAACCTTAGTGCCATGTCATGCACAAATCCATTCTGACAACATCATATTGTGACAACATCTGACAAACATAAATAAACAACAATCATAATGATGCAACAATAATTTTATAAGTAAATGAGCACTATCATTGTTCTATCCAAATACATAAATAAGATGAAATTCACCTCCAATCAAAATCAATGTGACAAACAAGATGGGAATACACCTTGTACAAAACTCCATTGAGTGGTTGGCAAGACAATGTACAATTTTCAATGCAACTCAAGGCTTCACAATGGCTAGAATACTAACCTCTGGCATCACCTAATAGCTTTGGACTTACAATGTCCATTATGAATAAATGGAACCACACTAGGTGGCCTATGACATGTGTTACAACGACTAAGTGACTCTGAAAGCAATAACATAAATGCAAAAAATACCTACATTACTAATAATACTTGACATTGACAATATCTATAGCAACAAAAAGGAAAAATATATGCTCACATATGACGCATACATAGATGTAATAAATAGCATAGCAATTCCACAAACCACACATTTCATTCTAGCTAAAATATGAGACCGACTAGCATCAATTTGACCCTCAATGTATGGCAATTGACATGGTGCTCAATTACACATGTAGTCTTTTTAGACCATTCCATTACAATTCTTTAAGAGTAACACTCTTGATCAAAGCACCTCATACATTTATAGAATAATATTTCCCATTGTCACATTAACCTTTTAAGGACCGGTCGACCATTCTGTGGTCGATTTGGGTCCTTTTTGGTTTGTAAAGAGAGCATGTCAATGAATTTGATGACGTGGCAAAGGGGACGGGTGTGGGGAACTGGGAAGTGAAGAGTTCAAGACAATAACTAGGCCTTTGAGGTGGCATGTGGCCACAGGGTTGAAAAAACCAAGACAACAAGGGTTGAAATTATACCAAGATTTGCTAAAAATTCCTGCTTTACAATGCACCTTCAACAAAAATTTCAATGCTAAATCCTATGTCATGTGCAACACTTCCATCCGTACGGTTAGATCTCCGATAGCCACTTACATTCAAAAATTTTAAAATTGCTCCCAATTGGCCATACAAAAGATTGCCCACCCCCCAAATCAACCACGGTCCTTAATGGGTTAAGTGTTGTAAGTTCTACCTCTTGCAAGTAGACATAATTCCTTGGGCAAAAAACAATATACCTATAGCCTATAGCCTCTTCTGCAAATAATGACATGATGCAAGGTGTCTCTATTGTGCACAATAGAGAGGGTCTCCAATGCCATTGGCATCACCCTTAGATTGTTCGATACAAGTCCGCTCTTTCTTCATAGACACATGCCCATGTGACTGTCTAGATCATCTATGTTAAACACCACAATATCAACATCTTGCTTGATGGCCATCTATAAAATTGAATGTTGTCTATGCAAAAAATAATAAGGTGAAAAATAAGCTAGAGACGCTTGCTTACTAAATTGATATCTTATGGTTTTCTATAACAACTGCAAGTTCCAATTTTCTTGATGCCCCTTCTTCAAACTATACTTCTAAAGCCCTCTCTTGATAGTTGTACTATTTGCTCCACCAAACCATTTGCCTTGATGTAATGCGGTGATTGATCATCACTTGCTCATAGTTTTAAGGCTTGAAACTCATCAAGAAACTTACATCTTTGGTCTATCAACACCTCAACTAAACTCTTAAAGCAACTCAACATTTGATTCAAAAATGAATAAGTTGCTCTTTTGTTGAACTTGTCTAAGAAGGCCATAAGCTCAATTTACTTCAAAAAGTGCTCAATCATGATTAATATATATTTGTTGTAGACTTGTGGTGCTATGTCATTGGAAATGATCTTGCAAAGTTTGAATTCCATTTATAACCCAATCCAATGATTGGAACTAGTTTTAACTCCTAAAAGATGAAGGCCTCTTTTCTGCCCCAAAACACTCAAAACTGCCATTTCTATAGCAAAGAGTACAAAAATTTGAATTTTTTTTTCCATATCTAACTTTAGGATCTTATACCTAATTAGTATGAGAATATGTATAAAAAATTTCAGAATTTTATATTGCACAGATTGCAAGATATCTTTGTTTAAAGTGAAAAAAAAAAAGTTTTTCAGCACATTGCAGGACTAGATTTTTTTACTTTTAACATTTTTAACTTAAATTTTTTGCACTACAGAGTTTTGAGCTTTAAATATTTATAATGGAAAATTGAGTTGAGAGTCTAGGAAAAAAGACAAAATTCAAAAAACTTAATGTTCATTCATCAAAAAATTGTTAAGTAGAAGTAGGTACGAGACAAAAGGAAAATCTAAAATATTAATATCTTTTAGATGGATTTAAATGCACTAATCCCAATGGTGAGATTGTTCTAAAAAGAAAACTAAGCCACGTATGACTTCTGTTTTTGAAAAATTGCAAAAATTGCATTCAAAAATGAATCCTACAAGTTATTTTTTTCAAGAAGATGCTCTAATTGCTCAAAAAACAAGATTGTCCATAACTTTCTCATAACAAATCCAAATGAAATGAATAAAAGCTTACCAGATATAAACAAATATAATCTATGAAAATAAAATTAAAATAAAATTAAATCAAATTTTTGCAAATCTTTTTTTGCTGGCCACTCTCCCCTGTTTTGAGCTTTTGGGGGCATAACTTTTGTTCTTGGGCAACGATTGAAAAAAAATTATATTCCCCAAAAGATATTCAATTTTTCTATCTTCAAAAAAAATTTCAAAAAAGCAAGACAAAAATTTAGCCCATAGGTACCTGCCCAAAATCTCATTTGTCCCCCAATCCTCCAAAGTGTCCCCAATCCTCTAGGGGTTAATTGAGGCATTGGGGTTTTAATGTTATTTGCATTTGATCACACATTGTGCAATTGCATACCAATTGTTAAGCTTTCATTTGCATGCCTCTCCACGAATAGTACATTTACAACAAGCTATGAGTCCTTGACACTCCAAACTCCAAAGTGTCCCTAATCCTTGTGCACATGTAAAATTAGCTTCATCCTTTCATGAGGCACTAGAAGCACCTTCTTCACACCATCCAAATATATTCAAAGCGAGTGAGCCCCTTTTCGTACAAACTTCTTACTTTATCCCGTAAAGGCCCGTTTATCCCCTCGGGGGACAATTTGGGTCCGGGTAGGTTCTTGTGACCTCAATTTGTAGAGAATTTTTTTGGAATTTTTTGAGGTTGTGCGATTCTGCGAGAGCTTTGTGGATATATAATTTTTATTTCAATTGGTGCCCGAGAGAAAAAGTTATGCCAAAAATAGGGTTTGGCGGGTAGCACAAAAAAATCACAAAAAGTCAAAATAAATTTTTTAAATATTTTTTTCAAAATCTATGTCTTTTTGTCTACATTTGAAGCTTTGATTCATTCTATTTGGACTAATAATGAAAAAGTTATGGACAATCTTAGTTTTTCAGGCAATCTAAGCATCTTCTTGAAAAAATAACTTTTAGGATTCATTTTTGAATGCAATTTTTACAATTTTCAGAATAAAATTGTTAGACAAGGTTGAATTTGCTTCCTAGAACAATCTCACCGATTATGGTATTTCAATTTTGTCTTAGAGCTATTAACGATTTAGTTATTCCTTCAATCTTGAACCTACTTCTACTTAACAATTTTTTAATGAGTAAAAATTTAGTGTTTTTTTCTTGAATTTTTTTTCCTAGATTCTCAACTGAAGTATTCAATATATAAACTTAGAAAATCAAAATCAACAATACAAAAAATTTGAGTTAAATAGGTTCAAAGCCCCAAAATCTAGTCAAGTAAGGTGCAAAAAAACTTGTTTTCTTCACTTTGAATGCAAATATCTTGCAATCTATTTGGTAAAAGTTTCTGAAATTTCTTGCACACATTCTCATACTAGTCTAGTATAAGATCCTATGGTTAGATATGCAAAAAAAAAAAAAAAATTTATATTTTTTTGCTCTTTGCAATAGAAGTGGCAGTTTTGAGTGTGTTTTGATGGAGAAAAGGCCTCGGGGCTTTAGGGGTTATTGCAGGTCTTTCTCCTTGGCGGATAAAAATATCCTTAGCACCCTCAAACTCTTCACCACCCTCCACATCCATTGTAGCCAGAATGACTTTTTTGGTGATGTCTCTAGTTATTGCCATCATACTCAAAAATTTAGTATAATGTCACCTGATAATGTATTATCCACCTCTTCCACGTACCATCTAGACTCCAAAGAGTCCACTTGAATCTCAATTGAGTTGCAGTTCAAGTCATCACCATCCATATTCACTAAACTTGCACAGTGCATGACCTTGAAGTTGTATACCATTAGCATAAGAACCCATTGCCCATTGTGTAAGCTTCTTTGTAAGCTTGTTAGATCCCATCAAGGTTGACCATTCCTTGTCAACGTGGTCAATGGTTTTGCAATTGTACTAAACTTCATCACAACTTTTTGATAATAATTATACAACCCCAAGAACGAGAATAATCTACTTACTTAACCAACTAGTTATCAGTCAATAATTAACAATAATCTGCAATAGCCTTAAAATAGACATCATCACCTCAACTTTCCTAGCCACTACATCTAAGCCTTTGGAACATATAATGTGGCCCAAATACTTCAAATGGTCATAATAAAACTTGCATTTACTTGGATGCAGTTTCAATCCGTGAAGCTTTAGTCCAGCAAACATTTCCTTCAAGTGTGCTTGATGTTGCTTCTAATGTTGTGATGCGGGCCACTAGTTGAAGTAAACATCTTTGTATGTTAAAAGATGTATTTAGTGTTGAGAGTTCTTATTAGTTGTTGATTGATAAGTAGTTGGCGAATTAATAGTTGATATTATGATTTGGAGAGGTTAGAGTTTGCTAATGGCTAGCCTCCCAGGTTTATGGTTGGCTACTTAAAAATAAGGGCTAGTACCTTGTTTTTCTTGACTCTTGAAGGGCTACGAAGTGGGATGCATTTAAGTGTTAAGTTGTATGTTTGTTGATGATTCATTATTGAAGGAAGCATTGATTTGAGGAGTTTGTGTTTGTATTTTGATAAAGTATTGGATCAAGGAAAAAATTTGGGTCTAAGTTTTTAGATAGTTGATTTATTATGAAACAAATTTTAGATCTAGATTTATTATAGAAAATGATATATGAGGCTTCATAGTGGAGGTGTTTAGAATCTAAGGTAACCAAAAAGGGTGTATTTAGAAGCTTCAATCTTATTGAATTTTTTTAAAAGTGATTATGAAACTTGGAAATTATTACTTTTAAACTTATTGACTACATTGTCTCAAAAACTTAGCTACAATGAATATGAGACCTACTAGTTATGCACAAAATACAATTAGAATATGGAGGCCATGACTTGGCACATAATTAGTAGCAGGAAAATGTCCTTTAAAGTTGAACAATATCTTAAATTTGAGTGTAAATTAGAATATGAACATTTGACCTGCTAATCTAAATTGTAGAGAAGTTTCAAGACATTTGAAGTGACTCACATCATTTATACTAGGTCAAAGCTAGCTATGGTCTAGTTTATTGTGAAAATTATATGATAGGTATTTGGGAAAAGGAAATTTGTAATAGGTTTACGATTATTTAGGGAGGTTAAGAGTATAAATAAATTATATGCAAAGCGTTTCATTAGCAAAGGCCTTATGCTATTTCAAACCTATTCATACAATTTTATGACAATGCAACCATTTTCACAGCACTACACGTGAGAATTTACGGAGGCAATTTATACAATGCAAATGATGGTTGTGACCAAAATAAATGAGCCCTCTCACCAAACCATAAAACATGCATAATATGACACAAAATGGTTTTGTTCACCAAATCCCATGGCTTCCTAGTTGATTCTCATTTTTCTCGAGTTTTGGATTTTCACCCAACTAGGGTCCATTCCTACATTCAAAATTGCTTTATATCATGTATAGTTTTTTTTAGCTTGGAGGGCACTTGGAACTCCAACAGTCAAAAACACTCTAAAAAACATTCCAGAAATTTATTTTTAAGTTAATTAATTGTATTTTTCTACTACATTCACAATTATCTATATAATGGCATCTTTTCAAAGCTTTGGGGGGCATATTATATATTTTGTATATGATTTGCCTCTAGATTTTTATATTTTGGGGGATATTTTGATGACCACGAACAATTAAATGGTCCCTATTTTTACCTAATTCCTTAACCCCTAAAATTTTTTGACTATGTTTTAAAAAAAAAAATGCTCCAAAATTGCCATTTTTAATACAAGTACCAAATTTTAGAAAAAACAACAATTTGGGGGTGAAAGCATGCTACAGCCTACCACTTTTGATGTCATGGTGTCACATTTGAGGAACTAATTTATTTTAAGTGTACATAAATGAAGAGAATTACATGCATAAATTTGGTGTGATGATTGACATTACAAACGTATTCTAGGGTCCAAGCGCATTTTTCAATTTGTACTCAATACCTAGTTTTATTCACTAATATACATGTTTTATTTTATTTTTTATTTTTATTTTAATATTTTTAATTGGTTGGAGGAAGAAACTAGCAAGATTTTACAGGCGGGCCTAATTTTTTTATTATTTAATTCCTTCTACAAGATATATTGTGGAATTGAACAATAAAATGAATTAAACAATATGATAAATAAAAACAAACAAAATTCTTGAAAAATTAACTTCGAGACAAATTAAACAATATAAAAATTTGGCCCACCTGTAGAATCTTGTTAGCTTTCTTCACCAAGGATCCAAAGTGTAAAAAACTTTATTTATATTTTTTTATTAAATGTGCCAAAGCAGGTAGGCCTAGCATAATTTTCCCTTTTGGACAAATGTAACCATAGGATCTTCATTTGAGAAGATGTGGAAAAAATTTCAGAAAATTCCACTGCATAGATTGCAAGATATCAGTGTTTGAAGTGACAAAAATCCTTTTTTTGCCCCTGCGAAAATATAGGCAGTTGCACTTCACAAGGTCAGAGCTTTATGAAAAAATTCCAAAATGGTTGTAAGTCTTTGGATTCATTCTTCAAGGCAAGTTGTTTACATGCTTGAAAATGTTTAGATCATTTGGAATTGTACAACATACATGAAAAAAATAGTAAGTAGAAAGAGGAAGAGAACAATTCAAAATACCAATTGTTAACCATTTATTTATGGAATAGAAAAATGCCAATTCCAACGGTTGTAATGTTATAATAAACAATCCAAACCTTATTTTTTAACTTTTTTCAAAAATATTAAAAATTGAGTAAAATAAAGGACTTCAAAATTTATTCTAGAATAGAGATTTCATAACTACTTGTAAACTATCCACAACTAAAACTCCTTATAACTTTCATCTCATTAATTTTAATAGAATGATTCAAATTTTTCCATATATATAGAAATCTAAAAAAACAATTTCAAATTTTTATTTTTCAAAAAAAGTGATTTTTAAAGAAGTTTTTTTTGCTGCCTAAGTTGCTTGCCGAGCAATGAAAACTACATTTCATTCAATAACTTTTTGACCATGTATTCAAAAGTGATAAAAATTGTTGTGCCTTAAAACTACTCTTTGGGCACATGTACATTATGTGAAAATTTTGAAGAAAAAAATAAAGATTCCTTTAGTAGTGAGCTACCTAAAATTGTTATGTTGTTAGAAAACGCTTTTAGATTTGGTCCTGTAGGGATTTAGGGGTTCTTTAGGGGTTAAAGACAAAGACACAACACGTGAACAAAACACATCATTTACTCCACAAAATTTCAAGAACTTACCATACATTGTTGCTGTTACTTTGCTATATGTTTTATACATGGAATCCATAGTTCATAAACCTAGGTTCAAGCAAAGAGAAAAAACAAAAACATAAGAGTGCAACAAAGAGAACTAAGCACAAAATACAACACAGATAGAAAGCAAAAACTCATACTTGTATATATGTTTTATACGATGGAATCTTGAAATCATAGATTCAAATAAGCAAAGACAAAAAACAAATACAAAACAATGCAACAAAGAGAACTAAACATAGAATAGACTAGAGACAAACCTAAACACTAAACAAAAGAAAAACAAAAATGAAAAGACATGAAGTAGAAACTAGCAACATTAACATTCATAAACAATTGTGGTCAACGACATCAACAACAATTTCAATCACTAGAACCCAATGACATTTTGATATACTTAGCTATAGAAAAGGTTCCTATACAAGGAAGTTAGTGAAGCCCCCCCAAAAGTAAAAGCAAATTAGATTCTACATGTAAAGAAGACTATAGCTAAAAAAAATGAAAAACTAAAATTAAACCAACTTGTCCAGAAGATAGACATGTGCAAAGTCCCCGTCAAAACAAACAAACAAAACTGAAGTGCAAACCCTTAAGCATGTATGATGCACCCATGACAATATTCATCCAATACAATTGTAAATATATAAAGTTCATGGTTGCCTTCAACATGTTGCCTATACTACATAGGAATGCACAACTTTTGCATATACTACATCAACAATTAGGAAAAAAATGCACCAAGCTAAGAGGCTAAATAACCCGTTCAAACTTGTTACTTGCGGGCTAAAAGGATCACCTACAAAAGTGAAGAGCTTGCCAATTTGATCCATGTTCGACAAAAACCTCAGAAGGTACCCAATCACAACACAAAATCTCCTGGAGCTCCTCCAATTTGCCAACGCTTAGATTTGAAAGGGAGGAAATGTGGAGATGATTCGATATCAATGCCTAAAACTGCCACAATTTTGAGAAAAAACCCACGTTGTGGTCAAATTGGTCTAGCACAAACGCATTGCCATTGAATCTGCACATATAGGACCCTACACCCTAAATTGAAGGAAAAGAATCCTCGTCTTAAATCAATAGTTCAAAAAATAAAAATAAAAATAAAAATCTTAAATCTTCACTCTAATGCAAAGATCAACCCATATGTGAACAAATGTCTACATAGCTTACTTGTAACTAAAGCACATACCTCATAGAAAATCCTAAACTAAAGACCTAGATATATATCTGCAGCTTATGGAAAAAAACCTAAACCAAAATGTGAGCATTCATGGGAGAATGCCACATTTAACTACTTCTGGACTTTAGCGGGAATTCTGGACTTTGTGAAGGTTTAGGGCATCGTAGGATATCCTGATCTTATGTAAACTGAGGCCACAATGCCTTTTGATGGAGGCTTAAACTGCCTTAGGATGTGGAGTCATCGGGAGATTGTTGATGCAGTGGAATTGTATCCCTTTTGGATTTAAAGTGTAGGAACAAATTGATGCATTCGTATTTAGGGTTGGCTTTAAATATGCGACATTACAGATCGGGAGATGTCACGACATATTTTGCAGAGCATTACCCAAGAAGAAAGATGTGATGAGGCAAAACATTCATGCAGTTACGGACATTTGATAAGTTGTAATAACAGTGAAATACAAAAGGTGGATTCACCAATTCATAATCATCTTTTACTTTTGGGTGAAACGAATAGGGCAAACCCACTACTTGAAAACACAATACAAAACAGCCAAAGCAATGACTTTGCACAACCCAAGTGATAACAAGCGAAAAGGACTTTATAATCATTTGGATGCAACAAATACGTGCCATTCAAATCAAATGGGTGCCAATCAAATAAGTGCCACTAGTTCCATGTGAACTTATGCTTATTTTTGGGCCCACGACCAATCAAAGCGCGGTCCTATAACGTGCGCACATTGCCAATCTGAAGTATCTACATCATCCCTCACATGCAACGCCGGTTGAAGTAAATGCGGACGTGCCCAATTCAGAGGATCGAGAACAAGCATTACGACAGTGTCATTCAAGAGTACCCTGCGCGTCCGAGGATTACTTGAAAGAGTCCTCAGTAGTGCATGACGCCGCGGATATAGTTGGTTCTTGCGTGGATTGTCGGATCCAGAAAAGAAAAGGAACCTTGAAAGAATCTCCAGCGGTAGAATACGTCGAAGGAGAACAGCTAATGTCGAAGGTTGCACTGCCGCCCACAAGCCACAGTGAGTTTCTTCAACAAGATATCGCAGAAGATCGTGGAAGCTAGCCCGTATTTGTATATTCTGTGGAAGATCCTCCACACCGCCCTTAACGCAGAGATCCCCAGTCAGTACAAGGAGCATCGCCTTCTACAAAGACCAAGTACATCTCAGCACATAGAAATGATGTAAAGACAGAAGAGGACGTCGAATGATCGTGAGATATCACGATCAATATGCATTACTACAGAACTGCGTACCGAATAGAACTGGCGGATTAGAAAAGAGAACATCAAGTGAAAATCTCATTTGCAGATGAGCTTAGGAAAGTTAATATTACGTGTAGAATGTGACTGCAGTCCAAAAATGCAAGACTTGTGAGGCATGCAGATAAATGATTCTTTTAAACACAGAAAGTGGAATTAGGCATAAATAATATGAGATCCAAAAATTAATACAAAAGAAAAGAAGGATCTGCATTACATTGCAGCGAAAGAATTGCAAAGTTCAAAGTATCCATTAGAGGCAAAGTCACACGACCATGAGATCTCTCGATCAAGCCATAGAGACAAGATTACGTAAACAAATTCAACTCAAGACTTCAACGGTTTTAGGGTGAAGTCTTGCTGACAATAGGAGGAACACGCCCAACAAATTGCAGAAGCACAACTACAACTATCATCCCCTATTACATAAACCAAAACGGAGGACATTACGGGGACGAAAGACGCACAACTGTTTGTACTATCGGACATGTACATGGTGATCCATTAAATTCCTTGGACGGCAAGAGGGAAGATCGTGCGATCTCCTGATTGAACTAAGCAGTTGAACATTATGAGGCCCACACTAATAAAATCTACTGAAGATACCGCTTCCCAGCATTCCCCCATCTTTGCGAGACATGATGGGACCTTACCATCGTCTTCAGACGTGATGGAGATTGCTGGAGTGTAGGTCCCCCACTCTGCTCCTTCACTTAGTCTTCATGTTTCTCTTTGCTCCATTCTCTTCATTTATCTCTTTACTTGCTTTAATTTCTTAATGCCATATGTCATGGCTTCAATCTTGCTTACCATTCTAAATGCAATGATCCATCAGTTGTTTCGGAGAAACAGAAATAAAATACTTCAGAGTTAAATACAATTTCATTATCCCCAGCAACATGATATGCGATTTAACAAAAAGAAGAAGAGAGACTGACATTGTGCACAATGAGTACGACAACACATGTCAGTTAAAATCGCCCCTACAGTCCATCGTGAGATCTCACGACAGGAAATGAACTTGCATACTATACAAACACATCTTAGTATATTCACGCACGACGATAATTATGGAGGTCAAAATTATCCAATTGAAATCATAACTCTAACTCACAAATGGATTTCACATATAACCATACAATAATATTTACAATGTGCCTTACAAAATGAGTAAAATTTAAAATGACTCTTAAGAAATGGGAAAGTCAAGTATTTAAAAAATGCATTTACAAAATTCACAGTGAGTTCAAGAGTATTAAACAATAAATAATGAAGTATGATAGAATGAGATCGTGATATCTCCGGATCCAGTCCCACGCAGAAGATATAGACGACATCTAAGTTACACCCTTCAATATGTCACACCCTGGTCTGGTCAACGGGATCTCCGGATGCTGACCATGAGGAAGCGGGTGGGCTCTAACATACGCTGGGACAGCTTCCTGTGACTTGAAAAGTTGGTTGAGATAAGGAAACAGCTTCCCCATTAAGTAATCATCTCTCATGTCACCATCCCAAGTTGTGGGGAAGATGGCGCTATGACAGTCATTCTGGAGGTTCTTTAATGGGTCGTCATCGATGAGTAGAAGATTTTCCTGTGTCGGCAAATTCAGCTTACGGGTGAAGTGTGACAGATCCTTTAGAAAGTAAGGCCTGTCCGGACAACGACGGTCTCTGTAAGACGAGAGTGTGCAGTCCTCCTGCATGAGAACAGGCACATCCTTCGGCTTCACAACCGCCCCGGACAGCATCTGGTTCAAAGCGAATGTCACATTTTGTTTTGTCATACTGCTCTAGAATGCGAGCTTAACAGTCCTATGCACCCAGTCCAGGAAGTGTGGGCAACTCGGTCGCACAGCATAGCGACGTCTATTACGATCATTGAAAGTCTTGTGAACTAGAACTCCATTCAGGTCAAAGATCACAAAATACGGCCGCGGTTCTACCTTATTCAACGGCTTCCGCACCTCTTCACGAGAGACTTCGGTGACTCGACAACCTGCTGAAAATCCGACAAACAGCGTGTTAGAGTCGAGTTAAGAATCCGTTCTCAAGTATAAGCATTATAAAAATTGGTTAACTTCTTACCTAGAATCCGGGGTCGGATGTATTTTTGGGGAGACCCTTCTTTGCTCTTGTCGACACCCTGAAATGCTTTCTTGCCCTCATCACCGTCCCGTTGCCGATTTCCTATCTTGTCCTGAACCATTGGCCCTTTTCCCCTCTCGTCGCCGCGATTTTCCTCTTTCCCCCTATCGTCGCCAAAAATTGGCCCCTTCCCCTCTTCCATGTCGTCGTTGCTCTCTTGCTCTTCCTCATCGCCTTCCTCGTTGAATAGTTGATCCATTGGATCCCCTCCTTCCAGTCCTGCAAGCGGCCCATTCTGAAATGCCCAGTTAAACAATGGTTTGTACAGGAATCGGTGCACTTGCCTTACGGCTTGTGTATGCTGTTTCTTCTTTTGAAGGTCAATAGGATCCTTAGGGTCGATGATTCCGAACGCAATTAAATCATGACTCGGAGATTCAGCAAGTGATTTGACCGCATCCACGACGCACAATTTCATTATGTCTGCGGCCTCATATGGTAAGGCCTCCAGCACTTCTTCGTTAATTCCCTCACCGTTTCCAGGAGCCACTTCACTTGACACCTCCAGTGCAACAGTGGAGGCGACAGAAGCAATATCCACAGTCACCTTCGCTCTAAATCTCGGACTCATGGGTACCAAGTCAACGAGGGTGTCCTCCTGTTCGTCCACCGTTATTCCCATGAGTAGGAGACCTCACGAAGCGACCATCGTGATATCCCCCGATATAGAAGTTCCTAACCCTACCAGATGTCCGTCAATATCCTCGCCTGCTGCTTGATCAACCTGCGCCATGACGACCTCCGTTTCCTGGACGATCAGGGGATCCCACGATGCCTGTGTGCCCGCCCCAACCCCCTTATCACGGTTTCCAGAGCCTGGTGTAGGGGCATCTGTCGCGGGAACCTCCAATTCAAGTCTGCTGGCATCAATCCCCGTGAGGTCTCCACCAAGAGTAAGCTCTGGGCACCCTTCAGTTGATTGGCGGCCGGTGCTTTCATCTGAGCTTTCTAGACCCTTCATTATGTCCAACACAGTCCTTGTGTTCATCGTGGGATCCCCTGATGGACCTGGAATTCTTCTGACCTCCGTCTGATTCATCCCTTGGGCAGGTTCTATCCCATCGGGCAAATTCCTGATAACTCCATCGCCGCTAGTTGTCTGCGGCACCTCCTCGTCGGGAACGCCTAAATCGACAGTCTCAAGAGTTGACGGCGGGCAAGCACATGTCAAAAGTATGCCTGCCGCGTGTGATGCTTCGGGATTCACAATCCCAGTTGACATCTGCGGATCTTGTTCCCCCTCGGCGACGTCCCTGTTCGGATTCGCTTTGGGACTGACCACCTTCCGCGTCTGTACTGCGGCTGCACTACCTTGCCGTCGTCGCTTCGCAGCCTTCTTCCCAGCAGTATTTCTTCCACAGCCAAGATACTTGGCCAGATTACTTCCAGTCTTCCTTCTGGATGTCCTTGGGTTCTCGAGCGGAGACCCTGTAACCTCATTGCCTGTTGAACAGTCGGACAGGAAATGCACTTGTCGTCCAGCTCCTTCCGGCTGAGGAGCTTTCTGTGGCTACTTGGCTACATCTCCCAACCGACTTGGTGCTGGCGGTTCAGAATGATGCTCCTGTTGCTCGACCATATTGCTTGGACCTGTTGGAGGCGACTGAACATTGGGGTCAGTGACGTTTATGTCCTCCGACCGTCCTGCAGGAGTTCTTGAAGGTGCATCTTCCTCTTGCGTCGAATCCAAAAACAAATCACTTGGACATTTAGAATCCCAATCAAACACCAGAAATCACTAATGTGAGCTTCCCAAGATCAGGGGATCTCACGATGGTTCAGCAATTAACGCACATTAACCTTGTTGTGATCAATCAACCTTGTTCCTGTACGTTGCTGGGATTTGTCGATGACCTCATTTACTATATTGTCCTCATGCTTGTCATGGGAATCTAGAGGATTGGATGGGTTGATTTCGTCATTATCAGCCTCCATGTCCGGTTGATCCTCGGCCTCGCCGATGCCTTCTGGAACTGGAGGAGCTGCCGCGGGTGCTTCCTTGTCGTCCCAAATCTGTTTGGCGACGACCTCACTTGCCATCACAGCTTCAGCGGAATGCACTACCTCCAGCACTTGAACACCTCCTAAATTCTGAAATACACCAATCAGTTGTTAGTGTGCCTGGAACTGGCAGGACCAAAACATTGCGTTGCTCGAAATGAAAGGAAGATTGTGGAGCCCAAGACCTTACCAATCCCAGGTAGGTGAACTCGGGACCGCCGTTGACATTCACGAGGACAAGGTCGGTGTATGCGAGTCCTTTGAATATCTCCTCCGCCGTCTTGATCTTTAGGTACGGCACATGCGGTCGTCGCCAATACGGGTGGACATCCTTCATGTCTTGCGATCTGTAAGTCTGCTTCAGATCAGTTAGTCCAGGGAAGTAGGCTTTGAAGGAACTGTGCTTGGTTCTGTGAGGGATGTGCTCGAAGATGAAGACGAGAAACACGTTGAACCCCTCCCCGGCCGGTGACATAGGGAAGAAGTCGTCCGGCCTAGCCATGTAAGTCACAACGTGCCAGTCCCACAACCTTGCTCTCATCTGCTCATCTCTTTTCTCAAGATAACCCGTAATAGTGTGGAATCCCTCAGCATCTGTGATGAAGACGGCGCCAGCCTGCGGTAAGACAGTCTTGTCCTTAGGGTCGTAGAACTCCAAAGCATTGAAGAGTCTGTTCAGTTTTCCAAACTCCAACATCTTCGTACGGGATCCATAGGGTGCCTCCTCAAACATGAACCAGATGTAAAGGTGACGCTTCTTCTTTCCCCGCCATGCCTTGACGTCTAGGGCCGACAAAGTTTTGCTGATATCCCAGATTCTCTCGTCCATCATTTTGCACAGATAGTGCTTCGAGAAATCCTGTACATGCGCCTGTGTCACTTCATCCTCCACAGCGGACTTGAAGAACGACTCCCATATATTAATGACGAATTCGAGGAGGTCCTTTGGGTCAAACGTCTTGTTCAATCCCTTTGTCCTGCCTTCCAGCCACTTCTTCCCAGCAGGGACTTCCATGGCCTTGTTCACCCACAAATCTAATTCGTCGCTTCCGATGTCCTTCTCGGTTGCGAAGTTCTCCCAAGTGGATTCCGGATATGGTACATACTCCATCTTCCTCATGGGCAACAATTGATTCTTGTAGTGTGCCAAGAGCTTGTTCTTCATGGCCCTCACCAGCCTCAATCTTGCACCAGCGGTATTGAGAGGGATGATTTTGAAATTTTGCTGGCCACTCTTCTGACTTGTCATCCTCGAACTCTTTACACAGAGGATGTTGGCTTCCACTTGATCCGCAAGGTAGTTTATGTCCTCTGATCGAAGTCCATAGAGCGTCTTGAAGTGGTTCTGCGTTAGGGGTTTTTGCTCCTGCTTCCCGCATACATCGACCAGGCCCGTTCCATCGGGAAGATATCCTTTCATGAATTTCTCCTCAATGTCGATCCACCTCTTTACGTCGGCGTCGTCCTCCAGGAAGAGCATGGGTATTCGCAGTTCCGACATATCAACAGTCTTAACACCCACAAAGATTGTCACCAAGCACGGATGAAATGCCTACACAACAGAGTCAAAGTGAGTACCCAATGATCAGGTTTACACCATGAATGGAATATGAAGTCGTGAGATCCGACGATCATCGATAGTTACAGTAAAATAAATCGGCATAGCGTCAGTTGTGTGGGATAGACTAGAAAACCATCAGGAGAATATTACAATGACGGCATTGTGAAGGAAATGGAAGTAGAACACAAACATGGACATCGTGGGATCACATGATTGATATTCCGATAGTTGATCCGAAAAGTCAAGAACAGGAATCCACAATACAATTCCTAGAAATGAAGCCAGAAACCAAATCACACAGACCTTATTTCTGTCCACAGAGGATTTGAGAATGCTTTGCCGGAGCAATGGTGGAACCCACAGTGATTTCATTACAATTTCGTCTGCTTATGTTTGTAAGTACAAGTCGATCATGGGATCCCACGATGACTACTAAGTGTTCCATTGAGATGTAGAGTCAACATAAATATAAATTGGAATCTTACATTATATTCTTGCGTGTGAGTTCTCCCCATTATGGCGGGCTGCGGACTTCCCATACTGCGCCATTTCGTTCTTGCGTACAAGAGCTGCTTGGTGAAATTCATCTCCTTCTGTTCACCAGCGAGATTCTGGTTCAGTGCCCGCGAGAAGTGCAGTAGGTCTCCGTGGTTGACCTTGGGTGTCCAGACTGGAATGATGTAGAACGTAGACGCGAGCTTTTTGTCGACCTCGGGAATTTCCTTAGCATCAATCAGGTTCTTGAAGGCCTTGACAGTGTGCTGTCCCCCAATAATGAAGTATTGCGTCTTCGGGTCTTCAAAGATTTCTGGTTTTGGTGGTGTCTTCTCGTAGTGCGTCACCATGCCATTTGGACCGTATGGGCCAACTTTAAGTGGGAGGACTATAATCACTCTGCTCTTTGAGTCATACTCTAGCGTGATACATGCCTTCCTCGTGATTCTGTCCAGCCGTTTAGGATCGATGGCCCTGTATACGAGCAGTGCTTTTGATGCCTCGTGCAGGCACTTCATGTTCACGCGGATCAGCTCTTCATTTTTGTCACAAAGGGCTTTTCTTCCCCATTTGTAGAGGCCACTGAAGGATTTCTCGTACAATGTCTTCATTGCCATCATTTGCTCCGGTCGCATCTTCTTGATCTCTGCTTCCCCTAGAGCGACAACCTCGTGCAGCAAAAGCGGAGTCTCAGCTTTCTTCCTCTTTCCGGCTGAACCCTGTCCGACATCATCGTCATCGCCTGGAGCTCCAACCACTGACTTCCTCTTCTTGGTCTTCTTGGCCGGTGACGGCGTGGGAGCATCCTCTTCGACTGCCTTGGAGGCAGCACTCGATTCAGCCAAATATTCCTGAATGATATCCCATTGATTCTTCATTTCTTGAGGCTTCCAAGAAGGCTTCGCGAGGTCCTTGCACATCAAATGCGCCTTGGCTGTCATGGTCTCACAGAGTCCCATGTTCATCGTCTCGTAGTCGAGGATGAAGCCGTAGGTAATGGACTCAGTGGATAGGGGTACCTTCTCTTCTATGACAAGAAGCGCTGTTTTGTTGTCAAGTCCTTGCACTTCCACGACCTTGAGACCGCCTGTTCCATGTCCCTTGCCGTTGTTCAGGATAGAGGGAAGAATCAAAGCTGATCCATCACTCTCAACCTTCCAGACCAGGCCCCATTCCGTAACGCTTTGGTCACATCGGAATATAGCTCCAGGTTTATGTGGACCCTTGTACTTGAAGTCGCGGATCCAGGAGTTGACAAAGTGACTAAGCTTCCTCGGTGAACACTCTTCCGGACCGTCATCGAATTGATGTTCTCTGCAGCATTGTAGACAGTGATGTTAGTGAGGGAGATGGAAAATCAATAGTCTTGCAATGCTAATTCTCTCTATATGCTTGTATTACAAGCACGATCGTGGGATATCACGATTGTTGATTTTATGACATTTCCTTGAGACGTAAGACATCTGTGATTCATTCTAGTTAGCAGTCGTTATGACGCCTACTCCTTGCTTTGGGACAAAATAGAACGGGATATCGCCTAACTAACTGGACGGTGGAGTGTAGGGCTATCACGAGAGCTTCTAGATCGTAGGATATCACGATGGCATAGACATCGTAGGAAATCACGATGACCTCTGAAGTATGTCGGTCATGCTTTTGGGATAGTTCACGGCCGCCTTCTATTAATGATTTTCACAGGGTATTGTCTACATCGATCATGAGATCCCACGATGAGTAATCTTTGAGGCCTATTCACCTGTTCGTCTGTGTTCGATGAGGCGGCACACAATGATGCATCGTGATGTCCCACGATGTCGGATTTCGTTCCTTCCTCATTTGTACTTGAGGTTTGGTTCGCATTTCCTTGGAGTCTCTACGACATTCATCGGGGGATCCCACGATGTGGAGTATTCTACTCCAGCGAGAACGGTCCTTGGGACATAATTAGGCTCTTCCATGAGCCTTAATCGTGGGATCCCACGATGGACAGTCTTCTAATATCTTGAAATTATAACCTATCGTGATATCTCACAATGATTTTCAGTGCCAACTGACTAAGAAATGGCGCATCGTGGGATCCCACGATGCACGGGTTTAGGGGTTCAAAGCACGGTAATAAGGTGGGATACTTATTACTGTGTATTGTTCTACTGATTTGCACTACCGTAACTCTCGACAGGGTTTGTAACAAAGAGTAAAGAGAGTGCAGAGTACCCTAAATCACAGGACAACAACAACAGCCTTCACCCTAGTTTTAATTGCACTGTTCTAAAGCTTCGCATTGCATGCACGTAAAGGAAATGAGGTTTGCATTTAGAAACTTACGGGGCGTTCCAATCTACTTGACCTATTGTATGCAAAGCTGAAGTCCCTGCCATCGTACCGACAGCTTGCCCGAGTCCGGAATGCAATACAACTGTACAAAATTCGACGGATGCCAAAAAAAAGTCATACAATCCAATCAGTACAACAGAATGTGAAGACTAGTTTCGACAACAAAACAATATTTTCCAGATGCATTGGACTATCTTACTGCCATTCAAGCCTGATCACATTCAGCACAAAACTAGAAATTGCAACCTTGAACGACGACACATTCAGGCCAATTGAAACCGAAAAGTCACGATACTAGGAAATTAATGCAGAACATGCCTAGTATCGATTTCAAAACAAGCAATGCCATGACTGTCTTACTACATGCATCATTCGAGAACTGAGAACATTCAAAATAATAATGTAAATGGGGGATTTCAGTCGGGAAGGGATGCAAGCTGGAAAGTGGAAAGGATAATTAGGAGCTCGAGTATAATTATGAAGACTGTCTAACGCCGCGCACTTGAATCGGTAGTTCTCTCCCTCTAGAAATGAAGCCAGTCTGTACAAATGGAAATAAAAAACTCAAACAATGAACGTCGGCGGAAGAATGTCCAGGAAACTCACCTCTGGAGTCAAGTTCGCGCACACTTTCGCCACAACAAATCCGGTGCGCAGCACACGAAACGTCTCCTTCGGCAAATGCTTGGCCGCCAACTTCCACCACCTTGCACGCCCGTCTTCACTAGCAAATGCTGGGTCGCCAAAACGAGGAATCTCACGCGTTCGTCTCCACCAGCGACAGCTCCCACCCACAGACTGGAAACGGAATTCGATCGCCTCCCTCCCCTCCGTAAATGACGACGCCCCATGCGCAACCGCCTTCAATGCTCCGCCAACAACTCCTGGACACTCACGGCGTCAAACACAATCAAACTCGCGGCGTCAAGCACAATCAAACTCGCCCCGTCAAGCACAATTGAAATCGCGGCGTCAAACACTCATGAATCGGTCAAGTTTGCGCACACTCCGCAGCGGAACACAAGCTCTGCAGGGAATACAAAAGGGAACTCTCCAGCTGCACACGACATCGGGTGAAGGGGGAGAGCACTCGATATCGTGTGCACTGGGGAAGGAAAACCCAGCTCCCCCTGTCGACGTGGCGCTATCAGGGGAACACTGGAGCTGCAAATTCCGCTGTCCCTCAATTCAGCGGAATTGAAGGACAGCAGAATTGGATTGGTAGAGGGACAGCGGAACACTGGAGCTGCAAATTTCCACTTACAAAGTCAAGAGCCCCACGCCCTCCCTCCTTGTGGTCGGAGCAGCGCGGAATTCGAGAGTTCATTCCACTTCCAAAGTGTAAAACCGCACGTACTCCACGTCTTGATTGCGGCTCGGCAATCTAGAACGCATCCAACCAACATTTGAAAAAAATGAACGCTTGAAAATTTGAAAACTCACGGCGAGAATCCACAGCTCTTGAATTCCAGTGCAGGTGTTTTATAACCCGAAACGAACCTTCAGCTTCTCCTTTTCACTTGCACACGTGAACAAGTGGAGCACGCTGCGGAATAGTGGAGTCGGTGTCTACCGGTGTAGGCAACGAGATTGGAATGGAGGCAGACGATGCTTTGACCGGGCCATTATTCACGAGGTAAGCAATGCATTCCTATCAACTACAGTGGAATTTCGAGCCTGAGTGTTTCATCAGTCGAATGCATGCCACTGCAATTTCGTGAAACTCTTCAAGCGCGTGTAGATTCATAGTGCAGAAGAGTCCGACTGCGGGTGGTTGCTCCGAGTAATAGATTTACTTAGGATAAACTCACCTAGTGAAGCTCACCTAGTGAAGCAATCACCACGCTCTGGTGACATGGAGGTTAACTTGGAGACGGCAGAAGACAGAGCTTAATGTGCCTGTAAATACAGCCACGGTGCCGTCGTATGTTGAGGACAAAGTCTAGATACGGTGATATACGGTAGAGTAGTACGCGTACGTATCAGACAGGATCGTGATATCCCACGATCGGTGATTCTGAAGTTTAGTGACTCCCGCTGATCTCTGAATGGAGGAAATCAGCGACCCAGAAATCGGAGGATCACAGGATCGTAGTATCGTGGGATCTCACGATCTTGGTTTCGTGGGATGCAACGATTTACTACACCAAATTTGGTTCTGGGTCTCGTTAACTCGGGACTATGTCTTCTTCGGTTCCCGACGACCAAGGGATCCAGCTGTCTCTCTTTCTAATGAGCAGATCTCGGGATCTCTGTTTTGTGGATCCTAGAATGTTTTGGTCGTGGGATCACACGACCGATTAGATATGAGATTGGGATCTGCCTGCATGATTATGTTCGTTTACTTATTTATTAGCATTTCACTCCCTCCAGGCGTAATTCGGTAGGAGGATCGTGAGATGCCACGATCTCTGAAAAGGGTGACCCAACGACCTATGTGTCGTGGGTTCCAACGACGCATTGATCCTTGGTGTGTGGACCTTTCTGTCTGGTTCCAGTGGCCTACTCCTCAATGTACGTACTGGCTTAGAGATCCCTTCACGGGCATCGTGTAATCTCACGATCGCTTGTGGACATCAGATGTTCTTGCGTACCTTGTCGGGGTACTCTATTCATTTGCCAAGACCTGCTATCCTTAGATTCCCTGACACTATTGTTGATGATTGACTAGGTATCTTGTATATCGTACTGCAAGTGTTTCCTTAGTAGTCAGCCGGAACTGAAGACATTGTCGTCAGGTTCCTTGGCTACGAAGGGAACGCCGCTCTCTTAACTAAACTAACTCTTGGTATAGTTCATGATTTTTGTAGGTTCAACAAATCTTCGAGATCTCTTCGCCATAAATCACCGAGAATGGATTCATTTAGTGAGTCCGTTGCTAATGCGATTGTTCCATATGTACGCGGTGAGCATGTGGGAAGTGGATCACAGGAGTCCAGCGATGAATCTCCATCGTTCTTAATCGGTGATTGGGTTAAGCTTTTTGTTCCTGGATACGGTGAGGTCGGATCCGGGATTGTTAAGGAGGTTCGTTCTGAGGGCCAGTGGCTGGGTGTGCCTCTATCTGTAGAGCCCTGGATTTATATGCTGGTGCAGCCTCATTCCATAAAGTTAGAGTTCCAGAACTTAAGATTTAACCCCCAACACAGGAGTTATAGAACATTGTATGATGTTCAGGGATGTGTCGTGCTGTGGAGAATCGCCGATGTTGTAAGAGCGTCGAGGGATCCCCCAATGGATCCTGTCCATATATTCGCCAAAGGGCCTGGTTTGCACTTGATGTTCATCGGAAAGACGGATGGGGACTCCACGTTTCGTCGGGCCATATCATTTGCTGGAGGGCGGAGGATCATTTCCAGGATGAAACACTTGGTGAGGGCTTCGTGGGTGTATTAGTCCTCGATGTTTTTGTGGGTAACGAGGAAGCCATAATGTCGCACGAGAGGTGGCCATTGTCGGAGTGCTGGTTTCCAAGCGGTCAGTCGTTGAAGGAGACCATGGATCATTTTGCCGCCAATCCAGATACAGACGACCCTCTCGCTTATCTCGGAGGTAGAATGAAAGCACCATATCGCTTTGTAGTCCATAAACCCAGTATAAAGCTGAAGGAATCACAGTTAGACCGGAAAACGGCAGACGAAGAGATCCGCAAAGTGAGCTTGCAAAAGTGCTGCAAACATCTGTGTTGTCAGCATTTTAACCAGGAGTTGACGCTGTTGCTTAGGCAGAAATACTACTTGAAGTCGTTCGAGGACCGCCACGAATATGGGATTGCAGTGGGAGGGCAGCTCCACGAAATGAATAGGGATCGGAAGCGAAAATTCATCACACTACAGGGAGTGGAAGTTTGTGGTACGGCGTGGTACATAATTCACGGAATCCCAAAGTCGACCTACCACACTTACATCGAGATGTACAACGACGGCGTGAATTCGGGGACGCACGGAAACAAAGGGATTAAGCGACCGAGGACTCGGACTGTTCAGGTTACAGGGACTATGAAAGCCATTATTGACGAGAACGCTGATCAAATGCCCCACCAAATGCGCAGTATTGGTAATGGCCGAGTGGACACTCTTAAATATCTACCTGCAGGCAGAAACTGAAAACGAGTCCAAGCGGATGCTAACGAGGTAAACCCATTGATTCTGAGTAATGCAGTTAGTGATCGTGAGATCCCTCGACTGGATCAACAATCGTGGGATGTCACGATCGTTTCTCTGGAATAGTGTTTGTCATTTTCGTTTGCTGGCTCTTTTTGCTCGTATTGTTTCTGAAGCTTAGTCGTTCTGTTTTTCCAGTTGAATGCCGACTACGGTCTGCCGCCTGTTAGCCAGTCGACCATTAGTAGAATTAAGAAGGACCACTTCAACAACGTCCACATTAAGCTTGTTGGGAGTTCGTTCGCAAAATGTACCTTGTGCGACGATCTACAGCAGTACATCCTGAAGTCCCCGAAGGGAAGCCCCCAATACGTGGAGTTCATGAATCAGAGGGCTCATCATCTGAATCACCAAGCGTCTTGCCGTCGTCTGTATGCGTCTTGGCATGAGGAATCTAAACGAGATCCACGGAGAATTTTATGTATAATTCACGACAAGATGGATACAACGAAGACGGCTCTCCCTAGAATGTGGGTGACGACAAAGGCCACGGCGGGTTTGGGGCAGCTTCCCATGAGCGTCACATGAATGGTAGCTCATGGTCATGGTGACGGTGCATACGCCCATTATGCTCCATCGTGTTGGCCGGCAGACTCCAACTTCACCATTTCGTCTTTGGCGAGGTTGTTGCGCCGACTGGAGGGTCCACCGATTCGAGAGGCAGGCGACCTCTTTCTATACCCTCCGGCGAATCCAATGTTTGAGGCACTGCTCAGAGGAAAGTTGAGATGTATGGACAGCCTGATTTTCACTGAACCAGGAGCTCGGGTCGGTAGGACCCTCCTTCTTGAAAATTTATATCTTCAACTCGACAACTCTGCTAAGGATAACAAGAACAAATACCTAATGGCGTTCTTGTCGTTGCTCACTGCACAAGGTGTCTTCAAGGAAATTCAAGTCGGGTTTCTACTAGTCGGACATACTCACGAGGATATCGATGCCTATTTCAGCCACCTTTCGAAGGCGCTCAAGACCAAGAACACTTTCGTCGTCGCTGACCTCATGAAAGCCTTCATGCAGTCCCAAGAATTGTCATTTCTGCCAGAGTTTATACAGGAGGTGGGGGATTTCAAGGCGTTTGTGGAGGGTTACCAGACCGGTGGCTCCGAAAGATTAATTGGATTGGGGGAGATGCACTTGTTCAAGTTCTACGTGGACACTGATGGGGCCCCCATCATGAATTACAAGGAGTCAGCGGTTGATTCAAAGTGGCTTCCGTTTAATAAACCTTCTCAACGCATTTGGAGGAGAGATGAAAATGGTCGCCCCATGCTCCCTCACGGTTGTCCGAAGCCTGTTCCATTTAAGCCCATGTGGGACAACGAGGTTCCCCGTCGCGGGTGGAAATCAAGAGAAGGCAAGGGAAATGGCGCGGAAAGCTACCGTGAACAAGGATTTCATTTTGGTGGGACTCGAGAAGTACATTCAGTACTGGCAACAAGGAATGTCAAAATGCGAGGGATTTGCAGCTGCATTCGGCCCTTACGTGGAATACTGGAAGTGCGTACTGGATGAGCTGAAGGAGCCACTACCTGAGTGTCCTCCGGAGTTGGTAGAAGGCTTCTGGCCACAGTATGATTGGAGGGTAGCGCAGAATGGAGTCCCTCGCCAAGGAAATCCCATGGATGTGATTTCGGAGGAAGAAGAGGAACCCGAACCTTATTGCGGCCCCGCAAATGAAGCGCCAATGGAAAGATTCAATCCGTGGCTGGACATACGATCGGGCTCATGGGTACTTCTTAGGCCGGAAGTCCCGGAAACATGTGCTGTTTGGCAAGGAAGAGCATTGTCTACTGTATGCAGACTGGAAGGAGACGCAAATTACGGGAAGTTTTTGATTCAGTATTGGTGACCCGATAACTCCGAAAGTACGCTGGAGTTGAGGTACCGGAATTGCTGGTACGGTAAATGGGTTGTTGAAGATTCAGCCCCTACCTGGGTTGACGCAACTGCTGTGGCGTATGCAAATTGGTCGAAAATAGTGGATCCGAAATCGAGGACCATTCCTAAGAAGAGTAGGGAGGCTGCCTTGGCAAATTTGAATCGGGCAAACGTGTTGGACCCGTGATCAAGCGCCTTGTCCGAGAACAATAATCCATCGTGAGATCTCCCGACATATGGTGGAGTAGCGCGCCTATCGTGATATCTCACGATGCATTGCGGGGGTTGTCGCGGCCATCATGTGATCTCACGATGCATTGTTCAGGTCGCTGCGGAAATCGTGAGATCCCACGAGGCTTTCCACGTTGAGGTAGCTTAGTCGAAAGTTAGGTTTTCTATGTACACTACCATGTTTGAGTTCGACTGTTAGACGATGAACCTCTCAGTGTTGTTTTTATGTGATATGTATTAGCATCATAAATCTTTATGAATATATGAATTCGTTTATGGTGTTCATTATGCGTGCAAAACACGGGCAGTCACCTGATATGTGAAGTGCGGGCTGTTTTTCTTTCCTCTGCTGAAATGGAAGTGGTTCATGTTTTTATCAATGACAAATACAGTGTTCGGATTATACATGCACAAAGATTAGTCTGAATACGCATTTATTTTTTTACCCTTTCAGTCCGTGTTGGAATTCCAGTCGACTGGGTTCTGCATGTTCACAATTACGTGGACATCAGAGATTGGATGTATTTCAGTAGTGATAGAACCCCGATTTTCTCCACACAAACTGAAATACCTTAGATGGAATAATACATTAGCCGATATTCATCAGTCTACAGATGTATGCTGAATGTTTGAGCACTTGTGACTCACTTGTCTACAGTCCTGTCATTCCACTGGATGTAGTGTGAAATGACAATGTTTCTTGTGTTAGCATTCCATCGGGGGATCTCCTGCTTAGATAAAAATGGTCTCCTTCTTCCCGAGAGGAAGTGCTTGTTTGATAATTCTGAAGTGATGTTTGGGACTTCCAGTGAATTTCAAGTTTTCTTCCATTAATGTGTCTATGAATTGCACTGTCTACAGCACATGAATCAAACTGTAGCGCTTTGACACGAAGATTGTCAATGAAGCTGCCGCATATTAGACAACCTTGTCAGGGGATCTCATGAAGCATTCGTTTCAAACAGAACGTTGAGTGAGGTATTAATATAGGCTCGGAGCCGTATTTGCTTGAACTAGTTGTCATCGTGGGATCTCTCGATAGGTTTGGGGACGTGAGCTGTAAACGGGATGCTGAAATTATGGAAACCCGGTCCACAGATCTCCCAATCCAGGCACGTGAACTCTGGCACAGTCAACTACGGAACAGTAGTTTACAAAATTTCTAGTATTTCCAAGCACATGAAGAAGCACTCTCCAAAAGACTTATGAGTGCAGAAATTGAGGTAGATCGGGGGATTTCACCATCTCTTTAATTCTGGACTACTGAAAGTCCAGAAGTAGTTAAATATGGCATGAGACACTCGCCAGAAACCTTAAACATTCAAAGTAATGGGATGCATAGACAATAATAGTTAGACCATTTGTTTGAAAGTAGAAAGTGAACCCTAAATTGTAGTAGAAAATATGATTCAAAGCATGTACATGAAGAGCCCATAGTGAAGCACAAACAAAAATTCATAGCATTTAAGGTAAAGCATCCTAAGTCAAGAATCCAAAAAATGTATAATGGTACAAAAAAAAGGACTATGCTATGGACCACACCCTAAACCCCACAAGAGCAAAAATGTTCATATTAAGCAACGATTATACAATTTTTAATCTAATAAAAGCAAATTAATAGACAATAGTTCTACAAATTAAACGTATCTAAAATAAATTTCTAGAATCTGGCAATACCTTCCACACTATGTTAGAAAAAAATCAAATTTGACATATTATGTATATATGTATCCTACTTATAAGTGAGTACGTGTAGTATAATTTATACTCTATGTATTACCTCAATTTATTTTTTTCATTTTGTAACAATATGAATTAATGCCTCCCTATATTATGTTGCACATTGCTTGGTAAAAATAATTCTAAGTGGTCCCCCCACCCTCCTTAGTTTTCAAAGTAATAAGTATGAGGAAAGGCTCTTATAAAAGCTAGAAAAAATTTATATAGCATCAAGTCAAGTTTAGTAGTTTACACCATTTGTAAAGAATGTATACATGCTAGAACAAAGCTGTAAAATAAATTCCTTCAACTACATCATTTGGGAAATTCAACTTAAAAAATATGAGTCTCTAAATACGCATGGAAGGAATGAGCTTTGGAGGCTCAAACCGGGTATCAATGACACCAGGGTTGTCTAAACCGACGTAACGCTGGCTTTCTGCGTCTAGATGTCGTGACCCGTCCGTCGCGACAAGACTAGACGCGGCAGGATCCGTTTGCAATGCTGACGGGCCGTCCAAGCCGTGGATGAAGTCCATCCAAGCCGCCCACGGGGTTGTCTACGCCGTCCAAGTCGTCTACGGGGCCGTCCAAGCCATCTACAGGGACGTCCAGTCTATCCACATCCACTGTCGACGGAAACATTCATCCGCACATTGCAGATTTTCATCCATTTTCTACATTTTGTCGACTGATTTCATCCTGACGGACGTTGGGGTTCGATCCCGACGTCCAGTAGTGGCGTGACGGGGACAACCCTGATGACACTACTAAAGCCCAAAGCCAAGTCCCTAAGGTCTAAAAGTCCCTTGCAAGCCTCTTCCATGCTCCATGCCTTCTAAACTAACTCTCCACCCTCCATGTACTCATAATCAATGATAAATAATACCTTCATGTGTCACACATGACATCCAAAATAAACTCATAATCATTGCATTGAATAGAAGAGATTATGCATGGCTTTAGGGGCATAGCTACTACAACACAAGCAAATCAACATTCTATAATTTTACATCTACTAGTATTTTATGTGTCATTGCTACTATATTTAAAATAAAAGTAAAATTAATTTTCCAACTTTTAATACATAAAAACTTCAAACTTCAATATCTTTTCTACCATGATGGTTGAAATACCACAAAACAATGCATGTGCACTACTCTTCATGGACAGCTTTCCAACCAAGGGAACACCAATAAGGGATGCACAAGCCATGAGATCTCATCGTAACAAACAAAACAAATAAAACAAGACAAACAAACAATTTGAATTAAGGTATAGATATTTGTCAAGTCTTCAAATTTTTCAAATATGTACCATAAATTGTGAATTGATAAATCACAAGAGGAATCATGGAAGGGAAGACCAATGCCTAAATGTCCAAGGTTTGGGTGTCAATAATATACTTTGAAGTTAAATAAAACCTAACCAAATTTTTATTTTTAGTAGTTTATATTTTTGAAAAATAAAATTTTCAGTCTAGTTTTTGAAAATGATTGATTATGATTTTCTATTCAAGATTTTGTGCAAGGGTGTCCATTGCAATATTGACTTTCTGTAGTATTGAGGGCTCTTGGAAATGAGCCTCAAGTACACTAGATCTTGGAGAAAAAATCACATTAGAAATTCGTTTAAAATAATTGTAAAGTAGATTTTGAGAAGCCATGTTATGCATGTTATGCCCTTTTTCCTCATATTTTTTTGGTGACAATCTTTTTAGATTTAACATGTGAAAAGAAGATTGAAAGATTTCAAATTACTTTCATAGTTTTAACACCCCAATAATGAAACATTACAATCTTTCAATCCATAAGTGACATTGTTGTATTTTTATTCCTGTGTGATCTCTTATATGTCTAGTTTGAATTTGTATAGTTACAATGCAAAAAAATTGATACAACTTATCAAAATGTTGCCTTTTTGTTCAATTAAGAGTAAATTCCTAGAAATTCAAAAAAAGATTAAGCATTTGAAGGTTAAATTTGGTATATCTATCCATGACACTACATAATGGAGTATTTAGAGAAATTTTGGAGGAAACATGAGAACTTTGTATCCACTTTGACTAAGTGTGAAACCTTAATTGTGCTACAATGGATATGCTCTTTAGAGCATGTACCAAGTCTCCAAACTTTCTACTTCAAAGGTCATATTTCATGGCACTACAACTTCATCAACTAAACAAACCACAATACTTTTAGAAAACTTTTGTTACTCCCTCCGTCCCAAAATGATCTTCCTGTTAGACAAAATGTTCCGGATTAAGACTAAAAATAACATTTTTAAAGCCTGTTTTGCACTACATATGGAGTTTGGTGCACTTCTATTGCCCTTGAAACTTTGAGTTTTGAAGCCTTTTTTAAAGTGTAGTTTTGGATTATTGAAAAGTGAAATTTTTTGGGTATTTTCAAGGAGCACTAGTGGTTATTTAATTATTGAGTGTGAGGTCATCATTTTGTGGGTAGTTAGTATAAGTCAAAGACCATATGTGGACCTATATTTTGCCTCCCAAAACCTTCATCTCCTTCAATTAGATAATATTCAAAGAGATGCAAAAAATAAAAACAAAAAGTGTTGATTGACCCCTTCAACCATTTTATTTGTCTTTTGATTAGTGATTGCATAGATGGAGGGGGAACTATCGCTTGGAATTGTTTTGTTAGTCCTAGAGAACAACCAGACGTTAAATTTGACCAATTTGTAGCTCACAAAGTACAATAGGAAGATCATTTTGGGACAAAAAATGAAGGCCAACAGGAAGAACATTTTGGGACAAAGGGAGTATAAAACTTCTTATTGAGCCTTTAAGACAATTTAACCTTAGAAGATAGAGCATAGAATAATTCTCTAAGTAGGAGAACTAAAGAAGTGCAAAATCTCAAAAAAAATACTTTGATGTTTTAATTTGTAAAACAAAGGAAGATAATTTTTGCAAATAAAATAAAAATTGGCCATTTGTAACAATTCTATGGATATGGTCATTCACCAAAAGAACTACCAAAATAATTATTTTCATATTTCAAAATGCATATAAAAAGAAGCCTCCCTTATACAACTAAGTATGAAGTTGAGAAGTAGAAACTGATAACTACAAAGCTTTGTGCTCATAAATTAAACCCAAACCAAACTTCCTATCAACCTTGATATCTAAACATTCAAGTCATCATCATTTAGCATCCTAAGCTACAAGTACACACACTAAGCAAGACTAATTCTACTTTAAATTATCAAGAACAACCAATGGAAGTTGAGTGTGTTTCTTGAGGCAATAATGGGAATTGAAGCATTTTGTGCTGCAAAGGTGCTTGTTTGTCCTACGCTTTCAACTTCAATAATTTGTAGAATATTAACCAAGCATCAAAAAATTATGAAAGAAATTGGGTTGGATTCCTCTTGAAGTCACTAACAATGTAGTCAAAAAAATTTCTCATTTAAACTTGGAGATGAGAGCACAAGAAAAAGTGGCACGTTTGGGTGCTCCTACCTTATATATCAAATTCAAGACCCAAGAAACTCCAATTACCTATATTCAAAATGTGACAATCATGAGGAAGTTAGCCAAGCATACATGTACATCTTGAGACATGTTCCCACAATATAGAAAAATAATGACTAGAAAGAGTGATAATAAGGAGATTTGGGTGTACCTTCCACCCACCTGAGATGAGTTCAAGATTTTGAACAATAAGAATCTGGATTCCTTGGCAGCCCCTTGAGAGTATTAGGACAAGCATTTAACATTCTTGGGCTACTGAGAAAGGGGTGGTGGCTGTCCAACCATACATCGTCACCAAAATCTGAGAAATTCTCAACTTCACTAGCCAAGCGCCATGGCGCAATTCTTTTCAGTTTGCTGAATAATTAGTTGGCACATGGTGCCGAATTCAACACAGCAAACGACACTAACAAATATGGCAGCTCAGATTCACTAATTTCGACCTTCACTTATTCACGGTAGGTTCAACACGGCAGATTTAATAATCTGTAACGTTCCTGCTCCCTAAAGTTACAGAAATTAAAACTACAATTTCTATACTAAGAACCAGGAAGTTTCATTCCAAACTCATTCGTTTTGGAGGTTTGAAAGACGAGTTCGTCCGTTCGGACTGGAAGGCAAAAGTTCTGACGACGAGACCACGCCATTCTGCCTGCTGGTGGGATCAGACAGAAGGGGTTCAAATACCGATCCATGGCTGGAATTTGACTTGCTCACTGATCTTGAAGAGCTTGAGCTGCTTTCGCCTGCCTCAACAGATACAGAATTTGGACTCTGACGCTCCAGCAGCTGCAACATATTGATGGCATTCGGTCTGTACGTGGATCGATAAAACTTGAGTGCCGCCAAAGGTCCCATTCCAGCGACGACTATAAGCTGGCATCCAGAACAGACGGGTCAAAGTGGAGAATCGCAGGAGCAATTGAACTTAAATGAAAGAAACTCTTTGTTGTATAGATAAACTAGTTTCTTGGTAAAAATTGGATTGCAATTGAACTATAAAGAAGGGAACCCATTTGTGCTCAGGGTCCCTTCCCTGTGAGTTGAGGAGTCACCCATTTTCAATGCAGTTGTTATCCAAAAAAACCAAGAGACATCTATGTTCCACCAAAATCAAGGATGCTTCCATCTGATACATTGTAGATGCGCTACTAGTGGTTCAATGGTAGTCTGGACTTGTGATCGGGACCCTACTACTTCAAACTTCCACAATTCATAAATCGATCATACAGTACCCAAAAATTACGTATTACAGTGTGTTAAAAATGGAGAGAAGACCTACCCACCAAAAATCCATTCTAATAATGGAAGCCACTCAAAACAGATGAAAGCTAAGGGAATGGGTTTCCTACTTACTAGCTTCTCGAAGGAAATTCATGTTTTATGTAATGAAAGAAGTCATTATGGTAAAAGGTGCTTACCAGAAGGGAGAACCAATAGACTGGATCAGAGCAGACACGAAACATGATCGTGTGCATGCCATAATGCTTCCACAAGCTCAAGAATAAGTTCAGAATGTAGAAGACAACGACATTGCCCCACACTGCCAAGTGCTGATACACTGTGAAAGAGCTGCAAACAAACAACACAGAATTCACCACGGAAAAAGAAGAATGCATTAATCAACAGATAATTGTTATTCCGGTGTTATTTATTGCAGGAAGATTTGATATTAGGCCAAGGAAATAAGCTAACTTTCCGCAAGCAGCTCTGGTTTAAGCGATCATCACATGCAAATTACAGAGCTGAAGAGCCGAGAAGTCTCACTTGGTTTCAATCAACACAAGAAAAGCCTGCAACCAGATGCAACCAGACAGGGCCACCATCGACATCTCCAGCATCTCGCATTTTTCGTATGCATATACACGGACGGTCACCACAAAGACAACTATTGCCTGACAGTAGGAATTTCACAATTCAGGATTAGCCTCCATACCATTTGCGAAATTTCGTGTTAACAGTAGAACGTGAAGCGTTACAACATGCAACAATACCCCGACCCTCGATAACAGCGGTTGGGTCTTCAATGATGGAAATACGAAACATTGACACGATTGCAAAAAGAGGAACCGAAAGAGAAAAATACGTAGATAAAAATTTGCAGTGAAGCTTACGTGATAGATTGAGCGTAAAAACCACTTAACAAATGTGCTCGGGTTGATTAACCTGTAACGATAAAAACAGTTGGTTCAGAAAACACATTGCAAAAAAACATAATCAGAAAGCCCGACGGTCCAGGCAGAACACTTTCTCAGGTCGTCACTGCACATGAATCTCAAACAAGGCTGATTGTATCCCTAAAATTTACGCACTAAAACCATGAATCAGGAAACAAGTCTCACACGAAACGAACACCACAATGCACGTGAAAGATACACTAATAGAAAATATCTTTTGCTCCCGCAGGTACTCTAGATAACCTAGTCGCATAAGTGATTATGATTACGTTAGAAACGTAGAAACTACCTTAAATAGCATTACAATTGCAGGATTTACACAACAACTAGGTATTCTAGAATACCTAGGGATGATTCTACTTCGAAAAGAAATCATCAAGAGCGACAGAAACAGTTACCTTCCAGCCTGTGCGAAGTAGAGAATCTCTGGATGTTGCATAACTGTCTTCTCTGAGAGATCTTTGTCAAGAAGTGATGTCACCATGACTGGAATGCTAGTATACACTACATTGTATACCATCAGGCTTAATGAATTAAAGAGACTAGTCCCAGATACACCAGAGACGAATGCAAACCTGAAAGCACCATCGAAAACGTTAGAGCTCACGTCCGAACAACCCCGAGTATCTAATTCATGACTGTCTTCTGAAGCAAAGTGTTTGAAAAATATTGGCTGAAAAAGGTGAACAGAGAGAAGTGGCAGTCTCTTACAAAATTTGAACAAAGCAGATAACTAGTGATTTGTAGATCGAATATTGCGCTAAAAAGGCAGTTCGATTATAAGAATATCTTCCATGCACCAATATCAGCCGCTTTAAGAACTTGAATTCTGCAATAGATAACACAGGTTAGCTCGTTGACTACTGTGAGAGCACAGTTTCAAGTGCAGCTATTATTGCGGCTTGAAAACCTCTGGCCACCTAACATCATGAAATATACATCACAGATACATCAGTGCAGTTGACCCAAGTGTATCCCTCACGTAGTAATGCTATTGAAGTAACAAGCCCCACGCTACATTCAAATAAAGCAAGACAAATTTCAGGATAAGGTAAATAGGTTAAAACAGCTTGGGAAATGGATGGACATCATTAAACATTAGCAAACTGATATGATGGGTAACTCACTTCCAAAACTGTAATCTGAGGCCCGGGCTGCCTGTAGGCCCTCCCGACCACTGATCCCTACTCCAACGTGCGCCTCTTGGATCATCTTCACATCATTGCCTCCATCTCCAATTGCTAATGTTCTGTAATCGCAACTCTTGACCAGCCCAACTAGCTGCAGTTCAAGATCTAACCTTATTAGTCACATGCCTTCAATCGCATATTCAATAAAATGGCGGTTTTCAATCAAATAGGTGCAGTTTCAATTGGCCCTCTTAAACCTCAAATCTATATCGGTACTAGTTTTTAGAGCTCTGAGCACTTGAACGCCATAATAGCAATTTTCCACTCTGAAATACGCCATTTTAACGAATATGACCATCTTTATGATAAAATGGAGGTGTTTCAAACTGGTGATTAAAAGGAAGAGAAACATACCTCTGCTTTCTGTGATGGAGTAACACGACAACATAAGGCTGTTTTGGCCAACAATGCCAGTTCTGTGAATGCCACCCTTTCATGCTCTAAAGCAAGCTCCAAAGTGAATCCATCAATGACAAATGCCACATTCTGAATAAAATACACCATTGATATACTTAATTCATAGAACAGGCCTTTCCTAGTACAGAATGAACAGGAAAGAAAGAAAAGAAAATGCCAAGCTTAGCAAAAATAGTCAAGAAAAATGGAACACTACGGTCTTTTACCTTGTTCTCTGACCTCCGGCTGCGCAGAACATGCAACACTCGCTCTATACTGACAGCCACATCATTGGGCGTGGAGCCTTGGATTTTAAGTAATTGACCTTCTGGCTCTGCAAACACGCAATAATCCGGTAGTACTTGCATGATGTTTTGTTGACTACAACCTACATAAAATATACATGAGTTTTGAGTCCACCCAGATTTAAGAAAAGCGTACCTGCCACTATAAAATTGCAAGCAAGTGCAATTTGTATGGCAGTAGTTTGCTTGTCTCCAGTGAGCAACCAGAAATTAATGCCTGCCTTTCTCAAAGACGCAATGGTATCAGGAACTCCGTCCTGTCAACAATCATCCCAAACTGAAGGTAAGCCAACCAATAAACATGCACAGGTGATGACAAATACGTTCTGAGGTTTGTGTTTAGACCGCAAAGGTCATTCCTAGGAAGCTAAAGAGGCAATCATAATGCAAATTTGAAATCTAGAACATCTTCATCATACACCATCACGTACTCATCACACAACCTGCAGTTTATCCTCGATTGCAGATGCACCCAGCAACTCCAAGTCTTTCTCCAAAAGTTGACAAGCTTCTGCAATTTTAAACTGTACGCAAACCACAGATTACCAGACTAAGATACCGGTATATATATAAACCACACACCAAATACTTTGGGAAAAATACAAATATTTACATTCTAATCAGCACTAAAACAAGTTGATATTATTTGTCGAGTTCCCTTCAGGTTCCTAAGTCCATGACTACAGAAAGGATGAGTGAATTGACACTCTTCAGATGAATTGGAATTACAAGCGCAAGGAGCGCCTTACGAGCTCGAGAGTAGAGGCAGACTAACCTCACGATCTAATAAATCAGCACTAGCTTCATTGAATTTGACAGCCCATGCTAAATACTCTTCTTCGTCAAGGTCCCTCCAAGCAAAACAGAGGGTTCTGAGGCCAAGCTGAGAATACTCGTCGATGGCATTTGCGACTTTTTGCACTGGTTCGCCTGCGAAGATATAGCTTGTGAATGTTCCACATTGAATGCTGCAATAAAAAAATCCTGAAGACAGGGACATGACTGTTCATGACATAACCGATCTTTGAGTGTTGTCAATGAAGCTTCAAAATCAACACACTAAATACACCAAATACTGTGCTGTTCACTTGCAGTGGGTGAAATTTAATGTGGTCCACAACAATTTGCAGCTTTCACACTAAATGTGGCAAATATATATATAAATATATAAAATGTTGCATCGCGTAAGTACTGTGGACCACAGGATGTGGTGTGCCGGTATTGAGTTTGTTGGAATCAAAGTAAGCATACCAGCTCGAAGTATGCGGAAAACAGTTTCATCGGCGCCTTTTGTGAGCAGATGCAATCCTCCTGTAGAACGATCTCGAACTACTACAGACATGCGCTTGCGGTCTGATGTGAACTCCAACACATTGAGAATTTCAAACTCCAAAATATCCCCCGAAAAATTCACTTCTGCAGAACAGAGCATCAGAGTTATAGACAAAGAAAAATACTCACATCTGCCACTCCATATCAATTGCTTCATGTCATGCTTCTACTAATAAAATAAGCAGATGCATGATCCACAGCACGCCTTCAATTCCCAGGATTTCAGAATTCTCTAAGCGAAGGAAAAGATACGTATGGAGTGGAAATTAATCATAATGGGTAATGACAGATCAAAATGGTTTTGAAAACTAAGAACTCAAAAAGTGGGCATGATGCTTACCAACAAATGATCCCCTCTTGGAAGCAAGCACCATTTGCAACTGAGCAGCTGCTTGAACAAGCGCCTCCTCATCCTGTGATTGTGCCTTATACACAAGGCGCCCATTTTCACTGCCCCAGCAAAACTCTCGTCAAAGGTTTATCGATTTAAAAGCCCTGTTGGCCTGTTGATAAAATGAGAAACTACCACCTCCCTGTTAAGGTTCGAACTTGGAATCATATAAGCTAATAACAAAATGTAAAGATCATATGCAGGTCCCCACCTTTTGCGTGGTACAACGGTGTTATTAATTGTCATGACCATCAGAAACTTAATGACCTCAGGCACTTTTTCCAACAAAGCATTCGTCAGGTCTTCATCTGCGTAACCAGAAAGACGTCAGAATCTATTAAGCACCTGTTAAGGAGCACTTCATTGGATCACCAGCTTCCACCAAAATCCAAGATGAACATCTACTTATGAAATTATGTGATTCAGGTCATCAAAAAGATCCCCTACTAAGTTATTAATGATAAATTAAACTTAATTAAATTGAACATTTGATCATTGTTAACATAACATCAAACCAACATTAAGTAAACACCATCTGCGTTACACCAACACTTAACTTAACATAAACTCAACATGAGGACTACCGGTATATGAATCAAATGCTTATTATCTTAACATTGAAAACTCTGTTAACCTAATGGATAGTTACTCTAGAAGAGTCGTATGCCGGAGCAGTATACGCATGAAAAAAGGATTCCCATTGGAAAAAATCATAAAAATGGATGCGAGACTAACCTTCTTCACAAAAGTAGTATGAAGTGACAAAACAAAACTAGACAAACCAAGAAATGTTCCCATCACCTACAGTTCAAGGAGTTGTTTCAACAGACCTGTCAGAGCATCACCAGTATCATTGCCATAATATACACCATTTATACAGCAGCGCTTGAAAACCATCACATTCTCAGTGAGGGTCCCTGTCTTGTCCGTGAGGATGTACTCTATCTGTCCCAAGTCTTCACTAATAGCTGTACTGCAATCAGCGGACAAGACAAAACAAGTTCTTACTTAAACTAGGAGCAGCGTAGAATGTTAGAAGTAGAAGCTGTCCAGTAGAAATTCAAAACAATATCTATAGATATGAAGAAAGTTGTTATGCAGTTATTGAAAAGTGTGCATTGGCACTATTTAAAACCTGCATAGTGCGCTCTATTTGGTTGGACCAATAGTAGAAGGTCCAAAACGAGCATCCAGAATTACAAAAAGAAAAGGATCTCTTTCTAATAAAAGATCCACACAACACTAGTTAGACCCACTATCAAAGAAGGAAAGGTTTATCTCGCTTTTTCACTTATTAAACACCGTCACTACTGCCGCGACGTAGAACCGAGCACATTACCAAATTAAGAGGCCATCAAACTAATAATCACTATTACTGACAAGAAGTATGGAGAGTGGAACGCACTTGGCTGCAACTGCAGGAGTGCCTGTCTGCGGATCATACATCTGAAGATCCCAATCTATATACTTTGAGTAGACACTCTTTGCTAGGTCCAAAGAGACCTGCTCCATACAAAAAGAGCACGCAAACCTTCAATATCATAATCAGATTCTCTCAGCAAAATAAAACAAAATGAGTGAATTTTACCAATAATCTACTCTCTTAAAGCAGACAAAGGTAGCAAAGAAGACAGTCTTGTGTTAATTAGTATCACCTAAATAGCTTGTGTTTGAGATATGTGAAGTATATCATTAAAATTAATAAGCCTTCAAATGTAAACACAAGCACTGACCACAACCACGTAATACTACTTAATTTGGAAGAAATGCCTCATACCTTGACAGAGATGGGAATCATGATAGAGCACAGTAATTCAAATCGCAACGGGATGACGAAGAAGTCATACCACTCTGAATGTTTTGGAAACCGCAAATACCATACCTGCAGCATGGACAAGCAAAAAATTATGGACCACAATGAGTAACAAACAAGGTTCTCAAACTTCACTTTCTGACATAGTGCACTCAAGCAAAAAGTGGTATTTCCAAAAATTGAGTTGCAAGACACTCTTCTCTAATTTTATTTATTTATTGACCGAGGCATGCAATGTTCTTCAGTGGTTCCGATGATACATAATTTGACCCCATCAGAATTCTAAATTGTACAATATAATCAATCAAATTAGTCATTTTATAAACAGTAATTCTTCTTCTCTCAGGAGTATATATCGAGTAAAACCTTTGACAGCCTTCTCAAGGCAACATAATGATACACATCTCGTACACACCTTACTCTTCTCATAATTATTCCAAATGTTGCCAGACACACCCAAGATCAGGACAACCATGATTTGGAAAATGAAGATGGTAGTTGTAAGCTTGTCCAACATGGCATCCGCAGCTGTGAGCTTTGGTTCTGCAATACCCTTGCTCATGCCGAGTTTTGTTTCGTTGCCTGAGGAAGTGCAAACAGAGCATAATTAGACTCTCCCATGAAATAGGGATCTGGAAATTAAACAAGGTTCTCAATTGGGACCTGAGGTGAAAGTAAATCAGATAATGAAGAAATCGACTAAGTTACATTCATTGAAATTTCAACCATCTCCTGTTCAATAAACTTGTACATTAGTATGGACGCGCATGTCTTTGAACACCAACCTGTGTAAACCGCTACTCCACATGCCCATTCTGTATTGCGAAGATAACAAGACTGTAATAGAGTATTCTTGACAGTCAAGGGAGAAAAATCATTGTCGTCAAATGGTGAAGAAATCTGTATTCTTGCATCAAACCTGAGAATGTCTCGGTCAGGCTCTGGACATTCAATCACCCCCTGCAATAAAAGCAGCTCATCATACAGCTGTAATGAATTACTCGTTCAAATACAGCGCTGAAAATTTAGCGTTCCGCTTTCAAAAGAAATTCTCTAAACATATCTCATTGTCACGGAGAAATTCACTGTGGTTTGAAAGTCACCTTAAGGTTGAGGAGCTCCTCGGTGTACAGTCCATGGCAAGGCCCAGGTATTACTCTTGTCTTCAAGTCCGTCTCCCCATCCAAGGCGGATGTCTAAGTAGTCAAGCAAACGATCCATCGTTAGCTTTCCCGCTACAACCAGAATTCTAAACCAGGCTACGCTTGCATCACGAAATAAAGATCACTATGGTAGTCCATTAACTGAAAACTACACCAAATACACCATGTACTGTAGGTGTCCAAGTGGTGAAAAATTAGAGAGGCCCATAAGAAGTATACATTACTGTGGTCCACAGTGTATACAGTGCTTGGTATACCACGAAAGCGGTGTCCATCATCTAATCATTCCCAATGAAAACATCACACAAGCATTATGCATAAAACAAAAGATTTGATTGACAATTGGTTCACCCCCCTGGTTCCCATTTCTATAAAAGTATTGACCCTCCGTACACTGAATATACAGCAATCTCTAAAGGATCTACTTAAAACCTTACTTCAATATAACACAGCCCCATGGACTCTGCCGTGCCCAACAACACAAGATCGCATGGAATTTCGTCATTTTCATGAAGCCAGACCAAATCCCCAACCTCGATTTCCTGCGCTTGAATCTGCGAATGAACACACGCTTGTTGTTTTATCAATCAGATTCGAACCATCATCTCCATCTCTCGTGAAAATTTTGTCAGTCAGCGGCAGGTCTTCTAAAACCCGCACTCTTCGATGCTCAACACAATTTCAATGGGAAGAGATGAAGATCCATTGCTTGAACATGAGCTCGCCTAAAAATGGACCTGTATAAAACAAGAGCTTAGCAAGAAGGCCCTAACTGTCGCATCACCTTCATAGGTTACCAATGTGAACCTCAAAAACAGAGAAAACCGAAAGAGGGATGACCTACAGGAGTCTGGACACCATTCTTCAGAACGCGAACGATCTTCTCATTGAACTCCTTGTCCGAGCAGTACCGACTATAGTCGTCCCAGGCTTCTTTGGTTGCCGACACCGCAAAGATCACAACAAGCGGACCCCATGTGCTCACAGGGCTCACCGGCGTAATCAGAGGCCACAATTGCAGAATGGCGATCAGCAAGAAGTATTTGTTCATAAACCGGCTGCCACAACAAAATCACGTCATGTTGGCAACAATAATACGCTGCTTCAAACTCTCCACATCACACCCATCCAAAATCTGACCTAATCTCTTCTTCCCCAGGCTCCTGTTTTGATCACTACATAGAAGGTGGCCAGGTCCAGAGTCTCTTTCAGGGTCCTTCAGGGTCAAATCCACTTGTTCAAGCAGTGTCACTTTGTGGGATGAAATCTCCTCATTAGCGTTCCAAAACAACAGAAATTATATAAAATAATCTGACCTAATACCATGGTTTCCTTTCAAAGCAATGGGACCTCGGGGATTGATAGCTAAACGAGAAAATTTCGAGAAGACTCCGGATTTACAGCTACACAGACTGGCCAGGACACGCATTTCAAGTAGCCCAATAGATCCGCAATATACCTAAATTGCTCCCAGAGATTCTTGGGAATGAAATTGAAGATGTTGTACTTGGTGTTGGAGATTTTGTTGCTGCAAAGCTGTCGGCCCAAAGGATCCCGATCGTTTATGTACACAAACCTCTTCATCCTGCTCCACTTCGATAATTACTTCGCATCACCGTCCGCTTCACTGTACCTCAACTCTTCCAAACCCGAGACCCCTGCTCCAGACACATCAGCAGTCCCAAAAATTCAACATGCTCCGCCACAATCTCCACAAAGATCCACAATCTCGACAGGCTTTACCCTAAAAACCACAATTCACGATCCATCCACCCCATCGCCACTCCGACGATTCCCCTGCAAGAACCACGCCATTCACACACATCCCCTTCGTCACTGCCAACTCAAGGAATCCCCTCAGTCGGTACTCCATGGCCCACAATCGGCCCACAGCAACATCATCGTACAATCAAGGTTCACCCTAAACCTCCAACAACTGCAGAAACAGAATTCAATCACGATGACTGCGAGAGGCGATGATCACGAGGCGAATGTGGATCGGGATGCAGACTGTGGAGAAGATGAAGATGAAGATGAGGATGAGGATGAAGACGGCGTGCTTCGGCAGGCATACATGCCGGCAGACATCCTTCGCACGCCTGGTAGTAAGGAAGCTCTTTCTGTAAGTCAAGTCAAGAAGCAAGTAAGGAGCACGAGGGAGGGCAACAGTATTGGCGGGCCCGGTATATCTGCAGGGTCCCCGTCCCCGGTAAAGCGCAAAATCCATTCGAATATTCCAAGGCAGCGTCGCGGCCACCCTGGAGTGTTGTTGCGGACTTGATGCTGAAGGGAAGCTTTCTGTCGTGACGTGATTTTGAATGCTCATGGACTCGGGGGTGGGGAAATTTAGTCCGGGCCACTCCAAAAAATGGTTTGTCATGGTATCTTCCCGTGTCATCTCTTGTTGTATCGTGAGTTGCAATTTGGGGTATCTTGAGGAACAATTGTTAGCTTTTTGTCAACTTGGCCCACCACATGACATGTGTTCATGAACAATAAGTGAATTAGGAACTTGCTGTGGAGCCATGGCGCGGAAGAGTAGGGCAGCAAGATCACATCGGGCCTACTTTAACAAATTTGACACAGCCCAACTCGTTTGCTGAGCCACGTTTCTTGCGAAACGGTGGCGATGCTCTTAGCATAACATTGTTAAACACTCGCATGTGTACCTTCCCGAAAAGAGGTATAATTCCCCCCTAGATACTTGGAGGGGAATTGAGTTATAATCTTGACAAGATCATTGGCCAGCTCTGTGACTTGAGTCTATGACGAGTTGTCAATGTTGGTGATGCTTCCATTGGTTGGCTTGTCTACATGGAGGTGCATGCAACTTTCTAAACCTGAGCCAAAAATTAATGTAGAAGCACTAGTAGTCGATCTTTTAAGCAATTTTGGAGCAGATGGTGAGGAGTATGAAGTGGTGAAATTTTTTCTCATTGAGGAAGATAGGAAATACGGGGATAGAAAAAATTTCAAAGCTTTATTTCCTAGATTGAAATTATTGTGAATTTTGGGAGCCAAAAAGCAATGCATTTGTCCAATAGCCAATGTATAGAGTCTTCCAATTATTATTTTTTATTCTCTATTATCTATTATTTTTTTGAATGAATTTCTAACATGATTTTTTCTCCAAGATTTAGCATATTTGAGGTTCATTTCCAAGAGCCCTCAACACTAGAAAATCAAGATTTGCAATGAAACCCCTTGTACAAAATCTTAAATAGAAAAATCATGATCATTCATTTTCAATATTGAATTTTTGATAATAAAACTAGACTTCAAAAAGAAATTTTCAAATATATAAAATATTCAAAATAGTAACTTTCGTAACTTCAAAGTATTGTGGACACCAAAATTTGATGCCTCAAACATTTAGAGGTTAAACTATTTTTTTTCATTTCACTATAAAAAACTAGAGTTTTTCAATGTCTAAAGTGACAAATTTTAGGTGACATCAAATGTAACAACCTGTGTTTTTATGTCAACAATAACGTCCAACGTAACATCTCGATCAAGTTATAGTTATCGTATGTTAGTGTCAATTTGGTTTGGTTGTATGCAAAATCATTTATTTTTTTGGGTGAATTTCCATTTGTTAGCTCAATTTATAATTTCTGTAGCTTTGTTTTAGAAGGTTCAAAATCTTTTGAGTAAAATTTAGCAATATCAATACCAGTATAGATGTGAATTTGAATTATTATTAGGTTACCACCAATTATGATTGTTGTTGTATTTAGCAAATGAATATCCTTCTCCAGTTACAATATCTAGTTAATTATCACTACTTTTTATATACGCTCATATGTAGCCACAAATCTAAAACTTTTAGTTGGAGCCTTATCCTACATAACCATATTATGATCAAATAAAAAATATTAAAATTTCTTTTGTAAAAAAAACTAAAATAGTTGTAAAATTAAAATTCCAATTTGCAAAATTATGTGGTACTCCGTCCTTGGTATGTATATTGTTTTTCATTTTTTCATTTTTCATTTTTCATCATGTTTTTTTTATAAATTTAGATCATTAACTTTTCATTAATATTTTTTTATACTATTCAATTAAGTCACCTTATAATTTCTGAAAATTTCATTAGATGCCATATTTAATTATTTTTTAACAAATCTCACTATTACGTAGGATATCATCAAAGATACCGTGCATTCAATAGATGGATGATTAATGTTTTCAAGAATTTATATGGTGGATGCTACATGAAATAGATTAAATACATCCAAGTATGTTGAAAGAATAATTTTTGTTTGTTCTACTCAACAATGTGACTAGTTAGGTCACTTCAAACTTCATAATTAAAATGCTAGGTTTGGAACAAATTCATACACAGATGGAAAATAAAAGAAAACATCAACAATGAAAATATTTTGTCTATAGTAGATTCTTTTTAAGTAGTAATTTATTTTCTCTAGAAAGATTAAAATTTTTTTTCTTCCTCCCACTAAATTCTCTTAGGAATAACAAGACATTTTTTTAGGCAAGAAGAAGTGAGTTTTTAAGGCAAAATTTGAAGATGATCCTAAAATTATCATATATAAGCATCCTTATATTATGTTCAAAAATCAACCACTAAAGGTTGTATTACTTTATATCTATGTTATGAAATGTGTAAAGTTGAAGACATTTACTATGGAAATTTATAGCAAAATTAGTAATGCTTCAAAAGTCACTTAGACACATGATATAATTAAAAAAAGTAATGAAATTGGATATTGTTGCATAGATAAATGATTGAACACTTGGACCTTAGACCTTGGATTTTAGACAATTGGACTTGTTGCTATGCATCCTAAAAAACCTAGTTGCACCAAAAAAATAACATAGAGGCAAGAGAACAATATTATAGGAGATATTTCATATATATATATATATATATATATATATATATATATATATATATATATATATATATATATATATTCTACCAATTTCAATACTACAAGAATATATGGGAATTTTTCTTAATCCACTTGTACTTATGGATTGCAAGATATTAGTAGTTAAGCGGAAGAAAAAATCTTGTCATAGCTTCTTTGATGGATTCCCTCCTGTATTAGTACCTTGCTTGAGTTGCTCATAGATAATTTTGAGCCTGTTGTTCAATGCAAGGTAATAATAAGGAAGCTTGTAGCTTATACTAATTTCCATCTTTAGTAAAATTTTCACATTTGTTCACTCAAAAGCAACTTTGTAGCTATGAAATTTGTAAACCAATACTAAATGAATATGAAACATTATTAGGCATGTACATTTATTTTGTAAAATGTAACAATGAATATGAACTACGTAAAATTTGAATAATAAAAATATGCACAAATGATAATATATCAACTTTATCATTTTTTCCAAATCTAAGTGCATGTCCAAGCTATAATAATGCTTTTATCAATGGAAAGTGTAAATTCTTGCATCTAAAACCCAAACCTCTAAAACCTCTCACCCCTTTTCACACTTATTTTCTCCTCACTAACATTGTTTGTATTGCAAGTATGCAACCTCTTCGGATGTTAGAGCGGGAGTTTTGATCTGAAAACGTTAGTTCAGTTCGTTTTGATGCCATTATAGAATTATGCCAATTGCGAGAGTGTGCAATTAGGGAGGTTTTGATGCATTTGGAGTGAGAGTCGCTCGATTGAACTTTCTGTCCTCCGCCCTCCGGGTTCTTGTCTTGGCGAAGGTTGGCATACTTTGTGTGGAATCGACTCCAATTGTGCTGCAGCATATTTTTGGTGAAGGGAATTACGAAATTAGGGTGGCGGTTTCGAAGTTTGGTGCAAACTCTCTGTGAAATGAGTGAATTGTGGTCTTTCCGTGTTTTCGTATAGGGGTGTTCAGATCAGGACGTTTTTTCCCGATGAACGTGGATTGAGTTGCTATGAGCTGGATCAATGTACCGCTGTCTCTGGAAGAGCGTGATTCGAACGCACAAGCAATTACCTGGGAGAAGGTATGCATCACGAATTCTCAGCGTCTTGTTAATTTTTGCAAAAAAGACTCCGCCCTTGCTCTTGCATCCTTTTGCAGGCAGATATTTGCATTACCTAGACATCGATTGATCTTAATGATCAGAGTTTAGGAAAAGAGGGAGATGCAACGGGGACCAGAATGAATTTAGGGTTTGGGGTTTAGGGTTTAGGGTTTTAATTTTGATCGGCTCTTTGTTTTGAGTGGGTTTTTATTATTGCGAATTATGCAGGGTGATAGGGGTTCTCTCCGTTTCAACGAGAGCATGGCTAGAATTAGAGCAGTGTTTGCCCAGCGTTGGCGCTACCGCTGGCGCATCTGCGAACTTGGCCCTTGTCAAGGAGATCCGGGATAGCCCAAAGGGAGAATCCTCTCCATCCCAACCGCAGGATCGCTCCGCGTACATTGCGCTCCTGCAGACGTGTACCAAGAATCGATCCCTTCTCGATGCAAAACGAATTCACACCGACATGATCAACGCCGGTGTGGAGACTGACATCTTCCTCAGCAACTTGCTCATCGGCATGTACGTGAAGTGCCGAAGCCTGTCGGACGCTCACCGCGTTTTCAAACAAATGTCCCGGCGAGACTTGATTTCTTGGAACTCGTTAATTTCTGGGTGCGCTCAGCAAGGGTTGAAGAAGGAGGCGTTTCTTCTCTTTGAGGAGATGCAGAAGCAGGGGTTCATTCCAAACAAGATCACTTACATCAGCATGCTTACATCATGTTCAAGTCCCGCTGCGTTACAACATGGAAAGTTTCTGCATTCTCGGATCATTAACGCTGGGTACCACCGTGATCCTCGAGTGGAGAATTCTCTTCTCAGCATGTATGGCAGATGTGGAGATTTAGTTCACGCTCGTACCGTGTTCAATGGCATTTCCCCTCGAGATGTGGTCTCTTACAATGCAATGCTTGGATTGTGTGCACCTCAGGGGTATGGGCAGGAGTGTGTCAGCCTTTATGACCAGATGTTGGAGGAGGGAATCTCACCTGACAAAGTGACGTACATCAATCTGCTTGATGCGTTTCATACCTTGGAGGAGGGGAAGAGGATGCACGAGGTCATCGTCAAGGCGGGTTTGCAGTCGGATGTCCGTGTCGGCACTGCCTTGGTTGGGATGTTCGTTAGGTGTGGAGATGTGGTGAATGCCAAGCAAGCATTTGAAGAGATTACTGGTCGAGATGTGGTCGCATGGAATGCAATGATCACCGCACTTGCTCGACATGAACACTATGACGATGCCTTTGAGCAGTACTACCGAATGCGGTCTGAAGGCGTAATTCCAAATAAAGCTACATACATGAGTATCCTGAACGCGTGCTCCACCTTAAAGGCTTTAACTTCAGGGGAGGCTGTTTATGAACACGTTAATGAAGATGGACTCTTGTCAGATGTGCAAATCGGGAACGCTCTCATCAGCATGTTTGGAAGATGTGGGGATTTGCAAAGAGCTCGCTCCTTTTTCGATAACATGCCCACGAAGGATTTGATCTCGTGGAATGCTATTATTGCTGATTATGCGCGAGGGGAAGATCGAGAAGAGGCCATGAAGCTCTACAAGCAGATGCAATCTGAAGGAGTGAAGCCCGGTAGAGTCACTTTTTTGCACCTTCTCAGTGCCTGTGGGAACCCAGGGGAATTGACGGAAGGGAAGAGGCTCCATCTCGATATCTTGAAAAGTGGAGTTCAGTCGAATGTTCACATCGGAAATGCACTTATCAACATGTACAGAAGATGTGGAAGCGTGAATGACGCTCAAAAGGTGTTTGACGGCATGCCAGTGACTGATGTCGTTTCGTGGAACTCCATCATTGCAGCGCATGCCCAACATGGCTCCACTGAAACCGCGTTTAAGCTGTTTCAGGAGATGCGAAACGGAGCCTGCAAACCTAACGCTATCACTTTCACAAGTGTGGTGTCTGCTTGTACGAGCCGAGAACTGGGGAAGCAGATCCACAAGCACATTGCCGGAAGCGGTTTCCAGCCCGATGTGAAACTAGGAAATGCACTCATCAGTATGTACATCAGATGTGGCAACCTGGAGGGCGCCCTGGAAGTTTTTGACAACCTGCCTCGCCGTGACGTCATGTCGTGGACAGCTATAATTGGTGGCTTTTCTGAGCTCGGTGAAGATACAAAGGCTTTTGAGTTTTTTTGGCGAATGCAAAGTGAGGGGTGGAGTCCCGTGAAGGCCACCTTCAGTAGTATTCTCAAAGCATGCATTAGCTCTGGTGATGAGGGGAAAGAAGTGATCTCTTACATTCTGAAGAGTGGCTACGAGCTTGACACCGGCGTGGGGAATGCTCTCATTAGCATGTACACCAAGAGCGGGAGTATGACTGCAGCTCACGAGGTCTTTGAAAAAATGCCGAATAGAGACGTTGTCTCGTGGAACAGGATGATTGCAGGGTATGCTCAGAAAGGTCTAGGTCAAGAAGCAGTGAAATTGGCTCACCGGATGCAGGACGAAGGCGTTGCCCCCAACAAGTTTACTTTCATCAGCTTGCTAAATGCTTGCTCTAGCTGTTCAGCTTTGGAGGAAGGCAGGCGAGTACACGCAGAGGTCGTCAAAAGGAAGTATGCCAATTATGTGCATGTCGGCGCAGCTTTAATCACGATGTATTCCAAATGTGGCAGCCTCGCAGAGGCCCAGGAAGTGTTTGACAACATCGCCGAGAAAAATGTGGTGACATGGAATGCCATGATCAATGGGTACTCACAACATGGCCTTGCTGCAAAGGCCCTTGAGTTTTTCAACCGTATGGAAAATGCAGGAATCAAGCCAGACGGCTCTACTTTTACTAGCATCCTCTCCGCCTGCAACCATGCAGGGCTTGTGAACGAAGGCTTTCAGAAGTTTTCTGATATGGAAAGCCAGTGTGGGATCTCGCCCACAATAGAGCATTACGGCTGCATGGTTGGGCTACTTGGCCGTGCGGGGAGATTGAAAGAAGCAGAGACGTTCATCAACAAAATACCTTTTGCACCAGATGCTGCTGTGTGGGAAACCTTACTGGGAGCTTGCAGAGTGCATGGCAATGTGGAGCTCGCAGAGCAGGCGGCAGACGAGGCTCTGAAGCTGAAGAGCCAAAACGCGGCGGTGTATGTATTGCTCTCAAATGTGTATGCTGCAGTAGGTCGGTGGGACGACGTTGCGAAAATTCGGAGGGTGATGGAAGGGAGAGGGGTTAGGAAGGCTCCAGGAAGGAGCTGGATTGAAGTGAATAACGCCATTCATGAGTTTGTTGCGGATGACAGGTCGCATCCCCAAGCAAATGAGATTTATGCGGAGCTGAGGAGATTGGCTGCCCAAATGGAAGGGGCCGGGTATGCTCCTGATACACAGTTTGTGCTGCACGATATGGCGAAAGCACACCAGGAAACGTCGCTCTGCTTTCACAGTGAAAGACTTGCTATTGCCTATGGGCTCATCAGCTCTCCTCCTGGAACCCCAATCCGTATCTTCAAGAACCTGAGGATATGTGGGGATTGTCACACAGCATCAAAAGTCATCTCTTCTTTAGTTGGGCGAGAAATTATAGCCAGAGACTCCAACAGGTTTCATAGATTTCACAACGGGACATGCTCGTGTGAGGATTTTTGGTGATGAATGAGTCTGAGGTTAGCCAATATTACACTCAGCCATGCAAATGCATGGAGATTTTAATTTATTTTTACTATCTGCAGTTCTGTTAGTAACTGTCATTGTTGTGAAAGCTTCAAACTCGACACTGGTCTTTCCCAGCATACAATAGAGTTATTCGTAAAGTCATCCTTAGTTTGATACCCAGTTTTAAACAAGCTCTTATACAAATTGGTGAAAGGAGGTAAAGCAACCCATATGGGATATGTAAATGGTTGGATTTGTAAGTAACTTGTAAGAGCTTGGAGGAGCTCAATCTTAAAATAAACCCATATCCTTTGAGAGTTCGTAAAGAACAGTGAATTTCATTATAAAAACAACCTATCCACCCTCCATTCTCACAAATTGTCAATGTACAATTTCTGTGACAGCTAAACTGAGGTCCAAACTTTTTTAGGCACCATTTCGATGCGAAAGAAAGTTTGGTCCCGAGTTTTGTTTTGCAAGTGTTGATTGCGCGAGCTTTTTACTTTTTCACCTGCTTTTTTACATAAAGCAGGGCTTCAAACCCCAGTTTTACCTCTAAACTCGGGTTTACTTTACGAATAACTCTAATATTTGTGATAAGTTGGTTCAATTTTGGATGCTTAGAACTTCAGATATGAATGACAATAAATCAGGGGGATTGTCCAATTATTGTGTACCTATGAAAAAAGAGCATGGGCTTATAGTTATCTCCAATGAAGCAAATTGGGTTTTTTTCATATAGATGTTTAAAAAGCTAGCTTATTAGTATGCACAACAATTTTGGGTGTGAAATTGCATAGGAGTTGTGAGATTATATCAAGAGAAATGTACATATTCTATTTTAAGTATGTTGCCCTTTCCCACAATGTTTCAAAAATTTGCATATAAATTTTTTTAAAGATGGGAGGTGATATGAACAGCTACAAATAGTGTTAGCTTTGCAATTGTTGAAATGCAATTTTCTTTTATAAGTAGAAATCACAAATAACTCCAAATCAACACTTGCAAGTTTAAATTTTCAATGGTAAAATCATGAAAACACTTTATACTATCCATTGGAACCATTTTCAAAGCAAATGGATAAGTACAATTTCTTAGATCTCAAATCAAGTGATATTGGCAAACTTTACTCAAAGCTGAGAAATTGAGTAAAATTTATTTGCTTTACTCTTTTGCTAATGGTACATATATGCCTTTGAGGACCTCTCAAAAACCAAATATTTACATTTTTCAATAAAAAATAAAAGTTTTCAATAATTAACCTTCAAAACTACCTGTGAAATATTTTAAATTGGTCAAGGGAATTTAACTCCCCATACCAAAATGAGCTTGAAATTTTGAAGCAACCATATATGGTCGCTAAAGCATTTAAGGGTTAAGGATGTTGGCATTTTTAGAAGAATTTATTGAGCAAGTGACCAAAAATTAGTGCAAGAGGTGTGATTCTAGGAATTAACTAGTGATTTCATTAGGATGATTCTTTAAATTCTTTTTAACCACTTGAGTGACAACTACAAGGGCACACATTTTTTTGGAAATTGATACTACAAATTTGAAACAATGACATGACAAGTAACCATGATGTCATGTAGCTATAAAATAGTTCATGTATGACTCCTTGGATTCAATCATGAAGTGGATTCAAAGTTTTATGTTGAGGTTAAGTGGCACATCAAAGTTTGTTGCATCTAGTATTGAAGGTTATTCATCTTTATTAATAATTGTTGAGTTTGTATTGTTGCCTCATAAAGTGTGAAGACCTAGCAATTGCCAAAGCTTCTATAATTTTGCATGATGGTATAATCCAAAAAAACACCCGTTGTAGCAATCCTTGTAAGGTGTTGCATCATGAAGGCTTCAAACAAGCAAAGGTTGTTGCCCGATTATTTATACAAGAGTCAAAGAGTTGTAGCTGCTTTAACTAGGATTACTACAAGATGCACTTCAATTGTTGACAATGGCAGGAGTCAAAGTTATTTGGGGCTTGGTCATGTTCATGATAATGTTTTAAGGCAATTTAGGAGAGGAACCTATTTTGAAAAGAAGGGATGTAGACCAAGTAGAAGCACTATGTATTATGGTGGTTTGAATAAGTTCATGATCCCAAGTGCGAGTGAGACACACCAAATACCACTGTATACTCCAGAATTTTATGCTTATTGTGCAGTTGGTGGCATTTTGAGTTGTGGTATCACACATACTGGAGTGACACCTTTAGATATTGTGAAGTGTAATATGCAGGTGCATCCATTCCATTTGCTTGTAGTTTTTTTGTAGCAAATTATTTGTATTAATTTTGATGATTGTTTATTATCACAATGCATAGATGATCAACTTTTATTAAACAAAGGCATGCAAATTATAACCCTATGTTTGCTTGTAAATCCTTACACCTTGATTTTCTACAATTTTTGATGTCAATCAATGTCCATATTGCAATCCATTTGTATCTTCTATTTCTAACTTTTGAGTACTTTTATTCAAAAAAAGGGATATAGAATTTTTAATGCCACTCATGAAGATTTCTACATGACATTATTTTATACTTCCAGATTGATCCAAAAAAATACACATCTATTGTCAAAGGGTTTAAATTGATATTGGCTGAGCAAGGAGTGAAAGGTCTATACAAAGGATGGGGTCCTACCGTAGTTGGTTATAGTCTACAAGGAGCATGCAAGTTTGGCTTGTATGAGTTTTTTAAGCACACTTATGCAGAATTGGCTGGAGAGCCTTTTGCTACTGATCACAAGTCTTTAGTATTTTTGGCTGGCTCGGCATCTGCTGAGTTTGTGGCGGATATTGCACTATGCCCTTTTGAAGCTGTAAAAATTAGGGTTCAAACTATGCCGGGATATGCCAAAGGCCTTACAGACGGCATATCAAAGTTCATTGCAGCTGAAGGCTTTAGAGGGTATCAATTTTATTGTTTTTGTAGGATTTTTTTTGTTCAATTCACCTTGCAAACTCAAAGTATTTGGATTATTTAATTTTCTTAACCCTAAAATAATTTGAGGACAAAATAGACATTAGTAGAGTAAATTAAATATTATTTGTCCAATGCTTACTTTGGCTAAGTAGATGATGAAATGATTTGTAATCAGATTATATGGTGGAATTGTACCATTATGGGGACGCCAAATACCATGTTTGTTTCTATACTCCACCATTTACATTGTTAATCTTTGCATTTTATTTCTATCTATACAATGTTTTTTTCCCGTTATTCAAAATAACAATAAAGAAATTGGCAATGAAGATCTATAGTCTTTGATTGTATTATTTTCATTGACACAAAGTACACTTTAAACACCACAGATACAATGATGAAATTCACAAGTTTTGAAGCTACAGTGGATGCCTTGTATGCCCATGTGGTGCCTATACCTAAAGAAAAGTGTTCAAAAGGTTATCAATTGGGAATTAGTTTTGTGGCAGGCTACATTGCTGGAGTGCTTTGTGCTATTGTATCCCATCCTGCTGACAATTTAGTATCTTATTTGAATAGTAGGAAGGGCGCAAGCATTGGACAGGTTATTCGAATCATTCCAACCAATTTTTTCAATTGTAAAAGACTAGGTAACACATGCATGCAGTTTTTTTTAATGCTGACCAAGCCTTAAAAAAATTTCAGTTGAAGTCTATTAGAAACATACTCGAATTGTTTAATGAAAGCTAAATCTCCTATAAGCAAGAATGAAAATGATTGATTATAAACAAACAAAAACATTTTTGAGCTTGTAGTTTTGTTGATTTTTCTTGGATCGTATTGTATAGGCTGTAAGTGATCTAGGAATGGTAGCATTATTTACACGAGGTTTACCGCTACGAATTTTCATGATTGGCACACTTACTGGAGCACAATGGGGCATCTATGATGCATTCAAGGTTTATGTAGGATTGTAAGTATCTTTTAATCACATTGTCTTCACATAATGCCTAGTAGTAAAACATTGTACAATGCAAGGGATGGTATACTTGTTATTAATATTTTTTGCACTGTCCATATTTTTGCAATTGTTATCCTTGTTTGCATTCCAAGGATGGTGTACTAATTATTTGAATGCAAATTATCCATGCTAAAAATTATATGTTTGTTTTTATATATTCCAGACCTACAACAGGTGGGGCAACACCGACACATAGTGGAAGTGGCAGTGGAAGAAAATAAAACCTTATTTATTTTACAACTAGTTTGTTTTCAAGTAATTAATAAAAAAGAACGTTGAATATATTGTTTTTGATTATTTTGTTAGCATTTGAGTTGTCTATAAAAGTTTTGGTAGAGGCATTGCTCATTTGAAAAAAAAGCTTTTAGATGATATACATAAGGATAAAAGAGGTTATTTATGTTATTTAAAGTTTTTGGATGGTTACTATCCTTCATCCCTAAAACCTTATAGAATTTTGGAAGCCAAAATTCTGTCTTTCAATGCAAGACATTACATGTGTTTTGGAGGGTCTGGAGGGCCGTTTCAGGCTTGTTTCCGTTCCTGTAATCCAACCAGCGCTTTGTCAAAATATAAAATAATTAAAATAATAATAATATATAATAATAATAATAATGATAATTATTATTATTTTAAATAAAAATTTAAACTAATAATAGAATAAATAATTTTTATTTAAAAAAAATTATTTATTAATATTCAATGTGGTAGTTGCTTCACCACATCAGTTGTCTGCTATAGCGGAGTTCTCATAATCTGGGAATTCTAGGAACTTGGAACCCTCTACAATAGTGAAATCTCATGTAATGCTTAAATCTTGATTTTTTTAAAATTTCAATGAATGCAATTAATGGCTCTTTTAATTAACTTTTTTAACTATGCCCATCTAAAGTTTATAATGGATGCCTCTATTGATTGAAAGTAAAAGATCATAATGTTTGTATTTCAAAACCAAATTTCCTATAGCTTGTCACAAAGGGAAAGTTGTCTTTCAAATTTGTGGGATTAAATTGCATTTGTCCTACTACTTATGGATTTTGACAATAATTTTGAAAAACAGTTTTAGGATGTATGAAATTTAATAAGAATATATTAAAAGATTAATATTGTTTTTATTATATTAATTTAAATATGACATTGACTAAAAAAAAATAGGAGATGAAAGAAAACCTAAAACACTTTTAATTTTAATATAAAACTGAAAAAATCTAATTCAAAGGTGAGGGTTGCTATTATGTGAGCCTAATACAAATGTGAGCCTATGAGCCTAGAAGACTATGCACCTATGTTATAGGTGTTTATATTGTAGAGATCTTCCATGATTATAGTATAATTTTATTATATGCTTAAGACTTACATGCTTACACACTAGCATCGTCGTTTCAAAGGTGAGAATATTTTGTTGAGCAAGAAATTTTTATATATATGTTTATTATTTCAAGTTTTAAAACATTAAGTTGAACAACAATTGTCCAACAAAATAGAATATCCCACAACTTTCATCTTATATTTAGAAATATGATGCAAATTTTTTGTAATAAAATTCAATTTGTTTAATCTAATAAAATTTATTGTTAATTGTATAGTTTGTAGTCATTATACTAAAGATTTATATACTAGGTGCAAATAAACAAATGTCAATTTGCACAAACAATTCTCTTGCTATGTAGAGTAGCAACCTTGAAAAGGATATACAATGAACAAAGAACACTATTCAAGGAAGGTGAACTCTAGCATTGCTACCTTATGTAATACCAAAAGTCAAACAACTTAAATTTTTATAACTTTTGCAATGTTTATTGAAATGACATAAAGCGTACATATCATATAGAGCATGATGAGTAGGTATTTCCTCCAAAAAAACTACAAAGATTTAAATTTGTCAAAATCACTAATAGCTTGTCTATATTCGTTCAAATTGGATTTTTAGTCCTTTAAGAACTAATATTTTTTTAGTCCTTTAATATTTAATATTTTCTGCATTATGATTAGATTGTTGATGATAGTGCTAATTTAATCAAAAGTAGAAAAATGGGCTATGGAGAGAGACCCACGAAAAGATTTCAGATGACAAATGATTGTGCAGCCTATGTTTTTACTTGTGATCTTTTGGAATTTTTTTGATAGAATATTTAAATGACAATATAAGTTTTTTTTGGTACTTTATACTTAATATTTTTTTGGCTTGGATAATATTAGCCTAATTTGTAGAGTTTACAACAAGTTTGAATGTACAATTTTTTCATAATATTACAAGTGAGGTCCCCTATGAATCATCATGTTTTTCTACTAAAATTGGTACTAAATCCACAATAAATTAGACAATCCTTACAATTGAAAAACAAAAATCCATGAGAAAAGAAAAGAAAAAAAGGATCTGAAAATTGTAAATGACAATTAGTACAAGATATAGTAGATGATGCTTTAATATCTTATTCAAATAATCTGAAAATTTTCAAGCACGTAGCCAACTTGCCTACAAGAAAGAATCCAGAGAATCACCATCATTTGGGAGAATTTTTCATACAAATGTGAGTTTGAGAAGTGCAGCTACTTGATTTTTTGCATGGCCCCCTAAAGGATTTTTGTAAATTCAAAAGCTCAAATCTTGCAATTTTTGCGTGAATTTTTTTGAATTTTCATCTAGATGTTCTCAAGTCAGCATACTACAAGATTTTACAATTACATGTGTCCAAAAATGTTTTTTTGTCCAAAATTTGGTGTTTGTACTAGAAATGGCAATTTTGGAGCGTTTTGGGTGAAAACATAGTCAAGGAACTTATGGGGTTGATCATAAAACTTTGTAGACAATAAAAAGTATCCAATGAATGACTTTCACACGAACAATAATAATAAAGAATGCACATATTCATCCAAAAATCTAATAATTTTTTATTGACTATCTTGGTGATGGGCTTCATTTGTCTATAATTATTTTGAAAAGACAAGACCTATCACCAAGATACTTTACCAAAATGATTCAATTTATGGAGCAATCAAAATATTCTTCATTTTTGCATTAATTTTGAAAGTCATCCATCGTCCACTTTTTGCCCTCAGGGTTCTTTCAGGGTAGTCAATCAAAAAGTTTTTTTTTAATGCCCCCCAAAATACATATTTTGAATACCATATGTAAAAAATACGAAGATTCAAAATGATTTGGCAGATGATTTAAAACCAACACCGACATAATATTTAATTGCTCCATCAAATTGTATCTGGATCCGTGACCGCTCCATACCACGGTTGATAACTTTGTATTACCGGGTATATGGAAGCCCTAATTTCAGACGAACTGACCAACAAAGCTGTGTTTGATACTCGGTAGACCTTCTACGCGCGAGCTGCGGCTGTGTTGCTGCCAGAGTCTTCTTCAAACAATTTGCCTCCAAATCGTCCAACGATCTCTCCGGTTTCTTTTCAACATGGCGGACGCAAATCCCCGTGAGTACAATCTCCTGAAAAATTCCACGAATTTGGTGCATTTTTGGCATAGATTGAGGCGTTTGCGTTTTAGGGTTTCGTGTTGTGTTCCGCAGTGGGATTCATGTTACAAGTTTTTTTTTGTCGTTTCTTCTTTCGTGTATCACTCTTAGCAAAGTTTTTTCTCTTCTCTGATGCGATTAACTGATGGTTACTTTACGGCCTTTGATCTTTGGCAGCCCCGTTGCGTTCCTTCGCTCAGGCAGCTCTGACTGAGAAAGAGGAGGTGCCTTTGAGAGTTATTCAGATTGAAGGCTTGGTAAGCTGGTCTCGATTCTTCGTGTTTATTGATTGAACTGAATTTATTTGCACGATTCATGTTGTTACGTCGCATGAATCGATTTAGGGTTTTGATAGGAATAGGCGGTATCTTCGTTCTTGTTGTGCAGGTCGCGTTGAAAATTATCAAGCACTGCAAAGAGTGCATGCCCGCTCTTGTGACTGGCCAACTGCTTGGACTTGACATTGGGAGTATACTGGAGGTCACCAACTGCTTTCCCTTTCCGGTATGCTTCTTTCCTTTTTGCATATTATTTATTGGTCTCATTTACCTTTGGTTTTTATAAATATACTACAATCCTCTACACTTCAGATAAGACTTTGTGGCCTTCGATACCCTTTTGAACGCTTGGTCTGCACAGCGGGTTGTCTGCATTATTCCTGTCCTGACCTGCACTTGTTATTGGAGTGCCTATAGAGCCGAGGTGGAGAGGACGAGGAGGATTTGGATACTGATGGAGCTAATTACCAATTGGAGATGATGCGCTGCCTTCGCGAAGTCAATATTGACAACAATACTGTCGGCTGGTACTGCATACTTTCGGCGCTGCTTCTTTTTTTTATTTGTATCTTAGCACTCTCCACCCTAAATTCAATGATTTATCGGAGGAATAGTGTTAGTATGCTTCAGCACACTAAGTTTGCTTCCGTATTCAACTCAAGGTCATTAGAATGCAAATGGAAGTAATACGCGCTGCTACAACAGATTGGGGATTTGGGGGTGGCAAATTAATACTATACTCTGTTTAGCAGACATATCATTGTCTCAAAGACATTGGTACTCAGTGAAGTACTCAGTGAAGTACTTCGCAAGTACTCAGTGAATTGCGGTCCCATGTACACTTTTGTGAAATGTTTGATTAATCTCTCTTTCTCGGATCGTAGGTATCAATCAACGTATATGGGCTCGTTTCAGACGGTGGAGCTCATCGAGACTTTTTTGAATTACCAGGTGGGTTCTGTCGGAATTTACCAGTTGAGTGCAACCTATCCTCGAAGACAATTCTCTAATTTTTTTATCAATCTTAAAACCGGTTACTCATCTCACGAAACTCGCATTGCAGGAGAATATCAAGAGGTGCGTTTGCATCATTTATGATCCTCTTCGTTCAAGCCAAGGAGTTTTGGCATTGAAGGCCTTGAAGCTGTCCGAGGGATTCATGGAACTCTATCGCGCTAATAACTTCACAGGAGAGAAGTGAGTGGTTTCGATTGCAATATCTGTTCCACAAGGTTGTTTGCTAATATGCTCCTTGGGAGCCTAGATACTTGAACCTTCTCTGACGGGTTATGCTTCACAATGTGGCAGGTTGAGGGAAAAGAACTTGGCTTGGACTGATATTTTCGAGGAAATTTCTGTGAGTCACTTGATTCATAATCTATGAAATTAATTGGCGAATATGTCTGCTCATAGTGCATTCTCATGCTCATATTGTTTGTGTTCCATCTGTGGCGATTGCAGGTGAAGGTCTCGAACTCTGCACTCGTAAGTTCGTTGATGACCGAGCTGGAGCCGGAAGCTCCGGCCACCCAGGTATTTTTCTTATGCCAAAGAAGTTGGTCCTTCCAGGAATAACCTCTTATCTGTTAAATTTTTTGTATAGGACGGGTGTTCACTGCTTTCTTGTCCGTCTATCTACTTCTTGAGATTAATTTATTTGAATTGCCTGCTAACATTGGTTGGATGTGTTCAGTGCGACTTTGACAGACTTGCCTTGTCCACGAACCCTTTTATGGAAAAGAATTTGGAATTCTTGATTGAGTGTATGGACGATCTTTCCATGGAACAACAGAAGGTACGTCAGTTGTCGAAGGGTGCATACGTTATCTATAGATGCATAGACATCTATTATCTACTCTACTCTCTACGCTGGTTGGAAAACATTTTGGTCATCCTGAACACTTCGAATTACAGAAGTGTTATCAAGCAATGAGTGACTTCTAGAACATCAGACAAGATTGCTTGACCTCACGAGAACTTGATGTTAGCAGTAATAATTCGTGGATGTGTGCAGTTTCAATACTACTATCGTAATCTATCGAGGCAGCAAACGCAGCAACAGGCCTGGCTACAAAAGAGAAGGTATGTCTTGTCTGCCGCTTCCTTTTTTTTTCAGTCCAGGTTCACACCTATGGTACCGTAGATTTTATTTTTATTGAATATGTGAATGGGATTCTGGGATTCATCTCGGTTAAGAGATTGTGTAATAAATGTTCTCTGTTTTTGCAGAACCGAGAATGCTGCTCGAAGAGCGTCTGGAGAAGAGCCCCTTCCGGAGGAAGAACCCAACAACCCGATCTTCAAGGCTCTACCGGAGCCTTCGCGGCTTGATAGTTACTTGATAACGAATCAAATTTCGAACTACTGCGGTCAAGTGAACGGGTATGAGCTAATAGCATATTTCATTTCTAATTGAAGCCTGGAAATATTGCAATTCTGACATATCATGATGTTAATGATGTTCTGCCTTCTTACAATTCATGCGCAAGATGGTTCAAGGGACTTGAGTAGTACTACTGGAGCTTCCTGAGTGCTTATTCGTGGTCAGTTTGTGGCAATTTTTCATGTACTTGAATTTTGGTTGTTTACTGAGTTATGGTTGAATATGGTGATTCAATTGTGGGACAGGTTCGCTGGACAGAGCTTGAGTAAATTGTATCTGATGGATGCCTTCCATGAAGAATAGACCATGCAGTCTCTACTCCCAGTTGGATGAAACACAAGGTGGATGTGCGCTGTGAGCTCAGAATTAGCAGCAAATCTTGACCTTTTATCCATAGAATCATGCCCAATTCGAAAGTGGGCATTGAATCAACTTCACATCCTTGGATGAGTTTTGGGTCGTAATGAATGCAAAGTGTGTGTAGTTTTTGCTACCACTGTTTTTGTGACCAGATTTGAAGTACAATTTTTATTTCTGAGTTCTTTTGACACTCTCCACACAGTAACTGTAACTGCTAACTCGATTTCTACATTCAATTACTTCTTTGCTGGAGCCAAGAATGCCTCAAGTTGAGCCTTCAGTTGTTTGTTGGATCGACTGAAGTAGGCTATCTCTTCAGCATGCTTCTTGTCTTCATACATCTTAGTTTCAGCGTGCTTCTTCTCATTAACCTCGCACTTGTTCTGCATTGGTACAAGATCTGAGCGGATAAATAAGAAGGTGGTTTGCATAGAAGTGATTATGAAATACTGTCAGAAACTTTTGGGTGGACAAAATAGTGAATAGCAGGGTCTTGAGTAAAATCAGCTTGTTTTCAGGATCGATAAGCATCATGGGAATGTATCTGTCTCATCATTGTTAGGAGACTTCATGAATATTTGAATAATGTTGTGCAAAAGGCTCTTTAACAGTACAGTGACCTTTAGAAAGTAAGGCAGACCCAATTTCGACTTGTAGGAATATCTTTCAAAATTTGACCGTTTCAGACCTAACTTTGAGAACTAACTCATTAAATATTTTCTTTTATGCAATCTTGATCAGCACATCAAATTTCAAATTCAAGAGACAATAATGCCATTTTTGAAAAATTATTTTGTGTGCTTTTCAATGTCTACGAAATAATTGATTGAAAAATATTGGTGGTGGAATTTTAAAATTTTATTGTGCAATATTTAGGAAACATCAATGTGTACATTTCATGTTTAGGGAATAAAATCATTACCAAGGAAATCTTTTATGATACAACAATTTTTCTAGATTATAATTGACATTTGGCAGATTATAATTGACATTTGGCAACTACATCATGCTCAAAGGTACAGAAGTAGTTATAATGCAAGGATCAATAAATAAAATATAATTAAAATTCACCACTATTGAAATGAAACAAGACTTATCTAGCTTTCTTATAAATAAATAAAAAAAGATCAACAAAATAGCACAATTTTTGAAGAAATGCCATTGTTGACAAGATCAATGAAAGATGTTTGGTTAGGAATACTTTGTATGTACGTTGAAATCAAAATGTTGAAATCGGAATGTTCAAAAGTGCTTCAAAAGTTTTGATTTTTTGCCACATGTGCATATCATCATAATATTGATGTGTAATTTTGTTCAAATCATTTTGAGCTATAGAAAAAAAGATATGAGAATTTGAAGTAACAACCTTTTCCATTCTTAAAAAATTCAGCAAAAATTGCACACTCAATCATTTCTTGATTAGATAGCACTGATGGATTTAACAAAGAAAATCATCCAAGGTCTCTTTGTTGCTTATAGACTGTTAGTGAAGTTCACATATCAAATTTTTTACAAATGTAGTTGTAGAAGCCATGTAGTGGCCTTATGATCCTTTAGAGGTAACTCCTAAAGTCCCACAGCCTTTTTTCCATCAAAAAAATCTAAAACTGCCATTTCTATTAAAAAGAGCAAAAACATCTAAAAGTTGTTACATTTTTCATATTTAATTCTAGAATCTTGTACTAGACTAGTATAAGAATATGTGGAAGAAATTCCAACAACTTTAACTGTGTAGATCACAAGAGATTTGCATTTAAAGTAAAGAAAACAAGTTTTTTACACCTTGCTTGATTAGAATTTTTGGCTTTAAATCTTCTTAAACTAAATTTTTGGCACTACTGATTTGATTTTCTAATTTTTTATATTAAAGAATTGAGTTGAAAATCTGAGAAAAAAATTCAACAAAAAACATTCAATTTAACACATTCAATTTTTTTTTAAGGAGAAGTAGGTTTAAGATTGAAGGAAAAACTAATCCGTTAATATTCTAGCAAGCAAAATTAACCTTGTCTAACAAATTTTTATGAAGAATTGTAAAAATTGCATTCAAAAATGAATTCTATAAGTAATTTTTTCAAGAAGATGCTTAGATTGCCCCCAAAACAAGATTGTCCATAACTTTGTCATCAATGGTCCAAATAGAATGAAACCAAGCCTTAGAAGTAGACAAAAATATAATCTGTAAAGAAAAAATTTAAAATTTAAAAAATTCAAATTTTTGTGATTTTTTTTAGGCTGCCCCTTGAGTTGCTTTTTGGAATTAGAGGGGCATAACCCTTGCTCCCGGGCACTTAATGAAATAAAAATTATATTCCCAGAAAGCTATTTTGATTTCCTATCTTCAAAAAAAGTTTTCATAATTCATGTAAAAATTTGAGATTACACAAGCCTACCTAAAATCCCAAGAGTCCTCTGTAGGAACTTTAGAACTGTAGGGATTAAATATTTGTACAATAAAATTAAAAAAATGTATCACCAATATACAATCAATTATTTTGTATCACAATATAAAACACACAAAACAATGTGATTTATCCATTTGTTTTTTGAAATTGGAATTCGGTGTGCTGATCAAGAATGTACAAAAGCATATATTTGATAAGTCAGTTCTCAAAATTTGGTCTGGAAAGGTCAAATTTTGAAAGATATTCCTACAAGTCAAAATTGGGGTTACCTTACTTTCTAGGGGGCAATTTATAATACAATTTTACTGAAGTCTTTGTGAAGTACCTTCCACTCAACAACCTGCCTATCCAAGTCCCTCATCTCTTGCTCCAACTGCACCAACCCACAGAAACAATGTGAGTGTCAATTGTAACATTATGATAGATGCACCCATAGTCAACCACTTAAGCAATTTCACATATGTTATGGAGCAGTAAAAGACAATGTGAATTTACAACCCTGTAGAAAGATAGAAATGATGAACATTGCTAAATTTTCATGATTGTTTTTCCTTGAACTGAATTTACTATAAATTTTTTAAGCCAAAAGTTGACCTCAACTCCACTTTGTAGAGTCATGCATAATTGATCACTATGAGAGTAAAAGCTCCCGACGAGTACCCAAAGTCAAGGACATCTAGCATCACTACCTTGACGCATTAATATAACCATCCCAAAAATTAATCATGGAATTAAGTCCTAGCCAGTACTGAAATTGATACACCCTAATGGTTGGCAATTGGGTACTGGTTGGTGATGGGTGGTTCTACCATACATATGAAAATTTTAAGTATAATGTAAAATCCCATTTATCTTGAGTCAAACTTTGACAAAACCTGTTGAGCACGAGCAAGCATTTCGGATTTTCCATATTCTGTTTGGAGAGCTTTTCGTAATCCAAATGCAATACTGCTCTCGTACAATGTTTGGTATGCTGCAATTGTCTGATATCAACAGCAATTATATCAATAAAAAAATTAAAAAAATTAAAAAAAACTTTCTCGCACTTCTTCACATAAAAATGACCCTTTTAATACCATTGGTTCCAAGAAATCTGAACTTGATGTCTTGCTTTGCTTTGTTGTGTCTGAATGATAGTATGATACCTAAGTTAAGTAAAGTTAAGTCTCACGTCCGACTGAATTTCCAAGCTCACATTGTTTATAGAAGGTAACTACAACTACAACTCAATCCCTTTCTAAAATTATTCCCTACAAATTTTTGCCTAAAATATACTCCCACTATTCATGAGAGTCTAGGATCAGTTTTAGAAACACCTGTTATTAGATTTTTGAAAATTTGTAGTTTATTCATATGGTGTCTGAAAAACGTATTCTAAAAGAATCTAGAATTTCCTTTAGACTCCCAAGTTCCAACAGATCCCCACAATAAAAAAAATTCAATTTAAAAATGCAAACTATGCTAAATTGATTATTTGATTAGTTTTAGGCATGGTTACCTTAGTTCATCCAACTAATTGCATTTATTCAATGCTAATAGTATCCATGATGTCAAATTAGTGTATTGACTAAGGCAATTGAACAATAATAAATTTGATTGAGTAGTTGCTTACTTCATACCAACATGGTCTTATTTGAACATCCAAGTGAACATCCCATAAGTCTATATCTATGCATTCAACCTTGAACCCATGGTCATCCTATCTTCAATCATTTTTTATGATTTTTTATGATTTGAGGAAAATGTATTTTCTTTCCTTTAACTCCTAAGTGCCTAAGATTTTCCAAGGGTGTTTTTCCTATGAAAAAAGAGTGTAGGCTTAGGATTACCCAATGAAGCAAATTTTTTTTTCTTTCAAAATCTGACCGTATAGATGTTTAAAGAGTTTTCTTATTAGTGTATAGACCAATTTTGAGTGTGAAATTGCATAGGAGTTGTAAGATTATATAAAGAGAAATGTATGTATTCTATTTTAAATATGTTGCCCTTCTCCACAATGTTTCAAAAATTTACTTGTAAATTTGTTTGAAGATGGGAGGTGACATGAACAACTACAAGTAGTGTTAATATACTAAAATGCACTTTCAAATTTTTTAATTTCACATGAAAAGATGATTATTTTTAATTCTCTCTTGTGTTGTTTTGGTCCATTTAGATGTCTTCTAAATCCATTTCTAATGGGAAATAATCAAAGTAAAGGAATTTAGTAGTCAATTACTCTTAAATGCTTGAATGACCATACATGGTCGCTGCTAAATTTTAGTCACATTTCGGTGTGGATAGTTAAATTCTTTTGACCGGTTTAATATTTTTTACGGATAGCATTGAAGGTTAATTATTAGAAGCTTTTATATTTGACTGGAAATTTTAAATATTTGATTTTTGAAAGGTCCTCAACTTGAAGTTCAATGACATCCAAGCGTGATGTGATATAGACTATTATGTGAAATCAAGTTAGTTAGTTTTTTAGGGTTTTTTTTTACACAAGCGTGTTGAAGAACACACTGCGAGGATTTCCGACACATAGAGAATTTGATTTCACACTAGGTAAACCACCTGTCACCACCAGGTATCAACTAAAATCAAGTTCTTAAAGTGTAGTGGAGCACAAAGGATCCAACACCTTTATTGAAGACAATCTTTATGAACTTTCAAATTCTCTTGTTGGTTTGGTTGTTAATGTATTGATGAGTATCTTACCATTCGCAATTCATCTCGAACTCGCAATAAGAGAAGCCCACGCTCAGCACAATTGATGCAAATTTGTCTAATTAGCTCATCAAAACACTACAAGAACAATTCACCATTTTTACATTTCCTCTAAATACTCAATTTAGATAATAAAATAAAATAGATAGATGCTATATATATTGTCAACAACATTTCAAAATCTCTTTTATAGCATCAAGAACTTGTGTATTGTAGAACTTGTTTATGATGCCCTAGCTATAAAGTACAAACAACTTTTTGGAAGTCATTTATGGTAACTTTCAAAACATACCTTTATCATGTATAGGATATAATATTTTTTCAATTAATTGGTATATGCTATCACCTTTTCCAAAAAATTCTACATGACTACAATTCCTTCATGTAGATATGGAAGGAGCTACTTAAGCATATATGGGTTAATGTTTGCAAATACATGTAATAATCAATAATATTAGATTCTTGCAATTGTAACATACTTGAGCATAGAGTTCTTCTCGAATGGGACAAATTCCAACTTCACGTGCTTGACGATGTTCTAGTTGTTGATCAAGTTTCTCCTACATTAATTAATTATTTTGTTGTATTTTGGATAAACTTTAAACAATATGAGTTTTTTATACACCCTCCATTTAACCACAAATTACTTAATATGCATCATTTTTGTCATATACAAATACAAATAAATTTATAAATAAATCTAGATGAATATTAATTATTGTGATAATTATTAATTGCCAATCTTGTTTTATATAATAGTCTATATCACATCACTATGTTTTACTTACTTGAAGTTGAATGACATCTAAGCGTGTAGCTGGAGCACTTGAAACCCTTTGACACCAAATTTGATCACCATGGTTCCATTGTCTACAAATGAAGATGATTTTTTTTTTCTAAGAACAAATTTGAAAAACAATACAAACCAATTATTATTTTTTGTACATGTTATACAATTGCACCTTGTTAACTTTACCTTGGAGGCAATATGGAATCAAGAATGTCTTCAACTTGTGATATAGAAGGCTTGTGATCAGTGGGTAAAGGAACCAATTTTTTCTATTGCCATTTATAAAAACCACATTATTATCAAATACTTACTTGAAAAAAATCATCAATTCTAATCATCATAAATTAATGGTACAAAATTATTTTAATAATCTAATTTATAATATATTTAATTGAATTCAACTTAAAATAGTTTCTTACAAATAAATCAAATATTTACATTTATAGAAGACTAGATATTTTAGTATAAAATATCTTAAATTTACAATAAAAATTATTCATTGCAAATGAATTATTACCTTTCCTTCGTTTTTAGAAGTTCCTACTTCCTTCACATCCGGAATAATAGATGGATTTCCATACTTAAGTAATGTTGGCCACGCTTCACTTGTTTTTAAATCTGACATATTGATTGTTTAAAAAAATTCAAACAACCCTAATTTTTCATTTCATATATTTTTTGTTTATAAAAAAATTAAAATCCGTATTTGAAATAAAAATTCTTCAATAAAAATTATATTTATTTATCTCCCTACTTAAAAATATTATTATTCAAAATTTTGATTTTTTAATTTAGTTATTGAATAAATCATTTTCCAAACCATCCTTGTGAAGAATTGAAGATAGTCAATTATTATATTCATTATTTTCAAAAATTATAGAAATTCAAAAGTTTGAAGCCTTATTAAATTGAGAAAATTTAATCATTTGGATGTAATGCATATTTATATTAAAATGACAACCATGAAATGTTAATTGGTGGATGGATTTTGCAACATTATTGTCTTTAATTACAGTTTACACTTATAATCTGTTTGAAAATATAATCATCTCTATTATGATATTCTTTTAAGTTTCAACAAATTGAAGGAAAAGTAATTATTTTTATTTTATAAAGAAACTAGGTAAAATGAATTATGATATCTAATGTTAAAAAAGATATTGTATCAAAATCAAATGAAAAATTTAAGTTTAAGCAGTTAAAAAAAAAATCTTTATAATTCTAATAAAAATTAAAAATCACAATATTTATAATATTCTACAATATCAAGTTCAATTTATTAATCAATATTGCATTATAGTTGTAGTCTACAATCATATAAAATACGGATGAATTTTTATCACAACAAATTTTTGAAATTTCTTTTAACAAATTTTTAACAGAAAAGTCAAGAATTTAACATAAATCTATCAACCTCATAGAACGCAATCTTTAATTATAGCTAAATTCTTAAAGAATTACGTTAATTTTTTAGAAATTCAGTATGATTTTGAATTATACATTCTTCAATAGTTTGTCTTAATTTGGTTTTATTTAAAAAAAAATTAAGCATAGATTTCAGAATGTCTCTTTTAAATTCATCTTATAGATTTGTTGAATGCTTAAAAAGGAGATTTAAAAAATATATACGTAGGCCCTTGATCAAATAATTTTTTTGCAAGTTTATACAACCTATAATAAATAGTAGCAATAATTACTATAATTTATTTTCTTACGTAGTGTGAAAATTTATTAAAATAATTTAATCACCCCAGGCTTAATAATTTAACATTGTTATTACCACTACTCAAAATCTGTTTTAACTTTATTTTTCAAGAATTTAATTATTTTCAAATGATTGTAATTCTTAAAATCAAAAAAAATTATTTCTAATTTGAACTTCTACCAATGATATAAAGAACATTATTAGAAGACTGAAGCATTAAAATATTAATAGTACATTAAAATTTGAGTAAAAAACAAGGGTATCTACCTATTTTTAAATCATATTTTTGTAATACTAAAATTAATCTAATATACAATTTAAACAGCTACTTTGCACTTTGTGTGCAATCAATGAAATACATGCTAGTTGTAGAAAATGTTTATTCTAGATTTATATTAAACTTTTATTCATCTTGAATTTTGCTTAGAATGACAAGGCATGATTGTATGCAATACAATCACATTGAATTATTGTCTTTTTTCTTTATTGTTTTTACAACTCCAAGATATAAAGCGGAAAAAAAACATGTAGCAATAAAATTTCTAAGTATTCCAAATCCTTCTAGAAGATTGTAAAGAAATCATACATCTTTTTGTTCATCAATGCCTTGGATTTTCCCTAGCCAAATCATGTTTGGCTGTGATTATATTACAATTTAATTTCCCCTAAAACAAAAAGATGTACTTTTGTGCTCTAGAAAGGTTCTAGTGTGAGAATGTAAGAAAGACTTTAAATTTAATAAGTCAAGTGTACAAAGGCTCTGCAAGAAGCATTTTCTAAATGCAAAATTTTCAATTAGAAGTAGATCATGCAAGATGAGTAGAATGGAGCGATTTGCTATAATCAATTTGACTAGGAGAAAGGTAGGTATTGCAATACTAAAGCTAGTTTGTGAGCCTAAAAATGCAAGTTTCAGAGTTGTGAGCGTATGCCTTGTGAGCCCAGAGCGTCAACTAAAAAAGCACTTTGAATTTTTGAAGCTAATAGAGAGAAAAGTAGAGACATTTCAACTTTTTTATTATTAGTAGCACTACAAGAGAAAAGGATATTTTAAGTGTATTTTTAAGTATAGTCCTAGAGATAAGATATTAACTAATGACCTTTATGGAGATTTTTAGTAAAAATTTACTAGAAACACACGGACTCTATCTCTAGGACTATACTTAAAAACACACATAAAACATTCTTTTTTCTTGTAGTGTTGTAAAATTTCAGTCCTATAACCATAGACCTATGATTGTAGGAGCATGGCCAATACGTATACCACGCTTGACTTGGCACGTATGTTAATGGAAGACAATTTTAACCCATTTCAAGCCTCATATTTTTTTTTTTTGCAAAAATATTAGTTCAAGTTCAAGCTCCCAAAGGGATTCCAAAGGAAGACAAATATTCTGGACAAGTGACAAAGGGCTCATGCAATAGGCACCCTCCCACAATCCACACAAATTTTATGAGTGTCCCAAGTTCCATATCCCCTATTCAAGGGAGAGTTGCTAGCATGTGACCTCATAATCTTAAACCTCATGCTTAGGTTTCTATGTTATAGGCACATTCTATGGTTATAAGATATCTATGTTATAAGTATCTATGTTGAAGGTGCCCATATTGAAAATACTTATGGTATAAGCACCTTCAATGATTGTAGATTATCTACTTACACTTAGACTGAAGGCTTTGTAGACAAGATTTAAAATTTAAAATAGCAAATTTAGAGTATTAGGAGCCATTAGGGGCCCCTTATTAGGAAAAAGTAGAAAACACTTTAAATATAAAGTTAATTTATATGTTATAGTGTAAATAGGGTTAAATTAATAAATTAATAAATTAATTTTTTTTTTTTAAATTAAAAAAATATAGTAAAAGTAAAAAAAAAAAATTAGAAAGACACACCTTTTGGGAAGGGGTGCCAAGAAAACTATAAATAGGTTTTGAAAACAATAAAAAAATTGGCATTTTGAACATGACCCATATGTAAGTATTTGCGTTATATTATATATTTATATAATTTGTGTTTCTTGCTTTGTGAAATTTCTTTATATTTGTGAAGTTTAGGGTTTGCCTTGTTGAGTGCTTGTTCTGGCGAAATCTTTCTGTAAGGCTATTTTACCGAGGAATCTGTGCCTGTGTGTCTGAGAGTGTGAAATCTGTATTACATCAAATTGGAAACATTCTTTGTTAAGTAAGGATCTGGCCAAACGGAAGCTTACATTGCAGAATGATCAGAATTGAGTGTAACTGAGTGTAATTGAGAGAGCAATTGGGATTGATGGGTGCATTGATTATAAACTCTACCTATTACTGGGTGACTGAATGTCGCGGTTTGCTGGGAAACAACCTGTTGATTAAATGGGTCGCAATTCTGGATATCTGAGAGTGCCGAGATTTTTCCATCTACTCAAAATACAAACCTGCACTGATTGAATTCTCAAGAAAATTGAGCAAGAAGGGCGACGAGGAGCAGGACGATCAACAAGTTGATTTCTTGTGAAGATCCCAACTGGGGTGTTTGTCATTTTGAACTTGATGCAGTATTTGATAATTCCAGTGTGAATTTCTGGATGGATTGTTGAAATTGCTTGGGCTGTGGGTTTGTGATTGCAACCTGCTTTGAAGACTGGAACTAGGAAACGGAGACAATTGAGGCCAGATCGATGAAGTCTCCGAAGGTGCTAGGCCGTGCATTGTGAGGCGCGGCTGAATCTCTGATCAATCTGCGATTGAAGATTGGTGGCGAATTCGAAATCCAGTACCTGGTGCGATCATTGCGAGTGGATTCAGAAATCTTCAAAGCCAGAGGACGACCCCAATGTGGAGATTTTGATCGCTGCCCCTGCATCGAAGAGAGCTCGGTGGGCAATCTGGAGTCAGAGCGGCAAGACTTCGGCGCTGCTGCAGTGGAATTTCTACGCCAGACGATTTACTACCTGCTTGGCCTGATACGAAATCCAGGAGCGTGATCGGGAGAAAGAAAGATTGGAGCAGTTCCAAAGAAGAAGAGGATTTACTGTGAAGATTACCACCATCAAGTGAATACAGAGTTGGAAGATTGCGAGTTGGAACGTGTCCACAATTCACGAATTTCTCACCCTCAAATTGAGAAATTTCAGAAGCCAAATTGACCAAATTCCGATAAGACATGAAGAAATCAGGGGTGAATTGAGAATCGTGATTCCTTTGCGACCGGCGACGGAAGCTGCGACTTACAGGATTAGGGATTTCAGCGCGGTCACGGGTCACTTGTCACGGTGACAAGGTACGGACTTGGTTATAGGCCAGGTCGCACAACTTTGGGAGTTGGGACTGGTTCTACTTGGCTTTGGGTCCGTTTGAATGGCCACAGGGCCTGTTACTAGTTTAAAATTTATTTAAATGGTTTTAGGGGAGCAGTCCACGGTTTGAAAATTTTATTTTATTTTATTTATTTTTATATATAAAATTATTAAGTGCTTGATTGTGGAAATTTGAGCTCTAAGGGTCCAAATTTTTTGAACGGCCGGAGAAAATCTTAAGGAAAAAGGCAAAACTCGGTAAGAAACCTAAACTCATTACTTTTTACATTATTGGACAAATTGCCCTACAGAGACAGACATAGACATTTGGTAATAGGATTTGCTCATGGCGAGCACCTACTGGACCAATTGCCCTAAACATAAAAAGGTTTAATTAAGGAATTACGTGTATTATTTTCAAAGTATTATCTTGTGTGATTAGGTCTAGTGCATGCATTGCATAAGACAAATTGCCCAACCTGACTTATTGCCCAGACTCATTGCCCACCTGTAGGACACTATATAGGACTGTGACGTCATTCATTGTGTCTGCATACATCTGTAAAGGACTAAACCAAATTTGAATCCCTGGGAATAAGAGTGATAACCTAGTTCTAAAAATGAATAACATATACTTATACATATTCTCATAAATCTAATGTACATGTGACTTTAGCCACAGAACGATAGACGATTTGACCATTCCCCTAGAAATTTAGAACCCCTATACTTAGTCCTGGGTTTTTGGTGAACTAGACAAAACCTATACTACAGGCTTGTAGGCTCATATTTCTAGGCTCACATGCTAGTGTCGTTGACTTTTAACATAGGTACTTATAATATAAGCACGTACAACGTAGGTGCCTATAACATGTATACTACCTCCATCCCAGAATTATCTTCATGTTGGACAAAATGTTGTTGATTAAGGCTAAAAACAACATTTTAAATACATGTTTTGTACTATAAGTAGAATTTTGTACTGTAAGTAGAGTTTTGTGCATTCTCAATGCTCAAGAAACTTTGAGCTTGAGAGACCTTTTTAAAAATGTAGTTTTAAGGTATTGAAAAGTGAAAATTTGGGGGCATTTTCAAAGAGCACTAGTGGTCATTTAATCGTTGAGTATGAGGTTTTCATTTTATGGACATTTAGTATATGCCCAAGATTATATTTGGACTCCTATTTTGCCTTCCGAATCTTCATCTCCTTTAATTGGAAAATCCTCAAAGACATGCAAAAATTAACAACAAATAATGTTGATTGATCCCTCTAATTATTTCATTTGTCTTTCAATTTATGATTGCATAGATGGAGGGAGAATTACTACTCAAAGTTGTTCTGCTAGTCTTGAAAAGCAATCCAAAGCCAAGATTGACCTATTTCAACATCACAATGTATAATAGAAAGATCATTTTGGAACAAAAATACTACCAAAAAATCCAATTTTTTGGTTGACTTGGTCGTATTGATCTAGGGCACTTTTCTGTTGATTTGAATAGGAATCTATAGAAATTGCCAAAAATTATCATGGTCTACTAGTTTTCTATTATGCCATATTTAACTACTTTTGGACTTTTAAGGGAATTTTGGACTTTGTCCATTGGGAGATCTCCCGATGTCATAGATATCTAAAATCTAAACCTGTTGTACATTTTTCAAACCACCTAGTCCAAAATCTATATCATTTCTAGATTCATAAAATCTATAGAAGTCAAAGTCTACAATTGTCTTAGATGTCCCTTTACCAATTTTGGACTTTGCAAAGTCCAAAAGTAGTTAAATATGGCATTATTAATAGAATGACATAAGAAGTTTTTTTGAACTAAAAAATTCTTCTTATATATATCTATAATAAATAATTCCTGATTTACATAGTCTTGCTTATGTTTTTTGGAGTTGTTGAATATGATATTTTCAAGGGTTTGTTAAGGATTGACATCTTATTAATTTTTTTTGCATCTTCAAATCAAACATAGTCAGTAAAACTTACATGGCTCAAAACTCAAAATTCCCATGTCTTTATTGACCTAAATTTATTTTATATCCTTTGAAAAATTTCCTTAATTTTTCTTTGTTACACTTCAAGATAAATTTTCTACCCAGACAAGCAAGCAAAGAGCCATTATTTTTTCTTAGGAGGATCCTTGTGCTCATCTTTCTTCCTACATCTTTTGGGTTTGACCTAGCAAATTTCAATCTTAAAAGATTGCCACCCTAACAAAGGTTCCAAATTTTTTGTGAGAAAACACTAGAAATTGTATTGTAGCTACTGAAACATCAAAAAATATTGTGCAAGATTCTCCACAACTACTTAGTAGCCTCGATCAAATTCTAAGAAACAAATAAACTCATAGAAACACACTAGCATATGCAAACGGTAAAAATCGCGTTCAATATTGCTAACCAACAAGGAAGGAACTCAAGATCTTGAGCCAAAATCTACGATAATATCATTTATCTAATGCTAGTGCTTTCTTTGCCATGTCTTCCATCTGCAAAATGAAAAAAAAACTAATGACTTAGTCATGATTCATAAAAATTGACAAAGTCTGTATGAGGTGTACATCAAATCCAAGAAACAAGTGTGCATAGAGTGTGCATTAGGCTGTGACAACGGGGATACTCAAGATCCATCTCATAGATGGATACCTTTTCTTGATAAAATGATAAGTTGTCATTGCACACCAACAACTATTAGGGATAAAATAGGTAGTGATAGTGCTCCTGTATTTATATAAAGAAAAGATAAATAAATAGTCAAATGACACTATTGACTTAGTTAGTATAAAAAAGGCAAGTATAAAAGTCATGAAAGTGTGGAACATTAAAATCTATCAAAAAAATGATAAATTTTGTTTTCTAATAATGTGATGAGTCATCCTTTCCATGACTTTCCAATCTAACCAACAAGAAAACAAAAACTAGTCTAGAGCATTTAATTCAATGACATTATATGTTAAAATCATATAAAATATTTAATTGAAATAAATAGATGAAATCAACAATTATTGAGTGAATGCACCACTCATCTATTTTTCCTATAATAAATTGCTTCCAACCAAATACAGAAGAGGAAAATAGAAAATATAGTATTGTCATAGCATGCATCAATCTTGTCTTTTCTACAACAAGTGACTATATAATAGACATTTGTTCTTCATATTTTTGAAACATCACATGCATGCTTCACTAAATCTAGTGTCCATCTACTCTACAGCCAAAGAATGAAAAAAATCCCTATTTTAGCATACAACTCTTTATAAAAAAATAATTGTTTGAAGGATATACCAAAAATGTGATGAATATTTTTCCTTTGATCTTTACAATGTCAGTAAAAGTGATTCAATCTAGCTTTGCAATTGTATCATATTCTTAAAAGTGCTCATGTATGTTGTCTACAAAATGTCATACAACGTACTCCAAGTATTAATTTCTTAGGTTCAACCTTCTCTTCTGAGTTGTAACATTAAAAAAAAAGGTTCAAATAAAAAATCACACTTTCAATTGCCATTGGAGATAAAAATTTAGATTTACAATATAAGTATCAACGCAATAAGGTACAAGGTATTACATAGAAAGTATAAGAAATATTAAAAATGAAGAATGAACACAAGACTGTCGTAGATGAAGTTGAACAACTCCATACCTATAAGTCTGTAACCGCTTTGAGGCCCTTCTTGATTGGTCGTATGGTTGTCACAAACTACTGCATCATTGAATTTCTTCCTACACCTATCTTCTTAGATGTTTGCACTGACCGACCTTCAAAAAAACATTCCTTATATGAAAACCACTAATATTGAGCTAGTATTGTGCATAGTTCAGGAACACTACAAGTTGCACTGTCTTTTGCATTTCCATCATGGTCTTTGACCTTGGCCATTTCCTCTTTTATTCTTAGAGAGATCCACTAGACTTTCACCCTTCACATTCTTCCCTAAAGAAGGTGCAACAGTGCTATTAAGTGGTAGATTCAATACAACCACAGTGGAAACTTTCTCTACTTTCTATCTTGACATTAGAGAGGACCGTATATACGCAATCACTTGAGACACCAAAGATGGTCATCAAAGATGAGCACTTGAACATACAATGTACAGATTGACAAGCAACCAAGACTCTAAATCCTAAACTCTAGGGAACCCCATCATTGTAATAAATGGAGTAATTTTCAATGCCTTCATGAAATAGGAACTAACATGATTACAATCCGTTTGATTTCAAAAAAGGATGGAAGCATTGCATAGCAACCACAACTTTTTATTGTAAGATAATCTTATAGTAAAAAAACAAAGACAACCTGCAAAGAAAAAATCCTATGGAATATTTTACTTGGGATTTCATTCTCAGACAAGTTGCTATGAACTAGTCCATGGCTTCCACCAAGAACCATCGCAAGCTTGAAATCTCTAGCAAACTATATGTTTCAAAAGTGAAAAATCATGGAAATACAAATTATATTATTTAATACACGCTGATGCTTTAAACCTGCAGCCATCTTGTAACCCTAATGATTGTGGATGACAATATTTTTGAGTTGTTTTGTCCTTGTGCAAATTGAGCTATCTTTTTAGAGATGGCAATAGTTTTGCAAAATTTGATTTCGTAAGGGCTACAATTCTACTATGAAAACATGTAAATCTAAACTTTAAGTTAGGGTTTAGAAAAGACTATGCATAGTTTGTTTGCAATGCTTCACTTCTATACACAAACCTCCACATAGAAACCTTCCTAAGTCATTTGGTACTTGTTGCAAACCTATTAATTATTATGAATCTTCCACAACTCATGACTACAAACTCAAGTTCAAACCACAAATGACTCCAAACAAGAATATAATTGAAATGAAATGTGTAGATTTACATTTAAATCTCATAAAATATATACAATATTTATTGTTTTATATAAAAAAAAATCATTCTGAAAATTGAATTACACTATATGAATGATCCGATGAAATGCAAAGCTACTATGTACATCTACAAAATTTTGTACATTGCAACTCAAATGGAGTAAAAATCATTGCAGAGTTTATTGATATTGACCTTGGAAATCATCAACCTCCTTGTTTTTGACTCCTAAACTTACATGGCTAATCCCATGTTGTAGATGGGCTCGGCAAAACCATCTACGATACTGTAGATGGCCTAGTGGAACCATCAACGTTGTTATACAAAGACATTGCAAGGTTATCCAACATCAACTAAGGCTCTCCCAATCACGTTGGCGTCTACATAGCTTGAGGGACAAGAAGTCCCGCAAAAGATCCTTTGATAAGCTTGGGAAGACCTTGAAGAAGCGTCGTGTACTATATGTTGTCTTATTGCTTGGCACGCTTCTTCTCCTTCCTTTCTTTACCAGTATACATTTCTTGATTTGTTTTGCTCTGCTCTTGTTTTTGTTTCTATAGCTTGATGTTTCCTTTTCCTCAGCTCTTGTTCTCTCTTAGCTGCCTGCTACTCCTTTTCTATATGACGCTCTTCCATCTTCTCCATCCTGACTCTCCTCCATCATCTTCATAATTATACCTTAAATGGACATACTTGTTGAGGAGTCCTCTTCTGCGTCTAGTTTGATCTTCATCCGACAAATAGTACACAAAAAAGGGGATAAAGATGTGTTTGAAGAATCTTGGTGCTTGATTGCAAGTTGTTCTTTAAATGTTGGAGATAGTATGTGGAGTTACAAGCTCCTACAACCCGAGAAGGTTCATCTTGACATCTTTTGCTTAATCTCCTTGGTCTAATACGATGGGCACATTATTGTAACCCCCAACCTCCTTTGAAGACCCTGACTCCAGTCATTGTCTCTTTTCCTTGGCGAACAACAATGTTTACTTCTCAACTGTCTTGGAAAATTTCACTTCATCAAAAAAGTATCTTGACTACAAGAAAACAGCCTTGTTCAAGTCAATATATAAATCTGATAGATCTATAAACTTCTTTTCATCTTAATGAAATCTAATGATATAGTGCACAAGCGAGTTCATTTGGAAAAGATGGAAGAAATTATTAGAATGTAACTTCTAAGACAAAGTAAGATTTAGAACAAAATCAAAAGACAAAGACCACTTTGAATCAAGGTGAATAATTAAGTAGAAACACATACCATGTTGCATGCATACATGATCTTTTCACCCCCATAGACCGTATACTTTGAATTCATACAATTGCAAGCCATATTGAGAAGCTTGATATAGAATTTAATGTGCATCTCATTCTTGTAAATATTGTAAACCATCTTGTTGTATGCACTTAGTATTATAAATTTGTCGGTATCAAGAGTGTTGAATGATCTCTGGATGGAGTTAGTCCTTGTCTTGCAACCTTTTATCAACATGTCTAGATAATCTGCACCTTAGCCTTAATTTTCTTCTTATTTGTAGCTAGGTCTACTAGCCACTTATACTTTGCCGGTGCATACTCCGAATGGTGAACATTGAAAATTATTTTCCAGTCAGTATGAAAGATGTGGTGAGAGTTGAGAGTTGATCTCCTTATTCCCAGATATTCACACCCACATAGGTATTTCTTAGAAGAACAAATTAGTGACCTTCATCAAGTTCTCAATGAGCTTTGACCAAAACATTTTTTTCACCTTTTTCTTCTTAAAATTGATGGGGCCTAAGACAAATTAGAAGTCTATAAATCTGATTTTGATGCGCTTTGTATTCAATTCATTTCAACGTGGTTTTCTATCTTGACATAACATTGGCTTTTTCCATCACGATGTCCGTAAACGTCGATCAAGATACATCTTGACGTGTAGGATTTTTGTCAACCTTTCTCCTCAATTTATTTATTTTGGAGGCTAGGCTTGAATGGATTGTCTCTCAATTTGGATGGACATGCCATCCAATTGCTTCCCTGTTTCTGGATGGACAGACTATCCAAAATTCATTTATATATATTTTTATTTATTTATTTTTAGAATCCTAATGGATTCTTATACTCCTTAATTATGTTTTAATTCTCCTTACACTCTCCCACTTGTACTGATTAAATTGAATTTTGGTTTTAGGTCATTCAGTTGCAATTTGACGATTTTCTTTTCCTTGTGCCACCATTCCTGATAGTTGTAGTAGTTCGATATTGGATTTTTCAACTTCTTGAATGTGACTTTAGGAAAGTCCTTTGTCTTCCTATATTTATTATCTACCAAATCGAGCTTGTTTAGTAGGTGTCCACCAATCCCTTTGGATTTGTATTGAAGAGGTTGCAAAGCCACTTAAAGAATTCAAGAGGAATACAATTGTCCTTCTTCGAAAACCAATTCTTGATTTTTTTGTAGACCACCGCCAACTCTACATCCATCAACTCTCTTCTAGATTGGGTGGAAATGAGCTCAAAGTAGAGGTATGTGTCCTAACATGTAGGATTCATATTAGCCCTCCCCTTCAATTTATTTATTTTTCAGGGACATGTTGGATGGATTGTCCATCAATCTAGACGATCAAGCCATCAAACGCCCCCCCCCCCCTCCTTTTGATGGACATGCCATCCAAATTTTTAATTTTAATTTTAAAAATCTTGATGGACGCTAGCCAGGGTTGAACTTTAATGTCCTGAGTCCAATCTTCCAATGTGTCTTTTGTGGAATTGAAGGGACGATAGAAGCCTTCCAATTGGATAATCAAATTTTTCCTTTTGCATAGGGAGAAATGTCACATTTTGAGTAGAGGGGTAATTGGTTGTTGTAGCTTTCTTGCTTGTGAAGTTCACTTAGTAACACCAATTCATGTATATTTTATAGACGCTTATACAAATTCAATAACAATCGAACTCGGACCACCTAAACAAGATAAACAATTATTTTCAACCAACCATTCAATTATGACTTGGTATTCAATAGATAAAACAATATTCATTTAACATATGGAAATTCTTTATCATCACATTGAACTAAAATTTTTTTGAACACCCAAACTATACAATACTTTTGTAATGCAAGCAATATTTTATAACTAATGAATTCATTGTTTATCAACTCAAATTGGATAAAACTCAATATTGATCTTTGAGCATACAAATGGGTAATATTATTTTGAGAGGTTCCAATTCTCTTATTTTAATGAATATAGTGTTCAAAATATTTATTTTCTTGAAAATTATTTAGAAAAAAATTCTACCCTTTTCCTTCTTAGAGTACCTTCTTCTTGAAGGTGTATACATTGGCCATAATTTTAAATTAAATTTTGATTTTCTATCAATATCATGAAGGTGGCAGTTGAATACTCGATCACCAACCTCACTGCCCAATTGGCTATTTTGATTTATCACAACAAGGTTCAGAAAGGAGGAAAGAGACCAATCCTTTTCATAGTACTCTCTATAGGATTTGGCAAAATCCTTGGTCTTATGGGTCATCGAAACATTCAAGATACACTTTGTCCTCGAGAAGGTATCTAATTCCATGCTTTAGCTTTAAAATTGAGCTCTAAAAGACTTTTGATCTTCTTATTGGGTTAACTTTTAGCTCTTAATTCCAAATCCAAAGTGCCAGTTTATTTTCATTATTTCTTTTTTGAGTAGATTGCCATGGACCATACACTATTTCAAATGTGACAAGTTATATCCCTCCAAAGGAAGTGTAGTTCTCCAAGATTCTATCCCCTTTGTTTATGTATAACTTCTAGCTCTTAGCTAATTTCTTCTTGAGAGTTAACATTCTAGAAACTTTGTTTATTTAATTTTGTTTAATTTTGCAACAATATGTAACATGACCTATTTTGACAAGCGTTTCCTCCCAGAACCCCCAACTTCTACATCCTATAGCTTGGAGTCATGGTCGGGGCACTGCCAACTTTGAAGAGTCATATTTTTTAACTCACAAATAGGATTCTCATATTTTTTGGACCCACAAATGCATGCTCTTGATAACTTTCCAAGCATGTGTAGAATGCCACCTTTTTCATATTTACAAAAGTGCTATGGCACCATGCCTTCTTGGGAGTCTTTATTTCTATTCATCTAGTCTTGTGCAAGGCTTGGAAAATCACCTCAAAGGTCTTCTTTGCTTACCAAGGTGTCATGGACATGCCTTGTAGTGAGAATTACTTGTAGCAAAATTCCATGAGTTAATAATCTTCAAAATAATAAAATGTTGGTAGTAAAAAGTGAGAAGATTTAAACTTTACAGGATCTTTTTATTCCTTACTCACTCTTTTGGGATAATATATTCCATATTTGTGTAAACTTATTGTCAATTTTGAGGAGATTACTTATCCTCTTGTGAATTTTATTTTAAACATGTGAACCACATGAAGTTAAAAATTTAAACTTCAACTTTTCTTAAATCTTAGTGCGAATGTTTTCAAAAGGTAGAGCCAACAATTATGTAGTCAAACTTCAAACTTGTCCACTTTATACACTCTATTTTTTCATTTTACCACTGTATAGGACTAAAATTTTCATGTATTTCAAACTTCAAAATAAGTATTGAAATTTTAAAGATTTGAAATTGTCAAGAATCTTTTTAAGAAAGATGATGGAAATTTATATGAAATATAAAATACACCAAAAATATATTTCTTAAAATCACCATAGACATACATTATAGTGTCATAGTATAAACTAGATCGGTCCATCATTATATTCACATTTTATATTCTATATTCAAGATTCTATATTTACAGCCTTGATTGTAGTCTCTCAAAGTTTTTGACATTATCAAGAAGAAATGAAGAATAGATAATGGAATTGGAAAGCATGGAGAAAATCATTGTAAATAGAACGTTCTATTTGTAATATCACTATAAAAGACACTACTATTGCATGTTCAAAATTTTGAATATGAAAACTTTTGTAGTAGAAATCTAATGATGAAGTTATAGATTTTCTAAATTATAAGTAATGAACCTTTTCATTGGTGATAATTTTTAGAAATCTATTGTCTACAACAAAAAAATGTTTATGAGAAAAAAATAAGACTAGACAACTTCTACCATAGAAATTTTTAAAATAAAGAAAAAATAATCTAATAATTAAATAAAATCCAAATATATGAAAATTTGTGTTAAATAGTTCCAAAATTATTTTCTATTATAAACAAATATCTGGGTCAGCATTTCATAATGAATAGTTAATTAGAATTGGAAAAAATATTCAAAATTTTAATTTAGAATTAATAAAAAATTATATTTTATATTTATATTTTTCAAAAATTTGGTGCCTTTATTATAAAAACGTTAAATGAACGATGAATTATATAATTTGAGATTTTCATGTGGTCCATTTTTTAATAATTCAACATCTACAACATTAATTTATTTGATTTTTAGATCCTTTTCAAAGTAATTTCCAAAAATAGTCTATTTTTTATTTTATTATTGTCCCCCTTCCGATCGTTGCATGCAATAGTCAATTTGCATATGAGATAATCGTAGTTATTGTAGTCTAAACGTAATGAAGTCTTAGAAAGGAAGAGTAATGGTTGTTAATGAATTTGTGTATTAGACTCGCTAAACTTGCTATAACAAAAAATAAATTTGCAGTCTTTTAAATATATTATAGCCGCTTTATACTATGGTGGAAAAGTGATGTGGTTGGTCAAGAAGTTTTGGCCAAGACATGGTTATTTGAGGCAATTGGTGGAATGTTGAAGAAGATAAAAAAATAAAAAAATAATGTTATAAGAGGTCTTGACCAATTGTAGTGTAAACACCAAGTGGAGAAGTCTTCTTGGACAACTTTACAAATTGAAGTCCATTGGACAACTTCATCAAGAGGAAAGTTTTGCAATGTGAATGAAGAAGAGATGAAGAGCCAACTAATACTATTTGGAATAAATAAAGCCTTCAATTGCATGGCTTAGATATGCCACGATGAAAAGAGAATAAATGAAGTTGGAATTCTCATGAGGCCAAGTTTCTTGTCTAGGGGTGTAGAGCCGTTCAAGAAACTTGACCTCCAAGAAACTTCCCTTACAAAATGTGATACCACATAGGTAGCCATGTCATTTTTTCATCCATGCTTGAAGTTCTCAACCCAATAAGTCTTGGCCACAATGCAAACCAGTCATATTGAGCCTTCATTTTCCCTACAATTCTTGACCGGTGCACTTCTCCACCATAGTATAAAACGGCCCTCATTGTGGATGCCTTTTCCAATTGCATCCAAGTTCAATAGAAGGGCTGAAATGTTTAAAAAAATGTAGATAGGAATTCAATTGGGTTTGCATTACATGATGCATATATCTTACCTAACTTACTCCATACTTCATGCAATTGGATTGTGGTAGCCAGCTATATGTGCCTCCCCCCGAAAATACTTTTAAAAACTAAAAAAACTAAAAAAATTGGCAATGAAGTTGCTTCATTGTTCCATAGATTAAAATTAAACCTGAAGCGCTATGAAGTCTAAATTTTGGACAAATATCAAATTGAAACTCAAGTTTCATTCTCATTACTGCTTGGATGGAAGTCATCTATATTTGTGGAGATATTTTATGAAGTTGTTGTCCTATCTAGTAGCTGGATTTGGTATTACTAGAGTAAATATTTTTCTAAAATTACAAATGTGGAAGTATGTCAAGTGGTTCATCAAGCCAAAATTGCATTGACTCTAGTTCAAAATTGGATCTGCAAAAATAAGGTCGTAGATGTAAAGAACACAGAAATTTGAAAAAAACATTGTGTAAAGAGAACCTCATTCAAATCCATTCCAATTTATTTTTTCCATAAAATATGATAATATTTTGCTTGTAATCTAATTTAGAAGGAATTTTGAAGTTTTCCTTTCAAAATTAAAAAAAAACTATTGGTGAATCTAACTATACAAATGGAATCTAAAACTCAAAATCAACAAATTTTATTCGTATATGAATTCCAAAATATTATTCAAAATAGTGTACAAATGGATTCAAAACTCGAAATCAACAAATTTTATTCGTATATGAATTTCAAAATATTATTCAAAATAGTAGTTTGTGATGATTTTTCTCAAATCGTGAATTCTGGAGAAGATTAATGGACCCTGATCTGAGACTGAGACATGTGACCGTGTGCAGAGGAAGCTCCTAGAAGGGAGATCGAAGCTCTGTTTGCCCTAATTGCCTTGCGGGAGCTTGCTCTGTCTGGATTGCAGAGCTTCGACCTTCGACCTTCGACCGTGTTATTGAATTCTATCTGGCGTGTCCAGGTTTTGCATCTCCAGTTGAATCCGTTGTTGTAGATTAGGGGGAAACCAATCAGTCCAGCACCATGCCGCCCAAGGCAGTCCCCAAGGCGGGAGGGAAGGAGAAGACCAAGGCGGACCTCGCGAAGAAGCAGAAGCTGGTGGAGGACAAGACGTTCGGATTGAAGAACAAGAACAAGAGCAAGAACGTGCAGAAGTACGTGCAGAGCTTGCACCAGTCCGTGCAGAATGCCGGGCCCAAGCGCGGAACAGAGGACCCCAAAGCTGCTCTAAAGGTTCGCATTCCTGGATTGTGAGATTGTGCGCTGCTTTTGATTGCTGTGGTCGCTGTGATGGAGTGAGGCGATTTACGTTTGCGATGCTTTTGGATTGCTCAATTGACGAAAGAATCCGAAATTCAGGAAACTCTAAACCGTTGCTCTCGGGATTGCGTGCATGTAGAAGAAGAAGGAAGAAGAGGCTGCGAGGGAGAAGGAGTTGAATGAGTTGTTCAAAGTGGCCATCAGTCAGCCTAAGGTTCCTGTTGGTATGCTAGCTGTGTTGCAATTTCATGGCACATATAGTGTGTTTCTGCCATTTTTTTCAGTTCTGCCAACAATTGACATTATTTGGAAGGTAGGGACATCCAAAATCGCCAGTTTTCGTTTCCTTTTATTGATCTGAACACTTTTTTATATGTTCTTGCTAGCAAGTGAAAGTGGATTAGAATGCGTTTCTTGGACATCGTGTGCAAAAGTTACGAAGCTTCAGAGTTTTGTTGTTAGATAAATATAAACCAATGTTTAGGTGGTCTAAATCCCTTTTATCAAGATTTACCCATTTCCTAATATTTGAGGGTGGCGATTATGGATTCCCCTACCTTAGCGACCAATTCATCCAATTATTCGTCGTAACGTTTCAGGCTTTGTTGTATTTCCTGACTCGGTGTTCTGTTGACAGGTGTTGACCCTAAATCAGTGGTATGTGAGTTTTTCCGACATGGCCAGTGTGCCAAGGGTTTCAAGTGCAAGTATTCTCATGACCTGAGTGTCGAAAGAAAGGGAGAGAAGATTGATATCTACAGCGATCAGCGTGATTCGAATGGTGAGCTTCATGAACTTGCTTGACTTCATCCTGCATGTGATGTCTGATAGGGTTTTCCTTTCTATGCTAACTTTTGCAACTGGAATTATGTAGAAACCATGGATGAGTGGGATCAGGAGACTCTCGAGAAAGTGGTGGCAGCCAAGGGGAACGAGTTCGTCCACAACAAGCCTACGGAAATTGTATGTATTTTTTAGTCTTTTGAATCGACCTGGAATCTTCTAATACCAATATGTGGTTTGGGTGAAGCTATTGTCAACGTCCATCCTTCTTTTCCAAGTGGGTGACTTGGGATAAATTTCTAATATTGCGGTGCAGTTTTTTTAACTTAAGGAAATAATATTTGAGCCTTAGCACTATAAAGAAATTTATAGAAGGTCATGTTTTATAAATCCTTTATAGAAATTTCAATTTCGGAAACTGTGTCTGATCCCACCTCGTGTTTGGGGATGTCACCAACGCCAAACAATTTTCCTTCTATTCTGTACAGGTGTGCAAACATTTCTTGGATGCTGTTGAAAAGAAGCAATATGGATGGTTTTGGACGTGCCCTAGCGGTGGAAAGGAGTGTCATTATCGACATGCTTTACCCCCGGGTTACGTTCTCAAATCACAAATGAAGGCATTGCTCGAAGAGGAGGGTGAAAAATTGACGATTGAGGAAGAAATTGAAAATCAGGTGCGCTGTAGGTTCATTGAGGATGGTCAGTTTGTTTGTCTGATGAATTCCTGCCTCTCTATTGTTTCTGCCAGGAGCTTGTGGATTGTCACAAGCGTGATCGGAATTAGTCGATATAGTAGTACTAAGTGGTGCTTTTAATTTTTTTCTGATGCAGAGACACATGACCAAGACGACTACTCCCATGACGGCAGAGCTGTTTGCCGAATGGAAGAGAAAGAAAGCAGAGGCACGCGAAGCCGAAATGACTGCTAAGAGAGCTGAACGGGCTAGAGCTGACAGAATGAGGTACGACTATTTAATGCGAAAATTACTTTCCGAAGCTGCCGTCTGGCTAGTTTTTAGATGTTATTACTACATGACATGTGCGACCTTGAGTAACTTAATTGTGCTGTTGTGTGCCCATACAGTGGACGGGAGCTCTTCCTTTCTGATGCCAGCTTGTTCGTGGATGACGCGGAAGCATATGATGCTTACGTCCGTGAGGAAGAGCCTGAAGCAAGCTCCTCAGAGCAGGTATCGATATCTATGTCTTCATGTCTAGCTTTATGGAACAAATTGTTAACCCCCTGGATCCAAAGTTGAAATTCCACTTTGGTAGCGAGTAGTCCATTATTGGAACTCTCAGAACATGTTTCTTCCGTTCAGAAGTTCAAAAATGTAGGAGATGATTTCTTCTTTCTATTGGTACGTTTTGGTGCCCTCCTTGGAGCTTCCTAAGTGATTAACTCTCTGGTACTCTAGAAAGAGTGCTTTGAATATCAAGGAGAATTGAAGCGAATGGTGCTTTTCAAGTTTTCAATAGAGCAGAGATGACACCGAGTTGCACTGTGGCAGGCTCACGAGAAACCAAGTTGGGAAAGAGCAGGCATTTCTGAACAGGATGAGAAGATATTCGCAGAGGATGACGATGAATTGGATTTAGACGAGTTGGATGAATTGGAGTCAAGGATTCATAAGACATCCTTGGATGACACTGGAGGACCCTAAACCGTAGTACGTACATATCTTCGAAATAGAAGCGACTGAAGGCAAGAGTTAGTGCGATCTGCAAAGTGGTCTTTTCTGAGACTCTTTTCCTCCACGGTTGATATCAATCCTGATGGAGTAGAAATTGTCATTTCAGAGAGTACAGTACAGCAGTCATCGTCAAGTGGTTTCTGTTACGTAAGGAGACTACAGGTCAACTAGGTTTGTGGAGAGGTTGTAGAGCTTTTACGGGAGTCAGTATGTGAACTGTGTTAATTAAGAGACTGCGTTCGTGTACATGCTTCGTCTGATTGTTGTGGATATTATTTGTTATCACACGATGTCTGATTTCAAAGAACCTTGAGACATTCTTAAGTCTCGGTAGTACTTGCACATATGAGTTCCTTTTGAATGTTGATGAAATGATGACTGCAGTTGTCTATCCTTACCCGGAAATAGTTCTGGAAAAGAACCTATTGGTACGGACAGTTACTTCCAAGAAAAGGCATGGGTTTGTTGTTTTATTGCACATCTGTAGATCTTGTGTCTCCTCTGAAGTCCCTTTCATTCACACCTTAAATGGGCTTACTTAACTCTTTCTAACGCCCAATCCTATTTTGAATTTTTGCTCATTTTCCTTACATATCTGGTCAAATACATTCTTTTATCATAATTTCATCAAATTGATCGTAAAGGAAGGTTGCCTTTTAAAGATTCAAGCATCCAACACTTCGCATGGATGAGAAGTGAATCGGACGAAACAGTTTCCTAAACACCCCAGAACTCTTGACAGAACTCACGCCGCTTTCACCGAGTCTATCGCAGCCTTTTCGCCACCAGACGCACATCACATGATTCACATGACGGTTTGCCAGACTCGCACGCAACCGGTTGCTGATCGACATCCTGCACCTGCCGTGCTTGCAATTCCAGTATCGTGTTCAGCAGTTCATCGACGTCTCTAAACGATACAGACACCGTCTATGAAGGATTCATGTAATTGTTCAGAGCCTCCGGTTGCAACATTGGTCGGGGTGGCAAATTTGCGGGGTCTACCGTCACTCGATCTGCGTTGTAGCTGATTGAGTTGACATTCTGTGGGCAGCTTGGAGCCCGTTTAGTGAGAATTAGATTCAAATCCAAGCTTCGATGCTAGAGAGGAGCAGGAGTACGTACCGTTCGTGCGAGCACTCGTCCAGCCCCTTGACAGCTGAGAACAACAGAGACACATGCCTGCCATATCACAGAAGGTCGCCACCCGTCTAATTCCAAATCAAAATCTTCGAAACCCAAGAAGGAAGTCGATCTTGTCCCAAGCTCTAACGTAATTTCCACACTCAATTGCCTCCCAGGATCGATCATCTGACTCGCAAGTACGAGAGACTCAACCATGCCCTCCCCCATGGCGCAAGCCTCCGTCGACATCCAAGCGCCCATTTCCCTCGTGTACGCCATCCTCCTCCACTTCGCCGCCTACCCCGACTGGAACCCCTTCATAGTGAAGGTCACAAACATCACCCCCAACCCATCGTTGCACCCCATCACCATCAACACGGAGTTCACGCTCCACTGCAAGTACTCCGACGGCACGACCTCGACGTCCCGGGAGAGAGTGACGGAGGTCACGCCCCCGGACGGCGACGCCGGTGCAGGCGGAGTGAGGAAGGCGTTGCTGGCGTATCGATTCGCAGAGGCGCTGGCGGCGGTGGGAGTGGTGGAGGGCACTCGGTACCAGTGGCTGGAGCAACGTGGGGATGCAGGGGGGGTGACGAGGTATTGGACGCAGGAAGTGTTTGAGGGAGTGGGAGCTGGGTTGGTGCCAGTTGCGCAAGTGCAAGACGGGTTTGAGCGGATGGCCGACGCTCTCAAGGCCAGGGCGGAATCCATACGAACTTACTAGTAAGTTAAGCAGTAGACAAGTCTAAGGTGGGTACACCCTAAACCGCCACTTTTTGCTACTGAGCCTAGTTACTATTATTAGACTGGACAAATTTTCATATGTTCTTGTTGGTAAGTGAAAGCAAGTTTCAACGCACCAGAGAACGTGCAGTATGCAAAAGTTATTAAGGAACAAAGTTTGGTTCTAAAATGGTTTCTTCTACATAAGTAAGGTAGAGACACCTATACCCAACCAGGGTCCCATACCTGACAGATAGGGCACCAATATTTTGGGCCAGGGGAGGATGTGATTTGTGGTTGTAATGAGGTTTCAAGCAGGACCACTGAAAGATCTGTGTGTAGTGCTTTGTGAATGCCAAGTGTGATGATAATGATAATATGTCATCACACATGCATGTGCTTTTTCAATGCAGAAGTGAACAGGTAGTATGCTCTTCAAGAAGTAGAATTGAAGAACTCTACAAACTCTAATTATAGACTCAGCCTACATTTGGACTCCCAAAAATCACAATAATTCCAGTTTTGGAAAAAAAATTACTGAAAAATTGCAGTCTCTGTATTTCCAATCCTTCTATAGGGGGAAAATATGCATCCCCTCACACTGCTCATCATGTGCTTGAAAACAGCTTAGATGATCGGGTATGGGTGTCTCCACCTTATAGAATTGATTTTGGAGATGTACACAAAGTAAAGATGGCGGTTTAAGGTCAGTGGCATAATTGGGTTTACCTACCTTATTACCACCCTGATTTGCAATTTGAATGTCTTGGGGACAATTCTAGGAGGGGTACATATTTTCCAGAGGTGAGCACTTGTTTTGACAAATCAAATCTTAAGGTAAAACAGCCCATTACGGACCAAATGGGGGGTTGCCCTCATGTCATTATTGAATTTTTTTAATTTTTTTCTCATACAAAGACAAGTGATAGAAATGGTGAGAGCAATTGAAATTATATTTTTTTGATAAAGGGTGAATTTGTTATAAATTTCTGAAGTGTTTTGTCCATCATGGCTAAAAGAGCCTGTAGACTACCCCAAAACCAACAAAAATTATATCCATAACACTCATCTAACTCACCTATTGCGGTCACAATATTTTCTAAAATAGAAGGCCTGAAAAAATCACTTCCTACAATGAATTAACACTAAAAAGCTGGAAGTTCCTATTGTGGTTACTAATTACTCCATTCCGGATACCTAATCTATTGATTATGGTGCAGATTTGATTCACCAGAAGAAAACCATTATTCATTAAAAGAAAACCATAATGGGGTCATTCCTAGGAGTCCGTAATGGGCTGTTTTACCTTAAATGGAATTATGATTTTTGTGAATTTCTGAAGTGGTTTGCTATGAGTGCAGTCCTAACTTCTAAATGTCCAAAGTCTTTTCCAGAATTGACAATTTGGAAAAAATCATCATGAAGTACTTTTTGGAGGAATATTTTGGAATTCATACACAAATAGAAGTTGTAGATTCTGAGTTTTAGATTCCATTTGTAGGGTTAGATTCACCAATGCTATCACCAATATTTTTTTTTCTAAATTGTGAAAGAGAAATTTCAGAATTCCTTCTAAATTCAATTACTAACAAAATATTATCATTTTTTGAGTGAAATTTGTTGGAATGCATTTGAAACGAGGTTCTCTTCACACTGTGTTTTATTTGAGTATTTTTGTTCTTAAAATATATGTCCTCATTTTTGCAAATCCATTTTTGAACTACAATCAATGCAATTTTGGCTTGGTCAACCACTTGACATTCTTCCACATTTATAATTGTAGAAAAATATGTACTCCATTAACACCAAATTCAACCTTTAGATAGGACAACAACTTGACAAAGTATCTCCATACATTAGGATGACTTTCATCCAAGCCAAATGAGAAAGAACCAAGAGTTTCAATTTGTTCATCATCCAAAAATTGAATGTTGGAGTGTTTAGGGGTTAAACGTCCCATACTAAACATATAAATGCCTTAAATACTAACCAATAAAGGATTGACACTTTACCCCTTGTAGGCATTAATTTATTAATTTTGTTAGAAAAATGAATGGAATTGAATGTTTTTTCTAAACGGAATTTATAAGGCTGGTCTACCTTAGTGTATAGTATAAATTTCTTGGGTTCTACTAATTGCACATGTGTTGAACAAGTACAAGATGAAGATGCCTATGTAATGCCATTCTTAACTTTATTGATTTATTTGCCCCTAAGTGCCCAAGGGGCCCAAAAGTGTCCTTGCATAGTCTAGAAGTCCAAATTCAAGGTGTTGCAATTTTTGTATTTGATGTCTGAATTCAATATAACTTGTTTGTAAATTTGTTCTCTCTCTTCTAGTTTGTAGGGTGAAATTATCAGATCAATCCAAGATAGATTGATTTTTTGGAAGTCATTCAAAGTTCACAAGATCAATTTGAATTCATTAAATTGCATTTCCATGGCTGCAATTTTGGGGGCTTGCATCTCCTTCATCCAATGTTTGCTTTTAATAAAACTTGTTGGATTATGCTCTTCTTGAAGTCTAATTATTGCAGTAAAATTTTCATGTCAATCCAATTTGTTTAGAATTTTTGGGAGCAATTTGAAGTTCAAAATCTGGACATTTGGGGATTACGGTGAACTTCAGCATCTTATTTCTTCTTCATTAATTGTTTGTTTTTAAGAATGTTTTTGAGTAAGTTGCACATCCTTGTCTAGTTTGTGTAATAAAATTTCATATCAATCCAAGAAGTTATGAGTGATTGTGAAGCATTTTAGTAGAAGGAGATTCAACCTTAGATGTATTTTTTGTAACTTTTTTTGCAATTCTTTTGCATTTCAAAACCATTTTGTAGACACAATGAGTCAATTGAATGATATTTTCTTTCACCAATGTATTTGTATGCTGATTTTGAAGCACTTTACGGTTTTAAGTTTTTTTCATTTGAGTAGGTTTAGAAATCAAATTTCATCACCAAATGTATTACTTGGAAAATTTCAGCATCCTTTTTCAACACTAAAACATCATTATCTTGCAATCTATGTGGCCAAATGTTTCCAAATTTAATTCATATCACCTACAACACGTATACCATAAGATTGTATGGTTGAGGTTTCTATACTTTAGTGACATTTAGACATATTACATGTCAAAAACCGCTTTTATCATTGGCAATGATGTATTTAAACCCCCAGAAGGCCCTAGGCATTTAGGAATTAATGTGTACCTTACTAAAATCCAAAGAGTTGGCAAAACTTGGGCCTCAAATCAAAAATGAATACCCCCAAACTTGAAAAACACTTCCTATAATAGAATTAATCATAAAGTGAACCTCAATTTGTAGATGGGTCTTCGAGGAAGGTTTAACTAAGAATAGTATAGTTTAAAGAAACACAACACCAAACTCCATCGAACCAAGTTTGGATGCTTTAAGGAGTTTCATGTTGTAGTTCTTTCAAATTCCAGCTCCTAGTCCTTCATTGCACACACTTTACAATTAAGTCTAATGCGAGGTCTAATGTCTAGGGTATGTCAATTTTCAACCATTAATTTATAGTATTATTAAGATGGGAACAACCTTGTTGAATGATGTGCACAAATCACAAGTGAAGTAAGATGGTGTCACCTTTGATTGTTAATGTAAGTATTTGAGTGTTGTTCTTATAGCTTTGTACATAGTGAAATTTTTATTCAACCACATTAGCAAATTGTAGTAAGAGATGTTTCAATAGTAAAATTTGAATGGCTTCAATTGTTGCTTGGAAAATATATTATGAATCATCAAAAAACAACATGCTATGAGCTCCTACAATGGGTCATAGATTCTATTAGAAACAAATCATTTGGAACCTTGAAGCAACTTAAAATGACACTTGAATAGTGGCATCTTCAAAAAACCACTTTGATCACATGCTCAAATTAATAATAGGAAAATGGTATTTTTGCACATAGATGTGGTTTGCTAATAGACAAAAAAGTGAATAAGTAAAATTTTAAGGTGCTTCACTACTTAAGAGAGTTAGAATTGGAATAATTAATTCCTAAGTGTTTCATATTTGATTTTATGGATGATGAAAACTATGCTTCAAGGTGATACTTCAACTAAATAATTTTTCATTCATTGAAAGTGATGTTTGAATCTTTAGAAAAAAAATTATGACCAATTTGATGAAATTGAAGTAAATACTAAATCTATACAAAGACAAGCAAAAACATGGAAGGATTCAAAAAAGCTTTTAAGGTTTACCGAGCATTAGGATAAAATTGATTCCAAGTAGAAACCATTTTATATTGCAAAAATTTGGGTGGGAAAGAGCCTTCTCAAGTCACTAATTGGGTCAATATTTGCATGATGGGCTCAAATATTTGTCATGATTACCTCATCCATCTCCATGCACGGTTGCTAGTATGTGAGCCTGTGTTATAAGTACCTTCCATGGTTATAAGATACTTATTTTATAAGTATATATGTTATAGACAGTCACCTTCAATAGTTGCAGAGTTCCTACTTACATCTAGGCTCCTAGGCTCACATGCTAGTGTCATTGTTTTTCCACGATCTCATCTCCATTATCCAATCCATCTCTATGCTTTCTTGGCTAAGTCATGGAAGATGGCTAACACACGCCTCCCGCAAATTTTCACACGCCAAGTGTCCGCTATCAACTTTTGGTGATCTTGTGTGGTGGTTGGAACGAGGATGTGGACAACCTCATACTCACTTCAATTAGTACTAAAATTAATAAAAAAAAGCTCAAAGTCCTTTAATTCATGGGTTCAATTCTTTTGTAATGGGGGGGGGGGGGGGGGGGATAATGCAGTCATCTAAGCATTGGTTTGGATTTGGACAAGAGTTACATACCTCAAAAACATTTGTTGTTCAATTTCTTGAAAATCAAGAAGATGATGCATCTAACCTACTTTGTTTCATATTTTGGAGGTTTTTGTTGAATTAGTTATGAATTATTGAAGCTAGAATTGGGAAGGCTTCAAAATTGTTCCCCTATAATTGAGATTTTTGTGATATGTATGCACAATGAAACTTTCAATATGTATCCTTGTGCCAAAAGACTCATTAGAAATAGGGACGGTATAAAATATACACCACCTTAGAGATTACTTTTTACTTTGTGACAAATAGAAATAATTTTTTTTAGAAATTGATTTGAATTTTTTGTGAATTTAGAAAGTCTAAATTTAAAGAAGCCTTAATTCCTAAATGATCAAATTAAAGATAGATCTATATCGTTGATTTAGAGTGAGCATCCTTTTTTTTGTTTAAATGATATATTACATGATTTTTTTACCACAATATGTATCTTTTAATTTGTATATTCAATTGATTTTTGTGTATTTATATATCATTATATAGCTAGGTGCCAATGGTTTCCAAAAGTTAAAGGGACAAGACAAGGCATTTTGAAATTTTTGAAATTTTTGAATTGAAGATGAAGCATAATCAAGAAGTTGAAGAAGTTTTAATTCAATCAACAATACATTTTGCAACACAATTATTGGAGACCCTAAAAGATGTAGTAGTTTAGTAGATTTTATTGCCATAAGTTGTATTTGAGTGGATCCTTGTGCTTGGATTGTTGTTGTTTGTTTGAATTTTGGTGTGAATATGTTAATGTTGTATTCATTGCTACACAATGTTAAATGAAGAGTTGTAGGATAGACTATTTTTGGGTTTTGTAAAATGATTTGCAAAAAAATTGCTGCTAAAGAATGAATGTCTTATTAATTATTGGATTATGCCTGTAATTTTAGAATTATAAGCACACAAATGAAAGATTGAAATTTCAAATTTTAGTAATCTATAGGCTATGTGTTGTTGGAATGAGAATTTGAACAAAGTAGGGGTCCTAATAATTATTTTCCGTATTTTACAACTTGCTATTCCATATTCAAAGCATCATGCAAATTCTTCACAAGTAAAGGGTACCATTTTTCAAAACATGCAACTTTGTAGTGTGCACTTTTTCTATAAATTATTGCATTGTTGGCTAAGCATAAGAATACCAAATTGTATCTTTCCACTTTACAATTATTCCAACCAAATTTTGTTTTCTAGTTTTTGTCCCAATTTGGCTTTGAGCAAGTTTTTTCTCATTTCTAAAATACTAGCACTATGTAAGGTTGCTTTGCCTAATTCAGGCCAACTTTGGACTAGCCTAATGCCGGCCTTGAAATTCATGAGTAGCACATGTGTCTTGTGAAATGTACTTCATAAGAATTTTTTTGCCTAAATTAGGTTAGTCCAAAATTTTGCATGTCATAGGTTGAGTTACTTAAAAAATTTCAAGTCTTACAACATGGCCACCTTGTCCAATTGAATTTGACGTGCCAGAGCAGATTGAATGGGCCCTAGCACAATTGAAGCCAAGATTTTGGTTGCAGATCCTCATCATTCTCCATTCTACTCCCACTTGCAACACAATGATCCCACCTCCATACTTTTTTGGCAAGCCATGTGTCTTCTTCTAGTTATTTTGCACCAGCTCGTATTGCCGCTTGTATGTTGCCTCTCTCTTCTACGTGGCTGTTTCAAAAGTGACTATTGCAAGAGTCACAGTGGGGGTCAAAAAGGTGCAAGGGCCCACTAGAAACCGTCGCAGCTAGCTCCAATAGGCCATGCTCCTAGAATTAAATCACCTCTATTTTCAATATCCAAAGCTTGCACTTGAAATCTTTGAATTTCCTTTTAGGCTTGTATCAAAATTCATAAAGCAAAGATTTATCAAAATATGGCGATCTACACACACACCTAAAAAAATAAAAATTGGTTGCCATTGGGAGGCGTCCTTACTGTAACATTTGTTTGTTGGCAAGGGAGGTGCCCGTCTTGGGAGTAGACAAAGACGAAGACGAAGAAGTAGAAGTAGAAAGGGCGGGGGTGGGCGTTTCCAAACTTCAAACGAAGCTCGTCGTCTTCGTCGACTTCGTCAGATTGTGCAGCATTGGCCTCCGCCATTGCAAGCTGCACTCTCGTCGTCGCCATTCATTCAGTTCTCTTCACTCTCACGTTCTCTTAGAGCTTCTGCCGCCACTCTTTGGCGCTACACTTTCAAACTCCGATTTCTAACGCCATCGCTCATCTCTCTTGCAACTTCGGCCTTCTTCTGCTGCCTAGTCCAATCGCTTGTACTGCTCTGTTTTTTCTCAGTGCTCTGTTTTAAGAAGGATCGGTGCTCTTGATTGATTGCGAGGAGAAGAGGGGAGAGTCATCAATTTGCGAGAAGAGCTGCAGAATGATTGCTTCTTGTGTGAAGACTGGCCTTTCAGCATGAGATTATGGATGGTACGTGTTGTTGTAAATTGACGGTTGGACTTGAGGTTTGTTAGCAGTGGAGAATGGTGTGTAGGAGAGGAGGCATGGCGCGGTCGTGCCGGATTCGTCCCCTTGTGGCCTTGAGTGTGGTGCTCCAATTCCTGTATCTTTGGGAGGGGACGGCTATTGGAATCGTCCAGCACGGTCCGCATATCAGCAATTTGAACGTGCTTCTTCCGCCTCGCAGTTCGCGAGCCGTGCACTATCATCTGCAAGGTTACAATGGTTGTTTCACCTGGTTCGTCTTTCTTACTCACGCGTGGATCCTCTTGGTAGCGTGTTTGTGGCAGAATGGTTTGGTTTATCACATCTAGCTGGCGGTTGCATTCTTGTTTGCCGTATTGTTTCTTGCTGAAGGTTATTCTCAAGACGTTGAATGCGCAATTGCATCTCAATGGCCAGCTGCCTTAATGCATGGTTGCATATCTTTTGCCTTTCGGGGCTCACCAGTTGTGAAGGGTTTAGGGTTTAACTGAGGTTTTTAGTTCGCAACGAGTTTTAGTTGTTAGTTGCTTTAATTTCGTCTTACGAATTGTTGTAAGTCTGAACGTGTAATTTGGGATGATTATAGTCGTAAATGATACGAAGGATTTATGGTTTACCTCCTAGACCACCATTTAGGAAATCGAAAGCTTCAAATTGAAGAAAACTGTCACTTGGTCACATGCAATGGGTACTAGGCGGTTCATAATAGTTGTTGGAAGTCACGAGCGTTATTTTATACATCTTGTGAGGTCGTCGAGTTAATCACAGGTCCATGTGCTTAGAGAAGATACTCGCTGTTGTAGAGTTTCATGTTTTTGATTGGCGTTCCTTTTTATAATATGGTTTGATTCATGCTGGTCTAGGTTAACGCAATTCTCGTATTCCAGGACCTGGGATCATCATGACATTCTTCATGTCGAAGCTCAGTACAACGACACCAATAAGGGTTGTTCCACTAGTGCAGTACTTACTTCAATCGCTGCATTCGCGGGACGGAAGACAACTGCAGTGCATGCAACCGATTCCTCGACCGGTCAAATCTTGCGATGCGAGGTCTTTGTCGATAAGATATCACGAATTCAAATTTTCCATCATTCCCTCAAGCTGGACTTGGATGGACTAGCTACACTTCGCATTCGAGCATTCGACACTGAAGGTACATGAAGTTACACTGCGTATGTCGCTGCCGACATTACTACTGTTCAGTGATCCCTTTTTCTAAGGAATCCTGTGCTGTTCGGGTCATATCGAAATTACTATTCGTTTGACGAGTCCAAAAGAACTACCTCTGGTGGACGTCGGCTGCCAGTTGATCAGATTATCGTTGATTGAATGAAGACAATTGGTTTAGTTGAGATTTGACTCATCCGATTGGTTTGCGTTTCAGACAACGTGTTTTCTTCATTGGCGGGCTTACAGTTCCTGTGGCAGCTTTCACCATTGAGCCAGACTGGTGATGTGGCCCACCGGCTCTTGCATGTCCCGCTTAAACAAACATCTTTAATTGATGGCGAGATTGAGAATCAAATTGAGCTGGAGCAGAATGTAAGCATATCTTTCTCTCTTTCAGAAGCCTTAACTTTGGCAATGAGTAATTCCCTTGTTTTTCAATTTAAAGCAAGGTCTCTACTTTTATTTCTCCAAACTGGTGATGATTGCATGACCCGACCTCTTTTAAATACTTATGTCTTATGAAGCTTAAGCCTTATTTGTCGTCTGGACATTTGTCGACTTTCAAAGATAGTTATTAATTGGTATAAATTCTCGTAGAATCTATCGCTGTTGTTGCAATCAATGTGCTACTTCACACTTACTGGTTATTTCTCAGGAGCTTAGATCACAATTCAACTGAAATGATTTCTTACGCTGGTATTGTGTAGGTAGTATGGAATTTCTTTGTTCGTTGGGATTCTAGAATGCGTCATACTTTTGGGGTTGAGGGTTTCTTTAATTATCTATCAGAGTAGTGTTTGAGGTCAAGTTCTCAGTGAAATGTATTTGCTCTATATTCAGGGCCTTGGATCGGATTTGTATGTGGTTCGAGGTGTTGGTGCTGGCCAAGAGAGGGTGACAGCGCATTTTGTAGAGCCAGGATTTGAGAACTTATCACATATAATTACTCTTACGGTTGCGGAGGCAGTTTCCTTGGACCCTCCCTCCCCAGTATTTATGATTCCAGGCACTCGTCTGCAGTTCACTCTCCGAGCACTACGACGTAATGAGGTCAAGGGTATGTGAATGCTGAAACTCGCTTCTGGTAAAATCGTTTGCTGTTTTTATTTCCTGTTGGCTACCTTAAAAGTACGAAGTATAAACATACAAAAAGTCTTTATTCCGTGATCGAGGTTCATGACCATCTTTTAACTTGATTTGCAGTTATACCATTGCCATCTTCCCATCATCGGTGGTCATTAGACAACTCTACGGTTGCAGACATCGATACAGTATCAGGTTTCATAACGGCCCGTACATATGGGTCAACAGTGGTGACAGTTGAGGACTTGAGGCTAACAGGGCATCAACAGACATCGACCATACACGTCGTCCGTCCAATAAATCTTGTACTAACCATTTCTCCACTTTTGGGGAAGGGAGCTGTTGCGGTGTCCAGCGGGAAGCAGCCCGTGATTATGTCTGACAGCAGATGGCAAGTTGTAGTAGGACGCAAGTATGTGGTGCAAGCATTTTCTTTCTCCAAGGAATCTGGGAGTCAACCCCTTCTACTGACTAATGTAAGCCGATTCTAAATGCTTATTCATAGGACATACAGATCTTCTTACTTAGTTGAATAGGCAGTGCGAGGATTTCGTTACTTCAGTATTCAGTCAAGTTATAGTCATCACTTGCATGCTTCGTTTCTTTCTTCTTGACATGTTTCGTGACTTCCAGCATGCCACATTAATTAGATCTCTTTTGAGAGGCAGGTTTTAAACGTTCTTTCCAGGTTACAGTGTTTGCAAAGTCCGAGCAAGATCTCTCTCAAATCTCTGTTCCTACTTTTCTCAAGTGTGACATCCTTCTGAAGTTGGGATCTAATTAATGTTGATCTATCTTCGTTAACAGAGGAGTACTTTCTTGGTGAATAGTCCATTATTTGAAGTACACTTATTTTGGATGCTGATTTTGTCCAGGATAATGAATTGACTATGCCAGATGGCAATCTTCCCTACTGGAAGATTTTCAAAGTTCCAGAGGCCGTGGTAGCTGAACAGGGATGGCGTAATTGCTCGCTTCTGGAAGCATTGATGGAAGGAAATGGAAGCTTAGTCGCAAGCCTTGGTCATGGTGTCATGGTTGAGGATATATTGAGTGGCAACTGGTTGCTAACTGACAAACAGGTATGCTTCGGATGAATGACTGATGTTTGTGCATGCTGCAACAGGTCGGTATCTTCGCGTTTCCGCCCTATCTTCAACGTCTGTATTAATAATTTCGTGGTCTCTCAGGTTCTTATTTCTGAACGGGAAATAATAATATGCACACAAGTAAAAATTACAAGGACTCGTCTTGGAGACTATTTGGGTCTACCTTGGGCACCTGGTCATGAGCAAGGGCATCAGTTGTTTGCTGAAGGAGGTATGCATATTATACATTGCTTTAGAACTGCTATGGATCTGGAAAGATTTTTGATGATCTATTTTGGTTCAAGTCACGTCATAAATCACCAGTACTGAATTGCTACCCAAGCCATCTCCATCTTGTTACGGAATATAACCTGTAATAAAGATAAGAGTGAAACCTCTTTCTTTCAGAAATTTACGTTGTCTTAACTTTTACAGCTTTGCATGGTTCTCCACTAGATCTCTCTTTTATTTTGACTGTAACCTTCGCTTCCATGCAACGGGTCATACACATTGGTCTACTCCTGCAATGTGGTATCTGGAATTGAGTGTTTCAAGCTTGTATGTAATCATTTGTTCTATAGCTGCTTTGTAAGAACTTGGATGCAATCCAGCAATTTCGCATCGTTGGATGCAGAGAGATGTTCAAATTTACAGTGTTACATATCTTGTTCAGGTTGTGGGCAGAGGCCGGCAGACTACGATTGGTCGTCCTCCAATCCCGCTGTGGCGACGGTAACCATTGATGGAATAGTGCAGACCAAAGGCTTAGGGAGAGCAGTGATTCGTGCTACAGCTCTGGGTGATGTTCTGAATGATGATGAGGTATGTAATTATTAAGTGTTTCCTAATTACCCGTCCTTTGTATACTGTGTGCTGAATCTGTTATTGGCTGGTGGTTGTGCTGTCACCTTTCTATTTCTACTCCTGGTAGAGCTACTGACATGTAGGACAATTGATGCTTGTTGCAAGGACCCCAAACGCCGCGATGAGACTTCTAAGTGTTGTTTGGTAGTTCTTCTCGCGAGGACTTGTAGCTTCAGCACCATATGTGTTGTTTCGGCATTTTTATCTGAGTACTTCGTGATTGGGACATCACATTGGCACTGCTTTCCTGAAATTAGGTGCTTGCAGATAGTAACTGGTCATTAGGCACGTGATGGGGCTTATTTCTTGATATGATGTTGCATGGTTGCAGATTATTGTGGAAGTATCATACCCCACTGCTATGGATATTGTTCCTGGGCTGCCTGTAGAAGCGGAAGTTGGATCCTATATTCCTGTCGCTGTTGGTCTGCGGGATCCTTCTGGTGAGTCAGGTTTGTATGGACTTTGCTATAGTTGGTGTTGCTTTTCGACTTTGAAGTTCATCCATGGTATATAAGTGAAGGGAGAAAATGCTGATCGACTATCACGTCGGAATGTTGCAATTATTGGGCAGTTCAGGACTGATGCATCCCGGAATTGCAGGCTTGGAATATGCTAGCTGTGATGTCTTCAAGAAAGCTGTTCAGTGGGGCTTGTTTGGAGGTGACGGACTATTTTCAGCGGTAAAAGAAGAGGCTCATAGATTTAGCTCAGCGCAAGAAAAAGCTCTACAGTTAATTCACCCTCATGCATGTGCATGGGCCTTAATTTCTGCATCCCGAACTGGTAGAGCAACAGTAAGAGCTTCTCTGAACGTTGACGAGTTGTTCGTAGGATTGACCTCACCTGAGATTGAGCGTTCCTTTCTGGAAGTCTCATGGCCTATTGCAGCCTTTGCCCCTCTCATTTTGGAGCAGGCCGGTAGTGGAGATAGTCACGGGGGCTACTCACATAAGTTAGTGGATGCTGGACTCGCTCCTCTGCATCCGCCTGTATCTAGGCAGCTAAAAGAGTTACTACTAGTGCTCAGGAGCAGTATGAAAGTGGTCGTGCGTGGAGGCCCCGAACGATGGCGCCAGGGAGTTGAGTTTGTTGATACGCATGAAGTTGTAAGCGATCAGGGCGCAACCACCAAAGAGAACCTGGGAGTGTCTCATCTGCAGGATGGGGGGATCTGGGTCTACAACATAGAATGCAAGAATTTAGGGACTTACGTGCGTATCGAACCCTGGAAACTCTCTATTTTTTCGATTGTTCTGCGTGTGAAGTAATATGTCTCATGCTTGGTATTGGGTATCTGATTCAGTACTGTTGATGAACATACGTATTACAGACCATCAATTTTTACCGGGGCAATCTAGTGGGTGACGACCATCCAACCAAGGCCGTAGCGACTGTAACCCTTTTAGTGACTTGTGCAATTCCAGCTGCTATTACTCTTCTCGTCGATGAATCTGGTACGCATCAAACCTTACTTCTCTATTGGTTGTTGATAACAGGAACACTGTCTTTCCGCATTGTACAGACTTCCTGGAATTCCCGTATTTTCAAGCTTAAAAATTAGAGACTGGTAGAATTTTACTGTGCTCGTCTTTCCGCGTTTTATGATGTTTTTCTACCGCTGATTTGCTTCTGCGCTGACTGAGATGGGTTTCTGAAATTGTCATGGGTATTGCTCGTTGTACCAGAGAACACTAAAACCTCGATCAAGATGTCAGCACATGCTGAGCGCGATACAACCAGTAGTCAAATTTCTCCTTTTACGGTGATCAATGACCGAACAATCAGGGTTGCTGCCGTTGCCTTAGATGACACCAAGAGACCATTTTCTAATGCTTCATCTTTGAGAACATCCTGGCACCTTGTTGGGTGCAAAGATCTTGCTCAATGGGTTGGGGAGAAACCCAATGCAAACGTTGTTGCGACTGGCTGGGAGCTTATGCTTGCACTTGGAAATGCTGCAGGAGAGGTATAGCTATCAAAACTATTTGAATCTGCACGTTGCACTTCCTACGGCGTCCGAGGGACTCTGGTCTTAGGTCTGTGCGTAATCTGGTTCAATTATTATACGTGCAATATCTTTCCATATTGTAGAAGGTATGGAATTTGAATACAAGAAAACATGCTGAAAAATCAGCTGATAATTTTTCTTTGTTTGCTCTAACATGTTGGATTTTTCTTCAGTGTACCGTACGTGCAGATTTGCATGGATTTGTTAATGAATATGAAAGCGCATTTGCGATGATCCCTACATGGAAATCTTTTGCGAAGTCACATGCCCACCTCAGTGATGCAGTGCAAATACAGGTTTTTGCTTGCAAGTTTTCTTTATTTGACTACTGCACACATATCTAGTCCTTGGCGATTGGTGAGACAAAGCATTTCGGATATCGTCTTTGGATATCCTGACATCGCTACTGCAGTTTTGAAGCTAGAACTCGGATTGGCCAGAATGAAGGGATTATTCTCGTGTTGTGCTTTGTGTCTGGTTGAATCTTCTTTCTTTTCGATGTAAGCAGATGATGAGTTTTCTTTTGCTTGGACGCGTTACCCTTACTCATTTTGTTTGCGTTTACAGCTTGTGGCGGCGTTGAGGATTGAACCTAATAATTTCCTCCTTTTCCACCATCCAGATTCCAAGGTTGACGCTTGCTTTTCTGTTGGATTTTCAATTCTCATTGCTGTCTTATAGTCTTGACTTTTACAATATAATTCCATGGTAGATGCGAACTATTCCAAGTCCAAATTCTATTCAAGTTTTTAGTGAGGTATTTCGTCTCTGGTGTGGCAGGCGAGCTTGTCAATATTGGGCGGAACAAATGAAGTTGAGGCTCGTGCTAATGATTCTCGAGTGGTGGATGTGATTCTCCTTGATACAAGAGGCCTCATTGTGGCTGCTCGGGGTTCAGGAGATTCTCTTATCACTGTACGGGATGTAGGTTTAGCAACCCCTGCGTCTGCAAGCGCACTTGTAAGCCCAGGAACCTATTTTCTCCACATTGAACGTTGCAAATATTTGACTTAAGCATATATCCGTAATTATTCCTCTTCCTTGAACATTCTGTGCCGCTGATGAAAGTAGGACATTAATTGTTAATAATGAATTCTAACCAAATTGTTTTTGTACTGAGTAGGTGACCGTGTCAGATGTGGCATCTGTTAGAATGCTACTACCTGAAGATACTAGCCTGCAGGTTTGTATTTAATTTTGGATTCTCGTATTCTTTATCTAGCTTATAATGCGTTTGCATGATTTGTTCGTGCAATACATTTTCTTCGCTCATGTGTCCTTTTTATATTTTTATATTTTTATATTTTTTACCACCAAATAGATGGGATTGTGGAATGATGCAATCCTTTTGATCTATCATACTGTTTTCTCCCTTTAGTTTAACTTTGAAAGCTCAGTAGTGATTGCCAGCAAGTTAGGCTGTCATTTCCTCGGTTCATTGTGTTTTTCTGGTGGACAGGTGGGTTCATGCATGACGGTTACAGTGCAAGCTAGGGATAGTTCTGGGCACATTTTTGACTCTTCCCAGGTACATGGTTTTTGCATAATTGTTTTCCCTATGTGCGGGTCCCTTTTGCACGTAATTAATTCAGAATGGTGGAGTGTCCAAAATTTTGAAAAAAACCAAGAGCTTTGTCCAAAATAAATATGAAATTCCGAGTCTAGAGTGTCTGATTTTGTGGAAGTTATGTAAGTGAGTAGTGATGTCATAGATGAGAGTATTGCACACAGAAGATATGGAATTCATGGTAAGGCTTGAAGAGCATCATAAAAAGCCTTGAAGGGTAGAGAGTTTTTCTTGATAGAAGAGAAATGGAGAGACTTCGAAGAAAGCCAGACATTGTGGAAAGTTGTAGAGCAGATGAAGAGTGTCAAAAAACTGGAACGACTCCTTCTGGAATCACACAATCCTTGACTTCAAGTGTCGAATGCCTGATTTCCCGAAAAATTGCTCTTTTGACACGAGGGTTTTGAACATGACCCGCAGTAAGGTAGTATCAAGTTCTACATTCAAATATATGTTCAAGCCTTGTTGAAGCTTCTGACGTGTTTATTCATCCGTCCAGATCACGTTCATGAGCCTGAGAGTCCATCTTCAAGATCGAGTGCTGATCACCAAGACCCAGGCATCTACTCCTGCTGCTGCAGCCAATGAATTTGTCATTTGTGGGGCTAACGTGGGCCTCACGACAACTCTTCATGTAAGTTTTTTAAGTACAGCTCTTGATGTGCGCTCTTAGTGATTCACTTTCGTCACTTTGTTATTGAACCCGTCTAGTTTTAGATTTCTGCTTTCTAACGTGTTGAGGTATATATATTCAGGTGAGTGTTCAACAGAAATCTGGAAAAGAAGTATTTTCAGATGATGCTTGGGTCTCAGTGTATGCTCCGCTTTCTATCCATCCATCCTCTCTGGTGCTTGCACCAGGGGCAAAGTACTTGGTGAGTACCTCGTCTTTTGAAATTGTTGATAAATCTTAGCTCAGCTTTTTTGTTTATTGAATTCGAGATTTATGCTTGTCATTACTGGTATCATGAACTCTCACATATCCATGCTCAGATCTTGTCCATGTCCATGGCAATGCGGACAAACTTACTGATTTTTCTTTGAGTTGTGAGAAGTTGGTAGTTGATGGAGGGCCGCGGACTGGTGTGGTGTTCAACTTTGATGCCACCAATCCCGAGGTAGTGAAAATTGATTTTTCAACTGGTTTGCTTGAGGCCAAATCTCCAGGAAGAGCGGTAAGGACCAGTCTGAGGTTGATTGTGCGTCAATATCTTACTTTTCATATTTGCCAACTTCCAAGTTGTTATCCAGTATTGATTCAGTAGAGCTGGTCACAAGACTGAAGAGCAGGGCCTCGTGACAAACTTTTCTTCTAAATATGCGTGTATCATCCACCTCCCCTTAGTATGTGTAGTGTTTGCCTGCATCTTGGGTTACTCATGGATATGGATATTCATGTGTCCTTACAGACAATTCATGCTCAAGCACGAAGTCATATTGGCGAGCTCTTAAGTGAAGCTCAGTTGAACATGACAGTACAAGTTCCTGTTTCCATGGCACTCGATGTGAGGGGAGGTCAGCTCGCTGTTGGTCGAGAAATCACTATTTTCCCTCATGGACTTGGGGTATGTATCTTGAGTTCTCGAGTATCATTTGAAGTTGTTGTGAGATTATCCTCAACTCATTAACCGAAAAAAAGTGCAACTCGTCACTGAAAGGAGGCCACTACCGTACGGATACACCGTAGACTGGTGTAACAACTTTTACAATTTAGATCTTTTATTGAACGTGGGATGACCTAGTCAGAATTCATGACTACTATAAGCACGAGCAGTTGTTTCTGAGATCACTCAAAAGTTTTCAGTTTCGTACTGAGTATGGCAGTGTACCCTGTTCGTAGATTGAGAACGTTTTCTGGTAACCTGTGCAGGAGAGCTTGTTTGCCTTTTTTGAACTGTGCACCAACTACAAGTGGAGTGTGGGGAATGACCAGGTGGGTGCGCACATACGATGAAAGCAAGTGTTATGTCGTCGTTGTTATGATACGCAGACCATTTTACAACGCAGGTTCTCCTGTCTGAGCAATCCAACATACTGTTCATGCTCAGACATGAAGCGCCTGCATTTATCTACAGTCTGCAGCTGAGCCTAAGTTGGATTGCTGTGAATTGTTTCGGTTTCGCTGGTGCAATTGTAGTCTTTGATCTGGTGAAATTGTTTATAAAGAACTGGGAGACATAAATTTCACTCAGGCTTGATGGGCTTTTTATATAATAAGATTTTATTGACTCTGAAAACTGGTGATGGTATTTGACTTCCTTATGTTATCTATCATAGGTTTTGGCTCTCGCAGGTGTGGATGGTTTCTCTGGAGAGGAACCGGATCCAGCCACGTCTGAGGGTGGAAATCCCAGGAGCAAAATCTGGGGGAAGCGTGACGAGTCTGCCGGTACTCCGTATGGGTTTTCAGCCAGAGTCTTTGGGAAGTATGTATCGAACAAGACCCATGATCTTTTTGGTCCCACACGAATGTTCTGTCAGTCACACTAATCATCATATAGACATACAGACCGATTTAATTTTAATAGCCTTGGATGTCTCTTCTCATTGCTTCAGCACTTGCGCTTCCTTGTGAGCAGACAACCAATCATTACATAGTGGGTTTGAAAATATTATCGTTCTTTAATACAATGCCCTCCAATTCAGTACAAGTATTAGCCGTTGAAAATCGCAGTGACTCGACTTTTACTAGTGCCTTAAGCTGCTACCATGAATACATGAAATATTTTAGAACAGTTCAAGATTCTTTTGTAGTGAGTGAGGAGTGGTAGCGGCAAATTTTTAGATGAGGACTTGATGTCTTTTTTGTGCTGTAAATTATTTCACGCAACACTTATAGGAATTAATAGCTTTTGGTTACATTAAATAGTTCTCGTGGAGAAGTAAGGATCCGATCTGGATTTCTTGGTTTTGCATTTCGACGCCTACATTTTTGTTTTCTCTCGATTCTCCATCTGAGTGACTGTTGTGTGCAATACTGTAGATCTGCAGGCAGGACGATTGTTACTTTATCTTTCAACTGTCAATTTCGCTACAATGGTCAGAAAGTGGAGAGAGAGTTCAAGCCGTCAGGCACAGTATGGGTCGTTCCAGATCCGCCTCTAGCTCTAGGTATGGGAGCTACATGGGTGTTGCCTCCATCCTACATCAGCTCTTCATTATTACCCCAGTTGAAGCATCCAGTACCTGGATTCTCAGATCCAGGACGCAGTGGAGGCAGCGTCGTTTACTCGGTTATGCAAGTAAGTGGCCAAAACAACACATTCAGTAGGTTTCCTCTTAACAGTCATCCGCTAATTACCACAGAATAAGGGACAATGGATTGTTATCTCCGTATATATTGTTGGTTTCAAGCGTTCATAAATAATTTCTGATTTTTCGTAATGTGCTCATGTACGTCAGGAGGGGAACAACGATGCAAAAGTTGTAACTCTTACGGAAAGTGGAGTTATACTCACTGCGGATAAGACAGAGCTGGCTTGTATTCACGCCAGAGATCATAGTACTGGACGGTCTGAGATTGCAGCCTGTGTGCGTGTGGCTGAGGTATATGCCTTCGCATGCTTGATACTCGTATGGTTGCCATGTTCTAAAGTTTTTGCTTCGATTTTTTGAACTCATTTGTATTTCTGGAACGTTATCCTTGTATTTTGAATGCAAGTGTCTATTTCCAAGTTACACTGGGGAAGCGAAGTTGTTATAGTGAATTTACAAATAATATTGCTGGTGTAATTGTACTCTTCTTACGCTGTGTTGGAATGTTAAATTCCTTGTGTTTCTATATATTTGATATTGCTCAGGTTAATCAGGGCAACTATATGAATACTCAAACGAGAAATTTGTGTGCTGGACTTGAGCGCAGATTTTCTCCCTCACGGTAGGAGATGGTACTCTCGCGATCCCTGTGGCAGAGCTCTCGGTAGGTACAGATCAAAAATTGGCAGTGACCTTACGCGATGATCTTGGTAAGTTTTCTCACGTACCCGTGCTGCGATTTGCTTCCTGCTGAATTTCGCCCTTCTTTTAAACATCTTGTCTATGTTGACTTCCTCTGAACGGTTGATGTTCTGAAATGGCCCAAATTATGACGAGTTTGTTTTGCTCAAAATGTTGTGTCTGGCTACTCTTTTGAAGTTATTGCTTGCAACATGGTTTTGATTATCAGGAGTCCCATTTTTGGAAGCTGGAGTAACGATTCCAATAACCCTTGACACCAATCGTGCCGATTTCATATCTGTCGAAGTGGTAGATTACTCGAGCATTGGTGGCTCCACGACGGTTACCATTCTTGTCCAGGTAGGTTGCAGACCAGTTTGCCCTGACTAACATGGTCTTGACCAGTGCTTATTTTGATGAAATGCTTTTGTCCACTTCCTTATATTGCAACCAGGAGTATAAAGTGGTCTCTTGAATTACATTCCTGATTACTGACAAAATTGGATGAGATTGTCGCATTCTCACGCAGGCTTTGAGGCAAGGCTCAGCTTTGGTGCGTATAACATACAATAACAACCCGCAAATTGTAGACTGGATATTGGTAAGTTGTTCTTTATCTCAATTGTTTTGTATCCCAAAGAGTAGACAATATCGTACCCTATGTATTGTCAAACAAATGTTGATGTCCCGTTTCTGGTTTTTTTTATAAGAAACATGAATGATTTCTGGAAGCTCATGTTGATTTGTAGTTTTACTTAGTGTGCTGATACACTGTTACCCTCTCCAGGTCAACGTTGGAGCATACGTATTTCCGCGTAGCCCTACCTTACATGTTGGCAACCGTCTGAGCTTTTCTATTTTAGGAAAAGGTCAGTTCTTGACATAATGCTCTCCAATGGGCCTCCATATGATTGCTTCTGTTCTCTCCCTGTTGCAAAAACTTCCTTGGAAATGACATCTGACTGAGATAAAATATTTTGAAAACCAACGTACTGTTTCTGCATGTAAATTATATATCTCACCTATAATGTTATATGGGTAAGGGCTACATGGACTGCCTGCAGGTGAACGAGGAAACTGGTTTAGTTCCAATAGAAGTGTTGTGCTGGTGGACAGCAACACTGGGGAAGCACAAGCCATTGCAGAGGGCATGGCAACTGGTACGGTTTTTAACACAACACTGCTACAATGACAGCAGAGATGACTTGTGTGTTCCAAATTGATTTAAGATGGTAGTGTTTTGTTTTTTTAGTTATTCGGATTTATTTTTTCAACTCTTTATGTTGCAGTTAAATTTTTCACGTATGTAATGAAATTTTGTATTGTTTTTTATTTTCTAAACCTGAACTGATGTTTTTCTGATCAAAACAGTCAGCTTTAATGGTACCCGATTGACGACATACACAACGGTGAATGTTATTCGAGTTTCTTCTGTTCACATTGAGGCGCCCACTGGCATCATCACAAATGTGCCGATTCCACCTGGGGCCTATGCTTTTCCCGTCAAATTCAGGTGCCTTTGACACAACTTCTAGTGTCCTGGCAAATTAAAGATGTGCAGTGATCCATTTCTGAAGTCGTTTTACAATACCACTGTGATATCTATGCACTCGTAACAGCCAGTGCTTTGAGCGCAAGTTGTCGCTGACATCGTTAATGTGTTGGGGTGTGAATCAGTGATGCTCTTGGTCTAGATATTGGAATACTAGGTGAAAATCGGGAAGTCTTGTACAGCTGCTTGGTGGAGCCAAGTTTCATCGGGTCTGTTTTCATCACTTGCGTCACGCGCGACGTGCTAAATGCTTTTGCTGGGTTTTGTGTAGACACGTGGAATTTATTTTGACAACTACCCTCGTTAATGATAACTGCCTGAAAATTTGACAATATTGATTGACTAATAGGTTATGTGACAAAATTTCAGGGAAGCTAAGGCATGGCGAGAGCCTGGGCGAAGTGATTTCCAATGTGTTTTTCTACCTTATCTGCCAGCTAAATTGTATTCGCTCTGGAAGGAAACACATCAGAAGTCAAGTACTCATAAACATAAGGCTTCCAAGCTTCAGAATGGGAAATTAGAGTTTTCTATGATAGCTAGGGTTGAGGGAGCCTCAGGTGTTGAAGGGTCTGCAAAGGCATGGTTTGCTGGAGGCTTCAAGATGCTTGATAGCTTACCTTCCCAGGTTTGATCCTATACATGGTTTCCCTTTTGAAGTTATCGACTTCTGTGGAGAGATTGAATGCCTTCTGAAGTTATCGACTTCTATGGACTTTTCGCTTGTCAATTGGAACGGGTCTTTAACTTTCAATTTTTGACCCTCTCAGCTCACACTTACTTCAAAAGCAAAGGAATGGGAGTTTTCAGTGGTTGGTTGCGTAACTCCAGGTGAACGCTTTTCTCGTGTGCATTACTTCTTGTGGTTAAGATCTTCGTGCTGCGAGATCTCAGACTATTTGTTGCAACTATATGTTCTTCCGACAAGCTTTTTGTCGGTCTTTTTTTTAACTAATCTCCATTGTGCAGATATTGTTCAGCCAACAATGTCTAGAAGACCAGAGGCCTTTAGCATTCAGCTCCAAAATCCAAGAGCTGAAACCCACTGGCCTGGTGGGCGTGCTCACTACAAGGTATTGAATAACACTACTTCAGTCCAGCGTTGCCCATTTTTTCCCTCAGTTTGGAGTTTTCCTTTCTGAGGTGCAGTCTTAGCGCTCCGACGTCCATATTCTGGACTAGGAACGGAGGGCACTGTTTAGTCCAACTAACTTCTCATTCATCCAATGTAATACTTGAATGTTGAAAAGACAACCTTCTATAATGGCCAATTTCATGAAATTGCTATAAGTGATATTTCTGTACAAAGATATAAGCAAAAATGTGCCAAAATTCCAAAAAGGATCGAGGCGTTTAAGGGTTTCTGATGTTGCTTTTGTTTACAGTTGAAAGTTCTGGACGAGAGTAAGCCCCTTAGTGACTATCTGGTCGTCAGATCGTCTCTGACAGGTGAGCCCTTGCCTGTGGCTCGCTCATTAACTGGCTCTTCTTGTTCGTATCTTCGATGTTGACCTGATCATAGTGCTGATCAAAACCAAATTTTGAACAGGGCAAGAACTGGAGCTGCCGGTTAATTTCAACCCAGGGAAACCGTTCGTGACCGCTTTGACAGCACAGATCATGACGACTGTGGTCATCCTTCTCCTTCTGCTCATTCTACCCCTGGCCTTCTGTGCCCGCTTGCTCGACGTTCCCCGATCCTCATTCGTCTCCAGGAGTTCAGGCTCCTTTCCAACGGAGGAACTCGTTGGAAACACCGAGACCACTCCACTTCGTCAACGGACCCCGCAACGAACCGTCCTCTCCCCTCGAACACCGCAGACCCCTCCTTCCGAAGGCTTTGGATATAAAAGCCCTCAACAACCTTACACGGAGTACGTGAGTCGGACCTTAGAGAACGCACCCTACTACAGTCGGGAGGGGTACCGAAAGTACGACCCCTCTTACACCTACTAAATAGTATTCATGTCCCTAAAATTTTCTACTTGAGCTCTTTAGTCCTGTGATTGATGAGTTCTGTATCTTAACCAATGAAACGTATTTGTGCTTTCAATTTGTGGTCTCACTGTCGCAATTTTGGCCTTCTCTGTTTTAGCAAATGCTTTATACGTTGGACAGTACAGTGTCTCTGAATGACTGTGAAGTCTGGAGTCACTAAGATTCTGAGTGGGTCTCAATTTGGACTCGAACTCCATAATTCGAGGAGGGCTTTTTGGAGGAAGGGATTTCATTGTTACAGCATGGCTTCTCATACCAGGCAACTTTCATTTGTATATCAATTCCAAAATATTCTTCCAAATAGTTCTTTATAATTTTTTTTCTAAATTGGCAATTCTAGAGAAGACTTTGGACTTTTAGGGGTTAAATAGTTTGAAGTAGAATGTCATAAAATTTAAACATGAATTTTAAACACAATGCAACATGACTCTAAATGGTCATTTCAAGTGATGTCAATTTGACCTTGAACCATTTGTTGTGGACTATCATCAAAATCACACATGATCGTGTATAGCACGTTAAAAGAACAGTGTAAGGAATAAACATCAAATTCCACCTCTTTTTGTTGGTGTTCCTTTTAATATGTCCCCTTAAGAAAACAAGGAAGGGTGGCAAAAGATCCACTATGTTGTTTTAAAATACTAAATGCCCTTGATAGAGCAACCAATGAGAGTTGAAGAGTTCTTTGAGGCAACCAATAGCAAGTTGAAGAATCTTTTGTTTCAAGGGTGATTGTTTGTGGGAAGTCTAGTTGCATGAGTGTACACTATAATGTTAATTTTGACAATTTATAGAATATTGCATGAGTGTTAGAAAGTTGTGAAATTGGAGTTGATTTTTTCAAAAAGGCTAACATTTGTACACAAAAAATCATCATTTAGATCATCCATCTAGCAAGGGCAAGAAAAGGTGGCCTTTTTTAGTCTTCTATCTTATATGAAACCTTGATATGCAAATCCAAACAATTATTACTAGAAGCAATTATTTCATGACTAGTTGTGAACCAACATGCAAGGCAAATGCATTTCAACAACTTTCCATTGAATGCAGTAGTGTATTATAATACTTCAATGAGGACATATGCACCACTATCCACTATAGATTCATTCAAAAAACTCTCAAAAATAAAATTGAATGATAAATCTCAATCCTTCAAACCAAATTATGCATTTGAAATCATCCATGAGTCACTCTCTAGCTCCAAACACCTTTAGTGTTTAGGTTAGAGATCCCTACTTTAACCACTACCATAATTATAAAACAATTTCAAGATTTTCTATCAAATAATTTTTTAACCTGTAGGCAATAATAAATATTTTGCCAATATTAAATATTTTTTGGTAATAATAAATATTTTGGCAATACTAAATTTATTTTTTTAAGAAATTTTCTATACAAAGAAATCATTTTTTTGAAAATTCAATTCCAAACAATTTGGTATTTATTTTCAGAATATCTTTTGCCGACCCTAACCATTAGGTATAGGAGTAGAATTTTTTCCCCTTTAAGTTTTCTTGTATTTTCCTAATTGACATCCACCATGGTAACCCCACTCATCTGCTATGAACATATTTTACACTAATCACAATGCTATTAGTTTCCATATTTCTATATAAGAATTTAAAATAAAATTAGAAACCTTTCTACTGCGAGGCAATAGTTAATAGAACTAGCTCATCAACTTTCATTGTTTAAAGTAATCATTGTAGAGCTTGAGAACTTCCTTTGTAATATAAAGACATGAATACTAAAAGATAGGGACATGGGCACTAAGGGAAGCATATCCGTTATTTATACTTCTTCTCCCAATTGCATGCTCTATCTACATAAGTCCAACATTTAGCCCACAAATTTTAAATTGGTGTATAAGTGTATTAAGGAAACTCAATTGGAGAGAAGCCACTATGAATATATAAACCTAAATATCATCAAGGCAACAACACATTCACTTCTAATAGTCTTGGTTTACCTTCAATAACAATGACTTGGCTAAATTGGTCAATGCCTATCCATCTTTGAATTCATAAATGAGAGGTTGTTTTTAGGTAGGAAGTCCATAAAGAAAACATTTTTTATCTGATCACATATTTGGGAAGCTAAAGTTCTTCAAATATATTTTTTATAAATAATTCTTAAAAGATAAATAGATATAGCATCTAATACAAGTTGTTTAATATTTTTTGGACCATTGTCGGATCAATAGTGAAACTTTGAAGCTAAAATGGCATAGGACTCTGAAAGTGTTATGTTCACCATTGGTACATTCAAGACTCTAATGTGGACCTTTGTACTTGAGAATGCTTTTAGAATTTGTGAGCTTTATGGACCTCCTATCTTATTGTTCCTTCAATGATACTCTACTACCTCCCAATGTAAAAAAAGATTGCATAACAAATTGAGTGAAAAAATGGTTTGATTGTACAAGAGCTTGGCTCTTGTAGGTTCCAAATTGATATCTCATATACTTCCAAACACTAATATAAAGCTTCTTTGATTAGACTCTAAGCTTTAAGACCCTCAAACTAGTCAAACTCATAGATACATGACAAATTATTTAGACCAATTGTTGGTTATAAAGCTTATTTTATTTAAGCCATTACTTTGTCTACTTATGCAATTGTGCAATAGAAGCATTTTCATACTTAGTAATAATAACAATAGTAGCAATAGTAGCAAGTAGTAATGGTATACAATAATTATTTTGTTGCCCCCAACAACACAATGTAACAACATAATAACATTATTTGGATAGAGAAATTGTTCCCAAGAGTCGAAGGAAAGATTATCTTCTAGCAAAGGAGTGCACTAGCAATCACGAAATGACAAAAGAGAAGGAAAATTGAAAGTATTAATGGCAATGAAAGAACTTTTTTTCCGTTAAAATTTAACCGAGTAGCTAAAAGAGATGGGTTTTTTTTGGTTAATTGCATTAAATGAGTTTTTGAGGACAATTTGCCAATTTGCTCAATATTTATATCAAATTTGTAAATACTAGCCCAAAATATATCAAATAATAGAAAAAGTTTACCAAAGAATTAGGAATATTCTATATGGAATCGCTCTCAAAAATCAAAGGGTTTAACAATTTTGCTAATGTAGAAAAAACAGTAAATAAATCACAGATTGATGGCTGCTAGTGCCTCCAACAACCAGCCAGGTATCAAATCAGCGGTAGCTTTCTTCAGCACCTAAAAGTCACAGAATTAGGTCAAAAGGTTCTGCACTCGGGTCAGTAAGCCGTTCCGTAAATCTGGCCGTTACTTGCGGGATGCAGCAGCAGGGCCCAGTTTGAATTTCGTAAATAGCTCAAGTTGCTGAAAACCCTGCTCAGTGTGCTACACAAAATTTCAAATTTCAACAGTGGCCTTTCCTGAGTTTTGGGTAGCTATAAACAAGTGTTTGGTCGAAGTTCTGCTAAATTTTGCCGCATTTGAGAAACCTGAGCACGGCAGCCAGAATACTCAATCATCTGAATACATGCGCTAGAGTGCACTCGGCAAGCCTTGATGCAAGGGCCAACAATCCTCACCATTCCCAAGACTCCATTCCATTCTCCCCGCTTGACATCAATTGGGTTTCAGACTTCGTGGAATGAGATGAGGTCCACAACGCTGAATAAGATGTGTTCAGAAACTACCATAATTTGGATGGTCACAGATTAATCCCTACTCATCTACATCCAAAAATTGGAAGCACTCTTTGAGTTTTAAATCTAGTTCTGGCAAACTAAAGAAAATGTTACTCCGTATATTTCTTATGCAGCAGGGTGTTGTTGCAAATGTGGCAACGGTTGTACTAGAGTGTTATGTATAATCTAGGTAACGTTGTTCAATTTCAACTATCAAGGTTCAATACTGAAACATACAAAGGGCTCGATCGAGTTCCAGCGGCAGCAGGGCAAGCTAGGCTTCTCCACCCAACACATAGTTTCGTCAACCTTCAAATGCGCGCGCGAAGAATCTTTCGCCTGAAATCTGCGAGAAGACGACCTTCCATGATGATGGTGATTCATATTTTTCAAACAGGAGAAGTCAAGGAAAGGATCGTTTCAAGTTGTACGATAAATTTGCGGGGAATTAGCTGATTTGGATCAATCAACAGCTATAGCACTGACGCTACAGGAGCTGCTCAAAATCTTATCACCACTGGTTGCGGCTCTTTCAAGCTTGGTTGCCATGCATGAGGACGACTCAAGAGTTGTATTTAAAGGGCCTGCCCACAAGCATGCAGACAATTCCAACTGAAGTCATGCACAGGCACATTACATTCATTCTGGAGGCTATCTCACATCTGAGAAAGACTTGAGAGGACACCCATCCTGCAACAGCAGCTGTACGTGTGATTGTGGACTTTGGTTCTTATGTAACGACCGAAAGCATTTGCAGCTGCAGCTAGTAGTCCGTCCTCTCATGTCTTTCTTAGGTTTTGGACTGTCTCTTTGCTTCAGCTGGTAGCAGTTCTTCGTTTTCTCTAGAGCCACAAAACATTACATTTCAGCTTCGCTAGCAGCGAGCATCAGGGCTAGCTAGGAAGTGCTTTCGATTCTGGAAAGCTAGCAAGGTTAAGTTACGGTGATCGAGGGTTAGTAAGGCTCGAATGCCCACTCGAAACCTCTTTAATCTTGCTGCTGCTTGGGCTTCCAACTTTTGAATGAGCTATGAGAAAAATTTGAATGTATGTGGGACAAGTGTACACGTATGCAATGATCGATTGGTTGGCAAGTGTGCAGGATAATCTAGATGTCGTTTAGAAGGTCATCATGAGGAGGTTTTAGTGACACAATTATATCCTTTCCCTACAGACTCTGGTTTTGAGCTCGAAGCTGCAATCGAGGCTGCAATCAGTTCGATGGCATGGTCCTCGATCATGTGATTCTGTAGCGTCGTTCTCATGTTGGACAAGGTGCAAAATTTTAATCTTGTTCTCTCCTGTTCTTCTTCATTTTTTCAGTGGTCATTCTGCATATAAGATTCTACTCAATCGGTTACGAAGTACACATAGAAGACATTCAAGCATTTAGGGTGCAGCTTGATCGATTTTCTGAACCTCTTTCGAATCTGTTCCGGCGTCCTCCAAGTTCCCTCCACCTTGGATGGCGAGAGCCTTAGTTTTGCATCTTTCATTGGTTGTATGATTCGGTTGTCACTCTGACTTCGATTCTTCCGATAATGGCATGCTCCGAGTGTAAACATCATGCCATTCAGGCGAGGTTATGGTAGAACCACTTAACCCATGAGCGCCCCAGCGCCTCAAATCTGACCTTCTATAACTTCTATAACTGAAAGGTTGTCCTCTTTGACTATTATAATCTTTTCAATGATACAATCAAAACATTTGTCCATTTCCCCCGCAACTCCAAATCTCCCTCTACTACCAATTTCTATGGTCAATTTTGTAGATGTTATTTCTAGTGACAGTTTGATTAGAATGCATTCATAAAGGTTTAGATTTCAATAAACATGTGTTGGGTGCTCAAGGATTAAGCGATTCCACTCATGTTTTGGAGTAGTAGAAGGTAATGTAAATTCTCTGCTAGACTGCCATGTAGGAAGATAGAAATCAAGGGGATTGGAAATTTTTTTGGTAATTTTATGCCTTGAATTGAAAATTACTACGAGTTTTGGAAGCCGAAAGTTGATCTAGATCCATACCCAATGTATAGACTTTTCCAATTCCAATCATTCAAGAACTACTTTTCCATTCACTACTTCCTACTTTCTTATTTTACTACTTTGAAACATGTTACTAGAAGAAAAACATATCCGGTACAACCAACTACTATGCAACTAGTGTCTTATACAATTATCTTGCAATTGTAATCCTCTCTAATAGCACCAAATCTAATGTAATTGTTTTATGTTGTTGTTTTACAGCATTCATACATTGTTTTAGTCGCAAAGCAATCAATCTATCAATGAAATCAACAAAATCAATTAAACCATTGAAAACCTAAACCAATGAAATCTATTAAATACCAATCTTTGAATTTCTGAAATCTAGGAAGAAAGTAGATCTGAAATTTTGAAATCTAGAAAAAAAATTGTTCTAAAATTCAAAAATCTAAACAAAGGTAGATATGAAATTTTGAAATCTACAAATGATTGAGATTATTATTTTAAAATTTACAAATCTACAAGTCGCAAATGAGTCACACACGAGGCATGACTTTTGCAATTGCTATACCTTTTTCCTAGATTCTAGGGTGTCCATTGTAACTACAAGTTTCTAAATTATCACCAGTTGCAATCTAGTCGCAAGCGTTCTATGCAACTGAAAAACTAGTTGCATAGTGGAGTTGCAAAATCCCTCATTTTCTTCTAGTGTGTATCATTGTATCATTATCCTTATTAGTCCTAACTTTGAAAAGGAGAAAAAAATTACATTCTAAACTTTGGTTGGATATAATTGCATCCTATAGATTGGGTATGGATCCCTGGTTGGGAATGGGTGGTTCAACCACAGTAAGCCTATTCAAAATACAAATAATTTTTTTGCTGACATATTTCCTTACAATTCATTAGGTAAAAAATAAAATGTTCAAAAAGTATGTGAATAATATAGAGAGTAAACAACTTACCAATCACCATATAAACAAAATTCAAATCCTTTTTCACATAAATATAGAAGCTTGCATATTTGAAATTTGGCATGATTATTGAATGTTGTAATAGGATTATTCACCTTTGAAGAACAAAATGAAAAAAAAATTCTTCCTACAAATTTTATTGCAATTTAAAGGCAATGAAGCTAAAGTCTAGTAAAAAATCCTTTGCAACCCTTCACCACACAATGTGCGGTCATTAGGCGGTGATACAAAATTTTCTTCCCATCACAATTAAATTGGTAGTTGAATTGTGTGGTTATTATTTGATAATTGAAACAATTGTTGTCTGGTTTTTGGATTTGCGCAATAAATGACAAGTTTATTCTATCTACCTGTCAAAATTGAAAAGGTAGAAGCTCAAGAAGGCCACCCGGGCACAATCGGATCACCTAGTGCAATGATACTCTGGGAGTCATGCCAATAGCAACAACAACTAAGAAGCACAAAAGAGAAAAGACATAATAAACATATGGAGCAAATAAAAATAAAAATATTATTATTGTTGCGGGCCAAAGCATGAAAGACTTGTACTATTTGGTGTAATTTGTTGCAAGTCAACATCAAATGCTACCACAACTTCTAGAGATTACTTTGGATGGACTTGAAATTAACATGGAAAATGTGCTTAAGTTTGTGGCTGCCATTGTTATCCCTATTTTTATTTTTTCATTTTTTTCATTTTTTGTGCTTTAACTAGACTAACTGTGGAGAATAATATATGGTAGAACCACCCATTACCAACTTGTAGAACGCAGCCATTTCCAACCAAAGTTTGGAATGTGATTTTTTCTCCTTCAATTTGTGAAGCTAGGACTACAAAGTCATGACACATGCCTTGATGTAGTGAACAAGAAAGTAGTAAGTAGTAAGCGGAAAAGTAGTTATGGAATGATTGGAATTGGAAGACTCTATATATTGAGAATGGGTTGAGGCCAACTTTTCAGCTTCCAAAATTCATAGTAATTTGAATTTAAAGAAAAAAATCACACAACATCCATCATTTTCATCTTTCTACATGGCAGTAAATTTATATTGCCTTCTAAGGTAGGCACCCCCCAAATGGCACTTGACCTTAAAGCGCCATCTACATGTTGTGTACATTTCCAAAATCAGTTATGTACCTATTTGGATGGAGCGCTTTCAGAAACAAACTTTGACCCTTAATAACTTTTGCATACGATGTCCAAATGCCACATTCTCTGGTGCGTTGGAACCTCCTTTCACTTGCCAACACGAATATATGAAAATTTTACCAGTCTAATAGTAGTAACTAGGCTCAGTAGCAAAAAGTGGCGGTTTTGGGTGTACCCACCTTACTACTCAAGAACATGTGCAGAATTGCTTAAGTGGTTGACTATGGGTGGTTCTACTATATGGGCCTCTGAGTGATGTTGTGGAAGTTCACATACAGTCATTAAATCCGAGCTTACATTGCCCAGAACTATAAACCTGGGAACGGCACAACTCATAGCGTTATAATAGGGGATTAATTCCAACAACTGTGAACTTGAAGTGACCTGGCCAGTAACTACATAGAAGCACTGAGATATATGTGTCATGTCAACATAAGCTTTTGAAGCAAATGTGGCACTCAGACACTACTATCCCCTATCCCCTGAAAAAAGATGTCCCCCTCCCTGTGCCCCCAGACTGAACTAAAATAAATAAAATAAAATGCCTGATTTGCCCACCACCCACCCCACTTGAAAACCCAAACCCAAAAATCTGTGATACAGATTCAATAAGGTGGAAACACCCAAAACCATCCCTATACCCATTCATGCATAGAAGATTTTTCTTGAAGTGTTCCTAGACTTCAATAATGAAAATTCACTCATATAAGTGTCTGAGTAGTCGACATTGGTTCTTTGATTTGAAGTACAATGTGATACAAATTCACACACTTGTCTTACAATCAACATGTATATATAAGGTTGAAATGCCTAAAAGTGGCACTTTTTTTATTATTTTTTATCCCACTATCTCATATGTCAAATAACCAAAAGAATTTAATGAGATTATTAACAAACCCAAGAGAAATGAAACGAGCTTATGATAAGAGAAAGGTAAGCTTTTGTAAATTTCCAACACTCAAATAATAATTTTCAAATTTTCAAAGTTGAGAACATAGGGGGAGCTTGAACTCCAACTTGAAGATAGCACCAACTTTCATTGGTTGCTTTTGAAAAGTTGTGGTGATTTTGAGTCAGGGAAGTGTTCACTCAAGGCCACTTTTTACAGTAGTAGGTGTTTGAGAATGCAAAATGAATGTTGCTTTTTAAGTGGTTCCACTTTCACTTGTACTACCCCGAATTTATTTATTTCGGGATGGAGGGAGTATTGTATATTACAAAATTGGATACTCCGACTCCCAATTGTAACTAAATTTGGGTTCACGACTTGACTAAGTGCCGAAAGAGATTTCAGGTGATCCAGGGCCAGCCGTGATTCGGGAGAAGAGGTGCAGTTCATGTGCATTCTCGCACGTGTGTCCAAAACTGACAGTCAGTGACGAGGTCGAGAGCACGCGAGGGGATCGCAGTCAGACACGTGCTTCCCATCTCTCACCTCGTGCAACATGCACCGATCTATGCCGGTTCAGGGCTCTAAGGTAAGAGTCTCTTTATATAGCAACCCTGTAAGAGCTGATTGCGTTTCAGGGGAAGCTAAACTCCTTGAATCAATTTTTAGTAAATTTTACTAGGAAGAAAAATGGAATTGGCATCTAATCAAGTGGTTTCATAATTTTTGGACCTTTGTGAAATTAGTTACAAGTTTTTGAAGTTGAAACGCAGTGGTTTAGGAAAGTGTCCCCCTCCTGAAATGTACATTGAAGAAAGTAAAATGTCCCCCCTGTGTTCAAGATCGCTTTGAAAGACACCTTCCTTAACTTACAGTCGTTTATGACAAACGACAATTTCGTCATAAATTGGTATAAATATTTATAAATTAAAAACAAAAATAAATAAACAAAAATTAAAAATTAAAAATAAATAATGTATATATATATATATATATATATATATATATATATATATATATATATATATATATATATAAACCCTTAAATGTCCAACCAACCATATATGGTCGATCTGAAATTCCAGGCTCATTTTGGTATGGGCAATTAAATTCCTTTGACTGTTTTAAAATTGTTTATAGGTAGTTTTGAGGGTTAACTATTGGAGTCTTTCATTTTTCACTAAAGAAGTTTAATTTTTAATTTTTGAGAGGTTCTCGATGGCATACATGTACCGTTAGTGGAAGAATAAAGCTTGCAAATTTTACTTCATTTCCCGGCTTTGAGCAAAGTTTGCCAATTTTAGTTGATTTGAATTCTAAAAAATTGTACATATCCATTTGCTTTGAAAATGGTTCTAAAGGAAAGAAAAAAATGTTTTCATGATTTTCTCCGTTGAAAATTTAAGTGTTAATTTGGAGTTATTTGTGGTCTCTATTTATAAAAAAATTGCATTACAACAATTGCAAGGTGGATTGTGCAATGAATTTGATAGCATTTCATGTGAAATTAAGTTTTTTGAAAGTGCATTTCAGTGTGCTAACACTATTTGTAGAATTGTAGTTGTTCGTGTCACCTCCAATCCAAAAAAGCTTTTATGTGCAAGTTTTTGAAACATTGTGGAGAGGGCAGCATGCTAAAAATAGAAAACAAACATTTCTCTTGTTATATTCTCACAATTCCTATGCAATTTCGCACTCAAAATTGGTATGCTTACTAACAAGAAAACTTTTAAATATCTATGCGGTTAGATTTTGAAAAAAATAATAATTTCATTAGAAATAACTATAAGTCCATGTTCATTTTTTATAAGAAAAATACACTTCAAAAAGCCTGGACATTTAGGGGTTAAGATAGACTATTTGTTTGTTTTGCTTGTTTATTTTGTTTGTTACATTGAGATCTCTGAGACCGTGCACCTCGGTTGTATTCTTGGTACTGTTGGAAAGCCCTCTGTGAGGAGGGGTGCATAGGCTTTGTTTCATGGTGTTTGGACGTGCAATAGGAAAGTTATTGAATTTCAAAGTTTTTATGAATTAAAAGTTACAAATTTGATTGTGACAACGGCACAAGACACACTAGTCCATACATTAAGCTAGGCTTTTTGTTTTATTTGTTACTTTGGTATCTCTCGGACTATGTAATCTCCGATCGTGTTTTTGGTATCGTTGGAAATTACTTAATGAAAAGGGGTGCACGGGCTTTGTTTTGTGGTATTTCAACACATGGTGTGAAAGTTATTGAATTTTAAAGTTTTTATAAATGAAAATATTAGAAAATGATTGTTACTATGGCAACAATACAAGGGCATATTGGTCCATATCTTAAATTAGGTTGTTTATTTATTTTGTTTGTATGTTCTATTTGTTATGCTGCAATCTCTAAAATTGTGCATTTCTCCAGCCACGCTCTTTATACCGTTGGAAAGCTTTCACCAAAGAGGGGTGCACGAACTTTGTTCCATGGCATTTGGACCTACAACATACAAGTTATGGATTTTTGAGTTATTTTGAATTGAAAATTTGGAAAATTATTTTTATTTTTATTTTCGCTGTAGCAATGGAAAAGGGCACATTAGTGTCTATACCTTACATTTGTTTGTTTGTTTGTTTAACCCTTTAGGGCCTAAGGAGCCCCAAGCAACCTCTTGAATTCATTTGGAATCAAATTTGCATATTAAAATTTTCTAGTTTAATTTAAATTATTATTTTTCCACAAATAACCATTTTTATCTTCTATTTGATCTAATTTTTAATATTTTTTGGAAAAAAAATGAAATTTATAAGATTTTTTAGAGTTTCTATCTTTGAAAAATTATAGTAATTACAAAAAAGCTCACTTTACCATAAAATTTTGGTAGAAAAGAGAAGAAATTGTAATGAACATTATGGTGAAGTTGGCATGCTCTCTTTAGTTATACACAAATAAATTTGATAGAGAAACATGTTCCACAATGCATTTTGAAACTCTAGAAATCCCAACTTCAAATTGCCATAGACAAATCATTATTGCTCCAAATTTAATGGCCAATAGCTCATTGGAAGTGGAATTTCCCTCCCCTCACATCTCGTTCACACCTTATAGGCAACTAAGGCTAGGAAGGTGTTCTAATTCCCAAAATTCAGTTTAAAACGACCAAATTTGGCATGCTCGGCCCTAAAGGGTTAATTCCTAAAGTCCCAAGGTCATTTATTTTTGTCAAAAACGACTCAACACTATTAGTTCTGTTATATTCATCCAAGAAAAGAGTATCTTTTTTTTTAGAATCTAACTATAGGATCTTGTGTTTCACTTGTCTTAGATCATGTGGTGAAAATTTCATAAATTTTGACAGTACAAATTGGAAGATATTAGCATTCAAAGTTGGAAAAAATTGTTCTTTTGAACAGTGGCCTACAATTTCAAATGACTTTGACCACCATTTGTAAAAAAAATTTGCACTACAGAATTTGAGTTAAATTTTTTTTATGTTGAAAAATTGAGTTGAAAGTCTATAAAAATAAATAAATTTAGTTTTCATTTTTTTTTAAATTGTTAAATTGTTAAATAGAAATAGGTCCAAGATTAAAAGAAAACTAAATTGTTAATAACACTAAAATGGGATCGAAACACAATAATTCCAGTGGTAAGATTGTTTTAGCAAGAAAATTTAACCTTGTCAAACAAATTATATTCCAAGAAAGCTAATGGTTTTCTATCTTTACAAAAAGTTTCAAAAAACCATGATGAATATTGAGGCCGTAGGAAGCTGTTTGAAATCCAGTTTGTCTTCCAAGGGAAAAATGGGACTTTAGGGGTTGACCCTTACTTGCATCAACGTCCACTTTCTAGACAATGAACAGAAGGCTTACAAGCATTGTTTCATCCAACTGACTTCTCATTCATTCAATGTAACACTTGAATCTTGAAAAGACAACCTTCTTTAATGCCCAATTTCATGAAATTATGATAAATGATATTTTTGTACAATGATATAAGCAAAAATGTACCAAAATTTGAAAAAGGATTGAGGCGTTTAGGGATTAATAAATAGATACCTAAAAAATTGTGAGTCCTCCAACCATGTTCTAGGTTCCATTGGAAAGTTCTCCATGAGAAAGGATGCACGGACTTTTTTTATGGCGTTTGGACCTACATTGTGAAAGTTATTGAATTTTAAAGTTTTTATGAATTAAAAAATTGGATTAAATTCTCATATGTTTTGAAAAAAACATAATTTTTACATTGCATGTCTAAACGCCAAAAAACAAAGCCCTTACACTCCTTCATACATAAAGCTTTCTATTATATTTACAAGAGTGCATCTTCTTGCACTAGAACAAAGCCTTTGCATTCCTTTATGCTTAAATTTTAAATTTTTTATAAATTGATAAATTCTTAAAATAATTTTTATTTTATTTTGGCTATGGTAATGGCACAGGCCAAATACACTAGTCTATAAATTAAGTTAGGTTGTTTGTGTGTTTTGTTTTATTTGTTATATGGCATTTAGACCTACAATATGGAAGTTATTGAATTTCAAAGTTTTTATGAATTAGAAAATTATTTTTACAAGGCACATTAGTAAAACATTAAGTATGTAGGGTCACAATTCCTATCACAAAATCCATTATATTTTCATTCCGTAAAATATCATCTAATTATTTCATCTTATATTCATGATGGAATCCTAAAGTGAGACCAACATTCCTAAAATTTGTCATGCATACATTTCTGTTGGATTTTTTCCACTTTCACCTTGGATATGCAACTCTTGTACTATATGCAAGGATCATTGGTATTAAAATAGCTTATAGGATGACTTTTGTAAAAATTATATCAAATTAAAAAGATCCAAAAGTTAGTGAAGACTAAAATCATCAAAAAATAAATAAATGTATAAAATATTGGGTTGCATATATATTTAAATAGAAAACTCACAATATATATGAAGAATTGAAACACCTATACATGCATAGTTTTTAAAAATCCATACAAGAAGTTTCATCCAATTAAAATTAAAATTCATTTATATTGTTTTATTTTTAATTTAAATACATGTATATCATGGTACTCAATATCATGTATGATATACATGTATTAAAAAAACTCATTTAATTAGGTTTTTAATTATGCTATTATTTTCTTCAAAGAATATTTATTTTATATATATAATTGCATTTTTTTCTTCCTTGTTAAAAAAGCTACAAGAATTTACAAGAATTTTCTACATTAAAACAATTTACATCCTTTAAGATTGGACTAAAATGCATCGTAAGTGATTATGTTTAGGGCAATATAATATGGAAGATTAGAAGTTGTGTATCTTGGGCTCTCACATTACTAGGTCTGTGGCTCCTACTTCAATCTCATGGGCACCACCCTTCTTAGATTTTAGACCCTCATATATATAAGTTCAAGGTGGGTACCCCCAAAACCACCACTAATTGCTATTGTACTTGATTAGTATTAATAGACTATTTAAACTTTTGTATATCCTTATTGGCATGTGAAAAGAATTTTGAATGCACCAAGGAATGCAACATTCAAATACTATATGCAAAAGTTATGAAGGAACAAAGTTTGGATCTAAAATTGTTTCTTCTATATACTTAGGTATATAATTGATTTTGGAGATGTACATAGAGTGAAGATGGTGGTTTAAGGTCAATGGCGCATTTGAGGTGCCCATCCATAGGTCACAAATTTTCATTAAAGAATGGTATCAATTGGCCTTTTTTTTTGGCATCATAGATATGGTTGTTCTAGTAGACATTGCAATAACATGACAAATAGACATCCGACAATGTCTAGTAGAATCCTCGCGACATCCAATAAGTCAATTTTAAGTTTAACTCAACATATTCAAATCTCATTTCAGTAAGGTGTCTCAATATGATAAACACATATTACATTCTAACTTTAAGTTCATAATTACGGTGGGATTTCAAATTATCTGAGTGTGTGGATGATGACCTTATTAGACGCTTATAGACGAGCTTATTCGACACATTGTCCATTAGACACAAGAATGTGTCCAACACGTGTCCAAAATAGAATTTTATTTTGAAACGTGGGCTAAATTGCACCATTTCAAAAGAAAGTAATATTTTTTTCACCAAAGTAATATTTCCCATTTCTACTAAAAATGTGGATGAAGTTGCCAAATTTGGATGAAAAAGTGTATGAATATGATTGAAAAGTGTTTTTTAGTCCAAAAGATGGATGAATGTAGAAATACAATGCTTCACCAAATTTTTAAGTGATCGCCATCCTAAAGTAGGAGGCTTTGAAATGGCACATCTAAGGGTTGGTCCACCTTTTTTGTGTATTTCATTGGATGGGAATAATTTTAGCTCATTTTTCAGACAAAGAGAAATAGATGAGGAATCTAACCCAAGTGGTTTTGTAATTTTTCAAGCATTTTTGAATTAATTATGAATTTTCAAACGAATTGGGTCATAGGTCCCTATTTATGACCCTAGGTCTTCTGTAAACGGTTCACTTGCAACTCTGAAAAAAGATGGGGAAAGCAAAGCAAATGATTGGCTCTTGCAATTGATCATGCTTTTTTCCTTGATTCATTCAATGACTATACATGTCAATTATAGAACCAACTCATGTCCATTTCGCAGCCATTTGTAGGGTTGGTTCTTAATGCCTGCTCCATTTCAGAGCCTCCTACCTTAGCACTTTCTCAAGAATTTAATAAAAAGGACCGGTGCGAACTTCACGAAATAGACTATATTAATTGTGGCTGTGTACGTTGACTCTCTAGGATAATACAAAAACGTGAAAAGCAAGCAGGGCGAGGGGAATCTAGCTGTGGATGAATTCATAAGTCTCTGGACACTAGTTTGGCAGTGAGGTCGATTCTGGAATAATATCAATTTGACAATATACTGTGTCTGCGTGAATTGGCTGGCCAGCTAGCACTGCGGATTCATGTGATCAAGGCACTCTAATCAGGTAGACACGTGATTCAGCTAGATAATAGGATTCAACGAGTAGCTAGCCTTGGCAATGTTTGCATGAGTTTCACAAAGTTTGACTTCAAGTTAATATTTAATTTAGTACTGCTCGTACGTGTGGAATAAATTCCAGGCCGCGCGCTTGCATTGTTCCCGAGCATGCAGTTCTGAGCTCCGTCGCTAGCGAAATTGAAGGTCAATTTGCTTAATGATTGTCCTGGGCTTTTTCTATGTGGAAATTAATCGGTTCTAGAGCGCGCTCTAGCTTGCAACGCAGTATACCAACAAGATACAGGATAGTAGAAATTAATATACATTCAACCGGTGAGGCCATGATCGATCGATCCAGTGTTAGAGATAGAAAAGGAAATCAAAGCTGTAAGTTACTTCAGTTACGTTGTTCTGATTGCTCTCACTGATCCTGCACTTTAGATTCAACGCTGGTTAAGCCAACGTTCGTGATAGATACTGCGTTCAATTGACTTAATGTCTTAACTGATGGGTGTCAAGTATGCTGACTACCCGACCATCTTCGATCAAATATTATGAGTTTTTTTTTTCTGAATATGGTCAATATTTGAGATGGTTGCGAGCTAGCCTAAACCCTTGCGTACATGTCTCAGTCTCAGGAAAGAGCAGCATCGGTCGGTCTCCTAGCACGACTAGAATTCAACCCCTTAGTTTTAGCACAACGTAAGGTTTGATCGTTGCTGAGAACACTCACTCTAATGTGATTCCAAAGTTGGCATTCAACGTTTCTACTAAACATTGTTCAACAACGATTTGGAGCATGTTCACTGAAAAACGTTGCATGCCTACTTCGGCATGTTCGCTCAAGCATGTAGCCTAAACGATGATATAGCTGAAAGACGTTACTGAAAAACGTATCTAAACCGTTCTAGTATATAGTAGTGAATTGTAGCTTCCCTCATGTCGTTCTCCATCGACCTCCGAGAACTGAACAAGGATCTCGCTAAAACCCAGCAGTTCATCAACCAGTTCGACACCCCAGGTCGTTTCATCGTCCAACGGATCACCGCCTACGCCGCCTTGACCGTCAATGTGACGCCATCTCCCAGCCTGGAAGCCGCCCTGAGTCAAGAGGGCAGCGATGGCTGGTACCAAGCCCAGAAGGCCCTGGACTGGCAACCTGACCAACTCCGCGGCAGAGACGAGGTCGAGGTGCTTCGCTACTTGAAGGTCATCAACGGCATGAACCCCTACCGCACCCAGTACGCCGGGAACTCGAAGACGAACTCCATGACCACCAGTTTGCACGGCACCGCTTGCGCAGAACATGAAGTGCCGCATCTGTCCTCGTTTCGTCGCCACCTGTGGAGATGCAGCCTGTGGGAGAGGCCCACCCTAGCTTCGTGTCGGTACTACACGATTCAGCACTGCTCAGACAAGCTTTGTAAGCAAGTGTTGGTTCAGAAACCGTGCTCGTGGGCTTCCTATTTGGATGGGGCGAGGTGCACGACGCTGGTGACGCCGCGACACTCAGACGCTAGCATTCGTCGTGCGGAGAATTGGGTGTTAGAATTTGATGTAGTCGATAGGTATAGTCCTAAGTTCATCCACACCTGGAAACGCCCTCATATCAAAACATCACACACCAAGGACCGGCCATGGCCATGGCCAGATGCAGAAGCACAGGAGCTGCAAACTCGGGTGCAAGTGAAGAGATTCAACGGGACGCGTTACCGTGAGGACCGCAAGAGATGGCTGGCGGAAACCCGAGTCCCGAATCACAAGCACAAAATCTCGTTCGGGACGTTCAAGTCGGAAGAGGAGGCGGCTCGCGCGGTGGACGCGGCGTTTCATTACTACAACAAGCCAGACCATATCAACTTCCCCGACTCTCCATTGCTGATGCCGCAAGCCCCAGGAGCCGTTCAAGTAAACGAGAACGAGAAGCTGAGTTTCGTGAAGGAGCAAGCCCAGAGAATGGCAAACCTCGCATTTGCAATCCCGGATCCTCCTTGTCGGTACCCAATTGCAAAGGAGGGAGAGTGCTCAGTCGACTTGCTCCTGCAACCAGAATTTTCTGGATCTGAGTACTGTAGCTCTGACGCTTCAGCTGGTCATCGCAGGAATGCAGTGCAGATCACTGAAGTGACGACTGCTGAAGAGGAGGATGGGATGTCCCGTTTGCCTGAATTGTTGCCAGAGGTTTCCCTGCAATTGCAGCATTCCGTTATTGTGTCCAAGGAGAGGAGGTTGCCGACCATGTCCGGGGGGTGTCCTGGTGTGGGATTTCGTGGGTGGGTCGATCTTCCGAGTTTGAGCGACGACTGCTTCGATTGCCTTCCCGATGATCCTTTCCATCATGTCTCGGAGTAAGTTAACCATAGATAGATGATCCATGGTGGGTGGGTAAGTTATCATACTTTGCTTACTTTTGTTTTTCCAATTTGAAGTTTATAAAGTTAGACTCGATCTTGGAGGCAGAGCCAAATTTGGACACTCACATTGCAGTTCGCAAGACTGCACCGCACCGCACCTTCTTTTCACGGAAGGTGGAGCAAGTTGGATGTAAAACTTGGCAAAATTTAATGCAGAGCTTGTAGGCCGGCCTTGACCCTAATTAAGGGTTCTCCCTCGCATGTCCAATTTCAAGTGGAATTGTTGTAGTGTTGATCATGAGGGATAATTAAAACAGGTTCAACATTAGAGAAAATCTGCATCAAGTCCAATGCTTCCGATTCCAAGTGGAATATTTGTGGTGATTGATTCAAAAGGACCAACATGAAATGAAATGTGCCAGTAGCAAATGAACTCTAGCAAAGAATCATGCAACATCAAAGCAACATCAAATGCATTGAGCATTTGTGCCGCTTTGAAAGGCAACAATTGCATTGCTGGCAGAGACCATGCGATTTTGTTTCATGTACACTTGGGGCGTGTATAGTTTTTAAAATGATGCTTTGATGGGACTTTTAGTCCATTGAGAACTTAAGTCCATAACGAAAGTGTCGCAAGTGTGACGCCAGAATGTCATTTCAGAGGTTGACCATAATAGACCATAAACTATTGTTATGATACACTTCAGAAATCACCTGTAAATTGCAATTTCATTATTAACCCTTGCGTGCAGTGGATTATTAAGCTGCAAGTGGGCATGTCCTCTCTAATCTACGCAGATATGAGGCCTGTGTGCGCTGCAGCTAGAGCTAGAATATACGCAACAAGATAAGCTGCAGCTATAATTATGGGCTCTTTCCAGCCAATCAACTCTAAATGATGATGAAAAGGTGACATCCGCAGCAGCCGACGCCCCTTCCCTTCCACTCGCTTCGTGAGTTTGAAGAACGATACCTGTATGAAGCTTGCCAATGTTATCACCATATATCACTGCAATCCATCTCAAATCTGATATTTACTGAAAGTCCCTTCCTAATGATTTCAGTATTAATTCTTCAACCAACAGAGTTGGTGCAATTTTAGCACTAAATAAACATTGAAATAACCTTCAAAGAGTACCATTTCAGTATTATTCCATCAACCATTGCAAGATTGTCATTTCGTTACTAGAAGGGACATGGGAAACATTAAAATGACAACAAAATAGAGTCATTTCAATATGACGGGCACTAAAACACATTCAAACGAAGTTAAAAAGTGAAATTCTGATACCAACCTTTCACGCTCTCTTCAGTGATAAGTAGCGAGGAGGGAATTTTGTAACTAAACATCTTGACAGTCTAGTTAGAATAAGATACAATTGTGTGCTGGGAGGGACACAATACCTGTATGATAACGGAGACAGTTTCTATAATGAAAACCCCTGAAGCGATGAATAATGGGAGAAACATGCCAGTGCAAGCCGCCATGGCTGCTAAACCTCCTCCAAGAGCCAGTGAACCAGTATCTCCCATGAATACTCTTGCCTTGTACCCGTTTTGTGTCAAAAATCCTATGCAAGCTCCTGCCATTGACGCTCCAAAAACACCTAGACCTGTTGTGGCCAAATACATGTTTCAACAGCCTGAGGACGAAGATTGTAGCGATATTTTTCAAGCTTTAGTATGTTATTGTAATTACCTATGTTCAATGCTCGAATCATGGACGTCAAAATCTAAGTCAACATGTAGTAAGAATATCTGTTCAATTACAGGACATTGTACTTACAAGGATAGATTGGGAGAACAGCAACAGCCATTCCTATATATGCAGCGGCACATGTGCCAGCAGCCAACCCATCCAATCCATCAGTCAGGTTAACTCCATTGCTCATCGCCGCAAAGCAAAAGGCCGTCAATGGTAGATACCATTTGCCCAGATACCGAAGCCCAAAAGGAGCTGGCAATGGGAGCAATCTATTCCTGCAATCACAGTAACGAAGATGATCAGCTCTTTGATCATCAAGAATTTCTTGAACCCACATTAAAATTGTGACAAAAATGGACAATTCAAGATGAAATGATAATTGAAACATATAGACTTTGCAGAAAACATTAGGAATCAATGAAAGACGGGTGAAGTACCCCGGTGATAGGGAGGCAACCACACATTTTATAAGGAGATCGCAAGCTGGCGCTGTCGAGCCAAAACACAAACCACAGACCAACAGCTACCTGCATTCAGCACCCACCAAGGCAAGGGACTCAGATACTGCTCCCATTTCACTTGAGATCATGCAGTGATGTAGACCAAGCAGCTTCCTCACACAAGTGGTGAAATACAAAACTTTGCCACTAACAATATAGTGCTTCAATACTTGAAACCACTCTCCGAGAGACCTGTATCCTGCTTAAGCACAATAGATGATCAATGGATGACCTGTATCCACACTGATACATCAAATTTCATAACACAATCTAGCTGAAGCATGAGACGTACCTGCAATAAAAACTTCAGAGATCCTGGCATACCATAATTGTGCTGCCGCCAAAGTGCCAACCAATCATCTGCAAATCCAATTGCTGCGAAGGCAAGGGTTGCCACACACACACCCCATAGCTCTGTAGACCAAAATCCAGTGGCTATTCTTGCAACCCCTACACCTATTGGAATAAAATACACCCCCCCCATGGTCGGTGTCCCAATCTTGGACCGATGAGCTGCAGGGCCTTCTATCCGGAAAACTTGATGAGTTTTCAATCGCTTCAACAATGGTACGCAGATGGATCCCAAAAACGCTGACGTGGCTGCAGCTATACAAAAGGGACCTGTGAGAAAACAGTGTAACAGCGGCCTCCGTATTACTCTCCAAATGTACGAGTCTATTATAAGCACTGTCCCAAGTGAAACCAAAGCTAGAGCAGCAGTTGCCGAAATTCCTTGCCCAATCCTGTAGTGCCCCCAAAGTACCACCAGCACATTGCAAATCAGAGTAAGGAAAGCTGAACAACCATACGGATCTATAATTTACCAAGTTCAATCACATGCCAAGGACACAAACATTCAGTTCTGCGGAGCGAAAAGTTGAGTGATTCGAACAAACCTTTTAGCAAACGTATGTCTGGATGTGATTAATGGTGCAGCTAAGTCGAGCCTTCTTGCTTCAGTTTGGGAACTTTCATCATAGAAGTCAAAATGAGACTCCTGATCCGATTCAGATCCTGATCCAGAAGTGTACTCGCTGCGTAATCCGCCTGGCGATCCCTCTCCATCGGAATAGGAATTCTGCTCTCCTGACGAAAAAGAATCTCCACCAAAATCTCCACCAAAATCTCCACCCTGCAAGGTAAAGCATCATAAGCAGCAAAAGCAGCAAATGAGAGGAATGATAAGGAATAAGAGAATTGCAAGTTCCCTTAAAACTTACACTTTGCATTGGGTTAGTGGTTCACCTCATCACAGCAAATTTCAAATGGCGAGCGAGCCCGTCTTTGATTATCATACTCGATGAACTTGCGACCATGAGAAAACTTCGGCTGAATTGAACACAAATTTCCCTGCATACTAGACCATGTCAATTCGTAGAAAATTTCTTGTCTTGCCTCGAAGACCATTGCAATAAAATCCGAGAGTCACCGTGATCTGCATACAGCAGTCAGTCCCGAATAAAGTTCTAACAATCGAAATAGAATAGATTCATTGAACATTCTATGTCCAATAGTCTAGAAAGCTACCACGAATGTTCAGCAGAGTGGTAAAGCTCAGAATTGTATGAAAACACTCTCAGTGAGGATTAACCTCTGGCAGGGTATTTGGTGATGGCCACGGCTGTAAACACTTATACGCAGAACTTATAGAGCTGGCCTTGATTTTAACAACTAAACGAGGTTTCAGCGAATCACATTCCTTCAGATCCAGCACCTGATAACAGGTATCAAAACCACCTTAAGAAGAAGACCAAATTGAGGTCAACCAAAAATTGGCCTTTGACTAGATTAAATTGCTTCACACAACAAGCGCCTCTCACACGATTATACACACAGGGTTCCCGAAAAATGGAATCCTCTGTTTTTATTGCATTTTTCAATTGCTTATTCGATTACCATAGACTGCGTTATTTTCGATCCTGTTTTTCAAGGATTATGTTCTTAACCCGTAAGTGCAGATACAAAGATTAAAAACGTGAAAAAACATTCAAATTCTTATTGAACCAGAAATCAGAGAACAAAACAAAAAGATATAATTCCATCTTCCGGTAAACTATCTACACCTCCCAGCCAAAACAGCAAGCCCAAACCAATACCCGGCTATGTCGACCTCCACTTCTTGCAACTGGTCCGCGACATCGCTCAAGTGATAAATCTCCTACACGTACATGAACCAAAATTTACACACATGGCATCCCCAAACAAAACCCTAAACCTAATACGGAACAGCAAAATCACGCCCCCAACCGAGATTCTTTGCAAAAAACAAAACGAGCATGAAATTCAACGGAACTGAAGTGTGAAGGGAGACCCACCAGAGGCATGTCCTGAGGAGGAGGGGCAGCAAAAGATCGTTTCCATTGAATCTGGGTGATACTCAGGAATTGCATTCGTTCACCCACTCTACAAATTACCTGCTTCTACCCAAGTATGCATCTCTTCCTGAGCAGCACTACTCGTGAATTGCAAAAAGACTGACATCAAGACAATTTCTCGAACAGTAAGGTTTGCAAACTCGACAACTGGTCAGACTAGCACACAGGCGTTCGAGCTAAGCTAGGTGTGAAATGTTACAAGCCATTTTAAGAAGTATGATAAACGCAAGCACTTCCCACTCGTTGTGTGACCTGTGCCAGCGAGTAGCAAAGCCAGTTTCTGTTAAAGAAAAGGAATTGCAGCCACCCACAAAGCCATCTCCAGGGAATCGGCCAAGTTGAGGCGCTGCATGCGACGCCGATCGATAGCGTGCCTGTTTGCAAGGAGAGAAAAATGATTCCTTCATTGGATGATGATTGAACGATTGGATGGATGAGATATTTTATTATTTCTTTTTAATTTTCTTTTAAACCGTCACAACATAACATTGTTGAACTTCAAGGCAGGAGACCATGAATGAAGGGCTCCTTTCAGTGCAGAACATTTTGAATGCAAGCTTGCCCATAGACACGCAATTTGGCTCTATGATGCAAAAAAAAATAAGAAGCTGGACCAGATGGTCCCAGGAAACCTGCCTCACATGCGACCATGGTCATTAGACTTTCGTCGAGCAGCGCTTGGTCACAAGACTCAGTTCCCTTTGTCGTGTGGCCATCCCTATGGCCCGCGCCACCGCACCACCGCATTCTCGATTCTTCTTTCAAGTCCCCTCACAGTAGAATTTCCACTCGAGAATTGTATAATGGATTCACGTTCTCTTTCGAAGTTTGTGTCGATATTTTCTCTCTCGAGCACAATGCATGACGAGGCGACCTTGAATTTGCATCGTGCTCTTTGAATTTTCCATTTTGCTTTACAACTAGTACTGCTTTGCAACGCTACAGAACAGCTGACTTGCATGGCAAAGTCGCTACTTTGGGGTCAGGGTTGTTCAATCGCAATAGATAAATCGAAGTCCGACCTTCTTTTCCGGGATTGCTGAAGAATTTGTCAGAGAGTTGAGATAGTCAGAGCAATGCGACGCCGACTTCACGGGAATTAGGTATAGGTGTTGTCTGGTAGTTCACAGGGATTGAATGAGGGCTTTATTCCATAGTCGGTATACAATGAGGGCAGTGTTTAGGTTAAGGGCCTACTCGACATTGGGAGCTGGCTCTGAGAATGCATACAAGATACTTGGCCTCCAAAGGAATTGTAGCGCAGAGAGCGTTCGCACCGCGTTTCGGGAGTTGGCGAAAGCCACGCATCCGGACAAGCAGCAGCCTAGTCTTAGTGGTTCGGCTTCCAGTGCTCATTTTGTCCGCGTATTGGCTGCATATCAGGCACGTGCCTGCCCCTTTCTTTCTCACGATCAAGCCCTAGAATCCCAAATTGGGCTTCATGTTTGTTAGCAGATTTGAGTAGGTCATATGAAATCTCTCTTTGTCCAATTGGACGTGCAATACTCTGGTGATATGCAATTTGACCCTGTCTGAATGATATTATTCACAACATGATCATTCACGTTGGTCAGTCCGATTGGACGCGCACTATTCTGGTGATATAGATTTTGACCCTGTCTGAATGACATTTTGCATAATATGATCATTCATGTTGGTCGTTTTCAAGCAAGAATTCTTTGTTCTAGAGGTGTTAGGATGTTTTTGGCGAAGTGGATGCTGATGGTAATCTGCTGTAGATTCTCGCAGATCCCCGGAAACGAGCACTGTACGATGCTCAACTGGGAGCGCAAGAGAAGCGCCAGCAAAGGAAGGAGGAATTTTACCAGCATTACCGGAGGACAGAGTACGCCCCGAAGAGGAGAAAAGCAGATTTTGATCGAGGATTTGACTCTTCGGATGCAGATCCCAGTGCAGGCATCCATGAACCTGAACGGCAAGAGTTCGTATGCCCGGACACCGAAGTTGTGGAGTGGCTGCGGCATTACCGTTCTGCGGTGACATCTGCCGTGCACCGGCGAGAGATTGGTGTTGGGGGTGGATTGCTGGAGGGTGTTCGTGGCGAGTTAGGGTCTGCTTTGCGGAAAGCTTATCACGGTCCTCCAGTATGTGAAGAGAAAGGTATACCCAATTGTTTTGAAGCTGACGAACGAGCTGAGCCTCATGTGGGTTCCGACATTCTGCAGCTGGTTTCGGGACACAATCTCTTTGGCTTTGTCCGTGTGCCTCACCATCCCATGTTGGAAAGCTCGGAGTTACACACCAATGCCAGTGACGATACGACTGGGAATACAAGAGAGTATTCGTATGCCAATTCTTCCGATCTCTATAACTCCGGGCATATAGGACATAGTCGTTCGATGCAGAGTCTAGGGAACGAAGCCGTCGAATCGGAGTATGTGGATCTTGAGTTGCATGTATTTGGAAAGGTAATTGCAAGAGCATCAAGGGTGCAGCCTGAGGTTGATGATTCCAGTCTCAAGTCAAGCGATTGTATCTACGTGTATTCCGCCCTCCCAAGCTCTGAGGAAAATCAACAGACTTTTATTTCAGGCTCAGACCTCATAGGAACTATTCATGGCCTTGGTGACGTAAGTCCTCAGGTAGTTTGCGCAGTGCATGGCCCTGATGGACAGTTGACGCACAGGATTGTGCAACATCACTCTCCACTGGTGGGTAAGGATCCCAATAGTTTTTGTTGCGTAGCATCATTCAGATACCTAGTTGTTGGTCTGAGTTGCTCTGATTATTGATTGCATTGGCTGCCTGTTGTCAAGTTAGGCAGGCATGCTATTGTAAGGCATGAGCTGTTGTTCCATACCTGAATTTGGAAAATCGCTTCAATGTATATTTTGTGCAGGTTAAACACATGACATGGTTCAAAAAAAATGGGAGCTGTGAATGTCGGTGCCGTCGGGCATTCTTGCTTCCTAGCAGGTTCATCGACTGTTTTTTTTGTCCAATGAAATGTTTTTATGTTGCTCTTTTAAAGCTCTGGTATGCTTAGTCTATTCTGTGGTAAGCAGCCTTCACCAATAGGGTGAATTGCTACTTCTCTTTCAGCTCAACATTAATCCCCTTGTCAATTCTTTGTGATGGTTCTTAGGTATTGGATATTTGCTCCTCGCTCTGCAACACATAATGTTGGTGGTTGGTATATTGAAACCTGGAATTCCCAAGTTCGTCACAGGAAACGCCACAGCGTACGAACTGGGGACGAATATGGTGTAGTGGAATCAAATGTCCAAGAGAATTTGAGGTACTTATAACCCAAGCTTCAAGTCCTGTCTCAGTCACTCTTTAGGAATCTTCTGGGAGGTGTCGGCTGTTTCATGCAGCCACATGAATTTGATCAGATATCTGAGTCCCACGTGCTCTACTATTTGTCACAGCCGAAGTAATATTCAATCACAGTTGACTTTGCTGCTGGTCTCAAATTGACAATTGTGACGTTGGAATGTATTCTTTCTCCTGGACCTCTCCTGGGACTGATGGAAGTTGTTGGCTTTGGATAGCAGGATAAATCCAGCTATGTACATAATTGCTGCTGCGTACAAGACCTTAGATGAGGAGGCTGCTAAACGGCGAAAATTTTCGAAATTCTTAGAGCTTAGCACTATGGTTTCTACCTTCACCTTGTGGTGCAAAGACAAGCTTAAGCTGTCGTAAGATCGTACAAAATGTAGCCTATTATTGAAAAATGGGAAGAATCCTTGAAGACATAATTCCTGCCGAAGATTTCTACTCATTTTCTCAAGGTTTTAAGCCATGTATTCAGGGTTGAACAATCTGTAAGTCGAACATGTTTCTGATTTTCTGATTTGTTGAATTCACTCAGGATACTCAAATCCTTTTCAGTGCCTTGTTGCTTGGGACTTAAATCGATTATGTGACTGTAAGGACTCTTCACTTCACTGGATGACTCCCAGCGGGTTGTTTGATTGCCGGTCTTGGCGTAGGACCTCAGAACCGAAAGGATAAGTCTCCTTCATCCGTTCACGGCCAGTAATTTGTTGATCGTTAGTTAGTTCGTGAATTAGTTACTTCGTTGGTTAGTTAGTTAGCGAGTCCGTCTGCCTAACTCTCTTCACATGTCTCACATTTAGTGCTCTCCCTAATAATTAGGGTTTCTGCACTATGAGAGGAGGGATAATTGGATCAGGGGAGTCATTTGCCGTTAAACTATAGGTATGCAACCTGATCCAATTTGACCTGACTTTGATTTCGATTCCAGTTGCACCAGTTACTGGCAAAGGCATTGTCATGTCCTCAGCGTTTCACGCGAGTCTGCCATTGTTGTTGGGTTCCAGGAAGGGCTTAGCCACTCACTGCAACTGCTGCTGTTGCATTGGACTTGATCACTGACTTGCAGGTTTCTGTTGTGCTCATCGATGTCGGAGTATTGGACTGCTTCGCAAGGGAGGGCGAACCATACAGGCCACACATGTCGGGAATGCAGAGGTACCATCTTCCGAAACGAGCCCATTTATGTGCGAGATGGCCGCAAAATTCGTCTGTTCTATCACAGGAAATGTTATTCCGGAGATGCAGACCCGAGGACGCAAGCCAGCAGTTCCTACACCGACAAGTCCTGGGGCATCCGGGAGAAAGCTCCGGGTCACAAGGGCCGAGGCAAATGGTGGACCAGTGAGTTCGGGTATCGGGGGCATCCTGTTGGGGCTCCTCCCACGCTCAGGAACTTGGCCAGTCCTTCGATTTCGGAAGCATTGAGACGTCCCACTTCAGTCTTACGGAAAGAGAGCTCTCCGTCGTCGGCCTGCTCTCAAACGGCGGCTCTGGTGGACGCTGACACTGGTTGGAGCGAGGCGATGTTCGAGCAACCTTCGGCCAGAAGGTAACATTATTTGCATCACTTAAAAGATTTTATCCAAAAAGGTAGTATGCTGTAAAAGCGACCATTTAAGGGCTGGTCTGCCTTTTTCATAGATTTGCTTGAACAGAAACATTTTTAACTTACTTTTCAGAGAAAGAAAATTAGATGCCGAATGTAACACAAGCGGTTTCATATTTTTTGAAGTATTTTTGAATTAGTTATGAATTTTTTAAAGATTTCTGTTATAGGTATCTATTTGTGACCCTAGGTCTCTCAAAATGTGTCCACTTGCAACTTCTAGAGTGATTTGAGGAAATCAAGGCCAATGATTGACTCTTTCAATAAATAATACTTTTTTCTTGATTCAATCAATGGCTAAACGGTGGTTCATTTAAGGACCACCTCATATCCATTCAATACCTTTTTATAAGGTCGATTTGAAGAGGACGGTTGTTTTAGAGCAGACTACTTTATGTAGTTTTTTGAGTTTGGGGAGATGTATGGAGTTGTAGAGAGATATTGGGCACAAGAGCCAAATCTGTTGAGATGAAAAGAATTTCATTGTGTGCATTAAACATTGTGTTTTACCAAGGAAATATGGGTCTTTTTCACAGATAGAGGTAGTATTCCTTGATGCAATTTCTATGAGGTTGTAGAACATAAGAAGCAACAATAGGCTGACCCTTTTCCATTCAAAGGTCAATGGCCATAGACATTTAGCCAAGTCATGCTTACATTAGTATAGGAGATGGGTTTTTAGTACAAGTAGAACCTCTCTTAGTGCATGGTGCTGGGACTATGCACTAAGAGAGGTCATGAATATTGTAAACATTTAATTCAGCTTTCCATCTTGAATCATGTGCTGACCCACCTATTGTCTGCAAATTTTGTAATTGCATATGCTGAGAGGATATAAGGTAAACCAACCCATTGTGGTCAAATGACCCATAGTGGACACCTACCTCATGACCCCATCATGGTTTTTTCAGTTTTTTCAGATTTTGCCTTCAATGCATGTCTTACATGACAGTAATGAAGTAGTTAGTGACTTCATTAGGAACTTCTAATTTTTCAGTGAGAATTCATTGTGAGAATTGACTTTTAAGGCTTTCCATGTTAGAAAAGATTTTGACTGCTTTAGGTGAGCCAAATGAGCATGATGGATTCAGATTTTGTTGGATAAAAGGTAGTCTACAGACTCTTATGGGCAAAAATGCATTGAACACTTCAAAAATTCATAGTAAATTCACATTTTGTCAGAAGAAGATAATTTTAATTGCTCTCATTGTTTCTTGCACTTGTACTATTGTGGGAAAAAAATTAAAAAATTTCAGTAACCACATGATGTCAAGCTCCTTATTTTGACCACTATGGGCTGGTTTACCTTACTAAGAGAGGTTCTACTTGTATCCTATATGTCGTTCTTACATGCAAAGTTTCTGCAAAGTGATTGGATTTCTTTTGGCCATGTCCACTTATTTGTGGTTGGCATTTTGCAGGAAGATCTACAATGCCAGACCAGCAATGACGTGGCCTTAAGATTGACTATTTAGGCACCTACAATTTAAATGACACTCAATCTTGTTGACCCAAAAGTGTCCTAAGTATGCAGCTCTCATGTCAACTGCAGTAGCTGTTTCAGTGTTTTGGGCTCCAAAATTTTGGAAGTTCTGTTCTTAAAGATCAGGCACCATTTTATGTTGGTACCGTATCACCCTTTCAAATTTCAATGGTATTACATGTCAAATTCGGACATTCGGTGGCTTGCCAATATTAGACATAGGTACATTTTGTAGTTTCTCACATGCACTCTCTAATGTTGGACCGAGTGTAATCCTATTTTGATTCGGTCTAGGCTTGGGGGCAAGTGTATTCTTATTATAGCAGATCATCCCAAAAAAATCTAAGATTGTTCTCATTCAAAGTTTGAAATAAAGGTTTTTAACTAAAGAATATTATTGTTTGCAAGAGTGTTTTGATTATAACACTAAATAATTCACAATGACAAATATCTTTATATATTGCTTAGATCAACTTGATTTTATTCTTAACCCCTAAAGGACCAGCATGTATTTTTTGGCAACATAGAAAATTTTGAGTAGGTACATGTGATTGGAGATTTACAAATTTTAATAGAAGGTGGAGACAAGGAATATCTTTTATATGCACTAAAGTTTCATGACATTTGAAAATATGAGTAAAAAATTATGGTCTAATATATTACTTCTTTTCGTAAATGGGCAATCTAGTCATATAAAAAAAAATCACCTTTTTTAGAATAAAAAATCATTCTATTTTGATCAAAGAGTTAAAAGTTATGAGGAGTTTTAGTTTGTGGACAGTTATAGGTTCTCTACTCTAAATTAAACTTTGAAGTTCTTTATTTTACTCAATTTTCAATTCACTCATGCCATCAACACACAAACTTCTCAGACTATATCAATTCAGTACTCACTGCAATTGGCTATTAATACCATCATTATAGGACTTGGTCGGTTATAATTATTTGCAAATCCGGCTACTGAAGCTCACGGATCAAATTCTAGATTCACTCTGTTCACAACATACTTCGGATTATCACTCTCACATCAGACTTCCACTTTAGACAATCACAGATACAATCACAAAATCGACACAATATAAAAATAACATAACACCAAACACCCAATCACTGGGATTTTACACACAAAGATGGTGAAATCACAGAATATATTCACCGAATAAGCTCATACAAGCATGCACACAAAAGAGTTAGTCTACACCGTCTGCTACTTAAAAAATGAATTGCTACAAGCTATATAGTACACTTCCTTGCCTAGGCATCTTTTGGATTCTAAATTGCCTTGGCATTGTCCTGTGAATAACTAATTAACTGCTTCGAACGAGCCAATCTTTGGAATCTGTGTATCATAAGCATTCACATTGCACACCAGTTCCAAAAATTAGAAGGACTTAAGCTCTATTTACACTTTAACAGAATGCTCAAGGCAAATTCAAATTTTTTCTGCTTACACAAGGCTTCACTCAAAGGTCAAGCAAGTGAGACCTTAGTTGAGTCCTTGACACATTCAAGACCAGCTTGCATTTGCTAAACGTCACAAACATTGAACCAATTGCAATTGAGATTGTGTTATCTACTCTAATGAAACAAAGGTGAACCGATTTTGCTCAGATGGATGCAGTTGGTGTTGGATCAGTTGCAATGTACAAACCCTTGATTCTAGACTAGTTCAACAAATTGTGAAGTTTGGCATCAGTTTAGTAATGATGTGGGGTTGTATGACGTCCTAAGCCTTGGTATGTTTTACAAAATTGAAGGAAGAATGAATCTATATCATTACATGGAGATCTTGCAAAGAGATTTGTTGCACAAAATAGTGGCATATGATATGAATCCTACTCGGTTGATTTTCTAACATGACAATGATCTCAAATATATGGCAAAAATTGTTCACCAATAGAACAAAACGCAAGGATTTGATGTTTTGCTATGGCCTCCACAAGTCCAAACTTAAATCCAATTGAGCATCTTCAATTAGCACTCAAACAACAACTAAATTGATATAATACTCCTCCAAGAAGAATGCTTGAATTATGGAAACATATTGAAGAATGTTGGGCTTTTGTAACACTAGAGGAGTGTAAAAAGTTGTATGAAAGCATACTAAAGTGTATTCAAGCTGTTTTAGCTTTTAAAGGCAAGTAGAAAAATATTGAATTATGTTTTGGAAGCCTACTCAATATTGAGTTTGGGAACATAGTTTCGTTTGAGTGTAATTTACTTGTACATACTAAGGTATAAATGAATTTTTTCTTGATCAAATTGTAGCCCATTTCCACTACTATCATGTCTAACTACTATCATGTTCATGACACTACTAGAAGGAGGGGGGCTAGGATACACTTGACAAATGACATGTATTGTCTGAGCTATATTGACATGAACCATTTTTTGTGTTGTTTAAACCAAAGTGTCATTTGTGAGGTGTTTATTAGCCCTATTTTTTCTAGTAGTGTGAAAAGCTATTACCATTTTCTCTACAGTATTGATTGAATCTAGATTTTGGATTCTCAAACTCAATTTTGAGAGTGAGCATATACTAGTACCATTAGATGTGTATGTGAGCATGTATGTCAAGATTGTAGACAGGTTGGCTATAGATTGATTAAAATACAATTAATTAGTCCCATTATCTATGTCTAGTTTGGCATCCATAAGTATCAATTTGCAATGACTTACCAAGGAATCAAATGAGCTACATACCAAGCTTGTTTCATGTGATTCCGATAAGTATTGCAAAAGTTATGAGATTTTTGTAATTTCAAAGCCATTGGGGGCAGCTTAAAAATTAAGTTTAAAAAAAAATTCAAATTGATTTTGGTTGGATAGACTCATGTCTATGTGGAAAGCTTTGAATTGCTCTATTTTGATTAATGAAATAAAAGTTATGAAGAGTTTTCTTTTGCAAATAGTTGCAAAACCTTTCAATTGAAATTATATTTGAAGTTATTTTTTGAAGTCAATTTTCATAATTTTTGAATAAAAATAAAATCATAAAAGGTATGTTGCATACTAGAACATGCCCATAGTTGAGATTGATATTTCTCAATTCTATGTCAAAGTTACTAGCAATTTAGTTTTTTCTTTCATCATGCATCTCCTTCCACTTACTATTTTTTAAATAATGCATATGAATTTTTTTTTGTTGAATTTTTTTCATGTATTCTCAACACATTTCTTTAACATATTTTCCAAAAAAATAAGTTGTTAGACACATTCATTTTTTACTAAAAAGTTTGTAAGTTGAAATTTCACCTTCATGAAAGGTTAAAAAATGTTTGTTTTAGGAGTATAAGCATTGCGATTATGCAATTAGTGGAGTTTTTCACTCTATAATTTTAGGATGACATATAGCTAAACAAGTTAAATAAAAGATCCTATAGTTGAATCCATTACGAAATCAAACAAAGTTAGATTCTAGCATTGCTTTAGAAATGCATATTTTAGAGCAATTTTGGCCCTAAACCCATCAAAGTACTTTAAGAGTTAAGCCTTTGATAAAGGTAGAATATTCCACTTCTTGCTTTCAGTGTAGAGTACTTTGGAGTCAAGGGAGGTTTTCCAAGTGATTTTTTCACTAAAAAGCCATACAAAAAATTTAGGAGAATATTTGGGAATAATTTTTTATTATATAATGCATGAAATCAGTGAAATGCAGAATTGTATGGGCACTTGGCAAACCCCTTGCCTATTCAATGTGGTCAACAGTGTGTTGACCTTCTAATAAGGTAAATTTTGACTTACAACGTCCCTATCACATGCTAGATGTGTGTCACATCTACACTACATCGCATAGACAAGGGCGCAAATGTTAGGGGCACAGGCATTAGGGCACAAATGTTAGAGGCGCAGGCATCAAAGGCTTGGGTGGAGATGTCATGGTTTGGACACAAATGTTAGGACAAAAATGTTACAAAAATAGGATTCAGGGTCGGGGGCTTAGGGTGCAACCATTAGCGTGTAAGGTGTGGATAACAATGTGCAGAGCACAAACAGGTGCGCGTAGAGCACAAACAGAAATGCAAGGGGTGTGCATTTAAAGGCGTAGACATAAATGCACAAGGCACAAACATTTTTTTGAAGTTCTACCTTCTCTCTTGCACACCTTTTCTTTGTGCCCCAACAATAAGCTCATATCCTAGTAATAAACTTGCACTTGTGCCTCCCCTCTCATTTTTTCAAAGGTTCTACCTTTTCTCATATACACGCCTCGTGCTCACACCCGTGCAATAAACACTATAAGAAAACGAGGGGTTTTGCAACTACACTGTGCAACTCATTTTGTAGTTGCATAGGTCGTTTGCAACTAGGTGATAATTTGGAGCCCGCAGTTGCAGTGGACAAGTTGCATGAGCTGCAATGTAGTCACATTTTTTTCATTTCATTGGACAACATTCAAAAAACTTCATCGACAAATTGTTCTGACGTGGTGTTTACTGCCACATAAGGTCAGCTACTGAATTCAATATTTTGGGCACTTGCAGTTGACTTCTTTGCAACTAACATACACTCGTATATGACTCATGGAATATCATTGCAACTCATATGCAACTTGTTCACAACTTCTTTGCAACTTGATTGTGTTGATGTCTAACTTCTTTGCTACTACTATACAACTACATTTGGATTTGCGATTAGTTTTCACTACAAGAAAGTGGGTACATTTGTGACTGCAATATTTGACTTCAAAATTACTGATACTAGTCATATCGGACAGTAGCAACTGCAGAATGACTTTGTGGCTTCGCAATCATGACTTTGTGGCGTGGCAGTCATTGTGGACAAGTTGTTTATATAATATATATGACTGGCTACTTTATTATCACCAACGAGTTTAGCTGGGGATGTTCACATGGATGAAGGTTCAGGATACATCCAAGTGGTAAAGATGGTTTAGGAGAAAGAAATGAGTGTGCACCTGACACGTGGACTGTGCAACTCCAAGGTATCCTACGTGGACATCCACGTGTCTAGTCATGGCAAAGTCATGTTGTAGTCATGTGAGACCCCATAACATTTGACGTGGACAGCCACGTGGCCAGTCACGGCATAGTCATATTACAGTCATGTGAGACCCCATAACATTTGACGTGGACAGACACGTGGCCAGTCATGGCAAAGTCACACAGTAGTCATGTGAGACCCCATAACATTTGACGTGGACAGCCACGTGGCCAGTCACGGCATAGTCATATTACAGTCATGTGAGACCCCATAACATTTGACGTGGACAGACACGTGGCCAGTCATGGCAAAGTCACACAGTAGTCATGTGAGACCCCAGAACATTTGACGTGGACAGCCACGTGGCCAGTCATTTCAGAGTCACGGACGAGTTGTGACGGGTTTATTTCGATGGTGCAGGATTCAGTGACACGTGGCAAGACATGATGCAGTTATGCAGCAGTCACGGGAATTTAGGTGAGTCTACGGTGACTCTACAAAGACTTTGGAAGTTATTTCCAAGTCATGCTTTCAGTTGCGTTTTTTGGGGCGACAACGATGGCGGACAAAGGCGTGCAAGAATATGTCTCTGATTGGTCATCGAGCAGTCAGTTTGCAGTTACAGTACAGTCATACAGTTATAGGGAGTTGCACAGTAGAGCAAAAGTAGTTAGCGGGCAGTTGTGTTGTTGTTTCAACAAGCACGACGACGAGGAGGAAACCAATATGATTTTGATCAAAGCCAGGGTTGTAGGATTCAATGACCTTGCAACATACAATAATACTCCAACTGAAGCGGTTACGGCAAAGTCAAGCAAGACCAAGTTCAACTGATTTCAGGAGCAACTTATAGTGAAGACCACATCGATAATCAGAATTGAAAACGGAGAAATGAAATTCTGCATTTACAGAAGGAAGAGCGTCTACCAATCTCCAAGGACCCGGACACACAAAGGTGTCTAGTTCTGAGGCTTTTCAAATGCCGTCACTATGTACCACCTACTCATGAAGTTCAGGATTTGCACATGACAGGGAAAGCGTAATAAACATCTCCAAGAAAAGGGTTGGAAGTCCAAGGACAGTAATTTATCATGTCAACCAAGCAACGGCTGAACTTTTTACCACAGAGATCGAACCAACAGTTGGTAGTGAGATCAAACGGCATGCTTCATATACTTCGCAGACCAAAGTACTGGGCCTCCCTTTGCATGTTGGATTTCCGTCTGCTCCGCTTGCTCATTGGGGTACATCAGCGCCACCTTAGACTCTAAAACGTTACGTACATCCACTTTGAACCATGACGCAGGTATCTCACGAAAGTGGAACTTTGCCTCCCCTGCAATCCCGCTAATCGTGCCTGTAGCCACTTTTTGCCTTTGGGCTCGCGGGTTGATGAGGAATACTTCGTCACCCATTTTGAATTCCTGCATACAATAAAGACAAGGCATTGAAGTCAGAGGGTTGCAAGGTGGCATGATTCTTCCAACACCAGGTTCATGGTACCTTTGCCCAGCACTTGCACATGACATTCAAATGACTGGACCGCGACGTCTAGGGCACGACAACTCTAGCATGACTACCGCCTGCTTGAATGACTAGAAGCACATAATTTCAAAGATGCAAACCACGACTTTAGAAAATTCCGTTCCGATACTCATTGAAGGATCACTTGCATCTCCTATACGCCAAAAATATAGGCTACATTGTTGCAAGGGCTACTACTACAGTTGGCCACATACAAGCGGATTAACCGACCACCACAGCTTATTCAACTGCACTGAAATACAAAAGCAACTCTAGTGCATCTAAAATTGTCTATTCACAAATTGGTGACTGGAAGAAGCACGATTGAAACTCTAACTACCTCACGGCTTCATTTGACAAATGGGCTGAACCATACAACAACGAAGTTATAGAACAAGACCGTCACTGTAGCGGTTTACTAACACCTTCACGAACCTCTTCCATGACAGATCAAATATACAATCCATCCAAACTATCTTAAAGGCGTGGCCCTCTAACTACTACCAAATTGACCATGACTACAAGATGACTTCCAGATAGTGGCGGTCATTCACGTGACTTACGGATGACTACAAGACGACTTCTAGTCAGTGGCGGTCATTCATGTGACTTAGGGGCGACTATGTCGCAATGATGGCATGACTGAGAAGTTAGAAGCAGGATGGCAAGACATAAAAATCATAAGGGTTTAAAAAAAACCTTCTTCACAGGAAGTTCACGCTTCTTCTCCACGGCCAATGTTGCCTTGCTGCGCGTTTCCCGTTTTTGTGTTTTTTCCTACACACACATAATTAGATTGTTAGAGTTGCTAGTGAACTTACGGTGAGGGGACGCTCTCTTCGCGCAACCTCGAGGTTTGCGAGTCCCCTCACCTGAAACACTGTCTAGAAATGCATAGGGTGAGCGACTTCTGCGTTTTCGAAGCATTTCAGCCATTGATTCGGTCACAACTTGTGGGTACTCTGTACGAAATGAAGTGATGTCTGGACATTTCCATAGTGCCTCCAAAACTGGCCACAAGTAACACTTTAGGTAGTCTTTGTCGTCAGTCAAGGATAGAAGACACTTCACATAGAACGGCACTATTGTTAAAACATTGGCATCTGGGTTGCAAGCTACCCGACAACTCTTACTACCTACAATTACAGTATTCGCAGCGCTGAAAGAAAGCCACTTTGCATACACTGCAGACAGGTTTTTCTCCCCCCCTACTTCTGTTGCATCTGTAAGTTCATGGATTTCATCTGATTTAGATGACCAGGAAAACAGAGGCGTAGGATTCAGACACCTCTTCAGTCCAGTAAGCATGGTAGGGACAACATCCTCCATGTAGGAAGCACTGCTGCTGCCCCAAAAACCTACACGGAAGTAAATGAAGCATCTGGCTAAAAAGGGTTTCAGCCACGGTCGGAATACTATCCTTCTAACCTGTATTTTCACGGTTGGTTGTATTTTCCTTATTGGATTCTTGGCAGTAAGCAGACTGCAATCCACGAGGGTACCATGCACATTAAAAATAATAAGCTTCACCCTCCTATCAGTACTTGCACCTTTGAACTTGCTCACTACGTCCCTCAGACACTTCACAGGCCCGAACCCATGCACCCCAGAATTAGTGACGTCGACGGAGGCAATCACTACCTTTGCGGGAGACTTTGCAGGCCTCCGTGCCTTTCTCTGACAGGGCTCGCCAGAAATTCCGGTTGCAGCTGGGAACTTCACAAGTTCTTCCACCGGTTCATCTGTGGAAGTCGTCGCCATCGGCTCGGCGCCCTGCTCTGCAATTCCGGATTCATCACCACCCTTCTTCTCGTGACTATCTTCGTGGCTTGGACTACCCGATTTAGGCGCAGTGCCATCTGCCGGTGTGTCTCCTTAGACTTCATCCAAGCCTCTCTGTAATGTTGGTGGGCTGGTTGGGGCGGCTGCTGCGACGACCGAGCATGTGGTCATTGGCCTCTCCAAGATAATTGCAGGGGCTAACATCTCGTCGGCTAGGTCGGGGGAGTTGGGCCCCCTTCCCGCTACCTTCCACTCCTGTGAGACCAGCCCGGGTAGTGGGGCTACAACATTGCGGACATCAAGGTCGGATTATGATGAGATGGTGATGTCTGCAGCTGGTGCCAACTAAGTGGCTTCACGGCATGAGACAGCCTGTGACATTGCCTCTGACTTCTTTAAGGGCGCTGTCAAAGTCTTCTGCATCACAGTCTTCATCTGCGCCACTTTCTTCTTCGAGTTTGGAAGGGTCCCAGGCGCTTCTCCCTTTGGTAACCCTACGGACTCCTCATTTTCCAAGGCAGAGTGTGCAATGGATGGACTTCCACTGTCGCAATGCTTTGATGTCTCCGTGTACTTCTGGAACATGCGCCGTAGATGTTCAACAGCGTCTGACGTCGCACTTGACGTTGCCATGACTTGAGTGAACTTCTGGTCGACATGTTTCTTCCAGTTGTCCAACTGCGACCAACGAGTCATATCACCCACAGGCACCACCTATAGGAAGTGGCACAATGCACACGAGAACTTAAGTCAAGCATGTCAGAGGTCAAAACGTTTTTAAAGATGCAAAACTCTATGAACACGGTGGACATGGCTAGCGTCCAGCCACGAACTGAATTGCCAATGCTAGTCCCCTCATGGGACATCGGGATAAGCGCTCACATTTGCAATGGAAGCACAGGTTTTCAACCTCCTGCACCCCCTCCTCCCACCTCCAGTACAAGGGAATCACGGAATAATACATTCGACCACTCGTGCAGCTTTCATATGGAAATGACTCTATGCTGAATGCAAATATTAATAGACCGGGCAGAACACTTTGTAACAACCAGTAGGCTGGCATCATAGGAGTTGCGATGAAGTCACTCTAATGTCAAACCCCAGTCATGGCAAAGTCACGAGGAAGTCACACTACTATCAAGCCCCAATCATGGAAAAGTCGCGAGGAAGTCACTCTAATGTCAAACACCAATCATGGTAAAGTCACGATGAAATGAAGTCATGACTTCCATGTGACTCTGATACTTCTAGCACTAAGCACACAAACATCCCAAACTTGTTTCATGAGTCATACATGGAAGGACTGCCTATGCATTGCACAGAGGCAAATCACTTTTTTCTCTAGAAATAAGTGACAAAATTAATATAATACTATACTATACGAAGTCTTTTAGAGACTCACCGTCGTCCCCTCGGCATCTCCTCTAATACCCCGCATGCCATCAGCAATGTCCGTGATGCCCGGACTCGTCTCCCTGCCCTCCCTCTACCACATGACCACAGAATCCAAATTAGTGGTCGAGGGCCACGATTATGCCCACCACAAACTTGACACGCATGCAAGTGAGAAAAGACACAAATACAAGCTCACTAAGAAACACAACAGCGGTAGCTATCCATTAGGGACCTCACAATCTCAGCTTCATTCCCAGCTCTGCCCTTCCTCCTCAGCTGCGTGAAGTTTTTGACGCTATGTCTCGCAGTTGACATTTTCTTAGCCTTCATCTGTTGGGACGAAGTCTTCCAGTATTCAATCAACCTATCCCACTGGTCCTCGTCAATGTGAATTGGGCAATCTTCCTTGCCGCCCAAGTACTTTGCCTTCAATCGAGATCTCTCCGACTTCATGGATCTTGTAACGGCCGTTTGGAAGCCCAACATGCTCAGGGGATTCTCCAAATACTCAAATTCTTTGTCCAATTGCGATCTCAGTTTGTCCACTGCAGACGGATGCTGCTTAGACCACTCTACAACGCTCATATCTAGAATTTTCGGTACCAGATCACGGACTGCTGCATCCCATGCATTCTTTCCTTCGCATCCAGCATCCATTTCACCGCTCTCGGAAATGAATACACGATTGGGCTTGTGTCCGGATGTCATGCGCTCTCGACTTCTTTGTTCGTAGGCGACCTTCCTCTTCCGCCTAGTAAATCAGTCATCGGTCTCGAATGAGCCTGCAAACGGTGCGTCACTCCAAGAACCTGGATAAGCCGGTGGCGGCCCAGTAGACCAAGCAGGTGGTGCGGGTGCGGATTCCCGTGGGACGTAATGCCCAGGAACCCAATAGGAGCCTCCATATTCGACACCTCCCAGTGCCCTCTCCTGTGCTAAAGGTCCTGAAGGCACATAACGAATTGACGATTGTACCTTGATTGGGATTCTCTTCCTCTTTGTCCTCCTATCTAGGAGAGGTTTGGACTGAGGGATCTCCTTGTCGTTGGAGTCGACCTGTCTTTGTAAACCTGCACATACAGAGGGGGGTGGTAGGTCCTGCTTAAGTCACTGAAAATTCTGGTGGTTGCTCTAGCTGCATACCCTACAAGTCCGCGTCTCCAACTTCCTCCTATGATTAGTTGCATACGAAAGGCACTGACGGGGTAGCCCAACATGGTCAGAATCGACCGCAAAAATCCCTGTTCTTCCTTTACTGAACCCTAAACCCAAAGCAATAGTATAGGACGCCAAATTACCTGCGGCAGCCGCTTCCTTGGTGGATTGCTGCTGCGCATGGGAACAAGCTATTGCAAGATTCATCATACTTGTGGCGATGGCCTCTTCATTGGACTCCGTGGCCTCAGAGGAAGAATCACGTCCGCTGCTCATCTCGCTCTCCGTGGTTGCTCCTTTTCCACCACGCCGCGGAGGTCGCTTCTTCCTGCCAACACGTCCTCGAAGGCCCCGCCACCGAAGTTCCCTCCTTGAAGGCTCCATGGCTTGTTTTTCCACGACTGCGGCAACTCTCTTCTTCTTTCCTATCGCTGTGTCACTGGTGCAACAAAACCTCACTGTTGAATACCCTAAAACCCTTTCTCAGATGGACTTGCAAATGCAGCGAACACTTACGGAAGAAGACACCGGGATAAGCGCTCAAAACACCAGCGGGAGGTTTCAAACACAATGGAACTATGTTAGGTTTCGGGGGGGCTCTAACGGTGTTCGTCGTGGAAGACAACACCGCCAGGAAGTTCCACGTGGCTGTCGGCAGTGATGACTTGAACAACGGACGAGTACGGGCATGACACGACTACAACATTGCTTCTCCTCGACTACCGAATGACTCGACGTTGTTCGCGGCTTAGGATCATTACTATCTCACGACTTGACAATTACTTGAGCTCGACTACAACGTGACTTCTCTTGAAAAAAGAGCCCAAATTAATGAGAGGTCGGCGCTAAACCCTAGGCCGCCGCCAATTTGGAGATTGAGTACCAAGTTTACCACAGCTTCTGAAGTTCTATAGAATTTCAACGCTGCTCATGTTACACGACTGCTTTTCAATCACGGCCTTCGACTCCACAAATACGAGGGACATATAGCAGGGGAACAACACAGATACAAATCTTCCTACATGAACGCCTGTGTAGTGTAGTTTTGCAGACCACCTACAATTAGTGTGAATGAGGAAGAGCGGGCAAGATTGACTTACAATGCAGCTTTGGCAATGAACACCGGTGCCAACGCTTTCTCCATAATGGCCTTGTTCTTGTCCCGTAAGAGCTCGTACTCTGTCTTTGGGTGAGGCGGACTGTTCGGCGTGGAGTCCATACTTCTACTTTGCAGGTGAAGGCGTCCACAGTGACTAGAAGCGCAGGTGCGTCGCGTCTTTCTACTTCTCCCCTCCGTGGCCTATTTCTGTCCGCAAGTGAACAGTAACATGCACAATATAGGCTTGATCAAAACACAGACATGCAGTTGAGGACCTGCACTGCGAGGCAAGCCAACAACTGAGGCGTTGAAGTGTGTTTCAACTCAATGGAAGACAAAAGTGGACCCAAGTGAGGCAGGTCCGTCGTTTGTAAGTGCAAATACTAAGGTCAGGTCGTGGGCATGATGAGGTCGGCTTCAGTTGGCAGCTGAACATTAATTTCAAGATACGGCCGTTAGTTCCACTTTACTTTGGATTTGACAACCTAGGACATATGGTCATATATCCTTGCTTTAGCGGTAGGCACAGTACAGGTGGAAAGCATGACTTACCACGTAGTCATGATCTTCATAACCGCTCTCAAAATCTGACCAGAATTCGATAGATCCAAAGTCAGAACTTGTTGCTCAGAATTCCGGCAATTTGGGAGATGCAAGTTCATGGAGGGCGATGAGGACGGCACACAGGGCTTTAGTGTTGTATGCGGACACAAGAAATTAAACCGTATTGGTTCATGGATCTGCGCACGTGAATTAGAATGCCAAGCTGAAGAAGACCCCTGTGTGATTCCTTCCAGCCAAGACTTGTGTAACTAACCCAATCAGGCTGTGACATTTTGTCAGTCAAGTTTGGACTCCTACTGTGGAAAAAATTGTTGGCGAACCCTATGTATGGCGTTCTCGGTCCTACAATTGTGGCCGTCCTTCTTAGTTTAGTTCCGTCATTATCCAAAATCTTGCAGAAGTACATTGCATTGGCACAGTATCTCCTTTCCAGTTTTAGGTTGTCGTATCCAAGACACTACTGTCTTGAATTGGTTTGCATTGGACATACTAATGCAACCAAGTCCTTTGTCCTTGACCTGCGCAGGTGGGATCCAGTAGGCTGCATTCCTGAAGACGCTTGAGGGTCACCAGCAATCATTCCCGGCCCCACGAACATTATATAGGACATCGTAAGAGTCGAACACGCTAGGATTGTAAAGCGTAAAGTGATCATAGCCGCACCATTGTTTTTAGAGACGAAGAATGTTGAGTCCTGAACTCGTGATGTGGGTGCCGAGAGCATCAATGGTCTCCAGATGCATTGTCATTGGAAGGGGTCACCATAAGTGTCATAGGTATTCCATTGCATGTTTGTATTTAATTATTGGAAGATAGTCTCATGGTATGAGTTAGTATGGGATCAACATTAATGAACAAGAAAAACTATTTCCGTTGTTGTATTCCTTCAAAGTGTGTGAAGTTTTTGAAGCTGCAACCTTGGGTTTGCAACGTCCGACTTCTAGTGGCTGAGAGCTTGTGGTGTTCAGAGTAATTGCCTTCAAAAATGAGAACTGTAACCACAAATAATATTGTAACTTGTTACAGGTTCCAGAATTAGGCACGCCATCCTATCTTGTACTCTACTGCCATGAACACTGTTTTCGGTCGTGTTATAGTCATTCAAGAGTCATGACCACCTCTGGCAGGAAGTCGTGACTTTTACACGACTTCTTCGAGTAATTAAGCAGTGTCGGATTCCGATGTTCAAGTCATTCTCAAGTGGGGTTGAAGTCGTCGAGTCATGGCGTAGTCTTGTTTATTCATGGCACTCTAGACTTTCAGGTGAGAACATGAACTGATGTCGTGCTTGCATACTTGGCAGCTACCGGTTGGCATTGTAAATCAGTTAATTAGGAGTACAATGATCCCTTCCAGATTGCCCCTCTCGGATTCCCATAGGCAACGACTTCGCGACGACCGGCTTTGGATTCAAGAGCATCAAAGGGCTGTAGAATACAATTAAAAAGACTTTCATGTCCGTGCACTAAGTGTCGGGGCCGCAGGAGGTTACTTGTACGCACTGTGAGGGACCACCTGATTAAGAACGGCAGAGATCAAAATTGCCGTATTTGGAGGGGACCTGGCCCTCGCAACTCCTCAGACGACGAGTGGAATGCAGAATTTTGGGCCATAGAGCCAGAAGTCACAATGGAAGCTGATGGCAGAGGACCTGACATGGTTGATGCGGATGTTGATACGCTTGGGATTCTAGGACAAGCGTCGCACGAAGATATTTATCAAGAATCTTCAGAAGAGAGAATTCGTCATGAGGTTACAGATGCTTTTGAGATTGCCGACTCAATCCACGAGGATGCAATGGAAGCGGAACCCCAGGAAGGCACGGAGGTTGAGGAATGTCGGGACGCACCAGGTCTTGGCCACACGTTTGTGGATGGCAACGAGGAAAGCTCCCAGTTTGATGGCGCAGTGCTCGAGGATTCCTTGGAGTTGTTGTACAACGAGTCCAGGGCCAGCAAGTTGGCAGCCACAGTGTTGCTCATGAATCTTTGTACAGTTCATGGGGTGAGCAATCACTGTGCAAATGAGCTATTCAGCCTTCTACACCTCCACATTCTTCCACCGGGAAATACTTTGCCCAAAACGTACCATGCTGCAAAGACACTTACCACCAAGTTGGGGTTGAGTTACAAGACCATACACGCTTGCAAAAAAGGTTGTGTCCTCTTCCGTGGACAACATGAGAATGAGCTTCGTTGTCCAAAGTGTGGAGGGCGTAGATACAGAGATGAAACTGGACGAGCTCTACTAATGAAAGTTCTTTGTCACTTTCCGATTATTCCACGACTTCAGAGAATGTATCGTAGTCCAGCGATTTCGAAGTTGATGGTTTGGCACTCTGAGAACCGAAGCGCTTGGGAAGGCGGAGACGGACTTGTCAGACACCCATGTGACTCGAAGGCTTGGCAACACTTCCATGAAAATGTAGATCCAACATTTGCAGTTGACCCTCGAAATGTTCACCTCGCCCTTGCAGCGGATGGAGTCAATCCTTTCAAATAGAGTCGCTCTTCGTGGTCAACATGGCCAGTACTTTTGCTCAATTACAACCTCCCCCCTTGGTTGAGCACAAAGAAGTTTTTCATGATGTTAGCTCTACTAATTCCTGGCAGGGAGTCTGTCACATCCAAGACATTCGACGTCTATTTGGAGCCACTAGTAGATGAATTGCTCGAGTTGTGGGGCGGAGTACCTGCTTATGATGTCACATGTGAGCGTGGGGCTAGGGCATTCCAGCTGCGCGCCATGTTGTTGTGGACCATTCATGATTTTTCAGGCTATGGCACGGTAGGAGGTTTCTCTCACCAAGGCTATGCAGCGTGTCCATGTTGCGGTGTGGATTTAGATGCTGAGCACTCCGTAGAGCTCGGGAAGCAAACGTATATTGGAACTCGGCGGTGGTTGCCTCCAGAACATCCTTACAGGTCGGCAGAAATGAAGGACCACTTCAATGGCACCATTGAGGATCGTCCAAAACCTCGTGCGGTTATTGTAGAGCAGCAAATGCTACACGCAACAGAGTACTTGGCGTGGGAATGTGCTAGAAATAGAGAAGGCTCAAGTGGAGACCCCTCAAAATTGCACGACGTGAAGAAGATGAGCATTCTCCATCGACTCCCGTATTGGAAGGTGTGCAATATGACTCTGCCGGTAAACCCCCCGAAAAATTTACTTGAGCATGACTTTGACGCTACAGTAAAGTCGCGCAGAAGTCACTTCTAGTATCAAAGTAGAAACAATGACACGTCCCCTGACTAGCGTGCGACTGGTCCTACATGTGAGTCAGAGGGAAGAGTCCACCTACCTTAATCATGAATGAGACCTTCTCCTGCCAAGTCTTGTAGCGACGTGAATTCCTCAGGATAGATTCCCTTAATTCTCAACCAGTAGCGCTAACATGCAATGAGAAAATGCTTATAGACATTGACTGCATGTGATGAATGCTCGCTTGGCAGGATCTATTCATTCGGTACACACTAGACCTTATGCATTGCGAAATGAATCTAGCAAAAAACTTTTTGAAAAAGATTTCAGGAAAGAAAGACACCGTTAAGGTCCGCAAAGACTTGTAGAGGCGTAATATCAGAAGACATCTATGGTTGACCCTGAACCCGTGCAAGGCGGGGAAGATGGTCAAGCCTAGAGCAACTTATGTTCTCACTGAAGATGAGTTCGAGAGGTTTGCTCGTTGTCTGCAGTCACTGAAGACGCCAAGCGGGTACTCTTCTGACTTGGGGAAGTGCATTCGGAAGAAGAACTTTGGGGGACTGAAGTCACATGATTATCACATACTAATGCAGCAAGCTTTGCCACTTGCTCTTCGTGGACTCATGCAGAAAAGGCCAAGAATGGCTGTCATGAGAATGTGCAAAGTGTTTCGACGCCTTTGCACAAAAGTGTACAATCCGGCGGAGTTCCCATCACTTGAGGCAGATGTGGCTGAAAGCATGGCACTCTTGGAGATTGAATTCCCACCCTCCTTTTTTGACATCATGACCCATTTGCCCTACCATCTAGCAAAAGAACTTGACCTTTGTGGCCCAGTAAGCGCACGTTGGATGTATCCGGTGGAACGGTATATGAAAGTCCTCAAAAACCACGTCCGCAATATGGCACGACCGGAAGCATGCATGGCAGAGGGATACCTAAAAGACGAGTGTATGGGCTTTATCACGGAGCACATCCACAAATTTGAGGCCACGCACAGACGAGTCTGGGATGAAAACGAAGAGTATGGCGATGCAGAGGAAGTGCTCCAAGGCGCTGGCAAGCCATATCTCATGAGCTCCGAGCTCCGAGATATAGCACACAATTATATACTCACAAATGTATCAGCCATGCAGGATCTGTATGAGTAAGTTCGTGACCCAAATCCATTGTGTTAGTCTTGTAGAGTATGCCAGCGTTTCCACCTTAGAACTACTATTCCGTAGTTGTTTTGAAACTCTCTGCTTTTGGAACACGTATTAGCCCCTTCAAAGTCACGCAGTAGTCGCAGAGGCGTCCTTATCGTTAGTCATTACCTTGACGCAACTGTAAGTTGAGTAAATGTAGTCACGTGGAAGTTATGGAAGTCGCCGTGGAGTCACATTTTCTTCTTGATGGGATTGCACCCGAAAAATAATCTTGTGCATATTCATCAAGGGCTAGGTTCCTCCCTAAACACCATATAATTGTACGTGTGTGCAGGCAGTGGAAGGCCCTAAACCTGTCAAACGCGTCCAGCCCTTCGTTGGCGGAGTGGATTCAGAGCAGCGTCCTTCATTCTGAAATGGACTTTACTAACTCAGACGATGTGGATCGTTTCTTGTTGAGCCGGAAGCCATCACAATGTGCAACTTAATATGCACGGGTCAGAGCTTTCGGTAACCACTTTCGAGTGGAAGAAGAAGTGACAGCTCGATTGCTAAGTTACAATAGCGGGGTAGCTTCCACATTTGAGTTGTCATCAGAAAGTGCAGAAAGTGCCTCTAATGTGACAGTGAACTACGTGGGCGTCCTGAAAGACATATTACTATTGGATTATGGAACACTGCATACGCAAATCATTCTTTTGCGTTGTGAGTGGGTGAAGCCCCAAGATAATCGAGGGAATCCTACATATACCAGAGACAAGTCTGGATTCCTCGTGGTGAACTTCCGGCATAAATTGCCTCGTCTGGCGGACCCTTTCATATTTCCAAGTCAGGCCACATAAGTCTTTTTTTCAGATGTTGTCGAGCAACCTGGGTGGAAGGTTGTATTACACAAAGAGGCGAGAGCAAAGCGTGAAGTAGTGGAAATTGCCGATGCCTTCATTACCACTACGCGTGAGACCACAGGATTGACTGCTTCTGGCAAATTGCCAGCCCCATTGGAGACTGTTAATCTTGTGGGCGCAGTTGAGTTGTCTGAAGAAGAGAATTTACTCGCACGAGAAGAATTTTAGGGTCCCGAAAGGGGATTTCTTTGCAAGCCCCTCGTAGTTGTAGTGAAAGTGTGTTTGAGGAGGGCGGCACTTTTTTGTAGTGATGCCGAAGTTGTTGTCAGTCATTCCCCACTTCAATCCTGTCACGGCAAAGTCATAATAAGTCATTGTCTAGTCACAACAAGCGAGCACGCAATGCCTCTATGTGACAATGTCCAACCACTGGCGGCGTTCCTTCACAAAGAACTTCCTGCACTTTTGCTTCTTGTTATCTCCAGTTATGCAAATATGACACCAATGTCAACGATGAGGAGTTCTAGCCCGGGTAGTGATGTAAGTGGACGTTAGCCATTGTATACAAAGGTTGGTCAAGAGTGCTTGCCAATGAATTCCTGGCAGAATAGTTTACTTGAAGTCTAAGGCTTCATCTAAAGAAAGTAATGAAAAATGAAAAAAATAAAAAATAAAAAAATAAAAAATGAAAAATGAAAAATGAAAAAATGAAAAATGAAAAATGAAAAAATGAAAAAATGAAACATGAAAAATGAAAAAATGAAAAATGAAAAATGAAAAAATGAAAAAATGAAACATGAAAAATGAAAAAATCAAAAATGAGAAATGAAGAAATGAAAAAATGAAAAATGAAAAATGAAAAAATGAAAAAATGAAAAAATGAAAAATGAAAAAAAAATGTAGAACACAGCAACTCCAGAAAATATGAAGTGGTCATCCAAATAGGACTTTTCAATTACTATACCTAAAAAATGCAAAGAAACACCCCTAAACCCCTCTCCCACGAATTATAATGTAAATGAGTTGAAAAGAGTACAGAAGTGGGGCATCAATGCAAAAAAATCCAAGCCCCCCTCCCCTCCAAAAAAAAGCAGAAGAATATGTAAGATATGAAAAAGCCCGGCTAAACAAATAATTTTATCTTCACAATAAAGAAATAAATTCCCAAGGTCATGCAACGTATTGAGTGACACGTTCCTTCCAGAAATAAAAAAACACAGCAATCCACATAAAAAAGATATGAAGGTGGACAGAAAAAATAAAAAGATTCCGAATAGAGGACCTATGATAACCCTAAAAGAAAAAGACAGACTGGAGAAGAAAGAAAAGATGAACATAACGATCTCCTATAGTCGTAAGTTCCAGTGACGCGAGAGTTGGGATGAAGTCGCCTCATAGTCACACGCAGTCATAGTCTTCCCCTACATGACTTCCGTCCGTTACTGGGCTAGTCCACAGTGGTCAGGACTGTAGCCACGTCGACTGTTCACATTAGCTCGGATGAAAAGTCGTGGATGAACGTTTCCCGTCTTCATCTTCTTCTTTGGCAGTCGCGCAGAATGACTACAATGCAACTCCAGGTTCTGGACAAACGTTTTGATGGTGCAATTATGGAGTTCAAGTCATTGTGAAGTCATTGTGGACACGCAGTCATGTTTTTGCAGTCACAAATGTACCCACTTTCTTATAGTGTTTTGATGTGTTTGCAACTCATCAACTTTGCGACTTTTAAGCGACAAGTTTCCAACTCATGTGCAACTTCTTTGCTACTTCTGAGCAACTTATGTGTAGCTCCTATGCAACTGATAGTCAACTCATATGCAACTAAATTGCAATTCAAAATTGAATCAGGTAGAACTCATTTCCAACTAAAAACCAACTCACATACAACTCATTTGCAACTCAAAACCAACTCATATACAGCTAGTTTACAACTCAATGCCAACTTACATGCAACTCATTTGCAAAAGAAAAGTTGCCTCGGGCAACTCGTTTGCAATTCAAAGCCAACTTATATGCTACTAATTGGCAATTGCATGCCAACTAGCTTGCAACTACATGGCAACTAGTTTGCAACTTCAATTACCTCTATAGAACTAGAGCAACTTCTTACAAAAACTACGTCAATTACCTATATCAAAAGGAACCAGATAAACTTGGAACTGATCAACAAATAGAAGTAGCAGCCATTTATACCCATGGTATCCTGTGATGCATATTATTAGCCTATCTCTGCTTGCAATCCATGCTTTGAAGCAGCAACTAAAACTATCCGTGAACCTCTTCAAAGCCCGATCGGCGTTTCCAAACAGTACCAGACACAGACTGTGGACCACTTCAAAATACCCCTCTTGCATTACATTGGGGCATGCGTGGTCATATATGACCATGAAAAATATTGTTCTATATGTGATATCAATGCGGAGATATGTTTGCATGTTGCTGCAAAGCAATCGACTGTGAGCGGCTAATAATTTCGTGTGAGTCACACATGCCAGTGATGGCCGTAGCAATCCCAATGCATGTTGAATCGGACAGCGGTCTGATCTTTTGGTGCCAGAGCTAGCTGACCAGCTAGTAGGGTCATCTTTTGGTTTTACTTGACGTACTAAGCGTATTGGATTATATTCCGATCCAAGCTTGTTGCGAAAGGGCGCTCATATATGGCGTGCTTTGATCACCGCCTTGACCGGGCCGCGCCGGAAGCCAACTAGCTAGGTTGTTAGTCTTGAACAAAGTACAACAACAAAGAATATGGAACCGACTAAGTCTTCTTTCTGAACAACATCTCAAACTTAAAGAAGGATGATTTTTTAACAGATATCGTACTGATTCCGTAGCTTCATACCTATGTACTATAATTGTACATATTACGTGTATTTAGATGCATTGAATCAGTGTCGTTAAAAAGTTTTCCAAAAGCGTACAATTGATGTACTTTAATTATACAAATGTGATATCCAAAATGCACCTAAACTATACTGATAATAGTATAAGAATCATACATTATTGATATTCATTGTTTTTGCATTGATTCAATGCATCCAAATACATGTAATTTGTACAATTATGGTACGCAGGTATGAAACTATGGAATCAATATGATCATTGTACGCAAGTATGCAGCCCCCAAGTTTGAGATGAAGCAGGTACAAAGAGGCGCCCATTTAAAAGCATTTAAGAGCTAAAACTAAATTTGGAGAGGTGACATTTCTTGAAATATTCAAAATCCTTGCACCTCTCATTTCCACAGAAATTTTGTTCACTACAATGTCAATTAAAAAACCCCAAAAGCTTCATACGTTTCAAACTCACAAGCAATAAACTCTCACAAATTGTGCTCCATGCGAATAATGAATAGGAAAAAGGCATAAGCTTCTGTACCTCGCCACAAAGAAAATTTATTGACGCATGCATGTGCCTCCTGAACCTTGCAATAGCTCCAAAAAAACCCGCAAAGCCTCCTTCCTAACCACAATAGCTCGACTAAATCAACTGAAAATAGACTGAATCAACTAAAAATCCTACAACTCCTCGAACTCTTAACAAAGCTAAAGAGGCTCCCATAAAGACATAATTCGAAGGTACTTGAACTCAGACAGAACAGAGAAACGAAAGCTAAAAAAGCTACGATGGACTAAATCAGCTAAAAACCCTAAAAATCCTTGAAGCCTAAGGAAGCCAAAAAGTCTCGCAAGAAAACACAATTCAAGGATGTGTGAGCTCAGAACCGAGAAACGATAGAAGATATTCCAAAATCGGAAATGACAAATGGCTACGAACGCAAAAAGTCATTAAAATGATTGAGAAGAGGCTCAAAAGAATCGCGCGAGGCAGGGCAAGGACCTCCACCGCAAGCTCCTGCTCCTTGTGAAAAAAACTCTGAAGAACCTCTTTGGCAGAACCCTCCGCTCGCAGAATCCTAGCAGGATTGCAAACCCTAGCATCGATGGCTCGCAGTAGCAGGATTACAAACCCTAATGAAACAAGGGGGGAAGAAAATTTGAGGTATAACTATGAATGGCTTTATTTTCTATAAAAAAAATTGAAAAGTGTTGAATATGGTACAATGTTAGTGGTGGAGAATTTTCAAAGAGAGGTTGGAAGGGACATGTTTATAGAATTTAACACCATTGTCCTCAATTATTTTCTTCTAAAGCACTCAATCCTAAGTAATTTTAGAATTTATCATTGCTTACATTTTGAAAACATTTTTTCATTTACTTATTTTAAAATTTTCATTTATTTTGTCTAAATTTAGTGAAATTAAATGTTATTTATTCCCCAAATGTCAAAAGTCAATTCAAACTAGACCTACATGTGTTATTAATAGTATGTAACATTATACAACCTTTTGGACATTTTTACTTTGTTTGATGTTCAAATTTATGATTAGAAAATATTCATATCAAGCTTCTAATATCTTTAGTAATTAGTATTTGTCAAATTAGGTTAGAAACACATAACTTTCAAGTACTTGAAAAGTACAAATACAATTTTTTTTCATTGATTAAATGAAGGTTTGTTGTGATTGATAAAACTTATACATTACACATATATATGAAACAAATATTTATAATGGAGGGTTGACAATAAAAACATCACTACTTAGATTTTCATAAAGTAATTACGTGTACATGTGATTGAATATGCAATTACACATTGTTTGTATTAAGAAATTATCAAACTCTTGTAGAATTTCAGTAGAAATCTGTAGAGTACTCTAAAATCTCCTTTCAAAAAAATTGAATTGGAAGAAGTGGGAGAAGCAAGCTAACATTTCTCTCTTAAAATGTGCTTGAGATTTTGAAGCCTCATGTAAGAATTCTGAACAAATTCTAGAGGGGGTTGGGGTGGGGTGGGGTCAAGGTGGAAGGGACATTTTTTTGGACATTTTCAAACACCTCCTTTGAAATTGATTCATAACTTTTAGGTGGAGTATTGAAATATCATACGGATTTTTGGAGATAAAATTGTTCTTGATTCCCCAACTTTCCTTGGTTTGAAGTTTTTTGAAAAAATATAGTCTACTATGTCTAAATGAGGTCTGAAGTTTGACATTTATCACAATTCCTGCGTTTTCACTTAACCATGAGTGGAGGAGCTTTTTTTGGTCCTAATTCACATATCCCACATGATTTGTTTCACCCACCACTACTCCACTAGTGTAAAGATCTTTCCTCCATTCCAATGTCCAACTTGAGGTTGGCTAAAGGGCTTAGTTCCAATTAGCGGTACAAGAAATGAAATTTGTGGCATATGGCCCACATCATTTTTGCAGTTTTCTTATTGAAAATCTTGTTTACTATTTCATTCTTTCTACTTTGTTGGAGAAACCAATTTTGAAGCAAAATGAAAAGCAGTCTGTGGGGTCTTCAGAGGGCTGTGGTGCAGCCTCCAATCTGCCTGCATCCCAGCCCTGCCCCCGAAAGAGGCCCAGTGGGACATTGTGTGTAACCAGCCCCCCTGTAATGACACCAAAGTTTTAATTAACAACAGGTGTGAAAGTACCTTCAGACACACTTCTAGCCATTTGACTAACATAAGTACAAGCACAAACACGAGGAGCTTGATCCAACCTTGAGCTTCAATTGGGTAGCACATCTACATCCAATCTCTGGGCACCTATGGAGCTCCATTTCCCTATCTCCATCTTCTTCCCAAAAGTCCAATTGGGTTGGCAAATCCTTCCTCTTTTCCCAAAAATGACCCAAGTGAATTAATATCTTAACATATGTACACAGTATATACCACGATGCTCATCATTCCTCTCAAGCACTCTTCTAGCCATTTGACTAACATTCATGCATGCACAAACACGAGGAGCTTCACCCAATCTCCAGGCAAAATGATAGGCATTGTAGTATATATTGTGTATATCTGCTGAGATATTAATGCATGCCTGTGTGCCATTGGATGCATGATTGTATCATGGGTGACAGAGTACGGATTCAATGACAGTAAGGATAGGAAGGCAGGATTAAGCACAGTGACCATATGTATAAGACGAGGGCTCCACTTCTCCACTAATTCACACCAAATGACAGTTACTACCCCTCACTTTCATTGCATTGCACCCAGTCACAAGCTTGCCTCCACTTTGACCTGTGTGTACAAACATGTCTATGGCCATGTCGACTCAGGCCAAGGGCCTGCTTCTCTTTGTTGTGGTTGTTGCTTATGCTTCTGTTGCCCAAGGTCAGTATAGCACATGGGTAAGCAACGGAGCCTCCAGAGCGATTACAGCAACGACATCCTATGCAAAAGGAACATCGCAATTTCGCAATCGCGTCATTGCTCCAAGAACGTCCCGTAAGTCTAGTACAGTCATCAACATGTAAATATATTGCAAGGCCCTGGCTAGACAGTATTTTATTTAGAGTTCAGTCACTCAGAAGTTGCTCAAGCTTAATTAGCTGATATGGTTCATATTTGTTACATTGGGGTGTACATAAAATTTCATTTAACAAAAATTGGTGCATTATTATGCCTGCACACCAATCATAATGGCGTTATTTAACATGATTATTTGGATTGTGTTGAATGCCTACTGTGAACTCCCAGAGAAAGACGATTACGGGTACCCATTTGGGATTCATGTGGAACTCTGGGTGGAAGGTGCGGGACAGCATAACAATGTCAACATTGATTCCGACCGAAGCCTTGTGGGCTTGGACCATGGAGCCGGCACAACGGGCGTGGATATCTATCTCGCGCAGGAAGGAACCTTATTCCAGAAAGAAGGCGATGTGCTTGTCACCATCTTCTTGAATGACCTCCCTGTCTTCCACCCAAACTCGACTAGTCATGCACGAATTTCATAATTAGCAGTGGCCTCAGTTGATCCTCTGTTTTCCAGTTACTTCTCCTATTAGGTTCAATATATAGTTGATATTAATATTGCTGTTGGTAATAAAGATACTAGATGACTGTACAGACTTAGTACTAGTTAACAGCTGGTTTCAATAGCAGTTGGTGATGCATTGGACCATTTGTTAACTAGCTAGCCATGGGACATGGACAATAATTTGGGACATGGACAATAATTTGGGACTAGTACTATTAGATGGGTATGTCAAGATTGCAGACAATCATGTTGGCTGCAGATTGATAAGAATACAACTTAGTCCCATTATCTATGTCTAACTGTGATCCATGTGTATCAATTTGCAGTTGCTTACCATGCCCAGACTCATAAATAGAACATGTATGCAAATCAATTTTGTCTTGAATTTATGCCCAAGATTTTGCTTGACATGTCATAACATTATTCTAACAATGCAACACAGTGGCTTATCCAGTTAAGATAAGAAAGGAAAAAACTTATAATGCTATGTTGACAATAAATGATTGGTTAGCTTCAAATGACACCAACACGTTATTGGAAGGAATATATTAAGTCATTTAGGCCTTCTCACAACATATTTGGTGAGCATAGTGAGCCCTCTAGGTTCCCCTCTATGAAGTCATATATGTCTTTGTATAACTTTATAAGTACTTTTATATAGCCTATTTATAGCCTTTCTAGAGCTTTGTAATGCCTCTCTAGCTTCATATCTTCATGAATTCATTTATAATTCTTTTATATTTATTGTGGCTATTGAATTTGGTTCTTGATGAGGAGAATCTATGTGTTGTAAGGGACACAAATATAATAGGAGTTTAGAGGGAAGGGAATCTTGTCACTTGGTTTTTATAAGTTGAATTGTGGGTGATAATGGATTTTAAAATTTTCTTTGGTTAAGGTACACCAATGGATTTCTACTCTCATATTAAGTTTATCCTTCTATTTTCCCAAATTAAAAATTAAAAATTGAAAATCTACAACAAAGGTATAATATGAGAGGTATAAAATGAGGCTGGACTAAAAATTTGAACAGTGCATTAAATAGTGAAATTAGTTTGCTAGAGTAACTAGCTTGCCTTATCCCAAGAAAGTTACTTTATAAGCTATTAAAGTCAATAAATATTTCTATTTGTACACATGGAAGTTCATGGGGCCTAATTACAACAATACTTGATTCAAAAGCAATGCATTTTTGTATTGTACAATAACAATAAATAGTTACATAGTGTCGAATGCCTAGAAATTAGTGACTGGCAACCTAATTTCACTGTTTAGTGTTGTAATCACTTGTTGTGGAAACAACTCTCTTCATCAGAATTAAAGTAGGAAGTTTTAAAAGTGCATAGGCTCTAAAATTGCCCCCCCCCCCTAAAATGTACACTACTTGTACACGTTTCTTTTTTAATTGTACACAATAAAAAAGACCAAATCAACACAACTATACTAAAAATGTTTGAATCAAGATGTCCAAATCAAATAAACATTGCTGATTCGGGCCCTATTTTCTACTAGTGCTTTGCCATTTCAACTTCAAAATTTTATAACTAATTCCACAAAGCTCCAAAAAAAATATGAAACGACTCGGGTTAGATGCCAATTCCACTGTCTTTCAATGAAAACTTACTCAAAAATATTTCAATAAGCTTAACCTCACCCAAATCCAGTTTCAACTTTTAGGTGGGCGATTTATGGTCCTCCTACCCACCTTACTTCCAGGGCCTGTGAAGTTTCCGGATTTCAGATTTAGTTTGGATAGGGTCGGCAGAGCGTGCCAACCCTCTACGGGTCCAAAAATAACGTCGGCCATATGTCTTGAAAGTCCATACAGCACAAGTCCGAGGACCTGCATGGTATATTTAACCAACCGACCCTTTTTAAAATTCTGAATGTTTCCTTGTGGCTTATATACGTTCCTCACCACCTTCGTTTCTCCAAACTCTATGGGACAATAAGTTGCTTTTCACGGACGGACAAGAGAATTTCCAAGGCACTGAAAAAATGAAACATAAGGTACTCGTGCTGTCCGCCTTGTCCGAAGTTATGAAACCAAAACAATCTGTACTTGCCCTCTTTTTCGAATCACGATCCATGAGGCATTTAAGAATGATACGTTTCTACAACAAGCGGTGGAGAGTGTCCTGCACATTTCGTGGTGATTGAGAGGGTCACCCAACGAAAATACAACTTCGTTTTATTTTATGAAAGTTTAGCACACAACGGAATGACTTCGGTTGCCCTTCTGAAGCTGGTGAAACCAGGAATGACCCTGTATCCGGTAGTTCTTTTTATTGAAACTAGAGGCAGAATCGTCAGCCCTAAATTGCAGAGCTTTCTAAGATGCACGAATTGATCGAAAAGAGCTTCATGAAGCCCTACTTGTTATCAGCTGAAATTTTCCTAAACTAGTGTAGAAACAGTGAAATTACTTGACACCCATGTCTTTTCTGTTTGCAAGCCGTTCTGTAAGCTCTATAACAAAGAACGAAAGGAGCTTAGTGATTCTGCTCTCGCCCAAAGTCGAACACAAGGTCAATCTGCATAGAAAATATGCATCTAGACGTTAGAAGCAGAAGAAGGGACTTGGAGTTGCAAATAACTGAACTGGCATTCGGTGATCTAAACGTGATCTGCGATTCATATGTTTAAAAATTCACATGAAAGAAAACAGTCATCACCTCTGGAGGAACTGGTGGATTACGTGCCCACTTAGAACCTCCTGGAGCCCAAGGGACTGCAAAGCACAACCCACAACCACGATGAGAACCATTTTTGGCGAAATAATATATATACGGCATAAGAAAACAACCATCCGTAGTTTGGCAACATGGAACCACTTAACACATCCATCTTCGGGACATGGTCAAATGATTGGTTTGAATGAGAGTCGGGTAAAGCAATCGGCAAGGTAGAGGATACTATTTGCGTGAATTTAAGCATTTAAACCAATTACATAGGAGTGCGATAACGGGAGCCGCTGAGAGATCACAATCAGCAATATGACGAGAATTTTCGGCAGAATCATGAAGTAAAGGAAAAAAACTCGTAAAAATGAATACTCAAAAGATACCCGAGGTTGCGAGAAGCGATTACCTATATACGGGTCAGGGTGCAGCAACTTCTCAACCCTAGATTCGCCCTCATAAAGCAACCGGTCGATAGTTTCCAAGTTAGCCTGCCAATTGACAACCTCCTGTCAATTTCCACTTCCAGAAAAGGGACTTCGGAAATCTAAAACGTAGTTCCTTAAAATTTGCAAGCGAATCATCTGGGCTCCACAAGGTGCCAGATCCATTCAAAGCTACTTTCCGTTGTTGAAAGTTCACTACAGAACACATACCACATCCTTGTTCTTCTCAAACTGCTCCCTCATTTTCTGTGCCTATAAAAGAACACGCAACCACACATTGTGTAAGTTAATTCACGAGAAAATCATCCCAGTCAGAAAACAAAAAATACAGAAAATCGCCTCTGTAAATCATGAACAGGGCTAACCAAAATCTCCAGACCGACCAATGGCAATCGAATCCCTGATGTGGGCATAAGAGAGAATCGCGGTCAATGCAAAGGGTTAGAATCTCTCAGCAAGTAAAAATTGGGCGACAAATTCGAAAAACAGCAGCTGAACCGGAAAAGAATCGCCTCTGCATATCGAAATTCGGTAAACCAAAACCTCCACGCCGAACAGTAGCAAGAAAATCCCCGGAGAAACATGGCATCGTTTAATTGAGTGGGCATAATAGAGAATCGCTGTGAATGCAAGGGCTAGATCGCTCAGAAAGCAGAAATTGGGCGAGAGAAACTGGAGAAACAACAGGTGAACCAGAAAAGAATCGCCTCTGTATATCGCAATTAGGGTTAAGCAAAACCTGCAGATCGAACAGTAGCAAGGAAATTCATGGCGTCCTCTAGTTGATTGAGGATAATAGATAATCGTGGTCAATGCGTGGGCGAGAATCTCTCAGAAAGTAGGACTCGGACGAGATCGAGAAGTCGGAACTTCACCTCAATGTAGAAAATGTCGCGATGCACGGCATAGCTGAGCACGTTGCGAAGAGCTCGGCGGTAGAGAAATCGAGTCCGCTGCTGCTGCAGCGCCCGCCTGGCCGCTACCGCTGCCGTGCTCATGGCTTCGGATCGATGCTGCTCCGCAATTGAAGTCCTGCTGCGATCTCCGTCAATCTGCGAGCAGCGGCGTTGGCGAGGAAGGATACTAGGATAGTAGTGTTGGCCGGTGCACCCCTGGGCCACGGTGACCGGCAAAGTGCTTATTGAGGAATGGATGATTTTCATTCATTTGTTTGCAATTTTATTGATGTTGTATCCACATTATTGAGTTAACCTTACAAGGATGCGCCCCCCATGACCAAGGTAGGTACCAAAATATTCAAATTATTGGAGAAATAGGTGCATTCTTTATTTCTCCAATTAATTATCTTCTAAGAAGAGGCTTCTTTGAAACCCCCTCTTTTGAAAAATCAACAGCCATGCGATTTGAAAAGAAAACAATAATCCCTAGTATTGTGCAATTTGACTTGAAAAAGCCGTTAGTACAGGTGCTCCATCCACTTGAATCATCTACCTGCCTTTCAAACCTGCCCATGTTGTGAGGACATTGATGGAGAAAAAAATCTCTATATGACATTGTTTAGATCAAATCCTTGATATGATGCTTCTTGTTTGGATATCCAAACTCTATGATTTGTATAATTAAACCAACTTATTACTTACACTAGTAACAAATTCTTGGAAATAAGTTAATTAATGACAACCAATTGAAACGTCAATAGTGGAGCTACTTCAATCAATCTTCCTATCTATGAATGTTAAATTCATAGCAACATGTACAGACTGAGGGTTTCACATTCAAAGTTCCAAGATCACAGCATGAGTATCCGAATTGATGCAGATTCTGTCAAACATTATTTTCTACTGTGTAGAATCACTACAAGAAAATGGGGGTATAAATGACTTGTCCACAATGATTGCACCAACAACAATGACTGCAAAATAGTCATTTTGTAGTCATTTTGCAATCATTGTTGTCGGTGTAGTCATTGTGGACAAGTCATTTATAACCCCATTTTCTTGTAGTGAATTCTCAACAAGTGGAATGTCTGCTTGGGTGTACAATTGAAAGTTGATGCAATTTTAAAATAGAACATCAACTAGGCTCTTTAAGGAATTCCTTGTGGGCATAATTTAATACTTGACAGATAGATAGACCTCAAAGAAGACACCTGCATTTGAAAACACAAAGAAGTATGATTCATAACTTGCATTTAAATAACAACACTTGCAATTTGAAGATGGATTGGAAGTGTTGGCTATAAGTTTATTGTGCTTTAATTGAAGTAGTGTAGTAGGGTGTCCGAAGCGGTGATTGTGGGACTATGAAGAGTAAATTATAGTCTCTCATTAGATCATTGTTGTTATGTTTTTTGTAGAATTGAATTTTTTAATGTAATTTGGGTTGGTTGCAAGAATAATAGAATTGAAGAAGGAAGAAGTAAATTTAGAGATCAAATGTTTCCATGTAGGAAATTGAAAATGATTTTTTTCCAATAGCTACATGCCACGTGTATAAAATTTATTCCTGACTACCCTACTATTAGGCTTGTACATAGTTTTATATTATCACTATCACTATCACTATCACCTCAAAAGAGGCAATAATTGCCTATACAAAATTTTTAAAACAACTGTCTCTTGAAAAAAGTCAAGTAGACTTGCCTTGCCCCCCTTCTTGAAAATCAACAACCGTACAATTCAAAAAAAAAATACCCTCTCCCTTTCAAAAATCAACAGTTGTGCAATTCAAAAAGAAACCAACATTCCCCTTCTAAATAATCAATATCTGTGTAGCTCAAAAAAAAAAAAATATCCTATGAGCCATGCAATTTGACTTGAGAGAAATCCGTTAGTACCTATGGTGCCTGCTCGTCTTCTAGGACCAAGAGATTTTCAAAACATAAGATTAAGATAGACTAATGTAATAACCCATAATTTTTCACTTAGAAACTCTAATGCATTCAAAATAGCAAAGCATCTCTACTACTATGTAAACATTTCACCAGCATTCCAAACGGTATGGGCACAGATCAACAAAATGAAAGATTAAATAATTTGGATATTTAACATGCAATATTTTTTCATGCAATAATGGTGTTAATGTAATGATGGTTATATTTTCAACAGTTGGTCTTTGCAAAATTCAATTATGAAATTGTAGCGTAGGATACGTGCAAGTCTTTCAAATTTTTGATGATCTACATTCTAATTTGAAGTGTAGCTAATTCAGTGGAGTCTTAATTACAAAAAAATGTTATTGAGAGTGTTGCTTAGGTAACATGTTTATTGCTAATATGTTCTTTTGATTAAGGTTTTGAATAATAGTAGATTATTTGCGTTTTTTGCGTTGCACACATCCATGGGCAGTTTCATCTCATGTATTTTAAGGCTCCAATGTTTGCATGTCAAGCTGAAAGAGACTCTTGGTCAATATGCACAAGTCTTAATTTTCAGTTTTAATAGATGTAACGAAGTAGCACAGTCATTATTGTTGGCATTTTGTAGTGTTCTTTGTTTTATTTTTTGAGTTTGACATCTTCAAATCATATGATACTGCATCAAATAGTATTTACTAGGTAGGTACTACCAGTACATCTTAATCTTTGGCACTACATCTAGATGTCAATTCTAAATGTGGGTTACCAATTGATGTCCAGTTTGTTGTTGTAAAAGTAGTACAAGACTAAGGTTATCACTGGAGCATGTAAGCGGGTTCAAATTCTCAGTAAAAATCCATGTTTTTGTTCTTAGTGCAGACTGGTCAGGATGTAAGTCATGAATTTGGTTTATGGTTTGTTTATTTGCGACACTAGTCTCTCCTATCAATTATTGTGAGAAATAGGACCACCCATGTCACAAATCATGAAGGTATTTGGATGCAGAGGCAACAACAAAGTCTTAAGGAAAAGTAGATGCCACTGCTATAAAAAGATTGTAGACAACAAAAGAGCAATTACAAAAAAAATACAAAGAAAAGGTTGGCGAAGAGTTCTGGTGAAGATGGTACAAGAAATGCATGTGCTCCTATATATATTGTGGTGGTTTACGATGATCAGGATGCGCTCAATAGTCTTCTAGTGTAATTATGATGATGGAAACACTTTTTGTGTTTCATGTAAAATGTTTGATGCAATATAAGAAAATAAGAATCATTTTTGGCCAATAACAGACTGACGGTGTGCCATATGTGTAAAATTTATCGTCTGACTACCCTACTATTGCTTTTGTACATGGTTTTACACTATCACTATCACCTCAAAAGAGGCAGTTAATAATCTACATTAACAATTAACATTAACAATGCAATCATCCATTAGACCTTCTAGCCCCACAATGTCTTTACAAAGTTAAGTTTACAAAATTTTAATTCTTTTTTTATTTTATATTAGGTAGTTTATCAAAAAATGGTATAGTATTCAGTGTATTTTATTACCATGAGTTTTTTTCCCTTAAGGCTTCATTTTGACTTTCAAAACAATTCTTTTCCTTTTGAGCAAAATTAATAAATGAAGCTTCTAAAGTGTAGTTTCTACTCTACTTAGAAATTTTGAAAATTCCTTAAAGTAAGCATTTTAGTGAAGTTTGAAGTTGAAGATTTGTAACCATGCTCAAAACTATTATTTACTTCTATTCTAAAAAATTTAGATTTTTTGAACATGAATTTTATTTAATATGAGTTTTTTTATTTTTTCTTTCATAGTAATTTGAAATTTATCCAAAAAAAGATTGAAAATTTTATAACAATATTAGACATATGATTTCATGTTTGAAAAATAAAACCAAAAAAATCACTCATAAATAGCAAAGAAATGGAGGACTTTCAAGTTTTACTATAGAGAAATAGAAGGGCTTTCAAAGTTTGATTACATGGTCATAGAGTAATCCATAAAAGACCAAGGCATATTTTGGGCAAAAATTGTGAAAATTGCCACTTTTTAGTGTAGTGAGAAAAATCATATATATGTATATAAAAATAAATGTATGTATATGTATAAAAAAATATTTATATATATTTTTCAAAATTAAACCTTAAAATTTTTTATTAGACTACCACGGGAATGTGTGGAAAATATTTCAAAAACTTTGATTGCATGGAATGAAAGATTATAAGGTTTGAAGTTAGAAGGGAAAAAAAATTCGCCCTTGCTTGACAAGGCCAACAACCTTTAACTTCTCCTAGAGTGAGATTTTTACACTACATATGGTTATTCTTTCTTACATTTGCATCTTGTATCATGTAAATTACATACCTACCAAATTTCAGAAGTAAAGAAGTTTTTTTACAAAAGTTTTTCAGAGTTGCTTGAGTTGCCCAAAAAATTTAGGGCAACATAATTTTTGATCTGGGCATCCAATTGGAAAATATATATATTCTCACTAAGGAGGTACATGTTCACACCTTGTGTCAAAATTCCGTGAACATCCGACCAAATTTGACTTTATAGGAACCTACCCGGATTTTCAATTGTCCATTCAACAAACAATTGTCCTTAGGGTTAAAGGATTAAAGACTAAACAACTCCTTTGTGGTTTTCATCTTTTTCTAGTGGTTTGAGGGGATATTTATTTTAATTTCCAAATAATGAGTTTTTTTGAACCAATATACATAATTTTGTTGACTAACTCTAAGGATGTTAATTTTGTCTCCATTTAAATTTGTTCTTTAGAATATGATAAATCAAATTGGTCACTGTAAACTTGTGAGTTCATAGATTGTAACCTTGTAAAGACATTGAGGCCAAAAGTAACCAACAAATGACATTTAAGATCACTATAAAAATGAATAATGCATCTATTGGCCCAAAAATTAGATTATTTTTGGCAAAGTACCTTGGTGATAGGTCTTGTCTTTTCAAGGTTAAAGAATTCATATGAGGGGAAGAGAACTCATTGTGATTATACTGCAACCAATCATGATGGCTAGAAATTGCATTGGTTAGAACTAAAAGCTCAATACATATAGACAAGATAACTCAATGTAGTTAGAGTGCATTTAATTGTGCCTTATTGTTATTTAAAGGCAGTAATAAGATGAATCAAAATTCAAATGCAATTTAGAATTAAAATTGAAAGAGGAAAAAATTAACTTGTGGAACATTGTTACCTAGGCCACTCTATTCACGCGTTTTCTACGTATATATTTTGTAAGTCTCACCATATTGTATTGCCTATGTAAACCTTTTGAGTGAGTTACAAAAATAAATAGGTAACACAAACTTTATCAATAGAATTAAGAGTCAGTGAATACGTACAACAATCACATTAGACAATAGACCTTAAATTGGCAAATATACATATCATTATTTAGCAAATGCATATAAGGAGATTACAATTCTAAGTATAAATCTGTAAATGCCTCAATAAAAATTGAAAGACTCTAGTTAATACACTATACATTTGAGTACAATTGTGCTAAAAAAACTTAACACCATCCACTTATGGCTATGGCAGTGGTTTGTATCTCAACGTTTAGTAGAAGGATCAACTTCATCTAAAAATTAGGATATTACATTTTGTCCTCTCTTCAATCTACAATTTTGTCTTCAAATTCATTTTTTTGCCGTACATTGTTTTATTGATTGATGCACAATTAAACTTGTTTCAATAGCAAGGTTTTTGGATTGGCAATACTAATTTTTCTCATTGAATTTATTTGATTTGGAATGTGAGAGGATGATGCATTTGAATAAAATTTTAGGTGGAAGAATTATGGGCATGGATTGCGTGTGTGGTCAGGATTTGTTTCTTCTCCAAGTTCTAATTTTGCCTCTCATACTGCAACATACTCATCTCTTTTGTAAGTTGTTCAATCTTTTATATTTCTTTACACTTTTTTTTGGCTAGACTACTCTCAATTGTTTATTAAAAATTCCTAAGGTCAGGCCACCCATACCTAATCATTTAAGCAATTGTAGGACAAATGATGAGCAGTTTGGGACAATGGAAATTTTTCCCTTGTAGGAAGATAGAAAATATTAGGATTGCAAAATTTTCAGAATTTTATCCCCAAAACTGAAATTACTATGAATTTTGGGAGCCAAAAAGTATTGTGAACCCATAGCCAACCTCTAGAGTCTCACAATTCCGATTGTTTAAGAACTATTTTCCTACTCACTACTTCTTATGCAATTTGGAACATGTGTTATGACCTTATTAGTCCCAATCTTGAAAAGGAGAAAAAAAAACATTCCAAGCTTTGATTGCAAATCTCTTCTAGCCTTGGTTGGAAATGACTACACTCTCAAGGTGGGTTATGGCTCCTTGGTTGGTAATAGGTGGTCCAACCTTAATTGCTTTGAATCTGTAGCTTCTGATTTGAACTCCATAATTAGCATTGGAGGCGATCTATTTGTTGCCGATGTATGTGGGGTTTGCATATTGAACTAGTTGAACACTTGCTCCAGTATAAGATGTTGTGGAGCCTATGATATTTGTGGAAAATATTGCTCGAGCTTATTCAAATAAACTATCATACTGCACTCATCGTAAATTTGTAACTAGTTTTGTCTTTGGGGCTCAAATTTGTATTTTGGAGCCATAGATAGGTAGTATTTGGATAATGTTGCATATTTGTCTTTTATGTTGTCAAACGTAATATGTTAAATTTCTTTGAGTTTGTATGAATTGTTGAGACGAGCTGCCAAAACTTTGTGGAAAACTTTGCAAAAAAGGGTTCATTTCTTTTGGCTAAACTTTGCGGAAAATGGGAACGCTATATTCTATTAGGAGAAACAACTGAATTCCGTAGGCCATTTTGAAAGCCTTGAATTTGGTAGTTGTTTTGAAGGTGATGTTGTACATCTAGAGTGCGATAAGTAAGCAATCATCCCAATCATGTTTGTCATCTTTGATAAATCTTTTAATCATATTGATGATTGTGCCTTGTTAGTTGATTCTATTTGGCCATTTTTCGTATGGGTAGTAAATTGTTGATGTGCAATGTTTTATAAAATATTCAATCATTAGGGTTTAAATGATAGTGCTTATAAAAAGTGTTCCTTAATCTTAGATCATTTTGAGTGGGCATCTAAATTGAGTGATGGTCTTGTTGTAAATGAAGTTTGTTGCTACTAACGTTATATTTGTTTGTAATGCTTTTGCTTCCACCCATTTGGGGTATAATTTGTAGTTGCAACTTACAAGGATATATCATAATCCGTTACAAAAAATTTCAAGCATTGAAAAGGCCGTTAACAAAAGGTTTCCTAGTCCAAGCTATGAACCACCACAGTGCTGGCGAAATTATTTAATAATTAAATAATTTTAAAAAAATTAAATTTTTTAAAAATTAAATAAAAGTAATAAGAAAAAATAAGAAAAAAATCAAAAATTGATGTGACACTAGTGCCACATCAGATTTCAGAATTTTGTAATTTTGGATTTATTTTTAAAATTATATATTTTTATCATTTTTATGTTTTTTTAGAATATTTATTAAAACTGTCCTGTGCCATCCTGGCCTTACCGTTTGCTGCTTTAAAAAATATATATATATATTATTATTATTATTATTAAATATAAATATATATATATATATATATATATATGTAATATTTTTAATTAATTATTTTTTTCCATATTTTAGGTCAACGTTCCTTTAGTCAGGGAACTGACGGCCCTCTTTAGGGCTCAAACTTCTTGTGATGCTATGCAAATGACAAGCATGTTAGTGTTTGAAGTACACATAGATATTGCAAAAATAGTCAGCCACCAGTAACCACCACTAAGAATATTTTTGGTAGTAGTTTCCATTGATTCATGTGCTTCTACTAGTCCGTTATGTAATGTAACAAGCATTGTATTTTGCAAATTAAATGGAACACATAAATAAATAACTACATCCATACCCTTTCAATATTCATATTTTTTGATAATGATATAAGAGAGTGCTTGTTGAATAATATTTGTCCGTTAGGTGCCTAGGTGATGGTCTAGGCTTTTGCCTTTGTAGAAGTTTTCAACATAAGGTTTTTGCCAATCAAAGTCGTGTAAGGAAGAGTCTATCCCGAGGTCTTGAACAAGTGTTGTATTTGCAATTTGAGTGTATGAGTCATTGAAGGAGTTGTTGATGCCATTTTGTTGTGATGCTTTATCATGAGAGATAATCAACCATAACATATTTGCCTGGTATGTGTATTACTTCAAAATTTTATTCCATAAGGATTATAATCTATTGAGCTATCATGTTAGTTATAATTGGTTAATTGACAAGGTAGGTTAGACTATAGTGATCCACAATGAACTAAAACTTAGCTCCCTGAGTAAGTAATGGTGGAATTGTTTGATTGCAACTATCATTGCTAAAACATCCCTTTCAGTTATTGAATGATTTTGTTCTACATTGTTCAAAAGTCAAATTGTATACACAATGGTTTAGGATAAAAGCACACTACGGTTGTCCAAAATTGTAGTCACGGCAAAATTTCTGCACAAGATATATTTCCTATATTTTTTGTGACTTAAAAAATAAATAAAAAATGAATTGGAGTCTTATATTTTGCATATATTGATAATTGCATAACAAAAAGTGAATTGCATCTATTAATTGAATGTAAAAAGTACAAACATTAAATGTTTGTATTGTCACAAATGCATGTTTAGCATCGTCGTACTTTGGGGACCTAGTTTGGAGTTTCATTCTTACAATTCAAAGAACTAAATCCAATGCTGTAATGTGAAAGGTATGTATCCAATCTAGAGGAAGCAAGATGGGGTGGTTTATATATGATGTCTTTATATTTAGAATTGCCATTTGTGCTTCTATTGTCCTTCAAATTTTGTAGTGCCAAATGAGAATATTTTGGCAAGTTCATGCATTTATTTTCACTTTCATTCCATAACCATCACAATGGGTTTAAAAATTAGACTACATATCAAGGAATTTCTAAGGCTTTTCAAATGATTAAAATATTTCCTCTCCAAACCATCAAAGCGGGCTTAAAAATCAAATTGTTAGAGATGCTCTAAGCCTTTTCAAATGGTTTATATTGTTAAATTGTCTACAAGTTTGTTTTGTCTTGTTGAGAGTCAAAAGTAGATTCCAAATTCTTTTAAGATTCATTTTGTAGACAATGTATGAATAACTATATTTTTCAAGATGCGTAAAATAGGTCTATTCTAAATCAAACATTAGCTCACATGAATAGGAGCTACACAATTTTGGCAAGAATTTGTAGGAGTCAATTTTAGGAATGGGTCACAATTAGGAGCAATTACATTACAAGGCATAAAGGTCCATTCCAACATTTTGTTCATTCCAGGTAGCTATAAATGGGCAAACATTCAATCCAAACATGTAAGTTATTGTTGAAAAAAGAAGATTTTAGTCACAAAAGGGTGATTTGGTTGCCGCAATCATAATTGGAATGATAGTAGTGAAATTTTTAATGACCACAATAAGAACTTCTATATCTTGTATATAAAATCATGATAGAAAATAATTACTTTAGGCTCAAATTCTAATGGTACACAAAGAGAGGAGATGTACTTAGAAAATGTAGAAGTGGAATACCTTGTTGTAATGCATGTTTATTATTAAAATCTTTCTCTTTATGCTTGTTGATAGCCACTTGCTTTTGCAAATTGGATTCAAGTTTTAATTCATGATGTGCTAGTTTACAACCAAAATATATACATCATACAAAAATATGTAAACAAAATTCCACATCCTCTCATTTCATTGAATTTTGAAGTTGAAATACACCTAAAGGCATACAAAAAGAGGGAATTATTTTGAAAATTGAAATCATTCTCACAAATGTTAAAGTTTATAAATTTGGAGTTTCATGAAGTTTAGATTAGGATGCTTGCAATTATAATTTACATATTTTACATTTTTTTCCATCCAAAAATCTTGAGTTGACTTAGAAGTAATAATTGTCTTAATTTTAGGGGCTCCAAAAGGCAAAATACAAACAAATTTTAGGGATTTATTGCAAGAAAACCATTATTGAACAAAAGTAATTCTAGAAGAAAGTTCCATCACCCCATTACAAAGATTGATTGCCATCTATACCTTAAATTTGTTTTTTTTTGTTTTTTTTATTACAATGAGATTTCTGAAACCATCCATCCCCAGTTACGTTCTTGGTACCATCGGAAAGCTCTCTATGAGGAGGGGTGCACAAGCTTTGTTTCGTGGCATTCCAACTCACAAAAGCAAAGATATTGAATTTCAAAGTTTTTAGGAATTAAAAAATTAGAAAATTACTTTCACTTTTATTTTGGTTGTGGGAACGGCACAGGGCACACTAGTAATAAACAGGATTTGAAGAACAATTGGGAACAAGTCCATTCTCTTTCTTCACTTTTCTTCTCATTTAAAGGCATTGTGTTTGCACTACGCAGCACTCCCGGCCAAATTCCTACAGCAACATGGGTTCAGAAAGGCACTGTGCTCCAACCAACTCATTCCAACTCATTCATCTGCTGGCTCTGGAGTGAGGAAGTTTGGGAAATTTGCTCTTTGAAAAGCCATTTGAAATGTTGAACCCAGTGCTATAGAACTATCAAAATGATACTCAAATAAGTGCTAATATACCTCCTCATGTTCATCTTCTGAAATTGCTACAAGAGCAGGAAAGTTGTGCACTTGCTTGGATGTTCTGTCACCATTGCCCGCTGTTGGCAATCTCTTCCAATTTCGCACGAATTTTGGCTCGTTCCTCAGTTGTCAGGTCTGCATCTTCTTGCATCAGCCGGTGCTTCAGGCCTTTGGTCGCTCCATTCTGTGCACTGTCCACTATCTGCGCTTGACATTGGAAAACAGCAGATGTGAGGAAAGTATAATTGCAATGGTTTTACAGCTTTGAATAAAACCAAGTTAAAACTAATTAGATGTGATTCTAGTCATACAATATAGTGGGATTGAGCTTTATAAGGGAGTGTACCCCGCCGATGATCCAGTAGCAAGTTTTTTGATAAAATTACACTTTCAATGATTTTCCGACAGAAAGCATAGGGATCGATGGAGTTCAATCATTGGGAGACCTGCCTATTTATTTCTTTGAATCGTCGGAAGGTTGTATGAACTAGATATTTTAAATAGAGTCATATGCACCTAACAAATACCTATGGATTATGGGGAGGGCTCTCCATAAAATGCATCCTGTTTATCTTGCCTTCTAGTGATCAATCTTCTTATGATGGCTGTTGTCATAAAAATATTAGAATAGTTTAATTTTAGAACTGTCATATTTCTGGGCGGGCTGAAAGAATTGATAAAACTAGTGCTTTCCTCCACAGAAATTGTAGGCACCTCTACATGCTGCACTTCAGAGTATGTCATCTCCCTAAAACAGATGGGTAGAAACAGTTTGTTACCTCAAGAACGTTGTTGACTTGGCCTTCTCTATTTGGATGAGACAAAGGGGATTCAGAATTTGTCATCCACACGCCGTCCACAATATACTTATACTCGTACCGTCCAGCCTACATCTCAACAAAACCAGGACAACTCAATCATTGGTAAAGGAGGCAAGGTAAAGTAACAAAGTGATCCTCAGAGTATCAACAAAGCACAACCCATCACATCTGTGTCATGAAATCGTTACCGGCACTTCTCGTCTTAGAACCCACTGATTTTCGTTTTGCCGAAACTCCAATGGAAGCCTCTGCAAAAGAAGAGTTCCTAATGAAAACTGAAAACTGGTGACAGAATATGCAGTGCATCTCAACAACAGGAATCAACCAAATAAATCAGATTTGCACAACTTTTATCAACAGCACCAGTCACGAGGATTAAACGACGAACCTGATTACCCCAGCCTATGTCAAGACCTGCGATTTCGACAGTAGTAGGTCCACTCCACCACTTTAACTCTACAACTTGCTTTGGCCGATCTATCAGCTACCCAGCAAAAGAAAATGTGGTGAGTCAGAAAACATGGTCGAAGAGTTCAAAAAACAAGCAGCTTGAGACCGGTAGAAGTTCCACTTCAGATAAGAACGTAAATAACCATACATGAGTATATGCAATATCTGCTCACCAAAAGAAATGCCAAGTATGTAGAAAGCATACCAGATCAACGGTAGCAGCTCTAATTGAGTCAAGCTTTGGATGACAGCGTCTCACTTTCTGCAAGAATTGGCGAACACAGTGCAAGTCTGGAGGTTTGATTAAGAGCTTCGATCCAATATGGAATACATGACAACAGGATATCCGGAGATACCCAGGCAGCTCTCGGGAGAATCTTTTTCTATGTCATCAATGCAACCATGTAAGAGAAACTCTTTGACATAGAAACACAATATAAATACGGGAGTATGTGCCACTGGCTGACCTGGAGAAGGACGTTTGCTTCTTTGAGTGATAATCCCCGAAGCCAATACATGAAAGCAAGCTGCATGTGAACGTCCAATTAACAGTCTTCAGAGCGGTTGTTCCAGTCAAACGAAAGGGCACTGTCAAATTACAAAAAGAACCTCTCCAAAAAACGTCAAAAAGTCGCATAAGCATGAATCAGGCTCACCGCAACGCCAGGGGCCCGGCCAAGGCCAGCTGTGCAATGGACATAGGCGGTCTTGCTCTTATGCGCTTCAATAGCCTTCTGCAGTTGAGCCACAGCTACTGGTAACCTCATCCGTAAATCGTGTGGATCAAAATCCCTGCTTGGCATTGGAAGTCAGAGCTCAGGTTTAACTCCAGCTCATGCTTTCACTTGAGCAAATTAGAAATCCTTAACAACCAGAAGATGAATTTGATCACTTGGTTACCTTATCTGGCATCGATAATGCGTAATTCCATCAAGTTCATTGACGCGTGCTTGAATGGCCGGAAGATCCACTCCAAAGTATCTAAGTCTTCATTAAGGTAAACACGACCACCATCAATGCAAAATCCTCCAAAGAAACCTAAACCTAACAGACTAAATGCAACACATGATAATCGTCAAAGATACGCTAAGTCAGGATTTTGTTGTAAGCAGAATATGACTCCAACACCAATAGCCTTCAGCTTGTCTGCGTCCAAAGGAGTCTAAGTACACACCAACTAATATTAGCCTCAACAATTCTGACATGTATTCACAATCTGAACAAAAAAAGTGAGGCAACAATTGGAAGGTGTGTTCGGTCCATTATTATGTAAGCAACTTCTTCTAAACCTGAAGATTTTCATTCTCTACTGAGACCTATTCTGAACAACATGAGTAGGTCTTACATTATAATACGGAACTGACCTGAAGACACGATCCCACAATGAGATCCGGTAATACAAAGGCATAATTCATTCCCAGCTCATGCCTGTACTCTAGTGCTGCATCCGACATAATCAAATTGTCAACATTCACATATCTGAAACATAGATTTCAGCACTGCCTCTGGATGTCTGAATGGAGAGAAAGTCAAGAAAATGACCAATTACGAAAGGAAGTGTCGCAGCAATCCATTCCCGCATTGCCTGTAATGAGAGGAATGGGAGAATTCTCTCACTCCAGGGAAAGTGGATATGAACTATTGTGACAACCCTATTTCCATTGAGGTTACGAAATGGTCAACCTCATTGAAGACTTGTGGTGCCACCTCAAGCAACAAATGAAGCACTATGAAAACTATCCGATTCGGTAGATGCGCTATGGCATGGAGTCAAGGTAAAATAGGGCAAGCTTACTTCAGAATCTCATTGAAAGCATATCAGCGTACGGTTGCATGTGGCCAGTTTTAGAATCACCGTCCATGAGCGTGAGGTGTGATTAATGAGGCTGCAATAGAATTTGAACACACAGGTTTGAAGGCGACACAACTTACAGGTACCCATGGCTTGCTGCATGGCAGCACTATACTCCTCAGTCTTTTCCTCTACCTGGACAGCCATTCCTTCTTTCTTTTCCACCGCCGAAACAGCGGGTTCCTCTTTCATTTCCTCTGCCTTGACAGCAGTATCTTCGTTCCTTTCCTCTGCGTCCTCTCCTACGGCAAAAACCTGCAAGACCTCCAAACGACATTTGTCATCCTCGAAACTTTGCGAAGTTTATACCAAACACAAAAGGAGATCAATGCATCCCATCTCTGAGACGAATCTTCAATCACTCATAGCGTACGCAACTTTGAGAATTCGAAGTTGAAACTGGTCTTGTTGAGTTCGTATTAAAAGCGCAATAGACTCGATTCCCAATTCAGCATTTTATAACAGGGGTCGCCCACCAAGTCCGATCACTATTGCAGAGAAGGGCATTGAACAGATCGATCAGACCCCGCCAGCTATTGAGATATTACAAATGTTCCATATTTTCAATTCAAAATTTGGGACAACCAAAAACCTGGAGAGTGCGCCATTGGCTTCGATGATGCCCGGATCGCCTCGTAATTCTCGTCCACTGGGTTGAGCCGCAAAAAGGCTTGCTGGCAAGCGACAATCGAACACCTGAACACCCAATTGTCCTAGAAATACAACAATGACCAAACAGCCTCCAGAAACGTCAGCAAGCGATCCCTGCCCCGCCCGATTTCAAACTATGCAAACTGACCAGGGATTTCGATTCCGGCGTCGCCGCTAATTAATCGACGACCCAATTCCAAACGCCATTGGGTTGTTTGACACAGGCTGCAATGAACTGCGCGCCCACAAAGATTGACAACGTCCCGGTGAGAGCTAGCGTACCAGGAATTATTCAAGCCGGTATGATCGTCGGCCAGCCCATGTGCCTTGGAAAGAAGCGGCATTCCTGCCGTAGTCGCCATAGCTGCCATCCGCAGACAGCTGCCGCAACAACCTAACTATGTATGTATACAGCTATGTTGCAGCACACAGAGAGCTCGAGGGATCGAGATGTTGAGAGAAGCAAAGAGGCAAAGTAGTACAGCATGCCCACACCGATCTCAACCTCGAAATGCAGGAGGCATGATTCCGGTACAAATTGCGAGCACGAATTGACAGGAGAGAATCTCAAGCGTGACTGGGCGATTGATCGTCGTCTAAGTTCGCACTCGCTGAAGTGGAGGACGCCGGCGTCCCCAGATTTTCCTGAGGACAGCAACTGACAATGTCCCCTCGTCACTCGCACTCGGATCTCGATAAATTAGTTGCACGAGATATTTCAGGAGGGGGGGGGGTGGGGTAAAACCTGCCCCTGGTTTTTTTGGTTTTTTTAAAGTAGAAGGGGATCTCCTAGAGTAAATTGGGGCCGCAGGCCCCAAATTTGCCAAAAAAAATTCAAAAAAAAAGCCTCCGGACCCCTAAAATGAGAAAGCCAGAAATTTGAGAAGGCAAAGGGCCCACCTCCTGAATTATCTTGTGCAACCAAAATATTGAGATCCCTCGCACTCTGATTCCAAGAGTTGGTGTCCGTCGTTTCCTGAAAACTTATGGCTGAAAAATCGGTGGAATTTTGAAAGTGCATATAATTTTATAAAATTATGTGCTTTCAGAGTCACTACAGTAGTGTGCCCTGTGCCGTTGCCACAGTCAAAACGAAAGTCAAAGTCCTTTTCTAGTTTTTTTAATTCATAAAAATTTCAAAATTCAATCATTTTCAAATTGTAGGTCCAAACTCCACAAAATACAAAGAGCTTTCTGACAATTCAAAAAACGTGACAAGGACACACGGTCCAAGAGATCTCACCACAAAAAACAAATAAAACAAACAACCTAACTTAAGGTATGGATTAGTTCATTTTGTTGGTTTGACATGTAATAAATCACCTTGAAGCATATTCTTTTTTCAACTCAATCTAAAGTTTTAGAACCTACAAAAGCCTAACCTTAGGAATTTGCTTGTTTAGTTTTATTTCTTGAATTCTCACTACCAATCCATGGTATTATGGATTTTATTTACAAATACTCTGAACTTTCCATATTATTTTGCCTCGCAAATTTCCATAATTTCAAATAGCATGAGTTAGTACCAATGTCCTAAAGTCAAAAACATGTGCCAAAAAAGTTGTCTAGGCATTCAAATATCTTCAAATTCCTGGTATTTTCCATTTTCCAAGATTTTAACAACTTTTAAAGAATGATATACTGTATGTTCAAGTCAAATTTGGCACTTGATAGATGAAGTAATTCAATTTTGGCATTTGGACAATTCAACAATTCAATAATGTTTCATGTCTATTCATGTATGAATGTGTTCCTTTTTGTAAACTTTCTCAAGAATAATTTTTGAATATTTTGAATTGACAATGTCTATTCATGTATGAATGTGTTCCCTTTTTCTAAACTTTCTCAAGAATAATTTTTGAATACTTTGAATTGACAACAATCAAATTTTCTCATATTTAAAAAAATACTTGTACAATTTTTCATATTATAGACATGTTCCAATTTTTCCCTAATTATTTACGAAATTGACCTACACGTAGGGTGTTGTGTGGTCCACTGCCATGGCCCAAAAGAAATCGAGAATCGATTAGAACCCACGAGAACCATGTGCCGAGGGGAAGTGTCAAGTCGAATGACCACCAGAGCTATCTCAGCATTCCTCCACCAAACGTCTGGGCATATTCCCCCACCTGTTTCTTGTGGAGGGTCTATCCATTATTCCCAATTTTTCTGAAAACCATACATGTATGTCCGTAACTGCTAGGAGAACAAGATAAAAGAATGTGGGGTTCAAGGGACACGCTGTAGAATATCGCTCATATCTTCGGTCTTCAATCTTCTCCACTTCCAAAAAAGGTGATCTTCACGGACAATGAGATGAGTTCTTCAACTGCACTAGAAATTCGTACAATCTCGCAATGTGTGCTGCATGATAAGTACTGTACAGGCTTCAAGAAAGAAATGACTTTCAACCATACAAGTAGAAGAGATATATACAGTGCCTACAAAATCCACTGCATCTAGAAATAGACTGAACAAAGCCGCTCATATTCCTCTTCGTGTAAGAATAAAGAAGAAGCACGTCAGTTAATTGTTAGGCTGGCCTAATTGTGACAAAAGATTGGACGCCAACATTAATATGGAATCAAAACCAATAAGGATCTTACATGGTCGCAATTAGATCAGCAAACCTTCAAGTGTCCAAAATGGATGTAGTTACCTAATCCAATAGGTGTGGAACCTCGACGAAAAAATAGGCCAAGTGGCTCATTTTGAAAGTGTACACAGAATCCGAGTCGATAACGGACGTTTCCACAATTGAAATTCGATACAAGTCATGTACAGGAGCAATGCATCTGGCTATTACATATACAACTACGCTCAAGCAAATTGCTTGAAAGCATACTTAATCCTTGGTCAAGATTTTAACTTCATTTCCTTGGACGAGTCCGACTTTGTGAGAGATCCATTTGAGCTTGATGTAGGCTTAAATTCATAAGGTCCTTGCCTGACTCCCCAAACCTACAGAATTGCAAGGATGGCAGTAAGTACTAGTTTGGTACATTACACATGCAATTTTCATCGATCATATTACAAATGAATCCGGCCACATCTCACGTGAAGAATCATTATACCTGGTTACCATCGTCGTCGTAAGCGCGGTCCCAGCTGTGAACCTCTCCGTTCTTGAAAATGCTGAGCTCCGACGTACACCTCGAAGCCCCATTCTGCAACAAACCAAGAGATGCCATATAAGACAACTAACAACCAGCCGTTCCGCTCTACTAGAATAAAATGGACTTCTCAACAACTGTAGAATCTTTCGTTTAGAAGAATTATATATAAGTACAAATTCATTTGATATAGGCAGGTTTAAAATTTAAGTGAACCGATAAGGTCTGCAATATTTCTATAACAAATAATGGAGGAATACGTGTCTTGAAGCTTTTCTAACACGAATACAAACGAATCTGAAATCACTACAAACCTTCAGCGGAGACAATAAGCAAGCACGCAGGATTGAGATAGCCTCACTTTAATAAACATATGCTACAAATATGTATGATGATTCAATATCAGAATATTTCAACTTTCAGCGTTAAGAAATACATACCCAGGAATTGGGAAAGCCCCCAGGTGGCGTGGACCCTTCGTACAAACAACGACGGCCCCGATCACAGGTAGAGAGATAGACAGAGTTCAAGTGCTCCGCCATATCCTGCAACTCACATGTAATCATTGAGATACTTTGTTGCACTCCTGATGAAAGACAACATCCAGTCAAACCTAATTAACAATAAACCTAATAAGGAACCCACATCTGCAGAATAACTAAAGACAGTCGTTGGTGTAACTAAAAGAAGATATCCAAAGGAAAGCAAAACGGAGCAGCTGCAAAACGTAATCGTGCAGCTTACATGTGGACTCATGAAGCTCCCATTGACAAAAGTCCGAGAATGTATGACCAAATTTGCAGCTGGTTATGCTAAAAGAAAGGCCGAGCATACGAAATCAAAGGTGCAAGTTCGACAAAATTTACCTTGATCACCTCATCAGGTTGAGGCCTTTGATGTTTGGGGCGGTTACAAAAGTTCTTGTATTCCTCGACATCCCGCACAGCATATGAACCGACCTGCATCCGTCACCAGATTCAACATATCATCAAATAGTGATAAAGGGTTAGCTTGAAAACAGCAACGAGTACGAAAGTCACAAAACAACTGACCTCCACGTCACAATTCATTTCCTTCGGACAAGGCTTCACACCGTAGAATCTCTGTAAAACAACCACAAAAATGCACCATGAGTCGATCACTAACGTGCGTCCCAATTAACATGAGCATATGATAATTACCTTCAGGGAAATAATCTGCAATAGAGAAGCATGTTACCTGACGATACGACCTCTCTGGAGTTCTCCAAAAAGCCTGTAGTCATCACAGACGATTACAAGACTGTTAATACGTCGAACCCAGAGCTACGACTAATCCCCCTTGATCAAGGACATTTCAGAGTGCTGGAAATCAAGCACCAATACAGCATCAGTAAATTAGACAGTGATGGAACAGGAGCCTGGTACCTGCTCATAGTACAGAACCTGCCCTCCATCTGCCAACACCGCTGCTGGACAAGTGAGCAACCTGCTCTCAAAAGGAAGATGATCAGGCTTCAGCAGCGCAAAGACGTCCTAACATCACAAAGCCTCGAGTATAATTTAATTATGAAAGACCAGTTTCACGTTGTCCTTACTGTTCTACAAAACTAATCCCATCTATGCTCATCCATATTACGACAGACAGAACCCTCTCCAACTCCGAAATACTGCACGTTTGTTCTCCTCATACCTGAGATTGAAATATGTCATCGGATCTCGGGCAGCTTGCTCCGTGGTATACTGCAGTTGAAGTTTGCAATACAGAAAAGTCAATTCGCCAATTGCAAATGAAGGGTCAATCAGTGAAACACTTGACACTCAGCAGGGGACACGATCCATCCCTAAAAAGAAGCCTGAAATTGAACTTCTAAATTGCGACAACGTGAATACCTTTTCGCCGATAAGCGCTTGAGCCACTGCGCGGGTATGATCCCGACGAGTGGTTCTCCTGGTCAACTTCCGAAGAAGAAAAACGCCTCCAATCAGACACGCAGCTTTGATCACCAATCCCCACACCATTTTCCCATTACCGGCACCACTACCACCGCTTCCATCACTACTCCCATTCACTTTGTTGCTCTCGGCAAGATTGTTGCTCTCGACAAGACTGTAGCTCTCGCCGGCTTCACTGCCCCCGGTCACACTCTGCGACCCGTCATCCAAGTCCTGAAACACAACCGGACTCCCATCGAAGCTCCCCGAACTGCTTCGCGACCTGTGCGTCGGAGAATTTGACGAAGACATTCCCCACGCTTCTTCAACCACTTTCACAATTCGCCACAAAGCTCCCCTCTCGTGTAACCCTAATCTCCAAAACTACTCAGTGCGAATCCTCCATCATGAACGCAGCCTACGCAAGTCAATGGCGCTATTCAAACCATCACCATTCCACCATGAGTCCTCAACAAAAAAAAACTCATCAACCAAAAAACTCAAAAATCTCAAAAGACTATTGCAAATGCTTTTGAAAATTTCAGAAGAAGCACTTCCTCACCTCACGTCTTCAAAATAAGCTCAAATTACGCACTGTTTCTGGCATCCACCTGATCTCCAAGCAGCAAGTCGATGAATTGAATGCGATCGAGTCTCTAGCAAAAATTTGGAAAATTCAATTTCTGTGAATTTAGAAGCGGAGGCACATCGTTGGTGTTCAAGAAGCGCGGATTCCACGTGGCGGGTTTGGATAGGGTGGATACGATTTTGGACCGATGTTATCGCTTCCGTGGAAAGTGCCATGGACTGTCGTACTCAGTAAGTTACGATTTCACTAAATCCCACTTGGGTTCATGAGTGGGTTCACGGACTAACGACTTACCACTCTCTTGGGACTACGGTTCACATGCTTGAGAGGACTGGGATTTGGGTACCAGTATCATCAATCGTCTAACTGGAGTGATGTACACCAAAAGTGCAATTAGAGAAATAACTCTTGTTTTTTAAGATGTCACATCCATCAAACCACTATGCAAAGTGCAATTAGAGAAATAAACTCTTGTTCTCCAAGATGTCACATTTCTTAAACTAGTGTGCAAAGTGCAATTAGAGAAATAAATTCTTGTTCTTCAAGACGTCACATTTCTTAAACTAGTGTGCAAAGTGCAATTAGAGAAATAAATTCTTGTTCTCCAAGACGTCACATTTCTTAAACTAGTGTGCAAAGTGCAATTAAAGAAATAAACTCTTGTCCTTCAAGATGACACATCTGTCAAACCAATGTGCAAAGTGGAATTACTATTGAGGACTCAAGTAGTTAGACGCCATTTCCATTGTTGGCCTAGACCTTCCAAACTAGACCAACAAGTTGATTGCTCTCTGAGCTTTGAACACCCCTTTAGCCTTGACTCTTTGTATATTGGCTATGTGGAGCTCGAAGGCCTAGAGACTAGCCTAGATGGATCTTATTTGAAGAAAAAAATAAAATCATTAACTTTTTGAAATCTACAAATGTCAAAACAAGACGTGAACATGAAGATGCTAATATATGGATGCTAGATGAAGATACAATTTGAAGCTAGTATTTGCTAATCTTAGCAACCCATACCTCAAGCATAGGCGACCCAATGGAAACGTGAGGGATGTGTAGGCTCCCTCCAACTAGTCTCTAATTCATGGAGTTCTAGTTTCCAATAGAAACTTGGTGTTACAAAGAAGTTGTCTTTTCTATGACAAAATTCTATATGGGGGTGATTGCAAGAAACACTTGTCCTATTTCTTGTCCCCTTGCTCTTGGACAAGTGGATTTTAGCTGTAACTTTTGCATCGTATGTCCATTTTCTATGAAATTTGAAGTGAAGGTACACATAAAAGTTTAAGAAATTCAGTATTTTTTTCCAATTTTTCAAAATTTATTTACTATTTTTAAACTGCCCCCGATTGGATGTCTACCTTGGCCATTTTAGGGGTTTTGAGTCCTATTTCCAATTCAAAAATACGAATTTGAAAGTGAAAATTGGGAGACAAGGAATTATACTAAATTTACACAAGACTATGAAGAGATTTTCTAAAAATAGTAAAGTATCCACCTTCCACATGTGCTCAAAGTACACTACCTATGTACACGTGCAAAGAACACAATTTTTATTTTACAAAAATAAAAAATAGTGAAAAAGAAGAACCTACAAGTAAGGAAAAATGGCTATTTTTTTTTGAATCATTTGAATTATTTTACTATTTTCTAAAAATAAACTCAAAAACATCTATTTTCTTCTATTTTCCTAGGCCTCTTTTTTTGTGCATAACTTTTAGAGATAAATTTTCTAGACTTTAATTTTTACATGTATACTTTTTTGAATGCTTTACAAATTATCCATATTTTATTTTATTTAAAAAAAATTTATTGCAAAAGGTCATAGTACTCCAGTACTACGGCCATTTTGGCCAGAAAACGGCAGGTGTTTCTTGCAACTACCTATGGATGGAAGAAATATTCCATAATTTGAAGATTTTGCAAACTATAATATATTTTGTACAGACTTCACTTATTTTAAACCTACAATATTTGTATTGTTCAATTGTACTTAAGTGAATATTTGTAGTCTATTGAATTTATTGAGCCCAAAAATTTGAATAATTCAAAAGTTTGAATAGTGTTAAACTCTCTTACAATAATTAAATGAAGTTTGGATAAATGTGATCTAATTCACTATAAGAAACCCGCCTTTTTAGTGGCGTTTTGAAGAATTGGGTCATGTTTTCATTGACATTAGTGTGTCATGAATTTTGAGAATGTGGAAGGCATATTCTAGTTGATGTTGGGAAAGACATAGAAATATTAAAATAAAAATGGATGGGTGATACATGGGACATGTATGTTTTTCTAAACATCAATAAAGCATGGGCATGTTTATTAAAGTGCCACATTGACTGGAGGTTTTGGATTCATAATTGGTAAATTTTTGTAAATTATTATGGATTGAAGTAAAATGCAACCCAAATGTAAAAAACATAGGAGAAGGGCAACGAAGTGGCATGCTTTGTAAAAAAAAGGAAATGGATGGATACACAATATGGATGAAAAGGAAAGCTTTTTATACAAGTAGGATGATAGGAAGTAAGACAACCCATATGGGATAGTTGGGATATATAGTTCCCATATATCTTAAATTATTCTATATCCTTTGTTTAACCTTGGATGGAATATGGGTTTTAGTATAAATATGACCTCTCCACCCTTCATTGTCATTGAATGTCAATTAAGTAATTATTTGGCTTTGCCATCAAAAATTCTTTTGATAGTAGACAATTAATTTTTTCTAAATTTGCTAAATTTTCTTGGTCATTTTTTTGGAATTTTTTTAAGTAATTATTTTATATAATTAAATAATTATTATTTTTAAATATTGATTTCATACAATTAAATGCCACGTGGTTTTTTTAGTGAGACATATCACGTGCCACATTGTCTCAGTGACTTTTTTATTAAATGAAAAGGGACATTGCCCAAACAAAAAAAGATGACATGACTGCCATATCACTAGAAGAAACCCATGTTTTTTTTGACATGCCCAGTATTTTTATGACGGATTTTCTTGGACATCTATTTCTACATCTAGTTGTTTTTATGTCAACAATAACATGCAATGAACATCATAAACAACATAAAAATAGCTAGATGTCAAAACAAATGTCCAAAAAATCCGTCATAAAAATACTTGGCATGTCAAAAAAAACGTGGATTTCTTCTAGTGTGTAGCATCCACATGGTAGGCTTTTGGAGAGAACAAACACAGGGTATCAACAGCTGTTTTGGTGAAACACGGTCGCGTTATAGCAAATTTTAGCCGTCTGTAGAAATGCCGCCTACAATAGATTTTAGATGACATTAGAGTTGACGCACCTTCCACTGACAAAAATGTAATTTGATGTCATCCTTAACACCACCAAAAATAGTTTTCTCTTCTAGTGATTAACCCCCAAAGCCCCAAGGGTGCTTTCTATCAAAAACCACTCGAAACTACCACTTCTGCTGCATTCACTTAAGGAAACCAAAAAAATAATTTTTTTCGGAATTTAACCGTAGGATCTTGTACTTAACTTGTCTGAGATCATGTGGTAAGAACTTCATCAAATTTGAACGTACAAATTGGAAGATATTAGCATTCAAAGTTGGACAAAAAGTTTTTTCTTAAGAAGATGCTTAAATTGCCCAAAAAACTAAGATTGTTCATAACTTTCTTGTCCCTAGTCAAATAGAATGAATCAAAGCTTCACGTGTAGATAAAAACATAATATTTTAGTAAAAAAATTCAAAAAAAATTATTTTGATTTTTTGTAATTTTTTTTGGGCTGCCCGCCAATCTCCATTTCTTGCTTATTGTGCCATAAATTTTTCATTCAACATCCAATTGAAACAAAAAAAAACATTTATCCACAAAGCTCTCGCAAAGCTACACAACCTCAAAAAATCTCAAAAAAATTCACTTCAAATTGAGACAATAGGAACCTACCTGGACCCAAATTGTTCCCCGAGGGGACAAGTGGGACTTTAGGGGTTAATGTGATCATTTGGATGGATTTAGATGTAAACTAGATGAAAGTAGATTAAAAAGTAGATTTAGATGGAAGTGGATGAACAATGAATGTAAATGGACGAAAGGAGGATGAAAATTATACTAACTAAAATTTATATTAGTTGCAATGCTTCATTGGAAAAATAATTACCTTGTATCATAATTAACAATTCAAGCTCAATAATAATAGAATTTTTTATAGTACTAAATTATATCATTTTTTCTTATTGATGGTAAATAATATAATTTAGATTTTTATATTGTATATCAATACTTTAAATAATCAAATTTATAAATAACAACAATGTGTTCCTTATTGTCCTCATGCTTCTTTCTCTTGTTGTTTTCATTTAGTTTTGTTGGGCTTTGTTTATTTATTTTACACATTGTCATGACTAGCTTAATTGTTTTTTGGGCTCCATTGCATTTGCAACTCTTAACTAATTAATTGCAAGCATTGCTTCTCACTTGTTCTTGATCTTTGTGCTTATTCCAACAATTGTATTTTTAAATGTCATGGAAATACTCACTTATGCTAAGTCCCTTCTTCCTTATGCTCATAATTTTCTTGACTATGCATTCAATTTACATGAAATTTATATCTCTACAAAAGCTTTTTGAAAAACTACATCTTCAAAAAAAATTGTGCAAAATAATTCAAATCATAGAAACCTACTCAAACTCCCAATTGTCTCTAAAGGGACTAAAAGTGGTTATATATATATATATATATATATATATATATATATATATATATATATATATATATATATATACACATACATTTATTGCATTCTAATAAAAAATAAGGTATCAAATTTTTGCAGTTTGCAATTGACTAAAAAATCTTTATCAGGAGTATCTCTAAGTTGGGTTCAAATGCATACAGAATAATTTCATTACATATGAAATATTTATATTAATTTGGTGAAATGATTTGTTTTTATTCAAGTTAATTAGTAAGTAGCACTAAGACACTGCTACTATTCATTTTCACCATTGAAACAAAAGTCAAGTAACCTAGTCAACTTGCAACAAATGTATTACTAAAATTTAATGGAAAAGTATGTATTTAGTATTCTAAGTAATTAATTACTAGAACCAGTAACACCAATTAAGATATGATGTTTCTTGTTAACAATTGCTAAAAGATTGTAACTTCAATAACTTAAATTGTCTCTAAGAATTCTAAGTATAAAACTAAAAATATAAAAATTAATATATATATTATTGAAGGAATATATTATATGATGAATATAGAAATAATATAATTATTATAGTACGAAAGTTTACAAAGTTTTTTTTGTAAGCATTTTTAAACATGGAGAAATTATTTGGGTAGTGCTTTTGACAAATGACCATCTTTGCATTGTTGTTACAATTATATTTTATTTTATATCAATATTTATATTATTTTATTGTATTATACAAATTAATCCTCGAAAGGTCTTTGGGGTCCTTCTACACAATCCATATTCAGTCTTATAACTCTTCAAGTATGGTTTATTATATGAATTGTGATACATTGTTATTTACACATGACTATGATCATTAATTTACTTTGTATTGAACAATACTTGGTCAAATTTTTTTTGGTCAAATACCACTATATTTATAATATACTATACAGTTGCAAAGGGCTTCAAGCCCTTTAACCCCTAAAGTTCTATGACTATGTTTTCACCAAAAACACTTCCAAACTGCCATTTTTAGTACAAGTATTAAATTTTTGAAAAAAAATAAATATTGACACATGTAACCGTAGGATCTTATAGTAAACTAGTTTTAGAAGATGTCGAAAAAGTTTCAGAATTTTCCACCATGCGGATTGGAAGATATTAGCATTTGAATTGGCAATTTTTTTTTTTTGTCCCTGCGAAAAACAGGGCAGCTGCACTTCACAAGGTCACATTTGTATGAAAAAATGTCCAAAATGGTGGTGCATCTTTGAATTATTTTTCCTAAACAAGTTCTCTACATGCTTAAAATTTTTCAAATCATTTGATATTGTACAACATATAGAAAAAAAATAGTAAGTAGCAAGAAGTAGAGAATGATCTAAAATACTAAATTGTTAAGAATTTAATTATGGAATTGGAAAATGTGAATCCCAATGGTTGTAATGTTGTAATAAGCAACCAACATCCTATGAATTTTTTTCTTTCAAAAAATGTTAAAAATTGAGTTAAATAAACAACTTCAAAGTTTATTTCAGAGTAGAGAATCCATAACTGCCCGCAAACTAAAAATCCTTATAACTTTTGATTCATTGGTCGAAATAGAATGATTCAAAGCTTTCCACGTATATATAACTCTAGAAAACCAGTTTTCAAATTTTTATTTTTGAAAAAAGTGATTTTTTCTGATCTGCCCGGACTGCCCAGTTACAAAAAAAAGTAACATATTTGGCCATAACTTTTGACTCCTATTTCCAAATGTCATGAAATTTAGTGCATATGAAAGATACTCCTTGCGCCTACCTTCTATTAAAATTTCAGCCAAAAATATGAAAATCTCCAGTCACAAGAACCTGCCCAAATTTTTTATACTGCCAAAAACTGCATGCTGGTCCTTTAGGGGTTAAGGGTTAAAACGTGAAAGTGCCTTTTTTTTTTTTCAAATCTTATATTTAAAAGAACTTTTCTAGATTTGAAATTTGTAGGTTACAATGTTTCAAGGATCTATGCATTGGTTCCTGGAATATTCACTATCATTCGCTTAAAAAAGTATGTGAATTTAAAGATAGGGTGTTATTTATTCAATGGAGGTATAATTTACATAATTAAAAATAAAGGTTTGTAAGTCCATTTTGAAAATATTCATGGAATATTTTGAAAATATTTTTGAATATACTCTGCATATGCTAATTATGTATAGCCTCTTTTAAATACCTTGTTAATTCAGACACGTGGTTCCCCTAAATTACAAAGGAGTGACTTCCTCGGGTATTGGTTATATTTTAATTTTTAATTTATATTTGGACAATTGCTCAAAATAACTTTTGATTTTGTTGCATTTTTAAAAGAAAATAGGTACTTTATCATTTAATTTGTAAAGAATAGAAAGACAATATTTATAAATAAAATAAAAACTGGCCATTTTATAACAACTTTATGGAGATGGTCATTTATCAAAATAACCATCAAAATAGGTTTTTCCATTTTTCAAAATGCATATAGAAAGAAGCTCAATCTGTTGACTTTCATACAATATAGAATCAACTATTTTTTAAATTCATTCAAGGAATATCTTGTAATCTATAAGAACACCATCTCCTTTAATTATCAATTACATATTTGTATTCTAGGCTAGAAATAGTATTCCCTCCAATTGGCAAGTGTGACATTTGGTAGATAATAATACATTTTTGAAAAATAAGAAACAATTAGCCAAGGTGTATAATAGTCATGTAAACATTATACATGAATCTCGAGCCTTTTAAAATCACAACTCAAAAGTTATGGCCAAAAAACAAATCAACTAAAGACTTGTGACAAAAAACAAAAAAATAGTACAAGTGTTCTAGCAATTGCCCAATTTTAAAGTGTTCTTCCCAAAATGCCAGTACTAGAGCAAAACTCAACAAAATCAATAGATATTTCTTGCAATCTTCTATTAATGTTCATTGGTATAACATAAATGAAATCATCTACATCAAGGATAGTATATATTTAAATGTTGTGAAATGACACATTTCATGTTGATATATGCTAAAATTATAGTATTAAGAACAAATCATTAATACTTGAATTTACACTACAAATATCACAAGTATTAGCTTTTATTTTATAAAGTATATCTTATAATAAGTCATACACTGATTCCATCTACCAAGACATTGTCATGCTTTCAAAGCACCTTGAGCACAAAGAATAAGTCCAAACCACACAAACCTATCATTTTTACTTCATCTAGATGAGGATATAGAGACAAACCCAAGCCCCTCCATTGTCCCTCTAAACGGATTTCTTCCATTCCACAAAACTAATGCTCAAACATATTTCTACAAACAAACTTTGCAAATAAAATATGACTACATACATCTCATTGTTCCTTTCCACATTCACATTCAAATAGCCCAACCTACATCTAATCCTCCAAACAAACAACTATTGCCCCCCCTCAATACTCATTTTTCTCTCATTAGAATCTTCAGACCTATTTTGGTACTTTGCAAAACATCCATTATTGTACCAAATTCTTATTGAATTCAAACCTTCATACATGACTACAATATTCCACATGCCTTGCTATACATTTTAGAACAATTTAATTTATATATCTAAGACTTCATTACACTTCCTAATTCACTACCTAGAATGTTTTACTCACATGTACAAAACAACCCTCAAATCGATCTACATGAACTACAAAACAAATTCCCAACTATCCATCTATTTTACTCAAAAAAATCTTTTAAGTGCCATCAAGATATTGTCATCCTGTGCCACCTCACACACAACAACAAAAGGGAAAGCGCACAAAATATTATATATGCAAAAAATCAAAGAACATTTGCAAAGCAATTTTCAAATATATAGACTCTAAACACTCACTTTGCATGAATTTACAAAGTCATTCCCCACAATTCCAACAGAAAACCCACTAGACTACTTTAAAGACTTTAGGAAAAAAATTCCACTAATCCCCTAATGAAATCCATGCCCAACAAACCATTGTCAAAACCCTAAAACCCCGCTTGTCCCCTCAGGGGACAATTTGGGTCCGGGTAGGTTCCTATTATCTCAATTTGAAGTGAATTTTTTTGAGATTTTTTGAGATTGTGTAGCTTTGCAAGAGCTTTGTGGATATATAATTTTTGTTTCAATCGGATGTCGGATGAAAAAGTTATGGCACAATGAGCAAGAAATGGAGATTGGCGGGCAGCCCAAAAAAAATTACAAAAGTCAAAATTATTTTTTTGAATTTTTTTCCTAAAATATTATGTTTTTACCTAGACGTGGAGATTTGATTCATTCTATTTGGACTAGGGATGAGAAAGTTATGGACAATCTTAGTTTTTTGGGCAATTTAAGCATTTTCTTGAAAAAAAACTTTTTGTTCAACTTTGAATGCTAATATCTTCCAATCCGTACAGTGAAATTTGATGAAATTTTTACAACGTGATCTCAGACAAGTTAAGTACAAGATCCTATGGTTGAATTCCCAAAAAAACAAAAAAATTGGTTTCCTTAAGTGAATGAAACAGAAGTGGTAGTTTTGAATAATTTTTGGCAGAAAACACCCTTGGGGTTTTAGGGGTTAACTACCGAACTCTACCAATATCAATCCAACCATGATATCTTCATTCAATATAACTCACTTCAAACTAATTCCATCCTCTTTGAAAAATCTGATCAACCAAATCATTTTTCTCTATAAAAAAATTTCCACAATCCTTACTAATTGTAGCCTAATTACACTTGCAAACAGAATCTATGAATATAGTTTTCTACATATGGGGATGAACAACAGTATTAGATGATGGCCAGGATTGTTCTATCAAGAGAAAAGTATAACCAGACAACTACAACTACTAAATATTGCATTTGAGATGATGCACAATTATCTTCCAAAAATATTTATATAATGTAAATTGACTTCAAAAATGTTTTGGGATTTGTAGATTACCTTTGCCATTAGAAAAAATTTGGGGCCAAGGGAGGGCCGTTTCAGGCCCGTTCCCCAATCTGTCCCCATGCTGTGAACAGTGATATGGGCTGTCAAAAAAAAATATTTAAAAAAAAAATTATAAAAAAAAAAAAATTTGTTTCCCAAATTTCGTTTTAAGAAAAAAAAAATATATTTTTTTTTTTAATTTTTTAATTTTTTGAAAATCTGATGTGGCCGAAGACATGCCATGTCACCCTGCTGCGGTGGCGCAGTTTCAGCAGTCAGGGACTGCGCAGAACTTGTGGAGAACTCATGGGAACTCGCGGCCCTCCCTTGGCCCCAAATTTTTTCTAATGCTTCTTGCACTCATCCATGACCTTAGATATGTACCCATAAGATGCAATCAAACTAGTATGCAATATCTACAATTGTACCACCACAATCTTTTTAAAATAACAAAACAAAAACAAAAAAATAAAAATATTTTTTCTGGAACATACTAGAAGCTTCAAGGCACTACTTTGATTCCCATTTTACTTTTTGATTCATTCTTTGTACTTGGATGCTAATTGTTTGTTGCATCCACGTTTTGAGATGGCTACTAGTTCATTACTACAGCATTTTACTCTATTGAAATGATCTTCATATTGTTGTATACCATGGAACTACAGACACAGACAAAGTTGTGGTCAAGTTTTGATAGCATGGTGATATTTAGTCACACTAACATGTCTTGTAGTTTTGGCCCAATCTAAGTCACATGTTTCTATCAGTATGTCTTGGATTTATAATATCCATCTGTACCTTATCAAAGGAATATTATAAGAATACAGGTCGAACAACTCAGGTACCAAACTATGACTTCAGTGTTGGTACCAATTCAAGCCAACGATGCAATGGAAAACAAAGAGCCAATTTCAAATGGAATACAAAGAGTCGATTCAAATGGAGAAACTACGCTTGTTACTGTCCAAGCTTGAAAATAAGACATCCAACCACTTCTTAATCTTAAAGAAATAAGAAAGTGTAAGATTACGATCTACATCAAGTCTTGCAAAGGTGATTTTGGATTGCTTCAAGAAGTCATGGACCTCACCTATGCCCATCCCAACAACCACACAAGTCAATGTAGGGTTAGTGAGGAACATCAAGTGTCTACAGTCTATGAATGCTTGTTATCGTTTTCACAAGAAGAAAACCTAAATCAAATATGCAAAACAATTTTCTAAAAAAAACTCAACTGCTTCACAACCTAATGGTTAGTAGAACTTTGTGCCATATTGTGTAGAGGATCCATGCAATTGACAAACCAACAACAACAACTTTGTAAACGATGTTGGTATATGCATTCAAAGTTGGCCCAAATGCAACCTAAACTTCCGCAATTGTAGCAACCATCCAGAGTGGAGGAAAAAGGGAGTAAATCTTTAGTCCTCCAGTTGCTTTTCACCTTGTCCAATCAGGGAGTGAGTTTGGTAGAGCAAGCTGGCAACCCATGCAGCTTGATCCAGGCTCCAACCGTCCAAATTAAACTTCTTGTTACTTACATTAATGCTCCTCCCTCCAAATAATCACCCATAATTTAATGAAGGTGCACCACCTGCCCATGGCTATCATTCCAATGTAAGCCAAATCTAGGGAAATAAATATTATGAAATGTGGCAATAGTGGTAGTTGGTTTGTCAAAATCACATGTACTTCATATTAGAAGTACCATTTAGTCTATGCATGTATATAGTTTTATATCCTTTTCACATATGAATACGGCTTTTGTTATTAAGAATTTGGTAATCACCCACTTAAGTAAAGATTCCACCCTAGAACCAGTTTCTCTCTCTCGAATTTGGTGATCACATTCCGAACTCTTCTGTCTTCAAATCCATTGTGAACCATGGTCTCAATGATCTCTTTAGTTGCAGCTTCTACCGAGCTTGACAAGTACAGGACTGGAACCGCTTGAGAAACTGCAATTATATTATAGGACTGCTTGATAGGCCTGTTTGATTGGAACATGATGTATTGAGTATATCGTAGACATGCCACTTGCCGTGCACATTTGGGTTTCAAATGTTTTTACGCAAGGTGGGTATCATTTTTTCACTATTTTTTTTGACATTATCATTAGTAAATGAGATGAGAGTATTTTGGAAAAATGAAATGACTATTGTATTGGAAAAGTTGTGACTTTTCTAAAATTAAGTTCACATGAACATGCACTAATGTGTGCTCAATGTACTATTCACTAACCGTGCACATTAGATTTCACTATGGGAGGTACAAATGTTGCCCTCTTCTTTGTAGGCATAGGAAGTTCATGAGTTTTAGTTACTGTCTTTTTGGCTTTTGTAGCCAATTTCTTCTCAAGTTGTTGTTGAATTTTGGCTTCTTTTTTAGCCTTGGCAAGGTTTGTTCTTCTCTTCTTCTTTTCTTCTTTATCATAAAAAATGTCCTCTTGTTCTTTTGCTGCTTTCAACCTGTTCAAAGTAAATTCTTGTGAAGTAAGGCATTTGCCATGAGGATTCAATCTCTTAGGATTTTTTGGTTTTCTCCTCATGGAACAAGGATATGAGGGAATTTTCAAAATGTTGGATAGGACTCCACTTTTCAATGTACAATTGTCATTCCTGCAGTGACAAAAAAATTTGAGCATGTGTTTGAATAACTTGAGTTTGCAAAAATTTGAATAACTTTGAAAGAATTTGTAAAATTCTAATTTCTTTTTAGTAGATTAGATGACTTACCTATCTTCATCACTTGTTGAAAAAATTGACCCTCCTTCAAGCATCAATATTGTTTGTTTTATACTCATTCTCTTAGAATTTACTTCTATTTCTTGGAATGTCACATTTTGAAGGTCCCAATGCACCTTCTTCAATTGGGAACAAACATGCATTAACAACAAGTTAATACAAAATCTATTTGAAAGCAACTAAAGCTTTTGGAATACTATAATTCAAAATTTAATTCAAAAAAGCTTGACACTCTTCATATTCTTCAGTTTAGGGAAGCACACTTACTATGTTCTTTTTGTTTTGTCCCAAAAAAACACCTTCTGTAATTGTGTTTAAAAAAACATCCACATTGTTTATCAAATAAATCCCACAATCTGTGCCATTGTCTTTGGGTTGTTGAGGAACCTACATACACATAACATTTGAAAGCATGAGTTGGGTTTGTATCATATTATTTTCAAAGACAAAATTCACTGTAATATGCTTTGTTAACAATGCATCTTCAAATATATATGATAAAATTGTAACTTACTTCAACCACTTGCATTTGAAGCTCAAGTAGGTCCTCCTTGGAAATTTTCAAAGTCTCCAAGCTATTTTGTCTTTCCCATTCTGAGCTTAAAAGACTGCCATACAAATAACATATCATCAAAGTTAATGCATTACATTCAATAATCTACAATGGAAGATAGAATGGAAAAAATTTATATAATTTAAAAATACTTACAGTTTGATATGTTCTTGTACATCCAGATGAGTTGTTGATTTGAGTGAATTCAAATGTAATAAACAAGGTCCACTTCCAAGAGAACACATAACAATCATGCTCCAATGTCCACTGTCAAGAAGAAAATATAGTTAATTAGTAGCATTTTGGAAATTAAAATTTTCAAATAAGTTTCCAAATAAAATTTCACAAAACATAGTAGTGAATACCTAAGTAAAATAGGCAAAAAGATATAGTCACACTTGAAGATATTGATGCCTTTGAACCAACGTGCAATTATCTTGAATCCATTTGCAGCATCCTCCTTTAGAATGATCACAAGCTTCCTGAAAAAGAAGCTATTGAAAAAATATAATCCCTTCATATATTGATGCTTTTTTTCTTGATATTTGAGATAAAAATCCACCATTGTGTCTGTTAGGCATTGACCCTTAGTGAGGGACTCAAAATCAGTGGTCCTAAGAGTCACTAGATTTGAATCATCACATGGCCAAACAAATGAATCTTGAACCACTCTTTGCGCCTCATTTGACATGTCAATGGGATACTCTTCAAACGTATCATCTTTGTAAACTGAATTCTCTTCAAATGTATCATCTTCATAAAGCACCTCTTCGATAATACGGTTAATGACTTTGTTAACATTTTGATGCAACATCTCTTCATCCAAATCTTTTTGCAACTCCTCCTTTTCTTCTTTCACATGTGTAAGCAAAGGCAAGGTATTTAAGTGAGGTAGACTTGGCCCATAGTATTTATCCATTGCAGTTGAATCCACTGGAAAGATGCCTATTATCCAATAAAATCCAATTTCAATTATCAGTAATTCAAATATAATAAAATAGCCATGTACATCTTTGAATAAAAGTTTATTTATATTTCAAGCAAAAAATTTAGCAAATATTCAAAGGAAGAGTTGAATAGGATCATACCTGTTGCTTTGAAACCTGATATTATATTAGATGTCTTCAAGGCTTTGTCCAAAGCATTGGCTGCCATTTTGGCCAAGGTTGATTTCAACATTACTCCATTGCCCCAATTAGGATTTTCTAATGTCATAGCTGCTTTATCCTCTTGAAGATTTTGCTTAAAGGGTTTGAAGCACGAGACATCAAGAGGTTGCATGCGGTGTGAGGAATGTGAAGGGATTGTAATGATATCTAATCCCATCTTGATGCATGTATCTAGTGCCATGGCACTAATATGGCTACAATGGCCATCTATTGTAAGACAAGAAGGTGTTTACTGTCTTTACTTACACCTCCTGGAACATTGAGTCGAAAGTGGTTAAGCCAGTCACAAAAAATCTCATTAGTTACCCATCCATTTTCTTGGACATTCATTGTCGTACCTGCTCCACAATGTTGAACATAATCGTGAAGAAGATAGGTTCCCTTCAAGATGAAATAGTGAGGGATGAAAGTGCCAATAGCACTAATACATACCAAGATAGTTAACCACTCCCTGCTATCACCAGCACAAACGTTCACATTCTTTGATCCCTTTTTCGCCACAACCTTCAAAGTATTGTTCCTACCCACTGCTTGCACCCCTGTTTCATCAACGTTCCAAATATGGGATGCTCTATATCCTTGAGACATAATCACAGTGGTCAAATTGTCATAAAACTGTGAACACGAGACTTTGTTCAAACCAATACACCTTTTCATTTCTAAAGCTTCACCCATTCGCAACACCACCTCCGGATGCTGTAACTTGAAGCATTGCCACCATGTTTGTCCAGGACGGTCATCTTTGAATGGATGTTTTCTTGGATGTATTCTTACAATATCTTGGACAATATTTTTTAAAATAGGTAACGTCACAGAGAATGCCATTTCTTGCATCTTAAAGCACCATGCTTTCAACTCACACTCTTCTTCCTTGGTTAGGTAGGGATCAAAGCCATGTCTCTTTTTCTTGGTCTTTCCATACATCCAATCTGCAATTGATGATGCAGGGATTGAGAAAATTTTTGAAGCATTTCTGATGGACCTTTCTCCTGATTTGATGCTGTTTATTGCAGTTCTCATCAACTCTTCTGTCCATTTTCCTCGGCTAGGTCAACCTTCATGAGGCTTAAGAGCTTCAATTCGTTGAGACCCTCTAGGGCCTCTCATTGTGAAGAAGATCTCACTCAAATTCTTCTGCAATGAACCAACATTGCGTTAGTTATGCACAAAATTAGGGCAAGGATTGCCAGTCCTTAAACACTGTACCTAGAACATCAGACTACAATTGAAGTCACAATAGTACTTGTAGATTTAACAAAACTAGAAGCAATTGTTTCTCATCTTTAACTAAATGAATCCAAAATCAATCCTCATGTAATCTTTCACTTCCTTTCTCTCCCATCGCTTAATTTGTCCTCAGAAAGCAATCAATTAATCAAATAAACAAAAAATTATTTCAATCACAGACGTATAATAGGACGATTTCTCTCTTTCTCATAGACCTCACCACATACAACGCTGTCAATTGCAACATTCGAGTGTAGGCAGGTCCCATGATCAATGCAGCATATAAAGTCATTGTAAATCAACTCAAATTGTAGGAAATAAACTACTCTAAGCCATGCATGAATTAATTTACGTCCTCAGCACCAAGACTCAAAGCAAGTGGGGATTATGCTATGAGAAAGCAGCAATTCAGTTCAAAATCCGCCACACAATTTGATGTTATGTTGTTTACATCCCTTAAATCAATCTCTATAGATAGACAAAGACAAAATTCAAAGACAAAAGACACAAAATGTCCATTTGTTTCTGAGATCCTTTAATCTTACTGAAGCCAGATCTTACCTCCAATTAAACAGCCCAAACAAATTCATAGCGTGAGTATTCCAAGCCTTGAAGATGTGACGGAGCTTGCTCCACAGAGTCAACTGAAATTGCAACAAGCAACATTACAGAAGTCAACAATAAAATTCTATTGTAGACGCAGCTTTTACACTTTTATCCACCATTCTAAATAACGAGCTTGACTAAAACAACCAAACAACTCTACGATCAACTCTCCGATTAACTCTAACAAATTTGAGAAAAAAAGGATTGATGCAAAAAAAAGAAACTCCAAGCCTTGTACTGAACATCCGCACTTACTAAAGCAAAACGAATGCTGCAGATTAACACCAAGTTCCAAGTCAAAACCCCAAGCACATGAGCTTCACAAGAAAGCAACCTCACAAGAAAGCAGGAAAAATCAAAAGACTGTTGAATGTTTCACAACATTGAGCAAAAGCTCAGAAAGAGCTTACTTGCGAAAGTGCTAGAACACACTTAGGTTGTACAAGAACTCGATATGATGAAGAGCTTCATTGAACCTGCTTGAGCTTCAAATGCAAGCTAGAAGAACACCTGTTTGTGTGAACAAGAAGGAGGAGACACTTTGCTCTTGCGTGACAGAGACTCGAGTTGCTGAGCGCGAGTTGATAGATAGTGACATTTAGGTCACAGGCACAGACATGATTGATGATTGGACGGTCGATATTGCATTTGAGAAGATCAGACGGCTAAGATAAAAAGTGCACGGTAAGTGGCACAGCACAATATGGTGTTGTGCACGGTAAGTGGTTGTGCACGGCAAGTGGCATGTCTACAATACTTGAATGGTAGTTCCATCCGCTTATCAAATTTGGAAGTGCTGTATTCACCTGCCTGGGTTGATTTCAGATATCATAATTATAACATATAACATATAGTCTGTAATTGTTATGATTGTTATATGGCCATAGATGCTAAAGTCATTGTTATGTTTTGTAGAGTTATATGGATTGTTGCAGTCTATGAAACAATAAACGAAAGATACTTGTATTGATGGAATAGCAGAACACTACGGCATATGCTGAAGCTGAATAACAAGTATCCAAATAACATATACATTTGGTTGCAACATTGCAATCCAACGGAAATATATTTAAAGCTACCCATCTCTGTCAATTTAGGAAAAAGCGCACGGAACTTGCATGGGCGTTGTTGCACATCATGAATGGAGTGCATAATATTGGACATATGGGTCAAATCACACTCAAATGTACCACAAAAGGGGTCAGACCCACTAAAATCTGCAATGTCAATTCTTTTTAGCTACCGTTTTTTAATGCTAATCTATTAATTATAGGTAGTTTAGTCCTTTTTGTCTAGTATTTCAAGTCATGTTAAGCCTAATATTGTTTTATTCATCAAAAAATAAAAATTTCTTTATTTTAGTTCCAATTGAAGTTTAGATGTCAACATGTCAGGTTTTTCAATGGTAAAAAAAGGTTCTAATTTTTGATGAATAATAATGTGATTGAATCCAAAAAAATCAAGTACATATATAATCATATGATACAGTAAAAAAGGACTATTTTGCTATAATTTGAGTACTTTTTTATTTTCTATAATATTCAGGAGTAAAAACTTGTGAACGTCCTTTTCAATATAAAAAAGAATCCAAATGATGATTGTATTCGAACAAAATATGTATATATTATTGACTTCAAGGTCCCTATATAATCTATTTTTGTAATTAAATGTCTAAATTTTGTATTGGATGAAATCAATAATTTGTCAATAATCAATCAATTAATTAAAAAATTATACTATTTTTAGTTCAAGATTTATTAGCTAAAAATTCTTTTAAATAGTCATATGTTTGAGAAGTATAAAAAATTTGGATGAAAATATCCTTTTAAAGTACTAAATTGTAAAAAAGACACTAAATTTAGCCTTAAAATTGTTGATTTTCATCTTTTAAAGGATTTTTTTCATGAAATTTTTTCTCCAATTTGTTAGAAAGAGACTTTGCAATACTATTCATCTATAATTTTTTCTTTAAAATGACAACATTAACCCCTAAAAGCCCATTGTCCCTTCGGGAGACAAATGCGTTTTTGGGCAGGTACCTACAGGCTGCAATTTTCTCCTGATTTTTTGAAACTTTTTTTGGAGGTAGAAAAGCTGATTAGCTACGTGGGAATATAATTTTTTTCACAACCGGTGCCTGGTTACAAAAGTTATGACCAAATAAGCTCAAAACAGGGGACGGAGGGCAGCACGGGCAGCAAAAAAAGTTTGCACTTTTTTATTTTTTATTTTTTTTAGTATTTTTTTCTCATAGATGATATTTTTGTCTATCTGGAAAGCTTTGATTCATTTCATTTGGATTTGTTATGAGAAAGTTATGGACATTCTTGCTTTTCGGGCAGTTAGAGCATCTTTTTGAAAAAAATAACCTGTAAGATTCATTTCTAAATGCAATTTTTCAAATTTTTCAATTTTTTTTTTTTGCATGGTTTAGTTTTCTTGCTAGAACAATCTCACCATAGTGCATTTTAATTCCATCTAAAATATATGAATACTTTAGATTTTCCTTCTATCTCGTACCTACTTCTCCTTAATAATTTTTTTAATAATGAAAATTATGTTTTTTTGATTTGATTTTTTTTAATTAGACTCTCAACTCAATTCTCCAGTGTAAAGATTTAAAGCTCAAAACTCTATAGTGCAAAAATTTTAAGTTAAAAATGTTCAAAGTCAAAAAATCCAGTCCCACAATGTGCTGAAAATTTTGTTTTTTTCACTTTAAACGTAGATATCTTGCAATCTGTGCGGTCAAGAATTCTGAATTTTTTTTTCACACATTCTCATACTAGTTAGGTGTAAGATCCTACGGTTAGATGTGCCAAAAAAACATTTTTAATTTTTTTTCACTCTTTGCTAAAAAAGTGGCAGTTTTGGGTGTTTTTTGGCAAAAAAAAGGCCCTGGGCCTTTAGGGGTTAAAGTAATTTATAGCTTCAAAAGTTCAAAAAAGGACTCGAGTCCTGTCCTAGCAAAGTAATCCCAATGGTACCTTTGAGTGTGCTTTGACCCATATGCACAATGATGTTTCTCCAAACAACATCATATTTCACTTTCCCCAACTAATGATGCATTGTAACGATGCAGTAAATTGTGCAGTAATACGTCGTAACAATGCAATAACTATTAAATTAACGTGCGAACCCATGAAACAACAGTAACCACACGATAATTGTTGACAAATCAGAGGTTGTAAACTTTGTGACGAATGTTGGGTTGGCAAGGTTTCTTGACAAATTGTATGATTTATGATGTACCGATGTAAATTTTAAGTTAAAAATGTAAATGGATGAATTTTGATGATTTTTTTCCATGGCCCATGGTGCTTCAAAGGCCTTTGGAGTTAGGACCCATAAGAGTTTTTTCATGGTAATGTTTTCACGAAATGAACAAAAGAAATTAAAAGTCCACTTCAAATTTTTTGATGCCACCGGATGTGGCGGACGGTAGATTGTCCGCCACATCTTAGCCGTCCATTCAGGTAAACATGATTTCATCGTCGGATGGGACAAACATTGAACAATCCATCTAGTCGTGACCATTAGATATGGTAGACGGGGTAACAGACAACAATGCAGACAGCCGTGGTCCAATCGTGGCGACTATGGATGGGTAAGGAAAATTACCCTTACCAATAAATTTTGAAAATTTAAATGTCATAGCACGTCCGGGGGGTACTGTCCACGGACATTGAACATCTAGACGTGTCTCTGGACGTCAGGACAACCTAACAACACTGTGCCCAATCCTCCAATGAAAGATTCAGGTGGCAAACGTTATATTATTACTACCAACAATTTTTGTTCACCTTGGTTCCGTTGCTATTAGATTTATTAGGAAAGAGTCTAATTGGCATAAAGACATAGAAAACCAATAGAAAGTATGTGCCATGTAACATGTTTGCAAAAGGCATGACCAAAGATAAGGATTTTTGGATGTTCAAATTATTGCATGCACAAGGAATGTAAAATATGCTATGCCATGTAGAAAGATAAATAAGCAATGTTTCTTCTATCTTCGCATGCAGAAGTGGTGTCACCATTGGACCTTAGCTATTCGGTCATAGGAAAATTGGTACAAAGAAGAAAAATTTAAATTGCAATTTTTTTGCAATACATATGTAATACATAGTGGATGTGAGGGGGGGGTATAATAGACCAATTGAGAGGTGTGTACTCGAGCATAGCGGTAGCCGCAAATTGTGTCATCAATTTTTTTTTTACATGCTCGATACATCCATTTTCAATGCCTGGATTATTTATAGTGATTTGAGTTTTTGTTTTTTTGAAGAGCCAATGACACATTTTTCGTTTTAGTTGCAATTGGCAAAGGAACTTTGCACTAAACGGGTGGCACAAAAGTATTGTTTCTCAATGCTTTGCCCCACTCTTTCCACAATGCATGGCCCTAAAGGCATAGGGTTGAAAAGGGATAATGTAGTCAAAGAACAAACCAAATGTGTCCATATTGTCAAGTCCATATGTATAGGGAAGGCATACTACTACTAGAAGAGTCATAGATAGCAAGCAATTGCATTGCATATTGATAGTAAAACTTGCTCACTCTTTATGCTTTAGACCCACATGTCTAATTTTTTTTCCTTTACTTGTATACACATTGTGAATAAAATTTGAGGTATAATATGTCCCTTTGTATTGCATTTCCAAGCCCTTATTTGGAAGTGTAACTAAGGTAGAACCAACCATCACCAACCATAGCCCCATTAGCAATCAATAGAGTATTTGAAATTCATGAAAAGATGGGATTTATTTCCAAACATAAGTTCTTGATTTTTGACCATCAATTCTTCCATTCTTTTCATGATACATGTGCTTGATTTGAAGCACCAAAGTGAACAAGAGGTAGTCTCTTAAATGAGCGGTTGTGGAATAGTCTATATATTGGACATGGATCCAGACCAACTTTTGCCTTCTAAAATTTATAGTAATTTTAGTCCAAGCCATAAAATTATCATATTTGGACAATCCCCATCATTTCTATCTCTACACCTCTAGAATAATTTGCTTCATTGTGCACTACTCCAAATCATGGCCACAATTGCTTATTTGGTTGGTTATAGGTGGTTCTATCTTACACGTTTTTGAGAGTTTTCTTGGTTGGATTTCCCTTAATCCCAGACACTGCAAAAAAATGAAGAATAAAATGTGAGTACCTGAATTTCTACACCTTCCAGAAAAAGATGATAAACAAATAAAATAATATTTTTGCTACTCAAAGTCAACTAAATTGAAAGCTTATTTTCATTCTTGAAGAATATCTTAATGTCTAAAGATTGGGGGGATTTTCAAAACATTCAATAGCAATAAATTGCATTGCCTTTCCTCTGACGGAATGATGTGTAATATTCCACTTTATTTCATCTAAGGGATAAAACAATGTTGAATATTCTACACTCAACATTATCTAAATTGTACGTGTTGATATTTGTCAAAGAATTGAAGTAAGTCCGCTACATTCCAATTGTACAATGTACATTGAAGTAAGTTCCAATACATTAAAAATATATGGACAATTACCATTCTTTATTCATTGAAAACAATGAACCAGACAAGTAACATGCATTGATACAAAAGCTAATAATAATTTGAATTTCAAAGTGAGAAGAAAAGCTATATATATAGATTTGAGGTGGTAGGAGGTAACCCAATCTATGTGGAATATATAAATTAGAATGAGTAGAAACTTAACCACTCATAATTAACCCCTAAAGGATCAAACTCTGTTTTTGGCAACATAGCAATTTTGGTAGCTCACTACGGATGGAGTTTTTCTTTTATTTCTTTGAATTTTTCACACAACATGTGTCCAAGGAATAGCTTTAAGGACCAACAATTTTTGTAACTTTTGACTACATGGTTAACAAGTTATTGCATGATATGTGATTTTCTTTGAACTTTGGGCAGCCCGGGCAGCTCAGAGTATTTCTTAAAAAATGAATTTTTTTTTAAATAAAAATTTGAAATTGGTTTATTAGATTTTTATCTAAGTGGGAAGCTTTAGATCATCCCATTTTGATCGATGAGTCAAAAGTTATGAGGAGTTCTAATTTGGGGTAGTTTGCCACTAGTTATAGAATCCATACATTACAAAAAAAGTTTGAAATCATTTATTTAATTCAGTTTTTAATATTTTTGGAAAAAGTAAAACACATTAGTTGGAGATTGTTTATTAAAACATTTTACCATTGGGATTGGAATTTTTCAATTCCATAAATAAATTGTTTACAATTTAGTATTTTGGCTCATTTTCTACTTCTTTCTACTTACTATTTTTTTTGTACACATTGTACAATTCCAAATGATTTGAAAATTTTCAAGCATGTAGCCAACTTGAATTGAAGAATAATCCAAAGAGTTACAACCATTTAGACTTTGTTTCATACAAATATTGCCTTCTGAAGTGCAGCTGCCCGGATTTTCGCAGTGGTAAAAAAAGAATTTTTGTAACTTCAAACACTAATATCTTGCAATCTACACGGCGGAAATTTCTGAAATTTTTTCCACATCTTTTCAAATCAGTTTACTAAAAGAGTAAAAGATCCTACGGTTAAATTTTTCCTAAATTATTTTTTTTCTAAAATTTGGTGGTTATTTTAAAAATGACAGTTTTAGAGTGGTTTTGGTGAAAACATAGAGGGGTTAAGTCAAAAGTCAAAATTGTGTTTGAAGTAAAATTTCAAACCTCATTTAGGCATAGTAGGATAAATTTTCTCAAAAAACTTTGAACTAAGTAAACTTTGGAAATGAAGTTAAATTTCATATTCCAAAATCCGTTTGAGATTGCAATCCTCCAATCAAAAGTTATGGACAAATTTCAAAGAGCTATTGGAAGGGACATTTTTTTTACATTTTCAAACATTCTCTTTGAAATTTGTCCATAACTTTTTGATTGGAGGCTTGAAATCTCAAACGAATTTTAGAAGATGAAATTTAACTTGATTTAACAACTTTTTGTAGCTCAAAGTTTTTTACAAAGGTTATTCTACTATGCCTAAATGAGGTATGGAATTCTACTCCAAACATAATTTTTTGTTCTGACAATGAGCAGTCAAGCTCTCATTTCCAAATTATCCCATACCCTTTGCAGAGTAATGATGGACAATGGAATTCAATTTAAAAACGACGTCTCTACCTTCCACTCTTACAAATGTCAATGATGCAATTCATTCATTTTACCATTCAAATGTTTTTTTGGTAGCAAATGATTAAATTTCATTAGTGTATGGCAGACGACTCATTTTTTTTATCATTTAAGCCATTATGCATATTTGGAGTTTGGTTTTTTTGAGTGCAAAAATTTCCTCAAGTATAGAAATAGAGTTTGGAAGGATTTTGTAATTTTTCAAAATTTTAGTTTTCAAAATTAAAAAAAAAAAAAATTTGACTGCCCGAAAATCTAGACAGACAAAAATTTGTTTCCAAACTGCCCGCCACACAGCAGGGCCACCTAGGCAGCCCGCCACGTGGGTGGGCGCCGCCCATGAGGTTTGAACCTTGAACCTCATGGTTGAGGTTCAAGGTTCTTAACCATTGAACCATCTAAATAATTAAGTGAGAAGGTTTGAAGTATAAATTTATCTATTTCGATTTTTTCATTTTTTTTCATTTGCTTTGTCAAGTCAGCAAACTTTGAAGGTCATTTGGGCATAGTAGAACACCTTTTTTCTAAGAACTTGGAACTAATAAAAGTTGTCAATTGAAGTTAACTTTCACTTCCAAAAATCCGTTTGTAATTTTGAGCCTCTAGTCAAAAGTTATGAACAATAGGCAGAGAGGATGCTTGAAAATGACAAAATAAATGTTCTTCTCTGATTTCTATTCCTAACTTTTTATTGGAGGCTCAAAATCACAAACGGAATTTTGGAGGTGAAAGTTAACTTGAATTGACAAATTTTCTTAGTTCTAAGTTTTTTGAAATTTTTTGTTTTACTATACCAAAATGGCCTTCAAAGTCTGCTCAATTGAAAAATCACTGAATTTTGAATGATTAAGTTTTTAGAAAAACCATGACTAATAGATGTAATTGGTTTGGAAATTTAAGATTCCAAAAGATTCCAAAAGATTCCAAATTCAACACAAATCTGTTGATTTGGTCATTGCACTATTCAAATCAACAGAAACTAGGCGCCATTCTGTTGATTTTTACAAAAACTTGAAAAATAGTCATTCCACTGCCCCAAACAACAGAAATTAGTTGATTTTTTGTTGTTTTGGTCGTGCTTTTCTAGTAGTAAATAACTATGAATTTCTTAGTTGAAGATTCTGTTCAACCCATTTTAATCATATAGACCTTCCCATTTCCAACCACAAAATGACTGCAAAATCAACTAAACACGAGTTGTAATATTGAAAGTCTTGCAGCCAACCTTAATGTGCTACAATTCCATCGGGAACTGTGCCATAGTTAATCACTACTTATCTCCAGCTTATCGGAAAGAGATTAGGGTTAACAACTAGAATAGGGAGGTGATAAAAAATGGGTTGGCTACCATAATACTCACTGGATTCTTTGGGATTTTGACCATTTTTCACTATAGTTATTTGTTGAATTGTATGTCACTCCTAGAATTAGCAAAAATTAATGAAACATACTATAATTGTACTGCCACCATCTTGGTATCAAAGCTTAAATTAATGATTTGAGGATGAGTCTTGTGGATGAAAATTCCAAAGAGGAATAGGTAGCCTCACTGAAGGCTACTGAATGTTATGTTCAAGTAGACATTGTCAAGAACTGCAAGGTTTTGGTATGTTATTCAAAAATGACAATTGAATTTTTTTTGAGACTTCAACTGTACAAAACTGAAGTTAAGTATTTAACCAGAAGGCCAAAAATTCAGCCCATTTAACCACATGGTTTGAAGGATTATAACGTTTGAAGATAGAATTTTTTTTTCATTCCTGCAAAACAGGGCTAGCAGACTTTGGTTCTTTCTAGAATAAAGTTTCTGCTCTACACAAACATGATAATTTTAACCATTCATAAGTATATTATATTAGGTTTAATCTAAAAAAATTCAAAAGCAAATATGCAGTCCAACTTATTCTAAATCATCTTGCAATGTAAGGAGATTAAGTGAATTGGCAATACATGAGTCATTTTTTGATGATTTCTTGTGCAATGAAGCAAAAATTTATTTGAAATCTGAACAATGAAAAATTAGGGACAAACATTTGGAAGAACTAAAGTTTGCTGACTTCACCAACTGCAAGATAATAGGACTTGAAGTTAGAAGAATTTTTTTTTTCTTAAAACCACCCAAATATAGCTAAAAAAGTTTGACTCCTTTAAGAATGTGATTTGAGGATTGAAATTTTTTTTTGACAATTATATGCCATATTTTATTAGTTACATATGTGCCAAATTTCAAAAATTGATGATCTTCTTTACAAAAGACTTTTCAAAGATTCCCAAATAGCCCAAGCTTGCCTGAAAGTTCAGGGCAATATAACTTTTGATATAGGTACCCAATCAGAAAAAAATTAGTTTTTTATAAAAGAGGTAAATGTTTAAAAATTGTGTCCAAATTTCATGAATATTCGACTACAAATGACTTCATAGGAAACTACCCGGGATTCCTTTTGGTATGTTGCATGGACACTTGGTCCTTTAAGGATTAATGATGTAGGAATTCATGTGCCTGCTTCAATACTCATGCTAAGACATTATAAAGCTATAGGAGTCCTAGAATCAACTAAGAGCATCTTTTGCAGTCCTCCAAATAGCCAGGCTCTTTCAATTGAGATTTGTCTATTTTAGAGGGGATGGCCACTTGTATCTCCAACAATACAATTCACTAAAATATACTTCCAACCAATCACAAGTCATAGAACTTGCAAAAGTAAAAAATAAGCTATCATTTATTATTACAGCTTGCTAATCTCAAGAGAAAATATAGCTTCTCAAGGGGGGGGAGGGGGCAATGAGCGGTAGCAGTAGAAAACTATGTGCAAACAAATGATAGGGTGCTTAAAAAACATTTGACATGAAAATTATAATTTGTTTTTATATACTATAGGATATAGAAAAATAGGTTCAATTAGTAAAAAATTAGATGTAGGATTCCTCCCTTTTTATTCTTTTTTTTGGCCAAAAATATTAAATGTTGTTGCCTTGTGAGTGCCATATTCAAAGTGTTCAATAATTTTATAGACTTTACTAATTTCTATAGTAGATGTCGAATGGCTTTAGGTGTCTATCATTTAATTTTGGAAATTGGCGGTTCCTGTTCTGGGCCTTCTATTCGTCGTTCCGGTTGTTTCCGGTTGAAGGTCCGCTCTGGGGATTGGAGATCGCCCAATTTGTCTTTTCTATTGTCTTCAATTTAGGGCTACATACTACCATTTCATACTACCATGATTGTGCAAAAATATTTCTTACATTCTATTTCATACTACCATGATAGTGCAAAAATAAATCTTACATATTATTGTGCATATTGTGAAGACATGTACGTTGAACCAAACAATGTAGGTTAAGGTAAAGTTGATAATTATCAAAAAGCAATCTCTATATCATTCATATTAATCATGTAAAAAGGACCTAAACTTAAAGTTCAGTTGATAGCATTCAATAATATGATACCTACCTAATAAATGAGTGTCATTGACAATTTTGATGGAAGATACAATAGTAGTATTGACTATACTTTTTTGTTAAGTTCTCGTTGTAAGTAGTTATTGGTGGGGGGAAGAAAAGAAAGTTTGAAAAAAATTTAATGTAGAACAAAAATTGTAATATTATTCTTTTCTTAATCTAAATTACCATATCATTTATTCATATCAATTTAGAACTATAAATAATGCAAGCCCCTTCTCTAATAACCCAAAGTAGGAAATTACATAATGATAGCATATTTTTAAAAATAAAAATAAAAATAATACCCCCTAAAAAGTATTTGGTGTTTGCACCTATCTCCTTAGTTTTTTGTATACACTGTCCCCCCCCCCCCCCCCCCCCTTCCCAAGTATAGCTTGTACAAGGATTAGTGATCCCTTCAAATATGACTTATTTGAAGGAGGAAAGTAAAGATAAAGGCTAACATTCACTAAATTTGATTGCTTATCATCCAAAAATTAGGTGTGTGGATATTTGGAGGACTTTAGAAAATGCTCTAACATCTCTACACATCTTGAGATGAAGGAGGGATTGGTGGGAGTGCCGTTGGATGGTCATGGCAACACCACAGGGAGTTCAACGCAAGAATGAAAGCAACTTAGGAAGGTACATGCGGTTGCAACTTGCCCAAAGAGAGTCATATTGTTCACCTATAAACATTGAATGTAGCTCAAGACAAGGTCCAATGTTTCAGGAAGTTTTTGGAGTTGCTCTAGTAATTTGCCTCCTCTTTTATAGAAGGAGCCCGGGATTTTCCATGGACACCGGTTGAATCCTCTCCTATGAAAATATCCCAATTCATTTCCTCCAATATCAGATTTTCACCGGCCTAACTTTCCTTCAACTTCAAATTTTCAAAGGTTACAATCTTCCTCTTTTAAAGATACACTAGTTTTGAATCCAGACTTCAAATTTAATTACATTGGCAAACATGGAAAACAAAGCAAATGCTAGTCATTATGACCAATCCTAAAGCAATATCCGCCTCGGCCTTGTTCAAGCACTCAAAGCCCCTCAACAACCAATCCTAAAGCAATATCCTTCTTGTCCGAGAACATATCCACCTCCAACACCCCAAATATTAGCCTTGAATTTGAAATAGTAAGGGGCTAGAATTTGACAATTTCATGAAAGCAATAACAACATATCCACCTTTTTTTTGCATACCATTAGATGATTGTTTCTACCAATTTTTTTGTTTGATTATAGAATTTCCATTTTCAAACTCCAACCGGTTATTTTCCCAAAGGAATCAGCTAACAATGAACTAATTGGTGATTCTCCCCGAACATTGACAAGGTCTGCCCTTGCTGCAGTATGTTAGGGCGGACATCCTCATGGAAAAAGGCATTCTGACAATTTTCAAAATCACGAGAGGAACGTTAGGTTGGACCATAGATGCCGTTCATTATGTTTTTTGCTTCATTTTCTGTCTTCTCTATCTATGAAAGGTCTTCATGTATAAATTTCATAACCGGTTGTTGACCTTTTCAAGGCTAGCGTGGCACCGTCCCATTGGCAACCAGTCACCATTGCCATTACAAGTTGCAACTCATAACCTTCTTTCCTTTCAACTTGCTTCCTATATCCTTGGATCATGAAGATCAAAGGTTGTGATTGGAAAATGTACAACCGGTTATGTATGATAACCTATTCATTGCTAGCGTGGCTCATCAGTTATCTAATACATTTCTGTCATTGTTGTGCTTAATTTTGTAGGTTATCTACATAAAAGTGCTTCCTCTTTTCATATCCAATTAAAATCTCTAGCAATGATCGAGGCGAAGTGGGCAAATTTGAGATTCCATGGTTTTAGACGACTTCAATTCCTTGTGTCCACTGTCAAAATCGTAAATGACAAACCCATGACCACTAATTTCAAGCCTCACTGGCCATCACTCAGTTTGCTTCCATTTTGCAACTAGATATATATGAAAAAATTATATTTATTTTTCAGAGATGAAATTACATGTCTTCTTTATTTCACAAAAAAAAAAAAATTTCATAGAAAATTGATTTTTTTGAGAAATTTTGAAGAAAAAGTTTGAACCCAACTAACAATACAAATATCATTTTTGTGAAGAAATTTCAGATTTAGAGCAAGGATTAACAACTTTTCCAAATACACTAAAATGGCACATTTTGTGATATGTTGTTTTACTAACTTCCATTTACGTGAAGAAAAACACTAGCAAGAGTAAGTAAATAATCTATTAGTATTATTTTTTTGCAATTTTGGTGGATTGCTTTTTGTGATTTTGTATTGTTTTGGTTATGTTTTGCTTGAATTGAGTTCCAAATTGGTGTTTTTGTATGTTTATTAACCAATTTGGGCAGTCATGTCATTTTACTCAATTCCAAGTCGGAAGCAATCAAGAATGAGTTGCTGAGGAGATGACGTATTATGCAACTCATTGGAAGCTAAATCCAGATTGGAAGTGCAAGCTGGTTAATTCCTAGTTGGAACTGTCAGTGGCCCAACCATCTTGGGTGTCGTTGTTAATGTTCCGATTTGGATTATGTTTGGTTGTTAGCAGTTAAGACTGTTGTTTGTTCCTAGTTGTGTGTTTGTATGCAACGGTATGCCGATTTGAGATTTCATATTTGTGTTTTGAGTGGCAGTTGTTGGTTGCGGTTATTTTCGGAGTTCTAATTTGGCAATTTTGGTGGGGTTAAGCATGTTGTCATTTCCAAGTTGGTAATTGTTTTTGTCTGCCTATTAGTCTGGGGTTTGTTGTATTTCATTTTCACCCACTATCGAAGAGAGTCCAGTGCGAGTCCCAGTCTAGTTGGATGTGTATTTGTTTTCCAATTTGGTGTGTGTGTATATGTTTTTATTGCATGTGCTGTGGAGAAGAGTCCTAATCAGTCCATGCGATTTTTGGTGATTGTGTGTATTTGTGTTATGTGATTCGGAGTGTATGTCCGAATTGGTTGAGCAAGTGGTTGCAGCGGTTGCTGCGAAGGTCTGATTTGGAGTATACGAAGTAGTGGAGCAGAAGGTTTAAGTTCCAAATTGGCGTGAATGAGGAGCAGCATTGTAGAAATGACTGCGTGTGGAGATTAATTAAGTTCTATTTGGATTTTGTGCATGATGATGTTAGTCTATTGGGATGATATGATGATGTTATGATAAAGATTTAAAAGGGCGTGGAATTCATTGGAAGTAGGAAGTTTACTGTCCAATTGGAATGGAGTGTTGATTACAAAGAAACTAGTTGAAGCAAGTCAATTAGCGAAACAATATTTTTGTAAATGGTGATATGTCACTAATTCGGCTTAATAAAGTATGGATTAAAACGAATTAGTGTATGATGTGGTGAAATGGCAATTTAGAGTTGTATATATGTTGAATGTGTATGCTTCCAATTTGATAAATAGAAAAGTGGTGTTGATATTGCCAAGTCGGAGTATGGCAATCTATAGGTTAAACCAAATTAGGAAGTTGATGACTGAATGTATGAGTTTAATGAATGTTTTAGGTTGGTTTTAAAGTCTGTATGTGATTGGGTGTTAATTCCTAGTTGGGAATGGAACAATTTCAGTCCACCGAATCGGAATGAATTTCCAAAGGGAATGTGGGAAAGTTTAGTAAAACCAATTAGGAAATCAGCATGTGTTGTGGCTGAGAAGTATGAGAGAAAAGAGAATTATTTCAAGTTGGATAAAAATGAGAGTAAGATCTGCAATTGCTATAGTTGGTGCCTTGGTGGAGCGGAGTTGGAAAATTAAAGACGATAAACCAAGTTGGTAGATTTGGGTGTTCTTCAAAGTAAGAGATAGGATCAATGAAGTGACCAGTTCAAGTGGAATGCTCAAGGGATTGTTGTTTGTATCTACAGCCAGGGTTGTTCCGTCGGACAGGATTTTGGATTTTTGTGTCTAATAGACGTCTGACGTCGCGTGTCGAGTACGGGCAACAAAGTCGTCGTGTAAGAATTTGGGGTTTCAAATTTTTTTATCCTTGGTAAAACGATTTGTCCTACGTGGCTGACACTGAACAGTGACGTGGCCACCATCATCCTGGGCGACTGCGGATGGGCGCGCGTGCGGGTCTGAAGTGGGCGACCGCGGGTCCAAATTTCATGAGCGACTGCGGATAGGCGCGCGTGCGGGTCCGAAAGAGGCGACCGCGAGTCCATATTCCATGGGCGACTGCGGGTGGGCGCGCGTGCGGATCCGAAATGGACGACCGCGGGTCCAAATTCTAGGGCAACTGCGGGTCCAAGCACTAGTAGAAAATGACGTCCAAATTAACAGAAAATCAGCATATTTATGTTGATTTGGGTACTGCAATGTCCAATTTCACATTTTTTTGTTAATGGCGACATTTTTTTTGTTGATTTGGACAATCTTCACATTTTTTTGTTAATGGCGACATTTTTTTTTTGTTGATTTGGACAATCAGTGACAAAATCAACAGATTTTTGTTGAATATTTTTTGAACATTCTAGAATCTTTTGGAATTTTTTAGAATCTCTTAACATCTTCATTTTACAATGTATTTAACAAAGAAATTAAGTACACATTTCGGTGTTCCATAAAGTCAGCAGACTTTGAAGGTTATTTGCACATAATAAATGAACATTTTTCAAAGCACTTTCAACTAAAAAAAGTTGTGGAATTGAACCAACTTTCATCTCCAACAGTCTTTTTGAGATTTCAAATCTCCAATCAAAAGTTATGAACAAATTTTAGAAAAGTATTGGAAATTATTTTTTTAGTAAATTCAGAAGACTTTGGAAGTCGTTTTGATATAGTAAAAGGATTTTTTGGAAAACCTTTTAAACTAAGAGAAGTTGTAAATTCTAGAAAAATTTCATGTCTTATAATCTGTTTGAAGTTTTGATCCTCCAATCAGAAGCTATGAACAAAATTCAGAGAAGATGTTAAAAAATGTCAAAAATGTCAAAAGTGATGATTTCCTAACCTCTCTCTAAACTTTGTCCAAAATTTTTGAGGAAAATCTTCAAATTTCAAATGGAATTTTGGAGATGAAAGCTTTTTTGAATTACTACCTTTTTTTAGTTCAAAATATTTTCAAAAAAGTTCTTCTACTATGCCAAAACAACCTCCAAAATTTGCTAAATTTACAATGAAATAATTTAAAAAAACCTATCTCCATTTTGTTAGGTTCCATGTTAATTTCTACGCTATTATCCGATTTTCAAAATTTCAATATATATGGGAAGTATTTAAAATTTTATTTACGAAATGTAGTCTAAAGGAAAAAAGGGAGCAAATATAATTTGCTTACAATGAAAGAAATAGTAGGGATGGAACTATGGAAGAAGACATTTTCTTAAAGATTTCTAGTCTTTACTTTGCACAATCAAACTAGGTTTGAAATAAAAAATTCAAATTTTTATTTTTAGTAATTTTAAAAATACAAAATCTAATTTGGTGTGATTAAAAATACAAAAATAATTAGAATGATTTCAAATTTTTTGGAGATGTTCCAAACATTGAACTAATGATATTAATTGTTAAATTTCAAAAAATGATACATTTATCAATTTTTAAATTCTTTGTAGAATCCGATTTGGTCAGGTTTGGCTTTCTACTCCTTTTGCTTGAAAATGTCTACAAACTTGAGAGAGTTTTTAATTTTTTAATTTTTTAAATAAAAAAATAATACATTTGCCTTAGATTCTAAAACCATTTTTCTGGAGGGCAATACAGCATTTATTACCTTCTTATAATTTTATTTCTCCAGAAGAGTTTTTTGCCTAAAGAATTCATCATCCAAAATTATTATAATTTAAAAATCTAATGGTTAGTATTTTCCACAATTAATTCCGTGCATACTAGACAAAGTATCTTTCACTTTTTTACGGTTAAAATTAAAAATTTCAAACACGTCCATGTGCAAAAAAACATCAAAATTGGACAATTCATTGAAAACCTCCATTGTAAAAACATTGTTAGGCCTTGAGGGATTAAAGCAAAAAAATTGAAATTTTATCCACAATGAGCTATCTAAAATCTCTATATTGCCAAAAAATGCTAATTCGTCATTTAGGGGTTAATTTTTTAAATTTCCAACTGGTTAAGTTTTATCTTTCAAAAAATTTATCCAAAAAAATGTATGTCAATTCTTGAACTTGCAAGTGTTCATTACATGTTGAAGAAATATGCTGGAAATTTATACTTCAACCTTAAAAAAAATATTTTATATTCATGCTTGAAGGAAATAGTATATACAATTTTTTTCTTAATAACTTCATCATTCAGAAATCGGTGTTTACAAATTTCAGCAGACTTCAAGGGCCGTTTTCACATAGTAAATTAACTTATTTTTTAAAACTTTCAACTAAGAAAAGTTGTTAAATGAAGGTATGTTTCATCTCCGAAAATCCGTTTGCAATTTGGAGTCTTCAATGAAAAGTTATAGACAAAATTCAGAGAAGGGTTGGTATGGCCATTTTGCTTTGACACTTTGAACACCTTCTCTGAATTTTGTCCATAACTTTTTATTTAAGACTCCAAATTGCAAACGGATTTTTGGAAATGAAATTTAACTTCATTTAACAACTTTTTTTAGTTGAAAGTTTTAAGAAATAAGTTAATTTACTATGTGAAAACGTCCCCTAAAGTTTGCTGACTTTTCAATGCAAATGAAAAAATAACCTAGAAGTAGTTAAATAGGAAACACGTAACCTCATAAACATGTGAACTCACATGTGTCCCATTGGCTTGAGACTCTACAGTTCTAACCCCAAGGTGTGGGGTTCGAACCCCGCCGGCGGCGGCTTGCCCTCGTGGCAGCCTCCCTACCCGCGTGGCATCTCGCTCGTGTGGCGGCTTGCCGTTGTGGCAGCCTGCCCGCCCGGGTGGCGGCTTGCCCTCGTGGTGGGTGCTTGCATGGCAGCTGCCACGTTGCATTTTTAAAAAATTCGTTTTTTCATAAAAAATTTGGATTTTTTTTTTTAAATCGTTGAAAAATTAACACTTTCTAGTTGCCAAATCAACACTTTCTAGTTACTTAATCAACACTTTTGTGTTGATGAACCACACAAAAGTGTTAATTTTCATGTCCAAATCAACATTGTTTTGCTATGCAATGTCCAAGTCAACACGAAAATGAACCAAAAAAATCAACATTTTTTTGTCACTTTGGACGCTGAATTTTCTACTAGTGAAGGGACAGGGTGACCGCGGCTCCTAATTCTAGGGCGACTACGGGTCCAAGGGACAGGGCGACCGCGGGTCCACTGCTGCCTAATCACCGCACGATGAGTTTTGAAGATGGGCGGACGAGATGTTTGTCTCTACACCGAAAGAGCACAGGTCGTGGCTGTGACGTTCTGGGCGCTGACCCGTGCCGCTCCACTGCTGACCCGCGGTCCTCCATTGCCAACCCGCGGTGTTCCACTGCTCCACTGCGGGTTTCAAGGCGAGGGTAACTGCGGGTCCAAAATCCAGGGCGAGTGCGGGACTGCGGGTCCAGGATTAGGGCAATTTCACTTCTTCGTTCTTCCCTTAACAAATAACAAGTTCCATTGTATTCTACAAACCTACGATTACATTTTCAATACAAATACATTCCAGGGTCATGCATGACAAAGGCGTATAATCTCTACAGTCATACCATGCAACAACATACTCATAACAATAGATATATTAATAATAACAACACGAATAATATTCATATTAATTATATTCATATTCATTCATGTTCCTACATATTGGCATGAGCACCATCTCCATTTCTGAACAAACTTCTATTTACAAAAACCATATAGAACTTCATTATGGTCACCAAGAAGAGACCTCTTCAAGTCCCTACACTGAAACAGAAACATTATAATGTAATTCTAACTCCATCAAGCCTAACCAAAAAAGAACACATAGGCTATTTCACTACAAACTTAAGCAAGAAATCTTCACTACAAAGATGGGATGTTAAATCCTTAAAACACTACTAGTACGCCTCTACATCTATAATGCTAAACATTATAGTGTGAAGGTCGAATCACTTGCCACTTCATCGCAATTAGGGTCTGTGTCTTCTTGCAACTCATCACTATTGTCGCTATTGGCGGAGTATTCGCTTTCATCATCCTCCCTTGCTACTGGTTCAAGAACCACCTCACGTTCTACCTCGGAGTTGAGGTTTCACACTTCAGTATCTAAACCGCCAACGCCTTGAGTTTGCACCAAGCGTTTTGTTAGTCTCGATGTATCTGTGGTTCCATCGATGTTGGGTCCTGGATGTGTTGTTGCTACTGCTGCGTTTGATCGCCAAGGGTTTCGAGTGGAATTACTTTCTCCCATGACAAACGGGTGAACAATATGGTTATGACGTTTAGGATTTCAGCGGATCATGTCCTGCGTCTTCCTAACATGCTTCCTTCCTCCTATATTGTGCAAATGCAATCTTCCCGATGATTCTCCAGGGCCAGAAATCCTAGAGGCTGGAGTAGGTTGCGGAGCTGAGCCGGTTACTCCTTCATCAATGGTCTGTGGTGGATTGCGATTCACCGACGGTCTTGCAAAGGCGTTGGTACAGACCTCGTCACCCTCGCAACATTTGTACTCACTCCTCGACTGAAGGCGGTAGTAAGAGAAGGGGTCAAGGTAGTTTGCATTGAGGGTCTTGCTGGATGCGTTGGTCAGACCTCGTCACCCTGCCAATATTCGTGCTAACTCCTCGATTCAAGGCAGTAGTACGCTGGGTGTTCAAGAGAGTCTGCAATGGCAAATCTGAATCGTATCCCACATTCTCTACTGCAGGTGTATTGCTTGGTGTTGCTATTGGACCCACAACATGTACACTTTCTTCCACATGTGGGATTTCAACTTCACTTTCATTTTTGATAGTAATTCATGCAACACTACGTAAATTCATTTGCGTCCCTGAAGACAAAGGTATTGCTACAGGAGGTCTTACAGGCTCTACTTCCTCTGGAATTGGAATATCTGTGCCTTCATTATCGTCATCAGGAGTTCTTGCCCTTGTAGGATCTGGATTGATTACTGGAAATGCATCCCAAGCCGAGACATGGGTGTCTTCTGCCTCATGACGAAGTTCCACCTCTGGAGAACTGATTCCATCGTCATCGCCCATATACGTGTTTCTATATTGCCTTTGTGGAGGACTTACAGGTGCGCGGTTTAATCCCGCCCACCTATTTCTACGTAGACGCTCCTCGACCTCCACACGCCTTTGCTCTTCTCTCAAATATCTAAACCTGGCTTCATCTTCATCCCCTGAAGAATATACCTCCTTGTTCTCTTCGTCTGTATCTCCATCTACAAGGTACTTTTCGTAGAAAAGTGCTGCATTGTGGCCACGCTTCTCATGTTCTAATTTGCTGTTTGCGTAGATATACACCAATGTCTCGGCCTTCAATGTGGCTAGGCGATTCCGCACTTTATTGTGCACAAACGAGTACATGCTCCAATTTCTTTCACACGATGATGCTGAGCACGTCAGAGACAAAACTCTCCTTGCTATTTTTGGAAGAGCGTCTCCCCCTACACGATTCCACCATTGGTGAGGCAACAAGTTAGATCGGCTGAGATTTGGAGCCTCTCGTATGGGGTCAAAAGGACCCGTCTTCTCTTCAAATTCAGTGAGCTCGGCAATTGCAACGTCTTCATCCACCTCCAATGGCCCACTCCAAGTTCGTATAACTCGATTCAATGCTCGTTTGGCATCACCGTTGTTATGAATTTCTTCTACGTCTGCCAAATACGGGTTTAGTAGTGCCCCTACATAATGCAGGTCTGTGAGCATCAACTTCCAACGAGCATCAAATTGCTTTTTAAACTTCGTCGCTGTCACAGGATCCAAAAAAAATGGAGCCAACTTGAAAGAGTACACGTGCTCTCGAAGGCTATTCATTATTACCCAAGCTTTTGGCATGGCAGGGATTTTTCCATCGAAATGGCAAAGAGCAAGGAGTGCGGGCTCCACTATGTACAAGAAATTACTACATTCCACCCAAAACGATTCCGAATGAATGTCCTCTCGCACGAGCTTGCAATGTAATGGTTGCTCCATTTCTACGCTGGACCAAACTCTCCTCGAATGGCATATATGTCTCATCCACCACCACATATTGCAGCGCCTGCTTGCACTCGGCCAATCGGTCTACCATGAGGAAGTCCGTCGCAAAGCGTGTGGCGGAGGGAAGTCTCAATGACTTATTTGGCGAGTACTTCCGAAAGAGAGCCAAAGTAAGGTGGTATTTCTTTATGAACTTCACAATTTCTTTACACCGGTCTACTACCTTCTTGATCCGTTTATCTTTGCTCCAGTCTTCCAAAAGTAAGTCCAAAATATGTGCGGCGCATCCCTGCGTATACATGTGAGGGTACCTTTCTTGCAACCCTTTCAAGGCCCCTGTCATCACTGCAGCATTGTCTGTACATAGTTGGACAATATTTTTGGGTCCAACCTCTTCTTTGTATTGCGCCATCGTATTCACCGTGTACGCGATATCTTTCCTCTCTCCTGTAGTGTCCACCGATCCCAAGAAGACATCACCAGCAGGGCAAACAAGCATCATGTTTAACAATGGCCGGTGATTGGTATCAGACCATCCATCTGAACAAATAGTCGCTCCATACTGCTTGATAGAGCTCTTTGTTCTCTCAGAGACCATTTTTGTAACAGCCTCCTTTTTAACATCTATCAATTTAGTACGCACGGCTGTATATGATGGAGGTTGGTACCGAAATCCACATGCCGCCGTTGCTTTCACAGCTTTCAAGAAGGCCGGATGACGAACAACATTGAATGCAATGTTGGCCTCGTAAAAGAATGAAGCCCAAATCCTGTCTGGATTTTGTCTTTTGCCCACCTGTAACAATTCATCCATGCTTTGTTGACAAGAAACTGGAGGTGTATCCTCGTTCTTCCAACCGTTCCTGGGGCGGAATCTACCGAATCCAGATTAGGGGGCGGTTCTTCAATCCTGGTAGGGCGATTTGAAGGCCCTTCTTCTGACTTGTCCATAGTAGGCGCCGCAACGGACTCAACAAATGCATCATCTTCTCCGTGCATCTCTTCGAAGCTCATTTCCTTTGGTACGATCCCTTCACAATTCTTGAACTTCTCCAATACTACCCTTGGAATACGTTTACAACGTTCCGCTCCCGCCGTACCACCAAATCCAAAGTGAATGAATGCCCTCTTCCGCACAAATACTTTGTTCCAACCACAGAAAACACATGTCCTTGTATTTGCGGCAAAACGAGGCCCCGTTTCCAAAACCAACCAAGGGTCCCATTCATTTGTGGCCCTCCGAGTATCTGTTATACCCGCCCTCCTCCCCACACCTCGGTTGGCCATATTGCTTCGGCAGAATGGGTTCTCACTACCCAAAATCAATATCAATCAACACAAAGTTACAGAAGAAATTATGACAAAGCAACCCGCTTCGAGTAGTCTTACGAACAACTCGAAAAAAGGTTGTTGCCCTCCGAAGACCTAAACATCCGCATGAAGCCTCTTTCAAGGATTCAAGCCGTGAGTTCTATCACCAGAGCATTATGAGAAGCCAATGTTGCCCCTCCGCCTTTATAGTGCGCTCAGGCTTGCACCCAATGTCCAATTGTGTGTGTGCTTTGGGGTGCTCCTACGTGATCGGATTACACCCGAAGTCGCCCATGGGCGAACTCGAGTATGTGGCTACCTAAAATAGACTGAGGATGTAACTTCAGTTCACATGGGGCGACCGCGGGTCCATGCAGTGCAATTCTAGAACCCTTGTGGGGCGACCGCGGGTCTGGGGTGGGCAACTACGCATCAACAGTGGGGCGTTTGCGGGTAAGATGGACGACCGCGGATCTACAGCTGGCAACCTAGAGGCGGGCTGCACATATCAGCCACCAATTGCTGGCAGTTGTTTCCCGCTGCTTCGTTCCCGTCATGGACGACAGTGCTAAAAAGATAATGGATAATTTTGTTTTTAAGTCAATGGAACCATCTTCCCAAAAAAATAACTTATAGAGATCGTTATTTAATGAAATTTCTACCATTTTTGAAAAAAACAATTAGGCAAGAATAGGTTTGTTTGCCAAAAGAATAGAAGATCATAACCATCATACAATTGGGATTAGTGTGTTCCAATAATTTTTTATCTTTTGTGCATTAGATATGGCAATTTTGAGTGGCTTCTATGGAAAAAAGGCCTTCGTCTTGTAGTAGTTAACCCCTAAACGAGAGAACTGTGTTCCATGTGAACATAGCAATTTCGGTCAACTCACTACAAATGGAATTTTTTTTTTTAATATTTTCAAACCGTTTTCTCGGGGAATAGCTTGAGCATGGGCTTGAGGCCGAACTAATTTCATAACTTTCAACTACGAGGTTCAAAAGTTATTGTGTAATATGTGGTTTTCATTGCTCGCCGGGCAGTGCAAGAAGCCCAAAAATGGCTTTCAAAAACACTTTTATCGAAAATGAAAGATTCATATTGGTTTTCTAGATTTTCTATGAACATGGAAAGTTTGGAATCATTCTATTTTGATTCATGAGGTGAAAGTTATGAGGAATTCTAGTTGTGGCTAGTTTACATATAGTTCTGAAATCTCTAATCTAAAATAAACTTTGAAGTCTTTTATTATATTTGGCAGTTTTAAGGCATTTTTGATGAAAACATAGTCCAAAATCCAAATCATTTAGGAGTGAAGACCCTAAGCGAACATTATTATCTCTTTTTCTAAAAATAATATTGTTTGTTTTCTAGGTCTCATGGACCCCTAACACATGTTTATGTCTACTTTGAATTTAGAAAGATACAATAAAATTGTAAAAGGAAACAAATTATAATAATGTTGTTATCTTGCTTTATTTTTAGCAAGCTCCACAATGCTAAAAAAAGGGCCTTTGGCACCACCATTGAATGAATTTGACACACATTATGGAAAATAATCAAAAATTGACAAACATGAAAGTGCAAATGTACAAAGGAATATACATCTTTATTCATCAAGGGCAACCGCAAGTACCCGATTAAAAGGTTCAGGCAACACTGTCCGTACATACATGTTTATAAAAGTGCCCACCTAGTCCTACAAGATTACCCTAAGTACAAAATCATGCAACATCCATGTTGCTCCCCTCTTCCGTATTCTTGTTCTGTAATTCAATTTCATACATCGCGGTTCTATGAACACTCCTGAGTGTGGTCAGATGACGCTCTGACATCTCATTCTGCATCCAGAATTTCTGGAATAAGGTCATCAAATAAATGTGCTCATTTTTGTATTCTATGCTCTCCTCGAACTTTCGTTCCAGCCACTTCAAATTATTTAACTTCCTCTTCAAGTTGGCTACTTCCGATGTCAGCGTCTCACGTTGTTCTACTAATGACACATCCGAATGCACCGTTTGGTCAAGAGGACCTACAATCGTCATTTCTTTGAGGGCATTCAACGTTGATCATGCCTCCTCCACACCCTTGCGTTCGTTGTTTCCCCGATTTTCTTCCATCTTGCATTCCTCTATTATATTCTTAAGTTGTTTATCCATCAACGGGGAGACATTTGACTGATTTGAGGTTGACCCTCCGTCTTGACCTTTCTTGAATTTTAAATAAAATGCTTCAAGATCATCCATGTCTCTTTGTTGGATGGACAAACGAACTTGCCCTGTTTCAATTAGTGCTTCAAGGGTGTGCACATCATTGGCCTCCACATCATCCGCGATGCGCTCACGAAGACTCTGACATTCTCTTTCCTTCTCAGAGAGTCTTGCATGAAGACTTGCCAATTTGGCTTTATAAGATTCTTTATTTTGACGGATCTTGTCTTCAGAAAGTACAACTTGTTCTTGAGGTGGAAGTTCTTCAAAGGAAGGCAATATCATCAACGCTTGCTCTTCATCCCGAAGCACCTCAATCTCAGCATCCATTGTCTCTTCAGCGATCTCTTGCATACGTGCATACACATGTTGGAGCACTTCGTCCACTTTGGGATGAGGGACCTGCATCGGTGCCAACGATATAAGAGGTTCTATGTACATTGGTATGGCACCTTGTACGTCCCCCACAAATGGTACCAATGTTGCTCAATTTTCTTCAACGACTAGATTTGGAACTCTACGCATACGATCGGGAGTGTCTTCTTCATCCGAGGTTGTGGGGGAGCCAGAGGAAGGGGACCACGGGTAGTCTTCATCCGCCATTCCTTCTATGAAATGCTTCTTTGGCCCTAGCCCGTCACGTGGATTGTTTGAAGGCCCTACCCTTGGAATGTCTTTGGTCATGGGTCGTCTGATATTGGGGGATACCTTTATGGTGCTCCAATCTACCGTCCGCTGCAATTGTAATTCAACATAGACCATTTGGCATATGCCCAATGTGACTTCGCTCCCCTTCACAATTGGCGATCTATACAACGCTCGATAAACTTCGATACATCGTTGTACAAATACATTGTCCCTGCAATAGTGAAGATTAGCAGCATTCTACCTCAGATGTACTTTGTGCCGAAAGTGAGGGAATAACTTGCTGATATGGCACCATCCCACAAATGCCTTGCAAGTTGTGGATGTCCAATCAGATTGCACATTACGCCAATTTCGGAATGCCAGAGCTGCTGGATCAAGAAGAATGCGTTGATTCCGGTTATGGCGCTCTCCTTTCTTCTTGGTCTTCTTCAAGGGTGGGGCCATCGTGTATGATTACTCTTTGGGAGACGTGGAAGTGCTGGAGGACTAGTATTAGGTTCACAAGTCAAAATAACCGCAAGGGTCCAAGACCCAAAGTTCGTACGCACGAGCACACATCCAAACGCTTCAAGGCGTATGGAAGCCGAAACACAACGCTGAATAGTGGGCGACAGAAGGCTCTCGCGACTTAATTTGTACCCGAAGTCGCCTAGGGCGCATGCGGGAGTGGGCGATCGCGGGTCGGAAGGCGACCAGGACATCGAGGCGCGTTTGGGAGTGGGCGACCGCAGGTCTGACTGCCACGAGGACATCGGGGCGCATGTGGGAGTGGGCAACCGTGGGTGTCCGACGACCACTGAAGTGGCACGAGCGAAAAGCGGCGACCCCGGGTAGTGGGGCGACCGTGGGTCCAGTGCCGCTACTGAATTTACTACCTCGCAGTCTTCCAAGGAACACATTTGAAAAATTGGGGTTTCAGATTTTTTTTCAAGTTCAGGTAGAAGCACCCATAAGCATTAGTGTGCGGCGACACCAATTGTAGAGTTCCCTTAAAGTGTATTAAAAAGTACGTTGAAATGGAATCCATGCTTTATTGTGGATTTCTGGTACGTGGGCTCGGTTATTTTGAGATTCTGGTGCTACAATCACGGTAGATTGTGTAGAATGCCCAAGAGAATGCCATTTAGGTTGCCCTACAGAGTTCTATTTTGAGAATTAGTAGAAATAAGATGCCTCATCCAAGTTTGTGAAACTAAATAAATTAAAGGCATTGTTCTAATGGATGAAGACTCGTTAGCCCTCCCCCCTTTGATTTGATTCCCCATCCACCCGTCATTTGGTTATGGAAGAAAAAAAAAAATATAAAGTGCAAGGTTTTAATGGAGGGAGATTTAGGAAACAACCTCCCCCCCTTTTTTTAATCTCCTTCCACTAATCATTTTAGTCACGGACCATTTACCTAAATCCCGTCCACATTAAAATTTATAAATAGAAGAAAAGACATTTGCATTAGAACTTCTCCTCTTTATTTTGGCATGTTCCAAATAAAATGATGCCACTGTCATGTGGTTGTAGAAGAGGAAAAAAAATATAAAGTGCAAGGTTTTAATGGAGGGAGATATAGGAAACAACCTCCCCTCCCTTTTTTTAATCTCCTTCCACTAATCATTTTAGTCGCGGGCCATTTACCTAAATCCCGTCCACATTAAAATTTATAAATAGAAGAAAAGACACTTGCCAGTCGAAGTAATTGAAAATTTTGAAGTAGTTTGTATATGACATTTAATGGACTATGAAAATTCTAAAGTGCAATATTTGAATAGTTTAGGTCTTTTTAATGCCTTATCGCTTAATTGAAGTACAATCCCTAAATATAATATGAAAAGCAATATGCATATATAGGTGCCTTCTTCATAAAAAATTAAAGAAGCTTAAGATACACCATTTTGGATGTGGCATGCAATTATAATGTCCAAGTCTACAATATATTGTATGGCTTGTTCAGGGTTTAGGGTTTTTTAGTTGTAGGGTTTAGGCTTCCTGATTTCGGGTTTTAAAAGAGAAAAGACATTGCATAAATGGCTTAAATATTTAATGCCAACCTCCAACATTCAATAAAAGATCAGATGAAGTAATTGGAATATGTACCTGAACCAGAAACAATCAGTGAAGCAAACGCCCCAGCTGTTTTCATGTTTCGTTCTACCTACCCTACCTGGTCAAGGGCGACCTGTGCTCTAGGTGACCGCGGGTCTAGGGCGACCGCGGGTGCAGGAAGTGGCCCCTTCTCAGTTCTCGTATTTCCTCGATTTCGTCTGCCTGGGGCGACCACAGGTCAGGGGCGACCGCGGGTGCAGGAAGTGGCCCCTTCTGAGTTCTCGTATTTCCTCGATTTCGTCTGCCTGGGGCGACCGTGGGTCTAGGGCGTCCGTAGGTCAGGGGCAACCGCGGGTGTAGGAAGTGGCCCCTTCTGAGTTCTCGTATTTCCTCGATTTCGTCTGCCTAGGGCGACCACAGGTCAGGGGCGACCGCGGGTGCAAGAAGTGGCCACTTCTGAAATCACACTTAAAAATTCCATTTGGCCAATTCAGAGCAAATTCAAAGAAGCGGAAAATTCCATTTGGGCATTTATGGCTTTTCGTGTCCCATGATTTTTTCAAGTTTTTTTTGGTAAGTTTGAACTCCAATTTTTGCTTATAGGATACTTTTTCTTCCTTCAAAATGAATTGGCTATAGTACGTGATGTTCAGAGCTAGAATACATGTGCTTCACTAATTCACATATTGAAAGAGCCTACATGTAGGTCTCTTCACAGAGAGCCCTAAACATGCACACAAGTGCTGCTTCTTTAACCCCTAAATGCCCGAGGCACCCAAATCTGGTGTTTGCAAAACTTTGAAGTTAAATAAAACCTAACCAAGTTGCTATTTTTAGTAGTTTATATTTTCAAAAAGTTCTTCTTGAAGTCTAGTTTTAGCATTAAAAATCCGATCTCGAAAATAAATGATAGTGATTTTTCTACTCAAGATTTTGTGCAAGGGTACCCATTGCAATCTTGACTTCCCGTAGTGTTGAGAGCTCTTGGAAATGAGCCTCAAATACACTAGATCTTGGAGAAAAAATCACATTCAAAATTAATTTAAAAAAGTTATAGAGTAGATTTTAAGAAGTCATGAATTGATTGGGGTTATACATGTTAGGCCCTTTAACATCATATTCTTTTGGTCACCAACTTTTTAGATTTGACTTGTGAAAAGAGGATTGAAAGATTTGTGTAGTTTTAACACCCTCATGGTCAAACATTATAATCTTTCACTCTATAAGTGATATTGTTGTGTTTTCTTTTCCTATGAGATCTCTAACATGTCTAGTTTGAATTTGTACGGTTACAATTATAAAAAAATTGATACAACTTATCAAAATGTTGTCATTTTGTTCAATTTAGAGCAAATTCCAAGCAACTCAAAACAAGCCTTGGGCATTTAGGGGTTAAAACAAGGAAGTGGCTAAATTAGTGTTCATTGTTCACGCTCGGACCTGGCATGGAGTGTTGTTTTCTTGTTTTCTTGCGCTCCTCTGTTTTCACCACCTAGTCTAGAATCGATTGCTTAAGGCAACGCTATTCTATTAAATTTGTTGTGGGATTGCAGTCTAGGTTGATTGAAAGTCTTTTCACCCGTGATGTTTTGCTGTTGAATAGATTCCAAGTTCTCTTTGCAGAGTACCTTTGTTGTCTTTCAATTTTAGCAGCCTAGAATGGCAAATCTCATGGTTAGCCAAGAGAATGACAACAAGGAGTAGGATCCATGAGCATTGTTTTAGTAGAAGTTGCTTTACTAACATGTACTGAAAATCCTAAACCCTAAAATCCTAATAAAAATATAAGATTTTAGTGGAAACACAATTTAAATGGCTAAATTCAGCTCGAACAGGAAGTTTGACCATTTCACAATGGATTATGTCATTTAGGGGTTAAGCAAGAAAAGGATTTAGTAGCATTTTCATTTCAAAATCTTGAAAATTGAAGAGGGCGGGTCTAACCCGCGGTCGCCCTGAGCCGCCCAGACCCGCAGTCGCCCGGACCCAGTTGCCGAGACTGGCGAGACCCGCACGCGCCCCAGGGTGACCGCGAATACATAAGCGGTCGCCACATCCACAGTCGCCCACTCTTGGTCCTGTGCTACGGCTTTTATCCACCTCGAAGTGGCTGAATGCGTGTTCGTGGGCCAAGGTGCTGATTTGGGGGGAGGAACTTTTTGCCGTTTTTTGCCAAGCCCAAAGTTCATTTGATCAAAATCTAAACCTCAGTTCGTGGGCCAAGGTGCCATGTCTAGTCCGCGGGAAGGGAGTAGTTCAGCGCGGCCATCCATTTGGGATATAAACCACAACGATCCCCGGGAGTGGGAAGCTGCTACCCGAAAATATGTTTCAAGGAAGGACCTTGACAATCCCACTAGGTTTGAAGTGCCTATAGGCACGTATGAGTCAACGGGTGTAGGATCGTCGTCGAAGACAAAGAAGTCAAAGATAGTACATGACAAAGATCCGACTTATCCTCCAGCGGATTATTCGTTCTTTGCACAGCGGGTGCGCTTCGAATGGTATGAGGAGAAAGATGTAGCATTCCTGGAGTCAAAGCACTTGAGGCATAAAGAGGCAGGCATCTTGTAAGGCCTTATTCGTTATATTTGGACAAATGGTAGTCTCAATTTTATCCTCGAGTCGAAGATAAACAGTCATAACTATTCAGTTTTGAGACTATTTGGAAATTTGAGACTTTAAAATATTACTATGTATAAAAACCTTTCATTGCCAAAAGGTTGCAGTTTCAACTTATCCTCGACTCGAGGATAAATCCATACAATTATTTTAGGGCAAAAGTCTCAAAATCTGTTGATTGTCCAATTATAATGAATAAGGCCTTTTGTTGTTGAAGGCTGATTTGGAAAATTTCATTATGAAAAAGTGTAAAGAATCCTCAAAATATGGTGACGTGGACGAAATATACTTCAACAATCAGCCGAAATGGATGGCCAATTGTCTCCAAGAAATCATATTCAACACCAAGAAATTGTTGTTGGAGCACCGACCAATAGTTCCTGGGTTTCCTGAAAGTAAGGAGGCCACGGATTTCCGCGAGAAGATGGCGTGGTGGCAAAAAGCTGCTAAAAGACTATCAAGGACTGAGACTAGGAATATGGGGTGGCATACGGACGCATTAAAGGCTACTCTTTCGCAAAATAGTGGATCGTGTATCATGTGGATCCGCTCTTCTGCAATTGTGGTTCCCCTTGGTGGATTTGACCGAGAAGGTGGGTACGGAAAGGTGCGCAAGGTACGCATTGAAGGAATGGAGACAATCCCTAGAACTATACTTTTTGCAAGTAAGGTGTCAAAGACAAAGAACAAGCTTCAAGCGAGGGTACAACGATCCGTTGAGGCCTTGGTATGTTCGTTAAATCACCCAGTCGTTGTAAAATTTGTGGCGGTCCACGACTTTACAATGGAGTCGTATACGTTGTGGTGGAATGGTGGTAATTTGAAAGAAATTATTATTCTAAATGACAAAGTGGTGCCACATGCCGAATGGCACCAAATCAAGTTGGTGAAGGAACTTTGGAAAAACCAGGTTAAAGAAATTAGCCTCTTCCGAAGGCACAAGGCGAAGTTGGCATGGGCCCTAGTTTTTGTGACAAGTCTTGTGCACAATACAGGGGTTCTATACAATGACTTGTCTCCCATGAACATATTGTTCCATTATCCCTCATACTCGGACGAGATTATCAACATCGGGATTTGTGATTGGGGAATTGCCAGTTGTATTCATGAAGGAGCTCCTTCACATTATGGATACCAATCAACGACAGAGAGAGACTTGATGTTGGCGGGCAAGTAGTGGGTGGCTCCGGAGTTGTTCTATGTGTTTGGGCCACGACATTCAGAAATGAGCCTTGAAAAGATGCAAGCGATACACAAATACACGATGAAATCTGACTCGTATTCTATTGGGAAATTGACCCAATATATGAAAATTGGGTGTATGGATGAATACGATGGGGAGCTATTCAAAGATATCGAGTCAGCAAAGTTCTTTGCAATGAAGTTACGTGGGCTTATTGAGGCTGATGTAGAGAACAGGCTGACATGTATCGAGGTAGTAGCTTCGCTTATGGCTCCACCATGGTCGATGAAGCCCCCCGAAATAGTTTTCCGTGACTCCCTGTTGTAGTAGGAAATTAAGATACAACCGTAACTATAGTTTGTAGTGAAGATATAAATGTTGGCTACAATGTGTGCCTTCCATTTTTGAATAGCACTTGAAATATATGTAAAAGAAATTTCTATATGAAGTGCAATTGTTTCCTTACATTTCAAATATGGTAGATGTAGGCCGTGTAGTTCTTTGTATTGGTATTGACAATTTTGCATTACATGTGCACTGTTGTGTCAATGAATGCGTGCACCTTTGTTTGTTTTCATATGCTCTTTTTGATTTTGGCTAGTTTTTTGAAATCTCCAAAAAATTACCCGCCGACGACTTGCCATCTTGTCTCTATATTGTTTCCTCTTATCAATGGAAATTGTCCATGTTTCTGAAAATGAAAAAAAAATGCATGGACCAGCGTTCACATAAGTGGCTAAATTTCGCTCCATTTCTATTGAAAATATTCAGGAGCTAAAAGTACATTGGAAAAATCCTTAAAAAAATTAGATTTTAGCTAAGATTGCAACAAACAATAGAATTTCATAGCCAATGTGCAACTTCCTCCATATTAAAATTAGCATCTATTTAGTCAGTTTTCTATTATAATACTCCCAATAATCCTTTAGAACCTGCAGAATTTTTTTTTTTCAATTTTTTACGAACACTACTCACTCTCAAGGCAGCCAAAGTTGATGCCCATTTTTCTCGGAAGAAGCATATTGCAATAAATCCTAATTACTTAGGTAGTATGTTGCACTAAATTCCATAAAGCAATTTTAGGATCAAAGGCGTGGATTCAAGTGGTCAAGTCTTGGATCCGCGGTCGCCAACACCCGCATGCGCCCCATATCTGCACCAGACATGCGGTCGCCTACAGAGTTCTGTGACACGCGGTCGCCCTGACCCGCAAGCGCCCCATATGAGCCCCTGACCTGCGGTCGTGTACGAAGTTCTTGGACCCGCGGTCGCCCTGAGCCTCACGTTCGTTCGCCCAGACAGTTCGTCGACCCGCAATCGCCCTGACTCGCACGCGCACTCGCCCTGAGGCGACCTCGGTTACAAAAGCGATCGCCCTGGACCCGCAGTTGCCACTCTCGTTTCTGCGCAAAGGCTGTCATCCACCTTAGAGTGGCTTACTGCATGTGCATGAAGCGGGGTTTTCGAGGGTGACGGGGATACTTTCTCCGTGATTTCTTCCATATTTTTTCACAGTGTTTGGTACAATCCTACTTTATTCCAGTGGTGCAACCATCCCCGTTGATGTCATTACGCCTTGTGATTATATGTTTCTAAATGTGAAACAATCTTGATGCATAGTTTCACTTAGGTAGAGTAAGGGTTTAGGCATAAAGTATTTCACATAGTAGACAGGGTACCATTAGACATACGAAGTGATAACTATGGAGAACAAGACGCAACCATCACCTCCTACCAGATCGAAAACACTCATAGCGCAAGAGAAAAGGGCGACTAAAGACAAGGGTCGAAAACGGTGTGGCCAAAAACCCAAGAAACGTGTAGCCATATTGCTCCATCCTAAGATCAAGGCTTTTAAGGGATGGAGAACCGAACCAGAGCCTTGGAGTTTCAAAACGACTGCGAAGTATGTGGATTGGTGTCACATCAGCAAGTTATTTCCATTGTGTCGTCATCCTTTGCACGTGAAACACCAGAAGGCCAATCTTGCATATACCAAGAATACGGCATTCATGAAAAGATGCTGCAAGGTGTGGAGGCTTTTGTATTTGGAGAATAAAACATATAGAAACGACAATTTTAGTTTCTTTCTTGTCCGAATGGTGTATGCCGAAGTTGTTTTGAAGAAAGAGGTGGACTGGACAATGCTCCCGGAGTTGCCTATCGCGATTCATCCGGATAAAAAAGATTGGGAAGAAGCATCTGCTATGTGGGAAGAAGAACCTATTGATCTACAGAAGATGTTGTCATCGGTGAAGTGTGGGGCATCATTTAAAACCGATGAAGAAATAGTCTGGTCTAATACTTCTAGCTCAGATGAGCACACCCATGAGTATGACGGGTATTCTTTCCATAGCGATGATGGGGACATTATCGTGGAAGAACAAAGGAAGGCCTTGGATGTGGGACTTGACTAGAAGGCAAAACATATTCAGGAGTCCATTATAGTACCAAACAATGAGGAAAAAGGCATGGAAGATGTGGACCCTATGGAAGTGGACGGCGTTTTTGCAGAGCATCATTTCTACAAAGGCGACAGCGATTCATCAGACAATGAAAAGACCTTGATTGCAAAAATCGAGAGTGCCAAATTCTCTTTGAATGCAAAGAGCGAAGAATTGCAAAATTTGAAGGAGCATGAAGTCAATCCCACTGCCCTGGATTTCTTGAAGCAACGGTTGAAGTCTCTTATCCACCTCATCGAAGAGAGAGATAAAGACTTTGATGCTTTTAAGAAGAATCGAGATCGGTATTTGAAGAAGCGAAATAGCGGGAAGGTGTCAATAATGGACCATTATTTGCTATGGGAATCAAAACTGGAAACCCTTCGGCGCAGACGCACAAAGGCAGAGAATGAGCAACGAACATTGAATGTTCAAATAATCCAAAAGGAAAAAGAACATTACAATGATGTCGTACAACATGTCTCTGAGTTGGAGGTTTTGGCTTTAGCCCCTACATATGGTGGTATTCCCGAAGAGTTAGAAACGCTTCAGAAGTTGGTGGAGTTCCATGAGAGCAGAGTGAAACTGATGGACGATGAGTTTTCTAATGTGAAGGCAAAGAGCCAATATCATACACAGTGGATACAGTGGAAAAGGAATACCATTGGAAAAGAAGATGAAGAATATGATAAATGTGGACCAGAACCTGTTTTGAACGACTTTGTACCCAAAAAAGACTTAGCTAGAAAGTAGAAAGTAGAAACAAACATATTGGTATCCAATTTTGTAAGTAAGCCCAAAGTTTGGATGTTGCGGCTATTGAGTAACTTAGTAAAGAAAAGCACATTTCTTATTTTTGAATGACAGACTGCAATTACAAATGTCTTTGATGGCCATTTTCGGGAAAAAATTGCACCTCGAATACTCAATTGTAATTTCTTTGTATCCCATAATTGAATTGAGAGCCTATGAACAAAATGTCCCAAAAAGCAAGCTTGATTTAGATTTGTTGAAAAACGGTTAAGGACAAGTAGATCCACAATCCATTTTTGAATTAAATTTTCAAAATCAAATATTTCCAAAAATTTCTACATGGTTCAATGAGCTTGGTAGAATAATATTACCATTGGGATTATTGCAATTTCATTCCATCCTAAACGTATTAATAATTCTTGGTCCCGAGCCACTAATTGAAATAAAAATTATTTTCATAGAAATCTAGTGTGCTATTCTATGTTTATGGAAGGTTTAAATAATGATGCTAAATGTAGAAGCCTTAGAACCCTACCTAAAATCCTTTTTGTCCCAGAAGGGGACCATGGGACTTGAATTCGTAAAGGACCATTTGTCCATTTGGGGGACAAATGGGATTTTGGGTAGGTACTTATAGTTTCAATATTTGTCCTAGTTTAAAAGTTTCTTTCAAGATCAAAAGATTGATTAGCTTCATGGGAATATAATCTTTATTTACAATTGGTGCCCTCAACCAAAGTTTGGCCCAAAATAGCTAAAAAGTGAAAATAAGAGACAGGGGGACTAGGGGAGCCGGGGAGGAGAAGAGAGCGCCCAAAAGAATTTCAAGAATTTAAATTTAAATTTTTTTTCTCATACTTTATATTTTTGTGAACATGGAAAGCTTTGATTCATAAAGTTTGGATTTGTTATGAAGAAATTACGGACAATCTTTTTTTTTGGGCAATTAGAGCATAGTTTTCCCAAAAAAAACTTATAGGATTCATTTCTAAATGGAGATTTCACAATTTTTCCAAAGAAAATTTCCACATCGATTGGTTCACTTTTTTTCGAAAAATAATCTCACTATTAAGACTTAAGAGTAGTGCATTTTAATTCCATTTGAGAGATATTAATAATTTAGATTTTCCTTCTATGTCATACCTACTTATACTTAATAATTTTTTGAAGGAAAAAAATAGAGTGTTTTTGAATTTCTCCTTATTTCGTAGATTCTGAACTAAATTCCGCAAAATAAAGATTTGAAGCTCAAAACTCTGTAGTGCAAAATTTTTAATTCAAGAAGGTTGAAAGTCAAATAATATAGTCCCCTGATGTCTTATAGAACTAGTATTTTTCACTTCAAATGCCGATATCTTTCAATTGGTGCAGTGCGGTGTGAAATTGTGAAATTTTTTCCACACATTCTCATACTAATTAGGTGTAACATCCTACGGTTAGATATGCCAAAAACAAATTCTAATTATTTATATTGTTTGCTGCAAAAATGATAGTTTTAAATGTTTTTGGGTAGAAAATCAACCTTGGTCCTTTATGGATTAAGTGTTAATTTGCTTTCAAAAAAAGAATTTGAATTAAAGTACAACATCTACACTTTGGTGACAAGATTTAAGCAATCCATTGTAGAATGAACAACATAGAATCATTTTCCCGTGGAGTAGCTTGAAGGCCCAACAATTTTCATAACTTTCGACTACATGGTCAAAAAGTTATTGTATGATATGTACTTTTTAGCATCCGGCAGGCAATCTGGGCCGCTCCAAATAATTCATTAAAAATCACTTTAAAAAAAAAAAATAGAAATTGGTTCTCTAGATTTATATATATATAACTTTGAATCATTCCATTTTGATCAATGAGTCTAAAGTTATGAGGAGTTTTAGTTTTGGGTAGTTTGTGGGAGTTACGGAATCTGTATTCTGAAATAAACTTTGAAGTGCTTTATTTAACTCAATCTTCAATATTTTTGGGAAATATAAAACAGTATGCGTATATTATTTATTACAACATTACAACCATTGGGATTGGCAATTTTCAATTCCATAAATAAATTGTGAACAATTTAATATTTTGAATCATTCTCTACTTCTGTCTATTAACTAATTATTCCCTATATGTTGTACAATTCGAAATGATCTAAAAATATTCAAGCATGTAGCCAGCTTGCCTAGAAGAATGAATCCAAAGAATTACAACCATTTTGGACATTTTTTCATACAAATGTGACCTACTGAAGTGCAACTGTTTTATTTTCAACAGGGCCTCAAAAAAGTGTTTTGTCACTTCAAACGCTAATATCTTTCAATGTACACGGTAGAAATTTCAGAATTTTTTTCAACATCATTTCAAACCAGCGTACTACAAGATCCTACGGTGCGTGTGTTTATAAATTTTTTTTTACTAAAATTTGGTTCTTGTACTAGAAATGGCAGTTTGGGAGCATTTTTGTGGAAACATAGTGAAAATCCTTTTGGGTTTAAGTGTAGAAAGTAAGTTAGTGTATATTAAAAATGAAGGCAATATAATATTGCAATACATAAGTATTATATGAAGCCGTAGAAGTCGGATGTAGGGAAAAAACAAAATCGTTGAATACTACACGCTCGTATATATAATATGGCTATATAATAAGGGCCTAACATTGTATATGCTATTGAAAGGACTGTGGTTCAATTGAACCACAAATGCCAATGCTTAAATGTCAATGACATTTGGGTTGTTTTGAGAACCACCTCGTTTGTCACATGAAGAGCAAGATGACTCCCCAACCTCGATCCTTCGTTTTGCACGAGTTCATGAAGCTGGTCCTTCCGCATTCAAAATGGATTCCAAGACGTTGGAGTCGTTAAGAGCTTGGAGGGTCCTTGTTGTTTGCGGTGAATGTGCTTCCAACAGATAGTCCAGTGCTTGACTTTGGTAATAAAGCCCGTACGTAGAGTCCAAGCAAGCCATATTAGTCAAGTCTTCTATGGAAGCATATTCATCGTGATTGGTTCCTCTTTTACCTTCTGAATCCCAACGGTGCCCTTGCGGATGAGGACCCCATTTGAACGTTCCAGAGGTCTTATCAAAATATCCACCAAGGCATTGGTAGAAGAATGACCTCCTTCCTTTGTTGTGTGCACCTTTTCCCATCAATCTCAGTGCAACTCTGACAATTTCAGTCGGGTCCATTTCCCAGTTCAATTGAGAGCTCGCGGGTCCTTTTTCCTGATCATGTAGGCCTTGTCGCCAACTCCAAATAAGGTCTCGACCCCATAATGTTATATCTGCCGTCGTGTCACCGTTGTGTTCCCAAGAAGGTGGCATGTAAGTCATTAAGTTGAACATGGCGTACAAGCGATCATGGAATGGTGCTGAACAGAGAACACAACGTCGTCTAATAAGGCATCCCATAATGAGACATTGAGGATGGTACACGTGTGCACATGAACCAAGAGCCCAACCACCTTTGGGACCAAATTGCTCTTGACATATGGGGCATTTGGTATGGTCTAATACAAAAACAGCAGGCTGGGGCCACAATAGCTTTTGTTTCTTCTCTTCCAAGTGGCTAGACATCTGTTTTTTATGATCCCAACCCTGTTGTGTCCAATCTATAATATTTTTGTCAACCAACATAGGCATGTTATCAGGAAACATGTCTTCCAACAATGCCCATGATGTGAGCCTGTTCTCTCTTTTAGGAGCACTGGCTACAAAATTCTTGGAAACCTTGTCCAACTCCTTTGCAACTTGCTGCGATCTGTCCACAAAGAGAATGCAAGCAACTTTCCAATGATAGTATGTGGCCGCCAACTGTGCCAACTTCTCCTTGAGCATTTTGTTCTTTTGTTGGAGGTCGAGTTCTTTCGGTGTTTGTCTTGAATGTGGAATCGAAGGAAATGAGAGCAAATCTTGGGTCCCATGGGGATCATTCGTGTCGAGGGGCAACTCTCCAATGATGGCAGTATGGACCATTGTTGGAATATTTGTTGTGCGCTTTGTACGCTTGGTTGGAGGTGAGTGGTGAACGACATCACTAGTAAAATCCCCTACAACTTTATCCAAATGATGTGGATCATGGTCAACGAAAGCGTCATCCATGTCCGACAAGCTGAAATCCTCATGATCTTTATTTCGAAGGGGTTCCAATTCAGCACGTTATCGAGAAATGAGAGCAATCTTCAATTTGCATTGAGATTGCAATTTGCGCACACTACAAGAGAAAGGGGTGTTTTAAGTATAGTCCTAGATATAAGTTTTTAAGTAATGACCTTTTTAGGAGACTTTTAGTAAGAATTTATTCAAAACACGTGTCTTTGTAGTAAAATTTTACTAAAAAGACACGTGTTTTGAATAAATTCTTACTAAAAGTCTCCTAAAAAGGTCATTACTTAAAAACTTATCTCTAGGACTATACTTAAAACACCCCTTTCTCTTGTAGTGGCACCTCACTTTGCAAAGAAGCAATCGTGGTATCTTTAATCTGTAAAAGGTCAAGAGCCTTCGCCAAGGTCATAGTATTGTGAACAGGACCCACTTCGGATTCAACAGTGGAAGCCCGGACTGCTTCTTGTACGGATGTGTCATCATTTGAGTCGAAGTCGAAGACATCATTGGTATTCCCTGGTGGCAACGTTGGATTCAAAACTATCGTTGAGGCAGATCCTGGTCCAATGTGCGTAGTGGAACGTTGCCCTTTCGACGGTTCTCTAGGTTTACGTCCCCGCGATGTTCCAGCAGCCTCAACATTTTCATTCTGACTTGGAGAGGGACAATGGGCTGCTCCGTGCCTCGCAGTACTCTAGGAATGCGCGTACCATCTGAGTCATCATCCTCTTCAGATTCCTCGGTGTAAATTTCAGTAGGTGCTTGATTCCTAGGAGCACTTCGAATAGGACCAAGTCCACCTTCTTCGAAAGTAAGAACCCCTCTTGGTATGCAACCATTGGCTGGGCGCTGTACATAGGGACTCTCTTTGAGCGTGCTCCAATCGACCTCCTTCAAGGCCACTTCAGCATATGCTCCTCTAGCAAGGAACAAAGGCACCTCATTCCTTTCCACGAAGGCAGTTTTGTAAAGGACTTGCCACAATTCAACGCACCTTTCATGAAATGGGTCATTCTCACAAAACTTCAAATTTGCCTTGTTGGTATACCGGTTATGATGATGACGCCATGCTGGAAAGAACTTGCCAGTGTGGCACCACTCAATGTAATTTTCGTAGGTTTGTATTGTCCACGGCTCAGGCACCTCGTCCCATCCTCTAAAAGCAAGGTGATTTTCGCTAGTCAACACGTGCAAACGCTTTCGGTGCATGGTGCCTCTACGCTTCCGATTCCTATCTTTCTCAGCCTTTCTTATTGCCCCCGCAGTGCGAGCAGCAGCAGACACCGGAAGTGCTCCACCAGTATTACCTCTGCTACCCATACCTGGTTGCTGAAAGTGAGGCTTCAACAACGACTTGAGAAGTATCAAAGCCAAATCAATGATATTAGAAACCTAGATGAATGTAGTAAAAAGTAAAGTCTCAACACATAAAGCTTGAGCATGTAGCCACAAAGGGATACAAGCCAAAAAGCCTTAGTGATGAACGTGGAAGAATGAGAAAATGCTGACTAGATATAGGCGACCCCGACTGGGAAGTTCACTGGGCGCGTGCGGGTCAGGAGACCATAGTGGCGCGTACGGGTCCTGTAGGGCGACCTCGGGTCACCAGGGGCGCATGCGGGTCCTGTGGGGCAATCGCGGGTCACTTTTGGTTTTCGTGGGGCGACCTCGGCTTTGACTTCCCACCCGCTGTCGCCTTACACCCGTTGTCGCCCTCCACCCGCGGTCGCCCCCACCCACGATCGCCCTGAATTTGCCACGCGGCTGCCAAGTAGGCCTAGGTACATGGAGGGTAATTTTTGAAAAGTCAAAGGATAAAGTTGACTCTACTAGACGGACGGGGACCTCTACTGGACATATTCGACGTCGTGCTTGTCGTGTTGTCGAGTTGTCCAGGGGAACAACCTTGTCTACAACAAGCCAAGTTGGGTGTTCAAAACTGGAGTTGTGCCTGTCAAGTCTGATTTGGGAGAAAGATAAAAGATCCAAGTGTGGAAGATTTTAAAGAAGACCAAATTGGGTGATACTTAACCTTGGTGGTTATTAAAAATGGAGTGTCAATGAATTTAGAAATTAAATGTGTAACTGTGAGGAATTATATTAATACTAGTTAGAAGTATGTCTTTCTTGGATGTTTTATTCCTTAGTTAGTTGTTCTCTGGTTGTTGTAGAAGTAATCCTATTTAATTAGCCTTCTTAGGAACGAACTTTACTATTGGTTTAGATGTTTCCGAATAGGGTCTAAACCTATCTACAAGTACAAACTCAATTGAATATTCTTCCTAATCCAACATGAAAGGTCAACAAGGAAAACAGTGATTAAAATATGCTTCCAATAGCTTTACAATTCATTGGCTTGTCATCCATGTGCTACAAAATGGCACTAGTGGCATTCCAAGGTTAAAATCCAACTCCTGTATGATATGGCCCTCATTATAATTACTTATAATGCATTTTAGTTCAATCTCAAGGAACATATTTTGTTTTAATGTAGAAAATTCTTGTAGCCCTTTCAACAAGGAATCCAAAAATGTAATTATTTACTTTAAATGAATATTTTGAGGACAATAATAGCATTAAAAAACTAATTAAATGAGTTTTTTTAATACATGTATCATAGGCTGAGCTACCCAACTTTGGAGGCTTTCTAATAAAAATTTAAGATTTTTTTATTATAAATAACACATTGAAAATGAATTTTAATTTTAATTGGAGGGAACTTCCTATATGGAATTTTTTAACTATGCATTGGTTTTTCAATTCTTCATATACATTGCAAGTTTTTTTTCTAATACGTATGCAACCCAACATTTTTTGCATTTAATTTTTTTTAATTTGATCTTCACCTAATTTTTTGGTCTTTTTAATTTGATATAATTTTTACAAATGTCGTCCTCTAAGCCGTTTTAGTGCCGATGATCCCTGTGTATAATACAAGAGTTGCGTACCCGGGAGTCCAACGTCTCGGGGTTAACCTTTAACCCTTAATAAATGAATGGGTGACCTTAGAAATCATCCCTTTTCATTACTATGTAAATCATAGGCTTAAGATATAGCAGAAGCACTCAAAGAAGACATCATCTTTTCACAACAAAATTCCAAAGAAGAATGGTTGCACTTCTATCCTACTAAAATGATTTGTCACACACCAAAATGTCCTTGGCGTCATTTAAGGGTTAAGTAATTTTATTTATAGTAATGATTCTTCTAGTTGATAAATTGAACAATGTTCAAGAATTTTGACATCTTGAGTTCTTGACCACTAGTTAAGGTAGGAGGCTCAGAAATGACACATCTATAGGTTAGTCCGCCTTTTCCATATATTTCATTGGATGGAAATAATTTTAGCTCATTTTTCAGACAAAGAGAAATAGACGAGAATCTAACTCAAGTGGTTTTGTATTTTTCAAAGCATTTTTGAGTTACTTATGAATTTTCAAACAAGTTGGGTCATAGGTCCCTATTTATGACCCTAGGTCTTTTAAAAATGATTCACTTGCAATTCTAAGGAAAGATGGGGAAAGCAAAGCAAATGATTGGCTCTTGCAATTGATAATGTTTTTTCCTTAGTTCATTCAATGACTATACATGTTGGGAGACGTTAAGTACCCCCTTTGAGTAATTCTCGCAGACTGGGCCCCTGCATTGTTGCACATCCGGGCTGCCCCGGCTTCAGTAGCCCCAAGAAGTTTGACCCGAGGAAATTCAAACGTCTTCTTCCCACCTTGGCTCACCTGCCCTCCTCGCTTGCTTTGTTGCAAGTCTATTGCGATCCTTAGTTTCCCTCGCTTGAGATTGATGAAAGACTCAAAGATGATGAGGAAGATTGGCCTGAATCTGAGCATGTTGAGAGAACCCAACAGGAGCTGTGCAACTTGGCCAGAACTCCTCTTGTTGGTTAGGAAGCTTGAATGTGATCACAATCTAAGCTTGGTTTAGGGTGTCATTCACCCATATCGAAAGCATTACAGATGTGTGTCTCAATCGTTCTCGTCAGTGTGTTTGTGTTTGTGTTTGTTATTTTTTTGCGTATGATGTTTTGGTTTGTTATGTTGTGATGCTTTAGTGTATTTGAATCGTCCAGGCCAGAAGAAGAAACACATAGGAGAACTGCGTAAGAAATGAAATCTCTGAAGTGCAACTGTTTGAATTCTTAACCCCTAAACGTTTGGATTTATCTCCAGAATTGACAATTTGGAAAAAAACATTATAAAGTACGATATGGAAGAATATTTTGGAATTGGTATATAAATGAAAGTTGTAGATTTTGATTTTTAAATTCTATCCATAAGGTTAGATCCATTAATTCTATCACCAAGATTTTTCTATAAATTTTGAAACAAAAATTTCTAAATTCCTTCTAAATTCAATTACAAGCAAAATATTATCAATTTTTGAGTAAAACTTGTTGGAATGGATTTGAAATGAGGTTCTCTTGATATAGTGATTTTTTGAAATTTTTGTGACCTTTGTATCTTTGACCTCATTTTTGCACATCTAGTTTTGAACTAGAGTCAATGCAAGTTGACCACTTGACATACTTCTACATTTGTAATTTTTTAAATATATGTATTCTAATTACACCAAATCCAATCAATGGATAGGACAACAATTTGATAAAGTATCACCAAAAATTAGGATGACTTTCATCCAAGCAAGAATGAGACAAAAACAGGGGGTTGAATCTGTTCATCGTCCAAAAAATGGACGTCGGAGCGTTTAGGGGTTAAGGTCAGTTGGTGACGATAGAAGCTAGCTCACACACTTGTTTTAATTCAAAATTGAGTGGTTTAACTCCTACAGCTACACATGGTTCACATACAAGCACAAGAATACTAAAGAAACAAAGGCTGCAAAGAAGCAACTACAGAGTACAAGATAAGCGCCCCTTTTAGATACACTCACAATGCAATGCCTCGTAACGGGACACCTGCTGAAGTGACGACCTCACTCTCCATAACCGGAGGGATCTATGGGTTTTCCCAGCCTGGCAACATGAAGATCCGCCTACTAACTTCTTTACCCCAGGTCCCTAGCAATTATCAATTGTTGACGGTGCCCATAGAACAACAATCAGCCTGACTTCTAGTCAACTTGCTACCATGTCCATCTCCAGAACCCCTGAGACCCACACAAGGTATATACGTAGAGTAAGAGTCCTTGAAATCCAAAAAAGCCGCAACCATCCCCTGAGTTATTCTATGCCGGAATTACTCGTACTCTAGTATACGATCCAGGGCGTTGGTCATGGAACAACGGGAGGCAACTACTTTCATATACTACATCATGTGGCCGGTTCCTTCTCACTCAACATCGTCAACCCAAACGAACAATTTCATCCAAGTGGCCAAATATCTTAGCCCCCACCTTCGAGCTCGACTGGCTAGATTTATGGCTCAAGGAGCACTCTCAGAAGGAAGCTTCTTTTATGTGGTCTATCTAGTACAACGCAGTTGCGATTCATTCTTGGAGGGCTAAAATTAACCCAGGCCTGGATATCTCCTGCAATTGTTGCCCAACCGGGGCTGATGAAACGCCCATCCATAGATTTTACCATTGTCCTAAAGCCTGAGAAGTTTGCATCACCTACTGGATGACCAACCAATGATGGACCCTCACATGAGATTCGAACTGACTCTCTACATCTTTGGCTCTTCGCTGCTCCATCGATTTCATGACTTTAGAATCATGTAGTCCCTCTTGCGAGGTTCCTCGCTTTGGTTAATCTGGATTGCTAGGTTTGAACTATACACTTTGGCGCTCTGGGACTCTCTCCTAGACTCGAGCAAAGCGGCGTGACTTAACCCCTCATCGCCGAAGCTCTAACCATGTCAAAAAACAACCTTGCTTTTCAAGTGTTATAAATCTAAATGTGAGTAAGGTATAAAAATCTCAACCGTACAATATTATAGTGTGCATGTTGTAGATGCTGTAAGTAAAATTTGGGGTCATTTGACCGTATAGATTGAAAGATTATAATGTTTTAGTGTTGAAAAAAGATGCTGAAATTTTCCTAAAAACACATTTCGAGGTGGAATTCGATTTCTAAACCTACTCAAATGAAAAAACTTTAAACTACAAAGTGATTCTAAACCAAAAGACAAACACTTTGGTGGAAAAAAAAAACATTTAATTGACTCACTGCATTTGCAAAGTTGTTTTGAAATGTCAAAAAACAGTGAAAAAAGTAGCAAAAAAACACATCTAGAGCTGAACCTACCTCTGCTAAAATGCTTCTCAGTCAACCATATCTTCTTGGATTGATATGAAATTTTTACCACAAGCACTAGGCTAGTATGTGAAACTTTTCCAACAAAAATTATTGGAAAAAACTCCTGTATGAAGAAGTTATAAGCCACCAAAGTTCACTGTAATGCAAAAAATTCTAGATTTTGAACTTCGAATTGCTCCCAAGCATTCAAAACAACTTGGGTTGACATGAAAATTTAACCACAATAACTAGACTTACAGGGGAACATAACACAACAAATTTGATTGAAAACGAACATTGGATGAAGGAGATACAAGCCCCCGAAGTTGCAGCCTTCAAATGCAGTTTGGTGAATTCAAATTGAACCTATGAACTTCGATTGGCTTTCAAGAAATCAATAAAGCTCTCATTGATCTGAAAATTCTGCCACATAAACTAGAAGAGAGAGCGCAACTTTACCAACAAGTTTTATTGAGTTTGGACATCGGATGCAAAAGTTACAGCACTTTGAATTTTCTGTGAGGACACTTTTCGTCCCCTCCGGCGATGAGGGGTTAAAGCCCTAAAGTTGTCTAAACTGAATCCTCACCGAGCACCTTTGGCTCAAATTTGATAACATTTGGCTCCCCTCCAAGTTGTTAGCTTCAAGGGAGGGCAACATTATTAGATGGCAAGAGTCTGATCCTCCTAGATGTAGCTTTTTCTAGGGTTTCTGCTCCTTTTTTTGTTTCCTTTTGATCTTATTCTCTTCATTTGTCCAGCCTCCTGGCTTGGCTGTCTTGTAATGTGGTGATTTTTTAATGCAGTGGGTTTTTCCCATTTGTTCAAAAACAAAAAAAAAAAAAAAAAAAAAAAAAAAATCCTTTTCCAAGGCCAATTAAAGTCAAATATCGTAACTGTCAGGGCTCCGAGAATTCGAACACAATTTTAGAGTTACAGGCTCTTCTAAATCGGAAGACAAAACAATACATCTAGTCTATCTGGCTTCCAAGTTTCCGCACTCCAGCTGGGACTATGGTTTCTATATAAGGTACACCGACCAGAGTTCTGAAATTCTACGCTATGTTGTCAAGTATTCACAAAGTTCTGACGAAGACAAATTCGACCAGATGAAGAGATTATGCACAGGAGTTCAAAATGAGACAAAATTGGGTCTGTGGGCGGCTCTCAGACTTCATGCCTGCATCATTTGCACGTCTCGAGAAGTTCATTTGTTCTGCGCCTCTGCTACAATGGGTTCCCTCGCGACACTTTATAGCCGGTAAAATCGAATCTTAAGTGCTGAGAACCGTGCTCGTACTTTGGTAATATCGAATCTCAAGTGCTGAGAACCGTGAGTTAGCGGAACTGATCAACCAAAGAACGAGTTCTCTTGGGATTGCGCCGACCATCATCCTCACTGTCCGCTTCGTCATTTTCATCATCCGACCCGTTTGCTTTCCGACTTTGACGGCCTCGATTTCTCGAGATTTTTCTGATTGGCGTCTCTTGTGAAGGTTGGGATAATGCATCCGATGCGTGCAGTCGATCAGGCATTAGCTCCGCTCCCGCCTCCAAGTTCTCCTGCATTATCTGTAAAGAAGACATATATCACTGGCTGTTACATGTCGTCCCAAGCAATGTGAGCAGTCTTAGAATGAACATGCAAGCTTGAAAATAGCATATTGCCGATTCAGTCAACTTTTTCAAGCAGAGATATTACCCAAAGATAGTCGGGAATAGAAAATTGATTAAAATAAAATAAAGTTAGACTTCTACCTTCCAGCATGTCCAGTCATACCGAAACACGAACTGTTTATTGGTGACCTGCCCGCTCTGGCGATCATGAACAGTTGGAGCATTCTTGGGAGCTGCAAACGAAATAATTAAATATTAAGTTCATCGGAGAAACATATGTTGAAGCGCTCTTGGAAGCAGTAGCGATCATTCCCATACTCTAATCACGAAAGAAACGCACGAACATACTCAATAGGGGCTCAAAAGAAATGGAGAGAAAATTCTGGACCAAAAAGTTGAGGCTGTACCAACTAAATGTGTGCCATCATTGTCGTACGAGATTGCCACCCGACCATCTTTGACGAGAAATGAGAGCGAAAAGATATTTTCCACAGTTTGTGAGAAAGACTCTCTATTCAAAACAAGAGCATCCAGTCGAGCAAGCTTGACTTTTCTGAGAATGTTAAACATTGTCTCCATATTCGAATCAGTCTCTGCTTTCGCAGCTGCTTCGCATTGATCCCTTACCTGCATAAAGTTCCAGAGTCTCAGTCACAATCAAATAAACACTATAGGATAATCACTAGCAAGCTGTGTCAAAAAATCTGGAACTAATTTCTTCCTGGTTGTGCAGCTATCTGACAAAAGAAAGAGACCAAAGAGCAGAAAGCGGTCCACTCTGAAAAGGACTTCCAAAAAAAGTTCTCGCATTAATCCTGTCTAAAGCTTTGCCATCTGATCAAGACATAGATTCACCTCTTCGGCTCGTGTGGTCTCTGTGGGCCTGACCCTCTTGGGCCTCGGTACATGAGGTTGTCGCACCTTGGGTTCAATGTCCATGGGTCCGAGCCTGTAACAACAAAGGTGCCAATTGTGACATACATCTAGATTCTCGTCACTGAAGATGTCATCCGAATAAATAAAATCCACATCTAAAAAAAAGAACGCGACAGGAACTCACATGGTCGCAACTCCAGGAGCTTCCCGAAAGAAGCCTATGGCTGCCAGACCTAAGGCACCCCAGTTAATTTCTACAGGTGACCCATCATCTGCAGCGACAGTTCGGTTGCCAAAGGTGGCTAAAATGGCACCGACGAATGTAGCAGGGCTCGTTCCAGTCTTGCGATTGCTTGCCTTCACACTACATAAAAATCCATTGGTAAGGTTCATAACCGCCTCGGCATCAGCAATTTGTTCCCGCGGTTTTTGCACTGCAGACATATGAGAACCATCAGATGACTAGACGAAGCAAAGTTTCCTCAAATTTGATGAACTCCATGCCCAACTGCTCTCAGAAAATAACTAATCATATCCATCCTGAGGGGTCAAAATCGTCCTCATACCACATCTGACTTGCATATCAAAAGTGTACAGGCACCGTATTAGCTTTACAGGCCAAGTGATAAATAACTACCTTCTTGATGAAGATCATCCATCTTCTCAACAACCTCGTAAAACCTGTTCGAGTCCAAGCGACCAAGCTCCTCCGCTCCATCTGTTTCAACGAATAAATCACGAATTCCCCCCAAAGGCACTTAGTATCCCACTGCAAATAACTCATAAAAGCTTTAAATTTTTCACTCCAGACACCTCCCAGAACAGACTTCCAGGGTATCGCTCCACTCATACAAACCAACACTCAAAGTTATCAAGACGCGTAAAAACACTGTCCAATCTACTTAGTGTGGTACACACTATTTCCGCCAACCTTAATGCGACGACCAAAATGGTAGGTGGTCACAGCAAGCAGCAGCTCAAGCGAAGTTCAATCACAAGTTTACACAAGACACTTTTAATGAAATTTCCTACTTCCAATGTAACCCCAACCCGAATAAACACCCCGTACAACCCCTCACCAGCAATATCCTGCTTAATCTGCCGATACTTGGACCGAAGCGCTCGCCGCTGCTCTGTGTTCTGCTGCGACATCTCATTTTCCTGATCATGTTGCGATGCTTGCGCCTTCTCCGCGGCCCTAGCCTCCCTCCGTCTCCTCCTGTCGTCCTGAGAACTCATCGCTACAACTCCAACCACCACCACCGCCACAACACAAACTCACCACTCGTCCAGAAGGCGAATTCAAAACCGCGAGTACAAGAAGAATCTACTACATCTCTCACAACAACGGGCATCCTCCAACAGAAGCACGGGAGACCGACCAAATCAAACGCCGAAATGGGGATACAGAGAGCGTGCAAAAGCTGGCAGGAGTAGCAAGGTGAGAGTTCCTAGGAAAGGAAAGGAACCGAGTGTCCCTCGTCGGGAGGCTTGGAGGGAAATTTGAATCCTCGAATAGAAACCCTAACGGCTTGTGAAAGGAGAGAGCGACGTTCCTCGACTCCTCGTGGCATTCTCTAAATGGAAAACGGGTTTCGGATCTTCTGGAATTAGTAAGTGGAACGGCGATTGTCGTCGTTTCTGGTGGAGATCCCGAGAATATGGGTCAAAAGGGGATAAGTGGCTTCAAAGCGAAGCTCAGCTGACGAATGAACTTTGTCGATGACTTGTTACGTCTTTTCATCCTTTTGCCACTTGGGAGTTGGGACCACTTTCAGGCAGGCTTTTAAAAGGGAGGACTTCCTGTGTTTGGGCGGGACTGGCATTCCCTCCAAAATCAAGGAAGGTGAGGGTTTTTTCCTTGAGGGGTAATATTTAACCCCCAAAGAACGAGCTGGTAACCATGGAAATTATCTGTTTTGATTACCGTGTGAACTGTTAGGCTTCAAAAAATGCCAAAAGCACTCATTGGAAGTCAAACTATTGTAGATTTTTCTTTTTCACACATAATTTTCGACAATGAATAGTTGCACTTTTGTTCTGCATTGAGAGATTCTGTGTCATTGATCGGCTAGAAAACATATTCAGCGTCATTTATGGGTTAAAGAAAACTTGTTTCAAAATGTCAATTTTTTGGAATTATAGTAGGCTTCACAGTTGGATTTTGAAATAAAGTATTGAACTTTCCAAGGTAGACATGATATCCGATTTCAAGCACCTACCCAAAATCGTATCTTAAAAAAACTTGAAAAGAAGTAGAAAGCCAATTCAAAATCTTTAATCCAAGTACATCAAAACTAAGGCATGATTTTAAAAATCTTCTAAGTTAAATGAAAATACAAGAAAAATCTAAAGATCAAAAATTACATTAGTATTCTGTAAATGTTATCTAGAATTCTATCAGCAAAAAAATCACTTATGTACAGTAAAACTAACCATTACTGCCATCCATCCAACTTACTCCAACACCTAGGGAACCCTCCCATTTGTGTTAGTGACTTATCCATTAACACAATTTCACCAACATTTTATCATAATGGCAATGCACTTGGACAGCAAACATGTTAGCCCATGCTTTAACAAAGATTTGTTTATATTTCAACAAGGGTCTCATCATCAATATTCAAATCGATTCAAAATCATAAAAATTATTCAGCCAACTAAGTATAAAATATTAAATGATAATGAAAAATATATATTTATTAAAATAATGAATGACCATAGATCATAGATTGATTGATCATAATTGATCATCATCAAGAAAAAAGAAATGAGAATTTTACATACTAACCATTAATCATTATTAAAAAAAAAATTCAAAATAAAATATATAAAATAAGTATAATTTTTAAATTTTTATGAAATGATCAATACAATAATGAAATCAATTCCAAATCATGAAAATGATTGAATCAATAATAAATTAAAAAATGATAACGATTTAAAAAATAATAATTAATAAATGAATGATCATAGATCATTGATTGATTGTGAAAGCAAGACAAAGCCAAAACTAATGAACAATGTCATATTTTAAAATACAATACAAAAACACAAATATGAACTAAGAGACCAATGTAAAAAGAATAATCGTAATAAAATTATTTACAATAATGCATTTTCTTAAAACAAGTGTATTCAAGAAACACATTGCAAAGGGTTTCCGTTAGAATGAGAGGCTAATTTCATATAAAGTAATGACCTTAACGCCACGGGGATCAAATCAGCAACAACACCATTCGGTTTGGGTACCTTACCTCCATCACCCGTAGTTTAGGGTCATCTTAGACCATACAATAATACATTTGAATGCCAGTGCCATGCCAAAGCTATAGCCAAATCTAAATGGTACAACAGTTTTGCACACAATGAAAAAAAATGAATATAATAGCAATTGATGTTAAAATTAAATAAGTTAAAAAGCTTATAAACAATAAAAAATGTAATAAAAATAATTACATTTAAAATATTTAAAAAATGCATACTAATTAAATATCTAGATTTAAAAAGTTAATTTGTAGATTAAAAAAGAAAAGAAAAAAAGGGGGTACAATGAAAAATATATCAAAACAAAATATCCATCGCTCTGCACCTTAATTTTGGTTGTTTGTTAAAAAATGTGCTTTGTATGGTTGCCACAACCAAAATAAAAGTATAGATAATTTTTTAATTATTTAATTTATAAAATCTTTTAAATTCAATATCTTTTAAGCACAAAAGAATGCAGTGCTTTTGTTTTGTGGCGATTGGATATGCAATGTGAAAATTATGTTTTTTCAAAATATTAGATGATTTAATTCAATTTTTTAATTTCAAAATAATTTCAAAATCTATAACTTTTGCACTGGAGATCCAAACATCACAAAACAAGTCCGCATGTGCACCCCTCTTTACAAAGAATTTTCAACAGTACCAAGAACATAGTTGAAAGACTTATGGTTTTTTAGATTTCACTGTATCAAACAAACAAATAAATAAACTTAACTAAATAATTTAAAGTATAGCCTAGTGTGTCCTAAGTTGTTGCCATAGCCAAAATAATAGGAAAAGTAATTTGAAAATTTGAAAATAACTCCAAAATTAATTTCTCTTATGGACGAAGGAAGGCAAGGCTTTGTTTTGTGACGGTTGGACATGCAATGTGAAAGTTATGTTTTTTCTAAAATAAAATATAACTAAATTTAGTTTTTTAAACAAAATAATTACCACACCATAGGTCCAAACGCCACAAAACAAAATCTATGCACCCCTCTTTGCAAAGAGCTTTCCAACGATACTAAGAACAGAGGTAGAGGACTCATAATTTATTAGATTTCAATGTATCAAACAAGGAAAAGAAACCAACCAACCAAATTTAAGGTATAGACTAGTGTGCCATGTGCCGTTGCCACATTCAAAAAAATTTTTAAAAATTTTTAATACTTGAAAACTTTGAAAATTAATAACTTTCATCATGTAAGTCGGAACGCCACAAAGTATGTACACCCTTCCTCATAGAGGGCTTTCTGATGGTACCAAGAATACAACCATTGGAACGCAAAATTTTGCACTTGACAACAAAACAACATCTAGTTGATTTTGTTGACTTCAACACAATTTTCTTCTAGTGTCTCAACGTAACAAACAAACAAACAAGCAATTAGACTAACTTAATGGATGGATTTTTTATTTTATTTTATTTTGATAAATATTTTTAATAATGGTTAATAGTTAATACGTACAATTTTATTTTTCTTTATTATAATCAATTAGTGTGTCAAGCTAAATTGAAGGTGAATAGTGGGCAGAAAATTGTGCTTTTTGAGAAAAAACTCTCTTAGAATGTATAAACATCTAGACAACAAAGCATGCCTACATTTATGGTCAAAGATTGCTTGGATCTATTCAATTTTCCTCTACAACCTAACAAAAAAACACGTGAAATGACAATTCAAGCATGTGATAAAATTAAAAACAAGCATGTATAAGTTACAATTGAAGACAACAAGATTAATTGTTCACAATATGATTGCAACAATATCATGAATCTAGATTAGTCATCTCCCCTTCCTAGATCAGTTGCTAAAAATGCCAAAGTACAAGCTACCAAATCTCCCTCCACCTTGACGTTGCCCAACATGGGTGGCCTTTGATGCAATATAAATTGTGAAAAGGTTGAGAATTGAACATTGTGCTCTTAGACCATAAACATATTATATCATTAGAATGTCGAGTGAGAGCTTCTTGCTTTCCCTACCTCATTCGGATGGAAATATGTAAGACGCATTTGACACATCCCTTGAGTGTTTTCTTTTCTTGTGATGTAATTGGTCTACCCAATTCCTTGAGTGAACAAAAAAATGAAATAAATAAATTGTATAGTATTCTTAGATGAAGCGTGCAAAGTTCTAATTGAAAACATCTATCTAAAGCTAAAGGTGGAGAGGGATGACAGAAAGAACAATAATACAACAGAAGTGTTTTGTACATCACTAGAGTTAGACGATATGTATTCTTCTATTAACTATTGTTGGTAGCACTCTCAATCTATGACAACACGTCCATGAGTCCTGCCAATGGCCACATTGCTACCTTTGATGTTGTGAATAGTTCAATTTTCAAAATTTTGACTAATTGTCTTTTGCAGTATAAAAGAAGACAAATTGATGATCTATTTCTATATTGTTAGAACATTTCAAGCTATTTTTTTGTCTCAATCTCATCCTATGATGTTGATGTTGTTCAATTGTCATTACATGTCAAATTAGATATAGAATGCCATGAGTAGCTTGCCATGAGATAGCATTTTGTATCTCGTATCAATATCCATATATGAAAATTGTATTGTATTTATACTATATATAATATTCATTTGTTGTATTCTACATGTCGTATTCTGTACATACCCATATCATATCCATATCACACCAAATCCTAGTCTCAATGGTCAAGATTGTCTTTTATGACGGCACGATCAACGGTGCTAGTTGTTGTTTTCAATAATGCATATTGATGGCATTAGAGGAGTCGGGCCATTTTTTCATATGGAGATCAATGTCTTTTTTTTTAATATTAGAGGTGCTTTAGGTATTGCACAAAGTTGTTCGCATCTTTGGGGTACATTGTGTAAGGTGCCTTCTTTTTTAACCTTTTCAAAAATAAAGTGCCCTACTCATTTGGGCTCCGACATTTTTTTCAAGAATAGGCCTCAAGCATAGACTTTACTATATACTGCAATCACTTCAATCATGTCTATAACACTCTATTTATTAGTGTTTATAAGCGCCTGAAGTTGTTTGTGCTAGTGACAAATTCTAAAACAATTATTTTGTATTTTGTATATGAATTATTTGTTTTCAATAGTTCATATTGAGGCTTTTTTATTATCTAGTTTTATGTCCAATCATAGTTTTTGTATTAAACTTGAGTTATTTCAAATGCAATTCAATTAGATTCAATCCAAATATAATACAAAATCATAGTTTGAAATCATTTTTCAACATGCATTTGTCCTAACTCAATGACCTTCATCCATTCTATTTATACCAAAAAATTATCCACCTTTAGGTATGAATTCACATTAGTATATCTTTTATAGGCAAGGTTGGTACAAAATATTTCAAAAAAATAGATGGTGAGTTTTTTTGAAATTTTTTTGTTTCAAATGAAGGAACTATGAGAAAAAAACAAGTCTTTTTATTTGAAGCATTTGTCAAATCACATTTTTCAACTCTAGTAATTTATTTGGTAAAAAAATGCCAACCTTGACTATGGGATACAATATCAATTTTGATGTGTTAACTCCTAAAGAACTAGGGAGCCCACTTTGGGTTTTTTGAGAACTTGGGTAGGTTCTATTGATTTCATAATTTGGAATATTTGCATGGGATTTTAAGCATGGATGCTATCATCTTAATCTATACATGAAACTTTATTTCATGTCATTTCAACAAATATTGTAAGAACTATAATTTTTTTATTTGAAAGTTATGAGGAGTTTTATCTTGTAGGCAATGAAGGCAAAAAATACATATAAAGTCAATAATTTTGAATGTTATTTTGAAATTTCCAAACAAAAATAAAATATGAGACATATATTGTTACTAAAGCATTCTTACTACTAAAGTTAATAATCCTCAACTTCTTGTCAAAGTTATTTGCAGTTTAGTTTTTTCATTCATCAAGCACCACTTTCCACTTTGTAAATTTCTTAAAGACAAATACAAAAGTTTTCCGGTGAACTTTTTTTCCATAAAATTTCAATCCATTTTAGCACATATTGCTAAAGTGCACAAGTTATTGGAGATATATTGTTGTTTTTAAAATGTAGAAAGACAAAAATGTCACCTTCACAAAGGGCTAGAGCCTAGAAAAAATAACTTTTTGAAATTTAGGCAAATTAAACTTGCAATTGGTGGATATTTTTACTCTAAAAGTCATGAAGTATGTGATTGAATCAATAAAATAGAAGCTCCTATGGTTGAATTTGTTAGAAAATAAACAAAAATTAATATTTTTTGCCTTGCTATAAGTTTGAGTATTTTGAAACAATTTTGGGCTTCAAAAATATTGAATTATTTTAGAGGTTAAAAGATGGAGGCATTTCATAAGGATGGTTTATGGCCATATTGGTAACACAAGACCCACATATAACAAATTTTGGAAGAGAAATGATTTTGGTTTGTATTACATTAAAGACAATTTTGCTTTGTATTACATTAAAATCATCCAAATTAACTAATAACTATATACTGTAAAATAAATTGAAGTTTTATTGGATCTTGTTAACACTTGAGACATGATTATAGATTGTGTTAGTCTCTATTTATTGAACATTATATAAATAAGCTATGATATTTACAATGTTGAATTTTTTTTTATCTCAAATCAATCCTTGGCTTCTAAATTCAAAGGTCTTTATTTTAGGCGAGATTAAACATTGTGGAAATGATCTGTATTAAGACATGATTTTTTTGGATGTGATTCTTCCGCAAGAATGCTTTGTACTAAGGATGAAGATGCAAAAATCAAAATATCAAATGTTTTCATTGGTTGAGAGGTTAGATTTTATCTTAGTTTCACCAATGAAAGTGCTCCCATAGAGCCATTCATTTACTTATATACAAGAAAGAATATTTATACTTGAAACAATTTCTAGCAAATTTTGTTGACACTCAAATATTCTTTGTTAGGCTTTTTATTTTTCTAATTTTGGCACACAACTTTGTTCTTGTCATAGTACCTTATACCCTCATTGCTTTGTTCTCATTACATTGAAGTAGCATGCTCTAAAAGCAAACATGTTCTAAACCTCTAATAAAAAGTTACATTTTGCTTTCTTCAATGTACCAATATTATACATTCTTGGAGGTTAAAAGATTGCTTTAACCCCTAAAAGCCCGAGGGGTTCAGACAAAACACAGATGTGTTATAAAATATAAGTTTTATAACTTTTTTAAAGTATGCATCAAGAAGAGAATATGAAGCATGAAAAGTAGAAAGTATTCGTACAATCAAAATTATAAAATTGTTTGTAGATTGGTCAAAATTACAACTTCTACTGATTTCTGAAAAATGCATAAGATTTAGAAATGAGAACACCAACATTTTTCCAAAATAGTAAGTTTTTCAACACTACCCAATTCTAAATACTTTGTGCTATTTCTCTTATATTTTTTGCTTGACCGTAGCAATTTTAGTTTTGAATAAAAATTATTGAAATACAATCCAATCTTTTGAAAAAAAAAAAAAAAAAAAAAAAATTGAAAAAAAGGTGTTTTTTTTTGCCCAAAAATTCTGCCCGAAGTTGGACAGCGATCAGAAAATGGTCGCTTAAGGGTTAAGAGCATACTACCTTACCATACAACTTAAGGTAGTGTGCTCTAAAAGCGCCCATCTTCTTCAAACCACCCTATTTTTAGGTGGAAAATGGAGAGGAGGTGATCCTTAACCCGTAAAGGACCAGCATGCGGTTTTGAGCAGTATAGAAATTTTGGGTAGGTACTTGTGATTGGAGATTTTCATATTTTTGGCTGAAATTTTTATAGAAGTTGTGCACAAGGAATATCTTTCATATGCACTAAATTTCATGACATTTGGAAATACGAGTCAAAAGTTATGGCCTAATATGTTACTTTTTTTCTCGTCTGGGCAGTCCAGACAGATTAAGAAAAATCACTTTTTTCAGAAACAAAAATTTGAAATTGGTTTTCTAGAGTTATACATATGTGGAAAGCTTTGAATCATTCCATTTTGACCAATGAGTCAAAAGTTATGAGGAATTTTAGTTTGCGGGTAGTTATGGATTCTCTACTCTAAAATAAACTTTGAAGTCTTTTACCTTACTCAATTTTCAATATTTTTTGAAAAAAATCATAGGATGTAGATTGTTTATTACAACATTTCAACCACTGGGATTGGCATTTTTCAATTCCATAACCAAATTCTTAACAATTTTGTATTTTGAATCATTCTCTACTTCTTTCCACTTACTATTTTTTTCCTATATGTTTTACAACTCCAAATGATGTGAAATTTTTCAAGCATGTAGACAACTTCTATACGAAAGTGAATCCAAAGAATCACCACCATTTTGGACATTTTTTCATAGAAAATTGAGCTTGTGAAGTGCAGCTGCCCGGTTTTTTGCAGGGCCAAAAAAATGATTTTAATGAATTTTAATGCTTATATCTTGCAATCCACGTGGTGGAAATTTCTGAAATTTTTACCGCATGTTCTCAAGTCAGCATAATACAAGATCCTACGGTTACATCTGTCAAAAAAAAAATTCAAAAATTTGGTACTTGTATTAAAAATGGCAGTCTTAAGCATTTTTGTTGAAAACATAGCCATGATACTTTAGGGGTTAAATGGACCAATTTAGCAATTGAATGCATTGAGCAAAAACTGTTTTTCTATTGCAAGAGCCAATCATTGTCTTTGATTTCCGCACATCTCTTTACAAATTGCAAGTGGACTGATTTTGGAAAACCTACGTTCACAAATAGGTGCCTATGTCCTGATCTTTGAAAATTTCTAAGTAATTCAAAAATGCTTGGAAAAATACAAAACCAATTGTGTTAGGTTCCACATCTATTTTTCTTTCTCTGAAAAAATGATCTAAAAATATTTCTGTCTATGTAAGCCTGTGGAAAAGGCGGACCAGCCCTTCAATGGTCGCTTTAAGAGCATACTACCTTATATCCAAGTCTGCATAACATTCAAGAGCTGTGAGAGCAGCTGCCTTCCCTCTGACGAAATGATGTGGTATATTCCACATCATTTCATCCAAAGGATGAAATGGTGTGGAATATTCCACACCCAACATTAGCTAATAAGCCACGCGTCAATAATGTCAGACTTCTGCTCAGTGCCAAGGTCATGACTGCACAATCGGGTTATTGGGGCGGTAGGAGGTAGAACAAAATATACCAACAAATAATTATAAAGATAGATGGTCTATCAAAACCCAAAGAATTCATTGAGTATTATACCAATGAAATCTAACCAGTTGTCATCAATACCTTATTTTGATTTTTATTTAGGAAAGAGAAGCTCTTTATGTACATATGGGGTGGTAGGAGGTAGAACAACCCATGTGGGATATGTAATTTAGAGTTTGTAATTTCTCAACCGCTCATAGTTAAGTCTAACACTACAACAAAATGGATGTTTTATGACTACAAAATATGACTACAGTAAGTCGTAAAATCTCAAAATATGACTTCTGCAGAAATCACTGTAGATGACGCGCGATATGACTAGGTCTAGTCATTACCGACTAGTCATATTTTTAATGAGTCATATTTTTAGTCATCTAGATTGAGAGTATAATACGCCATATTTTGCCAACGTGGCGTATATGTTGACTACCCTTGAAGTTTTGACTTTCTCTTGAACTGCCTGAGCAAAAAAAAAAATCCTACGTGGCATATGACTCTATGTAGTCATATTTTTGGCTGACGTGGAACATGACTACAAAGAGTCATATTTGGGTTGACATGGCATATGACTTTGTACAGTCATATTTTTGATTGATGTAGAATATAACTTTTGTGAGTCATATTTTCTATTGATGTGATAAATGACTCTTGCGAATCATATTTTTGGTTGATGTGGAATATGAGTTTTGTGAGTCATATTTTCTATTGATGTGATAAATGACTCTTGTGAGTCATATTTTTGGTTGATGTGATAAATGACCCTTGTGAGTCATATTTTCTATTGATGTGATAAATGACTCATATGAGTCATATTTTTTTGTTGATGTAATAAAATGACTTTTATGAGTCATATTCTCTATTGATGTAGAAAATGATTCTTATAAATCATATTTTCTATTGATGTGGAATCTAACCCTCATGAGTCATTTAAAAAAAATGTAAAATATGACTATTGTGAGTCATATTTTTGGCTAATGTGGGAATTTCTATGGAGTGTTACTAATAATTTAATGATTGAGTGTAGTCATATTTAAAAAAATATAAAGTTACATTTTGGTATGATTATGAGTATTATGTGACAATAGTCAATTATATTTTGGCCAAGATATATTGTGAAATATGACTCAAGCAAATGAAATTTCATATTAGTGAGAGTTGCATTTCTTAGATTTGTGTGTAGTTTGTAATTGGAATGACTTAGGTTTATAAAATAGCTTATGTCATGAACTACAATCATATTTTTCATACATTCAAAATGAACATGACGCATTGCAATCATGCCCCAACATGGTTTAGCAACTAAACAAAAGACTTTATCAAATTAAAAACAAGTATATATAATTTTTGAGACGTACAAGAGATACTTACACTAAAAGAAAATACAAGAAAGAATGTGACTCTTTTCAGTGACATTTAGTAGTCATTAATACAAAATATATCACAATGACATTCTATAAATGTATATTCCCACACACTTATAGGACCTATATTCCTTACAAAGATGTGAAGATGTTGCTTTTCGGATGTTGTAAGTAGCCTCCAATAACTTTATTCCAGCTTCTGGTGCCTACATGTATAATCAACAAGGTTTATTTTCAGTGAATAAACAATATAGATCAACCTTCAAAGATTTAAGGCAACACAAAATATGTAGTATAAATTTAAGATTTAAAAAAAAGTCATAGCTAGTTAACCACTATAGCTTTAAAAATTCAAAATAATAAAGAGGAAAGAATAACACCATAGCTACTATATCTTTAAAAATTACAAGTAAGTAACAAGAAATAATGACATTATAACCATTATTTATCTAGAAATTACAAATAGACAAGAAAAAATAATAATAATAGTGATAGAAGAAACAAGAAGCAAAAGATAACAAGTGCTAAAAGGTAAGATGCAACAAGATGCAACAAGAAGTAAGAAGAAGCTAGAATTAAGATGTAACAAGAAACAACAAGAAGCACAAATTAAGATGCAACAAAATACAACAAATAACAAGAAAAAGCAAAAAATAAGATGCAATAAAAAGCAAAAAGCAACAAGAGCAACAAAGAGTATAAACTAAGAAACAACAAGAAACATGAACAAAGAGGCAACAAGAAACAAAAATTAAGAAACAAGAACTAAAAAACAAAAAGAAGCAAAAGCTAAAAGGTAGCAAAAACAAGAACTTCAAGGCAATAAGAAGCATGAACTAATAAGCAACAAGAAGCAAGAATTAAGAAGCAAAAATAAGGAAGAATTAAAAGGTAGCAAGAAACAAGAACTAAAAGACAATAAAACTTAGGAGACAACAAGAAGCAAGAGCTAAAAGGTAACAAGAAACAAGAACTAAGATTCTAAGAGGCAACAAAACTTAGGAGACAACAACAAGCAAGAGCTAAAAGGTAGCAAGAAACAAAAACTAAGATTCTAAGAGGTAACATAACTTAGGAGACAACAACAAGCAAGAACTAAAGGTAACAAGAAACAAGAACTAAGATTCTAAGAGGCAACAAAACTTAGGAGACAACAACAAGCAAGAGCTAAAAGATAGCAAGAAACAAGCACTAAGATTCTAACAAGCAACAAAACTTAGGAGACAACAACAAACAAGAGCTAAAAGGTAGCAAGAAGCAACAAAACTTAGAAGACAACAAAAAGCAAGTGCTAAAAGGTAGCAAGAAACAAGAACTAAGATGCAACAGAACTTAGGAGACAACAAGAAGCAAAGAAAAAGAATCAAATGTTGCACTTTGAAGGGGAAGTACAAAAAATGACGGCTAGGGTTTCAAAATCCTAAATCAGTGGCGGCTAGGATTTCAAAACCCTAAATTGGTGGCGGCTAGGGTTTCAAAATCCTAATCATGTGACTTGTTTTAGTCATGCGCATGACTTGTTCTAGTCATGTGACTTGATATAGTCACACAACTGAGCAAATATGACTGTACTAAGCAACTAAGCTATTTTAATAATCAAATTTGATCCAAAGTGAATACATATTGACACTACAACTTTACAAAATGCTTAAAGGAAAACTGCAAGGCCTTAAACACCTACAATTATAGAAAAAAAAGTGTACAAAAAGTGTGGGAGTGAAAGTATTTAATAGAGGTGCTATTTAAGTGCATCTTTGAAATAAAACAAGGGATTATCCTTTTATAGTCTAAGTATATCCTTGTAAGAACATCCAAACAACCATCTTTTAATTGCAATACAAGCATACACATGCCTACAGTGAGCCTCAATCTTCATATGAATAATTTTGTGATTCATATAGGGCCTACAGAGACCCTCTAAAATGTAGCTTATATGACATTGTTGTGAACCTTCTAAATAAATAAACAAACTTTAACCCCTAAAGGACCAAGTGTCCGTTCAACGTACGCAAGAAATCTCGGGTAGGTTCCTACAAAGTCATTTTCAGTTGGATGTTCATGAAATTTGGACACAATGTGTAAACATGTATATCCTTGGTGAAAAACTCATTTTTTTTCCGATCAAGTGCCCGGATCAAAAGTTATGTTGCCCTGAACTTCTCGGGCAGCTTGGGCAATTTCGGAATCTTTGGAGAATCTTTTGCAAAAAAGATCATGAAATTTTGAAATTTGGCATGTATGTAACTAATAAAATATGGCATGCAATTGTCCAAAAAATATAAAAATTTTAGATGTTCAATTACATTCTATGAGGAGTCAAACTTTGTTAGCTATGTTGGGGTAGTTTCAAGAAAAAACATTTTCTTCTAACTTCAAACCCTATTAACTTGCAATTAGTGAAGTCAAAATTCTTGAAATTTTTGCCAAATATTCCAAATGTTTGTCTCTAATTTTTCACCGTTTGGATTTCAAATAAAATATTTCCTCATTGCACAAAAAAATGACTAGTGTATTGCTAATTCACTTCACCTCCTTGCATTGCAGGGTGATTAAGAATAAGCTAGACTCTATATTTTCTTCTAAATCTTTTTGTGAGTGAACCTAATATCATATACTTATGAAAGGTCAAAAATCTCATGTGTGTGTAGAACAAAAATTTTACTCCAAATGAGCCCAAAGTCTGCTGACCCTGTTTCGCAGGATTGGAAAAAAGTTTTTTTTCTCACTTCAAATGCTATAATCTTTCAATCCGCGCGGTGAAAAGGGCTGAAATTTTTTCGACACTTTGGTAAAATAATTTACTTTAGTGTTGTATGGTTGAAATTCCAAAAAGAAGTTTTGATTTTTTTTTTTTAATAACATACCAAAAAGTCGCAGTTTTTGGAATGTCTGCCTGGAGAACCCCCCTGGTCCTTTAGGGGTTAATACAGAACATGTGTGAGTGTTTTTACTATATCTTTGAAATAAAGCATGCACAATCACGTTCTTTATTGTTGAGCTAAGTCTTAAGTTGGATATTTAAGTATTATTCAATTGACATTCTAATCATTGAACAAATTTTTTCTAATGATAAACCACAAGTGGTTCACATCTTAATTAAAACTGACAAAAACTATAAAAATTAAAAGTTTGAGTTGGTTTTGGATGGTTTTGGATGGTTTTGGCCAATCTAAGCCAAAGCTCTAGTCTTCCAAATCCAAGTTGAAAATTTCAAATTTTTGATAGCTTAAATTGTAGAATGTTGCATGCCTAATCAAAAATAGTAAAATCTTTAAAGTGGGATATTTTTAGCAAAAATTATGGATAGATAAAGTTCTATCTCTTATATTTTTTTCAAGACTTTATCTAACATTTTCTTCTAGCCTATAAGTCTAAATTAACTTTTGCTTTCAAGATTGCATTATAAATGTCACCTAAATGTAAGGTCCCTTTCTAGCTTGAATTAGATGAATTTTGATGTTTTTAATCTAAAATTAATGCTCTTGATTATCTGATTTCATTATAATCTATTTACCTTATTTTTTTATTCATTTTTAAAAGTGAGATATATTCTTGAAAACCTTTAAAAATTACCTAAATGATTTTGAATTCAGAGTTGGGTTTTAATAAATTCTTAAGTTTGAGTTAAACTTCTAATTTCTAATATAATTACGATTTCTACCAAAAAAATAACAAAGTGCCAAATTCAAAGACATGCCTCAGAATCCATTTTCACCTCATCCCCATTTTTCAACATACATATTATGGTTGTATCATAAGGCCTACCTTGATTCATTTTTGTTGCATTTTTTGTATCTTTGTATATAACTTAATCCCTAAAGGTCAGAGATTAAGTTTTCACCAAAATCGCTCCAAAATTGCTATTTCTAATACAAGTACCAAATTTTAGAAGAAAAAAAAAATTTGGAAAAATGTAACTGTAGAATCTTGTATTAAACTAGTTTGAGAAGTTGTCAAAAAAAATTCAGAAATTTCTACCATGTAGATTGCAAGATAATAGTGTTTGAATTGACAAAAATCTAGGCAATTGCACTTCACAAGGTCACATTTGTATGAAAAAATGTCCAAAATGGTGGTACTTCTTTGGATTCATTCTTCAAGGCAAGTTGGCTACATGCTTGAAAGTTTTCAGATTATTTGGAATTGTAAAACATATAGGAAAAAAATAGTAAGTAGAAAGTGGTAGAGAATGTTCAAAACATTAAACTGTTACGAAATTAAATATGGAATTGAAAAATGAAAACATTGGGTGTAGAAATAAAATGGAATTGAAAAATGTTGCAATTAAAACTCTACACCCAATGCTTTTATTTTTTTTCAAATATATTGGAAACTCAGTTAAATAAAGGACTTCAAAGTTTATTTTAGAATAGAGATTCCATAACTATCCTCAAAATAAAACTCTTCAAAACTTTCATTTCATTAATCAAAATGGAATGATTAAAAGCTTTCCATATATATATATATATATATATATATATATATATATAATCTAAAGAATCAATTTCATATTTTAACCCCTAAATCCCCAAAGTCCCCTCGGGGGACTCTTAGGATTTCGGGCACACTTGTTCCACCTTGATTTTCAAGCTGATTTTTTGAAACTTTTTTTGTGTGTGTAGTTTGTCACAAGCTTCGCATACATATAAAATTCATGAAAATCCGAGTTGTTGTGTAGAAGTTATGATCATTTTTCCGCAAAAAGCAGGACATGGGACAGCTTGGGCAAGGGAATCAGCCTTTGACTGTTCCATGGGCAGAGCATGTGGAGAAGCCCGAAGCAACAGGGGGGCAGCGGGTTCTGGGTGGAGACCCGGATTTTGGGGCGCCCGTTGGACAGGTAGGGTGACATGAATGACATGAATGACAAAGGGGAGCCAATGAGGTGGTTTGAAGTTGTGGGAAGTAGTTTACTTGCACTCGAACAGCATGGGAACACACCGGGAACTCACCGGGGACATCTAGGCTCCCATTGTACAAGGGCTGCCCAGCCAGGCAGCTTCTTTGAACACTGCTGCGAACTTCAAAAGCTCCTAGAAAACTCAGATTTTCACTTTTTTCACTTTTTTTTCCCCTACTTGTCAAGTATAAGTATGTCTTTCTATCTACCATTCAGATTTTCAATACCTATAACTATGTGGTGGGAAAATTGATTCGAAGATGGCCTAGTGTATTGTCAAAAATAGGGACATTGTGGCCTTCCAAGATTTTTTTGAATGTGTTGTGGAAGTTGGATTGACTTGAAAATTGTTAAGCATATGACTAACTTCATTACCTATAAGAAAAAAATATTAACTTCATGGTTCATAGTGCAAAAAAATTCAGTACAAGGCGGTCAAAGGCATCTGAAATTCTTGGGCACACTGGAAAAAAATAAAAACTTTCACTTTGAATGCAAATATCTCTCAATCCGTACGTTGAAACCTCACGAAATTTTTACTACATCTTCTCATACAAGTTAGCTTCAAGACCATACAGTTACATTTCCAAAAAAAGGTTTTCCAAAACTTTGTCAATGAACGCAGCAGAAAGGGCAGTTTTCAGTGGTTTTGGAGCCAGAAAATGCCTTGGGGATTTAGGGGTTAATTTGTTTTTTGAGTGATTTTTAAAGAATTTTTTTCAACTGCCCGGGCTGCCTGCTGCCCAATGAAAATGACATATCATGCAATAACTTTTTAACCACATACTCAATAGTTATGAAAATTGTTGGGCCTCAAAGCTACTCCTTGGGCACATTTTGTGTGAAAATTTCAAAGAAAAATAGAAAAGAGTTCCGGTTGTAGTGAGCTGCCTAAAATCGCTAAGTTGTCAAAAAATGGTGTTTGATCCTTTAGAGGTTAAATAACGACTTTTACAAGGTGTATAAATTCTATCCATGATCAAATTTTTTTTCTTTCAACATATTTCTTTCTACTTCTCTCTCTTGACTTTTTCCAAAAACATTATATATATTTTTATTTTTTTCTCTTTTTTTGGATTATTTTAGAATTGCAATCATTGATTTCAGTTACTACTAATTAAATTTTTTTAATTCTAGGAGTCAAACAATTGTAATGACATAATCCTCATAAGTGCTAAATATGTATCTATTGAAGACCTTAAAATTTCTTTTGGTCAACTATGCATATTACAATCAACAATATTTGTTTAATACAATGTCAAAACTCTATAAAGGGGTCAACTTAGTCTCTAACTATGCCCAATAGCCCAAAGCTTTAAGTAGCAACTTGGAACTTCTACTTCAAACTCTTAGACTTTGAATACAAATGGCATTCCTCACTTGCTCTTGCTTTATGAATATTCAAGTATGAATTTTTCTTACACTCTTTTTTCTCTCCTTAAATTAGATTTTATTCAAGCTTCAAGTATTTTTTCTAAACCCCACAATCTTTAATCTACATCACTAATTAATTGCATTAGATTTCACTTTGTATCAACCAATATAATTAGCTTTTAATTTGTATAAACCACCATGTACAATCAATCAACATAATTAGTTAATCTGCTAGTGCAACCAATTTGTTAGTGTACAAACTAGATGTGGATTCATGTCCTCATGGCTTAAATTATTTGTTAAACAATATTCCTTCTCTCTCATTAAAGTAATCAACAATCTCTATATTTGAACCAATATTTTATAGGATTATCTTTGTCACCAAATATATATTTCAATTTGAAAAAAATTTGCCATAAAAAACCAAAACATATTTAATATGCATTTTGAGATCCTTTTCCTATGCTTTCCAACAAAATGGGCTAGGAATGAATCCATCTATTGTCTCATGTTGTTAATTGCTTCACTTTTTCTCTACTTCCTTTATAATCCCTATGAGAAATTTAAATTTATTAATTAAAATATAAACATATGCCACTCCAAATATTTGAACACAAATTCTATAATAGGCACAACATACAACAACAACAAATTTTTAATAGGCATGAAATAAAGTTATGCCTACACCCTAAGGAATGAGATCTACAACTAAAATACTAAAAGGTCATCTTAGATTGACCCCCTTTACCTTGGACTATCCAAAAAGTAAAAAAAATGACTCCCCCCTCAAATATGACTAAAGCAAAAATATGACTAGGTGCTCTCCAAATATGTTCTCTGTCCAAAATTTCCATCAGTTGCCCCAAAATGAGATAAAATGACTATTAAAAAAATGTGACTGCAAAATATGACTCCTCCCAAAATATGACTACAAAATATAACTCAAGCAAAAATATGATTGATTGCTCTTCAAACAAGTTCCTTGCTCAAAAAGAAAAAAAAATGACTATGAAAAAAAATGTGACTACAAAATTTGACTCCTCAAAAAATATAACTATAAAATATGACTCAAGCAAAAATATGACTAGGTGCTCTTCAAACATGTTCCCCGCCCAAATTTTCCTTGGGCTACCAAAAACAAAAAAATGTCACTACCAAAAATATATGACTATAAAATATGACTGACACAAAAATATGACTACATAATATGACTAGACGTTCTCTGAATATGTTCCCTATTGTTCCCTATAAAGTACTTAGTTGTTCCCAATGGACATATACTATACGCCCATGAAGTACAAGGCCAAAATATGACTGGTGTGAACCCTCAAGTTAGGACTTGAAGCTTTGGATTTATTTTTCGCAATTTACTGTTAGTTTTTAGTGTTAATTCACGCAAAATAGCATGAATTAGTAGTTGAGAGGAATTTGGTAGAAGTCCCTACCAGATTAGTGAGGAACCTTCCTAAATTCATGGAAAGCACAAAATACTATGCTTTTCTATGTTTATGTCTTAAGTTCAGTGTCTTAGAGTCCATATTAACGTATTAGAGAGATGTGATGAAGTGAGAGTTAGCCAGTTCTAGTGTCTTGTCCATGTAACACTTGACATGTGAATACATGTGACATCCTGGCTAAAGTGCAAGAGTCTATATCAAGGTTTAGAAGTATCTCGATCCAATTCATGTAGAATATGGATTAGTTACATGAAGACCTATAAATGTTGAAGAATATGAATCAGAATGCAAAGTAGAAGAAGGGCGAGGTGATTGAAGCTTACAAAAAGGTGCTTTTAGGATAAAAGCATGCCAAGAGATCAACAGCGGAGCTAATCATCCACAATAACCCCGGTACCAGAATAATTTCCCCCCCGGGCGGAAATTATTAAGGAATTGCTAAAATTAGCATCCTTATTGGAGGTTTGGTTTTGCCCTTGGCCTTTGGACACTTTCCAAAAGATGGCCCAAAAGTTTCGGGATTTTACAAAACTCCACGATGACTCCATGGGAAGTCAACCGCCTTTGAAACTGATGGTAATTTCTTAGAAATTATCCAGAGTGCGGTAAAATCTCACTAAAAATTAGATTAGAGTTTTATGTATTAGATAAGCAACCTGTCAAGTTTGAAGACTTTCTGATAGTCAGAAGTATCCGAATTGGCAACAACATCAAATTTAACAAGAATTTACAACACAACGGCGAGTTGACCGGCGAGCTTGGAGCTAGCAGTGTCCGAATGTCACAAACAAGGAATGCTTTCTTACTATCACGAACCTTCCAAGCAACTCTAGCTAGTTAGTTTTCTCGAGAAACTCAAATTCCATTAGTTGGGATTTTGACTTTTCTTTAGAATTATCGTTAGTGGTTTTTACGAATATTTACAGCCTAGAAGAAGGGGGTAGAGGGCCTCTTAGACTAATTGGGGTCTTCTGAACACGATGGCGCAATCGGTTTTCAATTTGGAGTTTTTCCCTAAAAGATAGATAGGGCCAGCTCTTAGTTTGACTTTTTTAGAGTAATTTGTAGTAATTCGAGGTTAATTAACAAAATATCTTGGTGAAAATCGAAGATTGAATTTAGTTAAGATGTCAAATCTTTCCTTTAAAAGCCAATTTAGATTAAACTAAGAATATCTGGAATTGACCTAGGATTAAATTGCAAAATATCTAGGTTAGTTAGGATTATTTTCATAAAATTTTTGGGGACAATCAAGGATTTCATTTAGGCAAGATTTCAAGGCTAATTAAAGCCTCCAAGGAACTTGCTTGAGGACCTTCCTTCCTATTAAACAAAGATTAAATGCAAAATATCTCGTAGTAGTTTAGAATTTAATTAGGTAGTTAGTTAACCGTTTTTTAACCGACGACTTACCAAGGAGGGCTTGACAAGGCCTCCCCTCGAGGTTGTCGGTACCCTCATTCTTATTTCCAAACTCTCATTTTCTTGGTACTGACACGTTGTCAGACCAACCTTTATTTTCATTTCCTTATTGTTGCTCTGCTGTGCTATCAACACGTTGTTGGAGCACTTTTAAGCCAAAAATTGGCTAATTCCTTCTAATTCTTTGCATTCTTCACTAATTCTCTTGTGTTTTGAAGGACTGGAGGGTTTCTTCAAAACATATTGCTTTCCTTTTGAATTTGGAGGTTGAAAGCCCCAAAACTTTGATTCTTTGCTTAAGATTACTTGAATACTAATCCATTGTAGCACGTGAACGCATTTGGTACTAAAATACTTAAAGCGGCGAGGCTTGACCTTGCTAAAAGTATTTTAGACTAATTTCCTACTCAAAGTTCGTTGTATAACGGAATTTGAGGTTTAATTGCTAATGTTCGGTTAAACACTTTCATGTGTACCTCCTTTAGCAGTTAATTGATTGACTTTGACTTGAAATTTTGGAAGATTCGTTTCTAATGTTTGGTTAAACACTGTCATGTGTACCTCCTTTAAAATCTAACTTTCGCAATACTTAAATTGGCTTAAAGAAGCTCCGTTTATTTTGGGGTTGGCCCCGCACGGCGAAGCTTTGACTTTTTGAACCCTGGAAACGGATACTTGAAACTTGAAATTGTTCGATTTGACCTAGGGTTGCCCCGCACGGCGAAGCTTTGAATTTTTGAAAGTTAAAATTTGCCATTTGAAACTCAGATTTACCTCATACGGCGAAACGTTGACTTGGAATCACAAAATAAGATTCTTTTGAACCTTATTTAAAGTTCGAGCTTTGTTGTTTTGTTTCTCTTTTGCTTGGCGCACGGGTGGTGAAGGTATTTTTGCCTCCACGTGGCCATTTTGTTGCTTTTAATTTCATCATTCATTGCTTTGTTTTCATTTCAAATAGCTAGATTTATTACCTTAAAATTTCATAGAAATTAGTTCTGTTGTGGCATTGTGTGTTTCCCTTACACTTATCAAAAATTAACCTCCCTTTATTTTTTAGAAAAAATTCTCTAAAAGATTGCTTGAGTTTTTTTCCTTAAAAGAAAAATTCAATCTTTTATCGAATCTCAAAGATTTTAATTTTTCAATTAAAGGCCTGAAGGCAAGGACAGTTCAAAATTAAAACAGCTCAAAGGCGAGGTCGAACCATCTGAAAGTCGGAAGCCAGCTAGGAACAACCGGGAGCTGCGGGAACAAGCTGCGGGAACGAGTTGCGGGAACGGGACTGTGGGGACGAGCGGTGGGTACCAACTAAGTGCAAGCGGGTATCGACCCAGAAGATCGGACGGCTGCGGGAAGGCGTTGGGAAGCCTGAGGCTGTCAAAGGACTGCTGCGATCTGGTTCGGTAAGTGCAGGATCCATTTCGACAGTCCAGGGACCATTTCGAAATACCAAAAAGAAATTGGAGGTTCAGGATACATACAAATCCTCTATTAAAATTGGATACAAACATAAATTAAGTTGCTATAACAATTTGCAAACTTAAATCTAAAGCATAGGCGGTTGGTGCCACGCTACAAACTCGTTTGCAAATTTTGGAAAATTTGAACACTAAAGATTTTGAACTAACATTCGCCCTCGGTTCTTGAATCTCTCAAAACACCATAGCCAAGAATTCAACAACAACAACATCATAAGAAGTGAAAGAAAGCGAGATCATAAGAAGGTTAACAAGGGAGGACAAAGAATAAAAGGAATTAAGGTTAGTATCTTACTATTGAAATTTGGATTGTTTTGATTCTTCTATTCTTTTCGTTAGTATCTTACTATTGAGTTTTGGATTGTTTCGATTATTCTATTCTTTTCGTTAGCATCTTACTATTGACGTTAGATTGTTTGGATTGCAAAATTCCTTTTACTATTCATCGTTAGATTTGTTTTGATTATTTTAGCTTATTTTATTAGATTACTGTTCATTTGGTTGGTTTTAGTTATTAATTAGGATTCCAAAGACAAATTAGTTGTTTGTTTTGTTGTTTGGGTTTTGTTTTATTAGGCCTAATAAGCCAAATAGATACAAACAAACACCAACTAATATCTTCGAATATTTAACAAAATAACTATTAAACAATTGGCAATCGAATAAAACTACTATTCATTGAAAACTTGGGAAAATTGAATTAAATTTATCATTTAATTTAAATCCCTAAAACCAAAGGATTATTTTCAATTGCCAAAACTAACAAAACTTGACTTTTAGATAGGTTTTAGAATTACAACTCAACAATAATTGACTCAAATTTAACTAAAATGGTGTGATTCATGAAAGACGATGGAGGACCACGAGGAGACGATCATGTTCGTGTATTGCGACGACGGAACTGTTGATGTTTTCGATACCGAGGTATGATTTCCAAAACTCATTTGACTTTTCTTTTCATTCTTTAGATTATACTTTAAAAAATCAAAATTAACAATTAGAAACCCAAATAGCTAGTTAGAATTCAGAAATCCCTAAAATTAGATTAGTAACTTAGAATAGATTCTGGTTTAATTAGAAATTTAATTGCATTCAACTAACCATAGAAGTTTTAATTTTTTAAACATTAGTGTGTTTTGGATTACTTAGATCAAATCAAAACCAACATAACAAAGTGTCCATTGCTTGGAAGGCCAAAGAACACTACGTTGATTTCATCCCCTAGAAATTACTCTTCATGCCGCTAGAATCCGTGTGCACGTTTTACCTCTGAAGGGGGGAGATTAAAACACTCACAACTGGCAGTCATATTTGCAGTCATATTTTTTTCCAAAATGTTGGCCTTCCAAAATATGACTGCTGTCGCAGTCCGAATTTTTGGTTTTCAGTTGTTTATCTAGAAAACGGAACGGAAACTATTGATTAGTATGTAGGTTTTGTCTAGAAACAGCAGAGGACGGAAAATTAGGAAAGACATTGAAATAGTGGAGTAGTTCGAACGAATCCAATCCTAGTGGTGACATCCAGGAACCGGATTGGAATCAGATCCTTGTCCGGAAGTAGCAGTGAACCGGATTGGGGTTAGAGAACCGGATTAGGGTTAGACCGGATTGGTGGGACCGGACTGGTAAACGTCATCATGACGGCTTTTAGGTCAGGAGAGACTATAAAAGGCCAGCACCTCCTCAGTCGCACTCCTTTTTCCAAACTCCGTTTGGTGAGAGTGTTTTGTTGCGCTCCTCGTGTTTCGGCGCTGTGTGAGTGTTTGTGTGAGTGTGCGAGTGTTAGAGGTGTGTTGCAGGGTAGGTTTCCGGTTGCGTACCGATCGCTGTGCAGGATTCCGGTTGAGATCGGAGAGAGAACGTGAGAACGAGACGTGCGGCTAGGACTGTGTGAGGTAGAATCGGAAAGGACTGTCTTAGATCTAGTCTGTGTCCATGCCGCAGCTTAGGCGGAACAGACCAGGCCCATCCACGTCGTCGGCTCCGGTCAAACTCCGGAAGGTCGTTCCGGTTCTCCCTTCGACAGAGGAGGAGATGGAGATGCTCCGGTTGGATCTCAACCGGATGGGGTGCCAGGGTTTGCTCGACAAACCTTGGGGTTTCAAGGACGAGCGGATGGTGAAGGAGATCCAGGGGAAGTGGACAAACCAGTTCGACAACATGATCCGCTGTGTTCCACATCAATGGACGGAAGAGATCTGGAGGGAGGTTTATAAGTTCCGGGCAGGAGGCCACGGGATGGCAAACCGGAAGGACGAGTACGTCCTAGGCAAGTTCCGAGGAGCGGTCAGCCCCAAGGACGGATACGCGGTGGAAGACTGCATCGACGACCGGCACCGGAAACTGTTACAGTTCCTGATCCCGATCCTCCATCCGGAGAAGCCGACAAGGGTGACAATCACCCTCGGCAACACTATTTTCGGTGCCCTGAGCGGTGACCGGAAAGCGGACTGGGCCCGGATCATGTTCGATCTGGTGGCCCAGTTGGCGACGAGGGTCGGAAGGAGTAGGCCAACACCCGTGTGTCCCTACCTCTTCCACCTCTATGAGCAACACCAGCTCCTTTTAGACTCGGAAGAGAAGGAGTGGAAGGCCCAGGAAAATCTCCTGAAATACGGAGAATCGGAAACGGACGAGGAGGAAGAGGAAACCGGATCCGAGACCGAAGAAGAAGAAGAAGATGAAGAAGAGGCGGAGAGGCAGACCAAGCGCCACAAGACGACGTCTCCGACCGGAAGAGGATCTCCACTCGGTGATAAAACCGAAAAGGAGAAGACACCGGAAGGGGAGAAGGCAGGCTGTTCGAAGAAGGGACCGGTCGACCCGTTCGAGAAGTTGGTGAAGATCCTCGTCGACATCCGCTTGGACTGGGAGGCGAAGAGAATCGCCCTAATCCAGATCGGAGAGTTGGTGCAGGCAACACCGGATAGCAAGTTGCCAGGGAAGGTAGCGGAGTGCATCACCAATCCGGTCGAGATCCGGAAGCAGGAAGCAGAGATCCGTCGACTTCAAGAGGAGGTCGACATGTTGAAGGCGGAAGTGGCCACCTTCAAAGAAGATATGGCCGCCACCCGGATAATGGCGGACGAGACGAAAAAGGTGGCGGAATCGGTAAAGGCGACTTTCGGAGAGACCGGAAGCGTGGCAGTCAGGGCCAGATTCTTCGACGAGAAGGTCTTGGAGGAGAAGAAACTATCTGGTACCCGGATAGTCCGGATCCTGACTGACTTCTCCGAGCAGGTGGAGAAGAATTTGGTCTTAGCACGAGGAGCGGCGGACCGGATGGAGGAGTGTACACAGAAGCTGACCGGATCGATGAGGGTCCACCTATCGGACATCTCCATGCCGGAATCGTTTCCGGAAGTGCCAGACCCAAGGGAAGGAAGGGACCAGACTCCACAGTCAAAGCCGAGTCAGCCTTCCCAGACCGCGCCGATCAACATCGAAGACTCTCCCGGTTCTGACATGCCAAATCCGATGGCCGGAGAGCGGAACAAGAACTTGGAAGAAGTCTTCGAGCAATTGGAGGCGGAGCCCAAGAGTCCTTCGTTGGGGCGCGGGATAGCGATGTAGAATAAGTTAGGAAAGATAGGATAGGAACGGATCCGGATTAGTAATCCGATCCGGTAGTGTTAGGAGGACCGAAAGTTAGGATCCGGATTTAGGTTGACTTTTAACGGCTCTTTTTGCCTTTTGTTATTTTTGGAAGTTCTCAAAGTGTATATAATTCAGTCCTTGTGCTGAGGACTGGGAGTCTTTCCTTCTACATTTTCTTTGTGTTCTCTCTTTGTACTTTCTTGTTGTACGTTCTCCCATGTTTTGGCAGAGTTGTGCGTGAGGGAGTTCGGAAAGCACGAGCGGATGCGTTGGGATTTCTCCCCTTGGTGTTTTCTTGGTTCTAAGTGCATGCGAGCGGATAGGATAGAGTTGGGAGTGAACTTCAGTGCCTCAGCGCGTCTAGAGTTTGAGATTCCGGGTGAGAAAGCCGTTGTTAGGCTAGGCGGATAGGGAGAGAGTCCTTAATGGCGCTAGAACTCCTGGGTGAGAAATCCGGTTGAGTGTCCGATCTCCTGTGAGGTCTCACCATCTTAACAGTAAACGGAAGAATTCTAGTTGACGTTGGAATGGACGGGTGCACTTGTAACCGCCTTAGCTTCGCACGGAATAGGATGACATCAGGGTCGTTGTAGTATTGAGAGGATCATACGGGGGGTCTTTGTGTGACCAGTGGACCGGATTGCAATCTGGATTGCTGTGAAGGACCAAACCGGATCCGTACTAGCCTAGGAAGGAAGAGATTAGGAAAGTGGGTCTTCAGCCACTATAAGTCACGGAAGGTGTGGTGGGCCTACCACTCTCAAAAGCAAGCGACGAACCCTCTGATGGCTAAACAGAGGTAAAACCAAACCGGATAGGAGAGGAAATGGTTGTGAGTTGTCTAGAGCGGATTGGCCTAGACGGATACCCGGACCGGAAGAGATAGGGTCCTGGGGTTGTTTTGGATTCGACAACCGGAAGACTAGTTGGAATCGGAAGAGAGCAAGAATCCGGTCCTTTGTTTTCTGGGTGTTTGAACTTCCGGTCATAGAAAGAGGACCGGGAAAGATGGATATTACTACTGACTTGGCTTAGTTCGTTAATAAGGCTAGATACTTCATAGAATCTCGTGGGTTCGATCTTTAGGGTCACTTTGTTATGCTTTAGAGTGGTTTTTGGGAGTATAACATGGGAATTGCTTATCCTCTGCTGCGACAACTGCGCGCAGTCGCCAGTCATCCCTAGTCATATTTTTGCAATCATAAAATGCAGGTTTTGTTGTAGTGTAAAGTAGGAATTGTGTTAAAACTATAATTTCAGACCTCATTTAGGCATAGTAAAATAACTTTTTTCAAAATACTTTGAACTAAAATAAGTTGTAGAATCAAGTTAAATTTCATCTCCAAAAATCCGTTTGAGATTTTAATCTTCCACTCAAAAGTTATAGACAAATTTCATAGAGGGGTTTGAAAGGACTTTTTTTTGACATTTTCATATATCCTCTCTGAAATTTGTCCATAACTTTTGAGTGGAAGATCTAAATCTAAAAAGGATTTTTGAAGATGAAACTTAGCTTGATTCCACAACTATTTTAAGTTCAAATTCTTTTGAAAAAAGGTATTAGACTATGCCTAAATGAAGTCTGAAATTATAATTTTAACACAATTCCTACTTTAGACTTAACTATGAGCGGTTTAAAAATTACAAACTTTAAATTACATATCCCACATGGGTTGTTCTATCTCCTACCACCCCAAGTGTGCATAAAGAGCTTCTCTTTTCTACAAAAACTCAAAGTAAGTTATTGATGGCAAATGGCTAGATTTCATTGGTATAAGACTCAAAAAATTCTTTAGAATTTGACAGACCATCTATCTCTATAATTATTTATTTGTATATTTTGTTCTAAAATTAGCCAAAAAAATAGATCGCACTATAAATGTACTGCCATTGTCTCGGTCCTGAAGCTTACATTAATAATAAGGTAAACGAGCCTATGACAGGTAGAATGACTGATTTGGTATGTTGCCATTAGCAAAATAAAATCAGATTTTTTTCTAGCAGAGACAACTTTGAGAAATGAAAGAGGCAGTTAAAATTTTAGTTTTGGGACAAAATAGGAATTTGTTATGAATTTTTTAAGTATTTTTCCAAAACAGTCTGTAGACTATCTGAAATCAACAAAATATGTCTTCATGATGGTCATCTTACCACCTATTGCAGTCTTCAGATTTCCTTACACAACCACAAGAATTTTTAATGTGGCCATCACACAAAGGAATAAAAAACCCCTCTTTATGATGAATTTACACTCACAATGTGTAAGTGTCCTATGACAGTCATTACTAATTCTATCACAATCACCTAATGCACTAATGTGGGCCACTAACCAACCTAATTAAATTGTAGAAGCGAAAATCTGAAATGGACTGTAATGGGGGGGTTATGTAGTTGTCTGCATTAGACAGTTGGCCTGTCATAGGCTGGTTTACCTTATGTGGATGCATTTCATGGATGAAGACTTCAGAGAGGCAAAGGCAGCCTCTCTGAAGGCTCTTGAATGTTTTGTGTCATTGATATACTGAAACAACGAACAAGTTTAGTTAGTTTTTTTAATGCATTCCATGCATTGCAATGCACCTAAAGGTGCATGGAGACTGGCAATGGCAGTAGGTGATGCCCAGCATGTGGTGATCTTGGGCTTCTCCAATTTGATTGAATTTTTTGGGGAAATCTATCAAATTGATGTTGAATAAAAAATTGGAAAATCAAGAAACCTTTATTGCCATTCTTTGTAACTATGATTTTAGTAATAGAAGAATTTAGAACTAGAGTAAATTTGTAGTAATTTTTACAAAATACATTTTCATTGTGACACATATTTGGTAGGTCCCATTAAATTTTCTAAAAGAACAAATCAATCTAACTGGATCACTTAATGCACAATAATTTTTTGGAGTGAAACAACAAAACTTACAAAAATGAAAATTTTGTTCCTCATTTTTTGAGCACTAAATTGTTTTGCTTCAAAATCTCTAGATAGACAAAATTGATGTAGGGATCAATGGATTTTTTCTGGCGATTTGATGCAAATTTGCACCAAATTTTATGGCCTGGCACCACACCTATAGGAAAAAATGGTACTAGAAAGGTAGAAAATCGGTAGAAAACTTCAAATTAAAAAATAATCTTGGATGAAATCATTAGATTTTGGATGAAAACTAAATTATGGATATGTGATATGTGCTAATATGATATTTTCTATCCAATATGTGGATGAATGTTGAAATTTGGAGCACCACTATAACATTCAATATCGCCACTTTGGCACTCCGTTAATCCCTAAAGGACTACTTGTCCCCTTGTGGGACAATTTGGGATTGGGTAGGTTCCTATTGTTTCAATTTGAAGTGAATTTTTTTGAGATTTTTTGAGTTTGTGTAGCTTTGTGAGAGCTTTATTGATATATAGTTTTTGTTTCAATCGGATGCCGGATGAAAAAGTTATAGCACAATAAGCAAGAAATGGAGATTGGCGGGCAACCCCCCAAAAATTACAAAATGTCAAAATAATTTTTTTGAATTTTTTTCCTAAAATATTATGTTTTCATCTATATGTGAAGCTTTGATTCATTCTATTAGGACTAGGGATGAGAAAATTATGGACAATCTTAGTTTTTCGGGCAATTTAAGCACCTTCTTAGGAAATAACTTTTTGTCCAACTTTGAATGCTAATATCTTTCAATCTGTAAGGTCAAATTTGATGAAATTTTTACTACATGATCTCAGACAAGTTAAGTATAAGATCCTATGGTTTAATTGGAAAAAAAAACTATTTTTTTGGTTTTCTTGAGTGAATGCAGCAGAAGTGGTAGTTTTGAGTGTTTTTTTGATAGAAAACACTCTCGGGGCTTTAGGGGTTAAAAATGAAAAAAATAACCCTGATAGGGATAAGGAATGCTTATCTCCTTAATCCTTTAAGGCTTGAGGCACAAAAGATATGGGCTCAGTACAAAAGCTCACCCGGTGTACAGTACAGTAGGGTCCAAAAACATTTCAAAATTTTTTGGCCTAAAGTTGAATGAGAATGAAAACTACAAACTTTGAAAACCTCTTGTAGGATCAAAAATTCATCAATTCACAAATTGTAAATTGTGTTGGAAAGATAATAGAGTCTACTTTGACAATATGAAAAATTTACATTACAAAAGTAGAAAATCATATATTTAAAAAAATAATCATAATATAGTATCTACCATCTAGTGCTACCACCTCTTGTTGAAATAACTGCTTGCATTCTATTAGGCATAGTTCTAATCAAAGTTTGGAGTTGCTCCAAAGATATTGTATCCCATGTTGATTGAATGGTTTGTGCCATTTCCTCCTTGTTTTTTGGTCTAGGACGATGTCGTAACAAATCTTTGACAATCTTCTACAAATTTTCTACGAGATTCAAATCTGAAGAGTTTGCAGGCCAAATTAGTTTTGCTAGACCATGAGCTTGTCTCCTTTGCAATGGAAGTCAACGTTGCTAGGAAGCGAGCGGGGAGCGGGGAGCGGGGAGCATAGAGCGGGAAATAGTGAGTGGGGAGCCTACATGTTGGATGGAAAATGAAAAAATGAAATGAAATTAGAATTTTTGGTGGATGAAAGTCGTTGACATTTCAGATGAAAGTCACTGAAAATTTGGATGAAGGTTACCAAAAATTTGGGTGGAAGTCACTAAAAATTTAGTGGATGTCAATTAAATTTTAGACTAGAGCATAATAAGGAGATGGTTTGGATGAAAAAAGTGGATGAAAGTAGATGAATAAATTGAATGAAAGTAGTTGACATATTGGATGAAAGTGGATGAAAGTAGATGAATAAATTGGATGAAAGTAGTTGACATACTGGATGAAAGTGGATGAAAATAGATGAATAAATTGGATGAAAGTAGTTGACATATTGGATGAAAGTAGCTGAAATATTGGATGGAAGTTTAGGAAATAAATTCAATGAAAGTAGCTGAAATACAGGATGAAATCATATGCTGTAAGAGTTTAGGCATTACTTGAAAATACAAGGGGACACTGCTATGAAAATGAGAAAATGAGTAACAAAATTCCATTGCCATGCACAAATGAATATTTTGAGATGATGGTACCTATGGCTATAGAAATATAGTGGCCTATGACCGCGGTTTAGGGTACAATATTGTTTTGCACCCACATAATAGTAGAACGGGAATACACCTATTACCGTGAAAATGTAAAACAGTTTGGAAGTAGACCTTGGTGCTTGTTCCAGGGTTTAGGAAAATGTTAATTTTGGACAATAGGTCAGATCACTTGTTTCATATGTTGCCTTTTCGGCTACAAATGTTGGCACGATGCTAGAAATTACAAAAATAAAGCACATGTTGGGTATGACTTCATGCAAAGGAACATCATGTACAATATGAGTGTACTTAAACCAATTTTTGAAAAGGGATGAATTGATCTAATGAAATGCAAGTACTGGCCCTTTTAGTCTCAGTACATTTTCATTTATGTGTTCAGTAAACATAGGCTATGTTCTTTTACGCAAAAAGACAACCTAATTTGATCCCAAATGATTCAGTATTCCACTAAGAAGCACTTTCTTCACTTCATTGAAACTGAAACTTGCTGCATGAATGAAGGCCTCCGATGTGGACTGTAGGTTGCAGATGATAGTGAAAATAAAATAAAGGTGCTTACAGTTTGCCCAAGTTCCCCGCTTGCCCAAGCACTTTAGCTTCATCTCCTTGAAATTTGGGCAAGTGCAATCTGGAAAAGAGGATATAGTGAGCATGTACTTTTCAAGGCGAGGCTCTAGACCAGACACGAGTGACACTATGCAACCAAATCCAGGGTGGGGAACCATTGTCACCCTCTCTATGCGTGCATTCAGTGTTAGGGCCGATGCGCAATTGTTCTGGTGCTTCACCAGTGGGACCTTCAGGTTGCGGTGAATGACCTTCCCTGCTCGAGTTGTTGGATGTTCATCTGGTGAAGACGAAACCGGGTAGGCACGCACAATTTGTATTCCTGCTTCTCCACCAAACAGTCTTCGAGGCGAAATGACTTGACGTTGCGGAAGTTGAAAGCCTGCCGCTTCAAAGGCCAAAATCTCGGCTTTTGAGAGTTTGATGCCCATTTTCACTGGCCAAATGTTCGGAATAGCTGGTATTGATAACACCCACTTCCGCCGTGTACCTTTCACACATCGTTCAATGTCGTCGTTGCAAAAGAAAAATTGCATACGATCATGCCGATTTTTTTGGTAATTCACCATCATACCTGTATATGTTGGCGATGTAGTAGCAATGTTGTTCTGGACTATTTGTACTGTGCACTTCTTCTTGGTAATTGCTTGGAGTGCAAAGCATGCCTTTGCTGATGTTTTCGGTAAACGTGCTATGTGCCATTGCTCCTCGTTACACATGGTCTCTTGAATTGCTGTGACATGAGTCGAGTTCAGCGTACTAGTGACGCCTCCAATGTTTTCATATGATGTTAGCACTGGAGGGGCCACATCCACACATGGAGAAACATCCTCCAAAATTATGTTCAAATCCGATGCACTTGAAGTGGCTCTCCACGACCGGGTTTGGATGCGTGGATGGGAGAAATTGACTTTGTCCGGTCTATGTGAGTCATATTCGCAGCCAAGTGGCATGTCTGCCTTTCTCTTTTGCGATCCAAACACTTCTTCACCTTCAAGGTGAGGCTTTCTACTGAAAAATTCTTCTACACCTGGAATGTTTGAAATAGCTTCCGTGAGTGGCTTTGGATTGCCCGTTCCCTCGGCTGAACGTTGGGCTACGCGGAGCATTAGCTCTTCCTTCCCCGGTCCTGTACCTGGTTGATTTCCCTTTAGAAATTGGTAATACCGTACCATCTGCATGAAGGCTCTAACGAAATCATCAATCGTTGCAATGTACAGATTGTTACCCCGATTTCCAAATTGTTGAAGCCACTTGTTATGTACTGTCTCAGCAAGGTTGCATGATGGCATTTCTGCTAGCTCTGACTCATTCAGATCCTGACAGAAAATCATCCATAGACCACAATTAATTACCACTGTCCACAGACCTACTCTGATAAGGTGCATAAAGCAATATTGAGGATCAAATAGCAGCGGTGGTATTAAATGGACACAAATCACTTTAAAGAAGTTTAATGATTCTTCCAAGACAATTTAGAGACAAGGACCCCTCTTGTTAGCGAGAGGAATTTCCAGGGACCAACACCATGGGTCATTGACAGATTCTCATCCTGCCCAGTGCACAATTGACGAGGAAGAAATGAAAGAAATGTAAGCGGTTTACTTACTCACCCCTCTCTCGGTACCGAGAGGGGGGTCTAGGATCTCCCTGCCATGCATCACTAAGAGATTTTTGCCTAACAAAGACCGCCCTCCTTGCCCACGTTCTAAGGGATCTACAAGGTCCATTTAGAATGGATCGGGTTGGAGCATTGGATAAATTCTAGTTATTGAACAAGAGGGGTAAAGAAGGCACTCACTTATTCATTAACATACAAAATCTCTGCATTATTTTCAGATGATAAGTAGGAAGGAGAAGGACTTACAAGTTGCATGAATCCGCCCCATTGACGATACCGAAAATGCCAGAAAGAAAGCCACAACTCCAATCGATGCAGTCCTGAATCAATGGTGGCTCCTGATGATAACCACCATGCTTTTATGGCTAGGTAACGAGTCTCAGACTCCTCGGGAGTCTGGGCGTTTTTATACTGCTTACAAAGTAGACGATGTTGATCTTGTAAGTCCCCGCGAATATCCGCCTTTGTATGTTTTTCCATGGATTGTGTCCAATGAAAGAGGCACGTTCTTTCACGATGTTCCATTGGTACGGTACTATCCCCACATCCATAGATTGTCCGCACAGCATTCCAATTTGCTTGTGCACTATCTGCCATAAACCCCTTGAATTGAGTGTCGCAAACCCCATGTCTTTCGACAACAGAGTTAAGGTTTTTCCAAAAGAGGATTTGAGCGGCACAATCTTCAGATTGCATGTCACAAACAGCGATTGTCATTACACGACAATACACGGAGTCGTATACATGACACGCCATGGTTGTCCATCCCTTCACGCGTTTGACGTGATCGAACATTAGCCACGCGTCTTGTAGGTCTCCTCCACTTTGCATTCGCTTCACTAGGTCAACTCCACTTCCAGGTCCTACTTCTGACATTTTGAAAACAAAAACTTTGTCCACCTCTGTCCCCTAACCAGGGAATTTACTCTCTTGAACAAAAGCCCACATGCTTGACCCCCTCAACTTAATAATGCTGTCAATCACTCCAAATCTCCTTAAATATTTGAAAGACGTTACCTCGTTTCGAATACTTGGGGAGCTGAAGTATTTGCATTTATCCAGTACAGGGACGAGTTCATTGAAGTCCAAAGTCTTGGTTTGCAGTCCATCCGGACACAGAATAAGCTCGCCCAAGAGTTCCTTTGTAGCCTCCATGACAATTGATGAGTTGGTGCCACTCGGTGTTCTCTCCATCTGTTCTCCAATCAGAGTCCGAGTTCTCTCTTTCATATCGCGGAGTTCTCCATCTTTAACCGGGTGATCATGAGTGCCCAGATGTATGAAAGCACGACTACGCGACTCATCCCCAGTAACGTAATAGACCTTCACACTACACCTGGCAATACACGAGGGAGGCTCCTTGCAGATTTTACAAACAAGAGATGAACCTGGAGGATGGATATCGCCAACAGCCAGTGGAGTAGGTGACAATCCTTCCCATTCTATTTCATTTAAGTCCATGGTTCGGTGGATGCGACTAAGGAACTCACACGAGGAATTTATGCAACGAAGATGACCTAGGCAAAAAGCGGTGCAGAACGATAACCCCATGGGGTTAGATATATTTGTGGTTACCATCTTGGACCACGCGTGACCATCACAATGCCTATCCATGCCAACCATATTCTTGGCCTCAAATTGAGTAGGATAGGATTGTAATGCAGGCAACTCGAATATCACATTTCCATTAAACTGTGGAGGCAACGCCTGCACTCTTTCAATGGAAATAGTATCGTAACTGAGTTTGGACAACACATTTCTACATCCCTTTAACGTTCGAAGTCTTCTCAAGCAATCTATGACAGATACTCCTAAGAGACCAATTGCAGAAGTATTGCTTGTCATTGCTGGAGTCAAGTTTATAGGGGTTGGTACTGTCGACTGAGAAGGAGTGTCCACGTTCCTATTGTCCTGAGGAAGATCTACATCAGAATCATCACTCAAAATGGTGACATGATCCGGGAAGGCCTCCTTCTTCACACGAGTGAAGGTAGAGGTTTGAAATGACGACGAAGATGATCGATGGACTGCAAAAGCATCTGCACAAACAGACCTATTTGAATCGAGTACTCCGTAAGTCCTATATTTTCCGGGCTTCAGATGCCAGTACGTCTCCTCAGTATCTGAAATCGGGACTTGTCCTACGCTGTGAGTGATGTTCCCAGTGTCGGCATCAAATATGTCTTCTTCAAGATGAATCGACTCTACCTTCAGATTGAACTGTACACTTAATCTAAAAGCTGAAACCACGGCAAGTCCGTCTTGGCCCATAGGAAAATGACAGGAACCTCGTCTCCATTTGCACTGACCACTATCATGTTCTCAAAGTCTACCATGGCCATCAGATTTGAAAACGTCTAAGTAAAGTATTACATGACAACATACAGTAATTGAAACAGATGAGTTGACTGAAATGATAGAGTGAGAATGTGAAAGAATGGTTGAACAAGATATGACTCAAGCAAATAAACAATATGACTTAGATGGTAGAGATATATGAAAATTTGTAAGGTAGCATAATTTAGAGAAGTTCACCTTTTAAATGGAAAATGCAGGTTGGCGGCTAAGACAGAAGTAACTATCCAGTGACACTAAATGTCATAAAAGACATAATACGGTATCAACCGCCTAATATGGTTATTCATATTCACAATAATAAAGAGCCTGACTTCTCTGTGTAAAACAATAATTGCAGACTCCTATTTCAAGCGTATCCATGGGATTATGTCTTATAAAATCTACACAGCCAATTGAGACCGTCAATCAACCCAAACAAATAAAGTATCAGTCTAGAAGTCATCTATAAGTAATACATTAGAAGCACAGGGCATATTTGGAGAAAATTTTGGAAAACATAAACAACATGAAATCATAAACGTGTAGTATCTTCAGGAGTGGATCTCATTTTTTAATTGGTAAAATAACATAAGGGTTTAGGGTTTAGGATTGAAGCGAGGTATATTACTTTTTCAATTCTCAGGCAACATAAATATGAATTAAATATAGTGCTTTGAAGACTATATACAAGAATATAGCAGTTGGTAATTGAAAATAAAAAAAGCAAGTATCAATAAAGCTGCTATACGTTCTGGAAATAATTTTAGTTACCTATGGCTTCAAAATTTGGAAATTCCAACTTTATTAGAAAAAACAATACTTCAACCTTTTGCAGAGGCCCAAACAAATTTACCTCGGTGTGAAAGCTGACCAACGGCTCGACCAATGCTGCTGATTGCCGGTCACTTGGTAACCTACGATCTCCGGTCACCTAAACCATAACCACCAACAACGAAATCCTAATCAGGAGAACACATTGGGGGCACCGACCGCGGCACTCTCCATTTCAATACCTTGTTGCCTCGTACGCCTCCCAACCGAAACACCACGATTGACAGTTCCATCGATTGAATGTTTCATGGTCTATATGATTCACCATTTGAATGCCTCACCAGTCAAGGAATGCTTTACATGCTTTCTGACTTACTCACATCTTTTGTGAATCTCAGTGTTTTCATCAAGAGCAGGCTGAGCATGGAGCGTAATTTGAGGTCGCGAAGCGGAAAGGCAATTGCAGACAATGGCGATGCACCTGCACTACAGCCCAAGCCTCCGAATGACACGGTACGATTCTCCGGAATCCATTGTCTTACAAAAAACAACTCGGCCATGGCCGCGTTTCAGCAATTAGGTTTCACTTTCAAAGTTTCGATTAGGATGCAGGTCGTGAAGAGGAAATGAACAAGACCAAGCGCAGCTTGGGGAGGGTCTCGGTACCGAGACCGTAGGGTGGGGGGCGGCAGTCTTGGACATTTCCAAGATTTCCAGTGAAGGCCCGAGAGCTTCGATTCCCAATTTTTTTTTGATTTCGTGTACTGGTTTCGTTTTTTGAGTTCTAATTCGAGAATCTCGGGGGAGAGTGGCATTCAGTTTTGGAAGGCAAGCGCGTGAGGCTCACACTCGAGGGCCAAATGGTATTTTCTGTGAATCGAAGTCATGAGGCTAGCAACCAGATGTGAATTTAGGGTTTCTTGTTTTTTTCTTTTTCTTCAAAGTTTCGATTAGGATGCAGGTCGTGAAGAGAAAATGAACAAGACCAAGCGCAGCTTGGGGAGGGTCTCGGTACCGAGACCGTAGGATGGGGGGTGGCTGTCTTGGACATTTCCAAGATTTCCAGTGAAGGCTCGAGGGCTTTAGATCCAAAAAAATTCTTTCCTTGTCTAAATTATATCTCTTATTCTACTCAGGTCTCAAAGGGGACGCCTTCGAATCAAGCTTTCGACAACACTGCACAGGAAGAGGGCCATATTCACGTGTCCGAGAGGATCATGGCTGCAATACCTTTGGTAAGCCTCTTAGGATTATTAAAAGAACCCGTGTTGACAATAGATGACTTTTCTAAATTTGGAGTCATTTCCTAAGTTACTCATCTTCTTCCTCTGTAGTTGAAAGTATCTTAGAGGCGATAAATTCATCTCCTCTTCATAGTTTAGAGTACTGCACTTGTGTCCGCATCGAGGTAGTGGTCATATCCGCTTCAGCATTGGATGATGACATTCGAATCTACTACTGCGGACATTATTTGCCTATGATCGAGAGGTGCTCTATGATTATTGAATGTTTTTTCTATCACTTGTTTTATTGATTCACCTTCTTATGTAGTATACTGTGGTACTCACGTTGAATCGGAATACCTATTTGATTTCTTATATCCATTCATACGTTATGGTCCAGACGCAGATAGACGCCCAAAGAAGCCCTCCTTCGGAGTTACTTGTTCCATCAGTAGCGGATCCAGTACCACAACCGCTAATCGAGTTCTTGGACATCAACGACATGGAAGAAGACAACGCTCCGGGATTCGGTGGAGACATGATGGAAGATGAGATAAGGAAGACACATAAAATGGACGTTGTCTCTATTATTTCGAGCTTGAGGTTGACATCATCCAACTTGTCCAGGATGCGTATCCCCTTATGTCGAATGATACCCATGCCAATGAATCGGCCTACATTAGAGTGTGACCTTGTGCAACTCGAGAACCAGTTTGCATGGGGATACGAAGAGGGAGCAAGAGTCTTCTATGTTTCCATTGCAGACGAGCAAGGGCAGACCGGCGTGTTTTCGACTGTAGAGAAGGAAGAGTGGGGGCCACTGTGGAACCAAGTGAATGACAAGTTCAAAGCACAATTCAGTTCCCAGACGGCACTAAGGCATCTGGTTGACCACAAATTCTACGTTTGTGATGGCAATCATCGTCGGATAGCCTGGATGAATCATATTAAGCGGAAGCATGCCACCGACATTGATTGGCACTATGCTGTAGATTCTATCATTTTGGACACGAGGAGTCGAATTAGCACAACCATGCAGGTTATGCACGACATTAACCAGTAAGTACATTTTGCTCTTCAAGCAGAATACCATTCTATTTCCTAATAAATTGTTTTGTTCAAATCATTCTTAATTTTAAACTGACAATTGTGACACCTTCTTGTTTTTTAGGCACACGGAAAACTTGCACGTGAAGAACAACCTTGTCCATACATTATATCGAGTGCAAAAGTATGGTGTCATGGATCTGGAGAAGTTCCATGAGCTACTCAGCCCCGAGGAAATTAAGACTTACAAGAATACGGCAAGGAAAACCTGGTACTCAGTGCCCCTTGAAGTTTTCACATCGTTCATCTTTAAGGTATGAATTCCTGTTCAGTTTATTTTCATTTATCCTACGTTCGAAATTCCATGTACTCTAAAATAATTCCCATTCTAAATCAATATGTGTATGCATACAGCAAGAGATTTCAGCGTTGGCGGACCTTGCTGTTCGTAAGTACCACGAAGATACCTCGAAGGACGAGGTGACGCCGGATGGAGTGGCTACTGCAATGAGAAGATCTATCAAGGACTCCACGGCCTCTTTCCGCCAAAAGATGTCAAAGATAGTATCCGTGGCGGCTCCATCTCTAGGTCCCGGATTCCTACAAGAGGTAATTTTGTATTCCTCATTTGCTTTCAAGAACAATCAGACATTGAATTGGAGTATTTGGTCTAATTTTCTTTCTTTGTGATTTTACAGATTGAGAGGCATTGGAGCCTTTTCACGGTACCGGAGTTAACCCTTGACAAGTTGCAAATGATATCATCTGTCGTAGCTTCCCCTGCACACAAAGTAAAATGGCTGAAGTGGATGAATGCATCTGCTCCTACAAGGGAGGCTCGTAGATTTCCAGCTCGGCCTGTCAACGAGGAAAAATTGATGTTGTTCCTTGCGAGGGCAGTTTGGTATGCTGGGGTAAAGATATGTAACTTTCTCTTGCTTGTTGAGATGTCAACGTTATTTGTTGATATATATCCCTTTGTCAAATTACACTGGATTCTCAATTAATTGCAGACATTGTTTGACTCTTAATAATATTCCATTCTTATTACAGCTAGAGGAGTCAGCTCTTACGCTCTTTGATACCGTTTGTAAGGCTGACAATATTCCAATCAATATGGATATTCCAACGGAGCCGCAAACACTGTCCGAATATCTGGAGGAGTGGAGAATGAAACTATGGGACATGGCATACACTGGCATGTTCAAGGGATTGGAGCCTTTCAAAAAGTCTGATACTTTTGCAGACTTCCGTGGAGCTACCCTCGCAGTGAAACGACTGCTCTACAGGTACTATATATGTTTATTGATGGACACCACTTCTTTATGTTTTATTGGTGTGTTTGCAAGAGTTAAAAAATCCAAGGCAAGAATGTGGTACTGGGAGGCTCTAATTTGTGAAGAGGTAGGAAGGCCAGAAGGGTGTCTTGTAACCAAGACGGCCTTTGGAATAGGGGCACCCCATGAAATACTTTCAGGAAATTATGGTTGGAAATCCAGTTTGAAAGTTTAGGAGGGGGCCCAAAAGTTTCAATTTGTCAAAAGATAGGCAACATGTGAAGGTGTCTTGGTACTGAGACAACCTCAAAGAAGGGGAAACTCATGCAGTACTTACATGAAGCTAGTGCTCCAAATACAGTTAGAAAATTTTTGGTAGGGACTCGAAGATTCAAAGTTGTTAAAAGGTAGGGAGTCCATGCGGCTGTCTTGGTACCAAGACACCCTCAAAGGCGGGGCACGCCATGCACAAGTTACTTAGAAAATATCTCTAAATCCTATTGTCTAAGAGTGTGTGTACGTCAAAATTGATGTATGTCAAAATGTGGGCCGGCCATGCTGGTGTCTCGGTAACGAGAGGGTCTCCAAGGGGAGGCAACTTATGGATGAATACTATTTTCTTGACAAATTATTTTTTCTAAACCATGTTTACATCTGTTGAAATTGTGGATTCCAGGTACTTCAAGCTTGAGTTATATGCAAAGAAGGCAATAGAAAAGGTGGATTTACCGCCGTTCCTTACTACATGGTTGGACAGATCGTTGACCGACTGCATGTTCTCTGCTTCCCAGCTGCGTCTGTGGACCACTCCACATTTGCAGGCGTGCCCATGGTATCTCGAGTGCAACTTCGGCACCACTCCGCCAGAAGAGGAGGCCCTCTTCTGGAGACTGAAGGGAACCACGGACGTCCAGCCAGAGTTCCATGAATTTGCGGGTTTGGATCCCGAGGCTCGATCCAAAGCCATTGCAAAAAGGGAGGTGGCAGACAAGAAGAAGGAGGAGAAATGGGAAGAGGCTAAGAAGAAAACAGAGGACAACAAGAAAAAGCGCATGGCGGCCAAGGTGAAGAAGGAAGAAGAGAAGGCCAAGAAGAAGGGGACTAAGCGTAAAGCGGAGACACCCTTACACGAACCAGCTACTAGCGCAGCAGAGATGAAGGATACATCTTCTGGTTTCTCACTCATGAGCGACTAGTGCACGGTCTCACACCGACAACTCAGAATATCGACCCTGTTCTGGACGTCGATGAGTGCATCCTTAACTTGCCTTTAGGAAGTCTCTGCGACCATACGAAGGCACTTTAGGACGTCGAGGCCTTCTTGGGCATGGTGAGTTTACTTTCATTTATTAATGGCCTCATATTTCCAATATTCTATGCACAACTACAAGACAATAATGGGCCACATGATGTTGATTAATAAGATTAGTAGTCTCGTAGTTAGAGCACCGGAATCCTCATACTTTCTTGATTTTTATGATTTCTGCAACGAATGTCTTTTGCAGCATTCCAGTGACAAGGATCGCTATTTTGATGGTAAATTGAGCACACAAGCCGCTGTCGACTTGATCATCGTGGACGTCCCGGAAGGACTACATGTGCCAACTATTTCCGCACCGCCTGCACCCATTCCAAAGTGGAATGAATTCGACAAAGATTTTCTCTTAGCTGTATTTGACTTTGCCCAAGAGTACCTGCACGACAATGGCGGTTTGTTGGTGATATATCCTGCCCCTTCTAAGAAACACCGAAGCCAACTCCTTGGATGCTGTGAAGAGTATAAGTTCCGCATACTTCTAACGTACTTCGGCAACAACCATCTCCATCTCACATCCCCTGTAGATCCAACAAAAACGGTAAGAACTCTTCTTCCATCATGTATATTTCATTTGAACTTGCACTTCCCTTGTATCGGCTTCTAACATTTGTTTTCTTCCAGACCAAGCGCTTCGCTGCCTCTCTAGTGGTCAAAGAGGCTGGCCCGAAGACACAAGAGGATTTTCCGTTCCAATTTGTTCCATCCCATGATGCCGTTGGGGTCACCTTATGCACTGACGACATCCTTTCGAACTTGTGTTTCAAAGAAGACGTTACCATGAATGGTGACGTACCGTGGCGGGGCCCACGTGAGAAGGCCCGACAGTTCATGCAGATGCTAGTGGAAGGGATGACGGAACCAGGAGACGTCGTCGTCGATTGCACAGCGGCCACAGGTTTTTTTTGGCTAATTATTTAATTTAATGTCAATGATATCATATCATGAACTTCATGTTCCGATGATTTTTGTTAATATTTGGTCGGGATGTTTGTAGGTTCCAGCATCCAAGCTTGCCGCGCCACGCATCGGCATATTTTGGCATTTGAGGAAGACAAGGCTATCTTTGAAGCCCTTATCGCTCCGGTCATGCGCACTGCTGCGGGTGTCTCTAAACCACCGCCACAACTACCAGTGGAACTTGTAGACCTAGACGACGAGGACGTACCTGCACAAGTTGTCAAGAAGACATCTCGATTCAGTAAGTAAGTTTTACTTTAATATCTTTGTTTGTTCCCAAAGACTGAGCACTATCTCATGTATTCTAATATGTTGTTTCGTGGTGTTTGCAGGAAAGCCACAAAATTGAGGCTCTCTCAACAAGTTCCTTTTTTTGCCAATCCGGATTTCTTTCCAAGCCCTGAAAAACCATTTCAGCTACCTATATACGCTGAGGAGCTTTGCAGGGATTTTGTTGCCCTAAATCCTAGACCCACTTCTAGGGCCTACTCGGTATATCCTCGTGCTCTCCGATTTGTAGATGATTGTGCCGTAGAGTCAGATTTGCAGACATCGGATAGTGAGGGTAGTTCTATCTGAGTCCAACTTATGTGAAGTACTGATATCATCAAGCACTCTTGGATCAGGTGCATGTACTTCATTTTGAGGATTATGATTTTTTTAAATCTTTGTATGAGTGATTTCTTTTGGAATGTATATGTATTCTGAAACCGTAATATCTTTTGGGGTGCATGCTTAACCACAGTCATTACACACCTCCCTTCTCATAATCTACAGAACTTGTCAGCAAATTTAGAATCTCCAAAATTTTCTAAGCTATCTTTGCATCCCAGTATAACAAACAGAGTTAGCTACGAGGGGGGGAAGCTAGGCTGCGCTGCCCGGTCAATATTGACGGATTAGGCGGGCTGCCCATCCTGCCCACCTCAACTACCAAAGCTGGCTATCCACCCTATCCACATCGACTGGAAGGCCGGCCTACCTTGCTTGTCTATTTTGAGAGATTGAGTTGGTAGCCTAGGTTGCCCCTACTATTGGATAGGTAGGTGAGTGGGTCGGTAGGTGGTTTGGCAAGGAAGGCTGTACTTCACAGAATAGGCAACCCGCCCTTCCTACCAAACTCAAGGGCATGGGCAGCCCGCCCTTCCTGCTAAGGTGGGCCGGGTGTGCAGTTCCTCAAGGACACCAGCTCGAGAGGTTGTTAAACCCCCCCTCCTTGTGTAGCTTGACAGATTTGGTAGCCCGCTCTCCCTGCCCAATTGGCCGGGTTGGGCAATCCCTCTCTCCTTGCCTACCTTAATGTGCTAGGTAGCCCTTCCTCCCCCCCCCTTGCTTAGTTGGAAGGATTGGGCAACCCTCCCTCCATGCCCAACTCAAGTGGATGCTCTGCTTGCCCCCTCCAGTCCAGTTGAACAGCCTAGGCAGCCCGCCCTCGCTGTCTAATTGGAGGGATAAGGCAGCTCGCCCTCCTTGTTGAATTGGAGGGGTGGGGCAACATGCCGTCCCTGCCCAACTCGAGGGGCTGGGCAGACCTTGAATCTTGCCCAAATCAAGGAGGTGGACAGCCTGCCTAGCCTACTGTACTCAAGGGACAAAGCAGCCCGCTCTCCCTGCCCACCTGGACGAGGTGGGCAGTCTGCCCCGCTCGAAGGGCGGGGTAGCCCCCCTGCTCAAGTCGATGAGGTGGGCAATCCCTCCTCCCTTGCCCAACTGGATGAGGGGTGCAGTCTGCCCTTTTTTACATCGGTAACATCGCTTGAAGGACAGGGCAACCCTCTCCCCCTGCCTAGCTCAATGAGATGGACAGTCTATCCCCCTTTGCCCCACTTGAAGGGCGGGGCAGACCTCCCCCCCCCCACCTAGCTCGATGAGGTGGATGGTCTGCCCTACTCAAAGGGTAGAACAGCCCCCCCTACCCAGCTCGATGAAGTGGACAAACCTCCACACACACCTGCCCAGCTCAATCAGGTGGGTCCTAAATCCCTCTGTGCCCCGCTCAAAAGCTAGGGCAGCCCTCCCTTGCTCGCTACCCATCCAGACAAGGTGGGCAGTCTGCCTTGCTCGAAGGGCGGGGCAGCCCTCCTTCCACCCTTGTCTACCTCGACAAACGGAGCAGTCCCTCTCCCCTTCCCCAGCTCGGCGGACTGAGCAGTCTGTCCCCGTTACCTACTTAGAGAGATAGGGCAGCCCGCCTTCTTAGTTTAGCTAGAAGGATGGGGCCGCCCGCAACCACTACTCACTAGAGTTGGATAAGATGATGTATGGCAAACTTATCACTTTGTGATACACGTCGCCATGTTGTGGCATTTAAAGAGGATGAGTTTGTCTTTGTCTCCCAAAAAAATCCCCGCATGCGTGCAGTTTTGATAAGATTAGTGTTATAGTCTTGTAGAGCTCAAGACAAAGACATCAGATAGCAAGGGTAGTGTTACAGTCAGTGGAAGTAGTACGAGGTCACATTACACTGTAGTAGTTCGAGTGCATGTAGTTTACAAAGAAATTGAAGTTTCAATTTTCAATCATATTTGCGGGCGCATTACTCTTTTGGAGTGTGCATGCTCATTGTTGCCTTTGGATTATTACTACTAATCTGTACTTGATTCATTATCTAACACGCTTGACATCTTTGTAACATTGATCATGCATCTTCTTCAGTCAGACGACGTACTCTTCCATGAACACATTAGAATTGTTGACTTGCTTACCCTTACACCCACAAGAAGAGCCCCTTCTAAAATGGTGTTCCATGGGACATGCATTTCATTTGCCTAATGATATTGACAGATGAGTGCGTCGTCTACTGTAGGAGATGCATGATGAATGTCTGTCAGATGGTGAGCTAGTTGGCATGTAATGATAATAAATGAAAAATTGATGCTCTAAATGCTGCCATGGACATCAACTCTAAAAAAACAGCCTAAAGCCTCTTAGAATAGAGAATGTAGATGTTTCAACAATCAATTGAACGATAATGCTCCAAGTGCTAATCCTACCATGAAGGTAGAAGCGGATAGAAACGAGTAGGTCCACTTGATTCTTGCAAGGCGATCTTTGAAGACTTCCGAAAAAGGTAAGAGGTACTAGAGGGTAACTACAATGATCGGAATTCCGAGAGTGAAGCAATAATATTTAGCGGCTTTCATAAAACATCCAGTAACCATACTGTGTTGTTGCAGTTCAATTTTGTTCGCTTATCCCAGTCTCTTATGTTGATGCGATTCAATTTCAATTGCTTGTCCTAGTCTCTTGTGTTGATGTAGTTCAATTTAGTCCGCTTGTCCTAGTCTCGTGTGTGGATGTAGTTCAATTTTGTTTGTTTATCCCAGTCCCTTGTCGCCACACGAGTATGATTTTGAAAAAGTAGCCCCATGCAAATTCAAACAAAATTTGAAGCTCTAAACGAGAAGTGCAACAATTCAGATGGACGAAGTCTTTTCTGCTACTACCAAATCACCACTCATCTTATCTTTTCTACGTATAGGTCAAAGTAGGAAAATTTATTGCAAAATCTTCAATCTTGTGTAACCAATTTTTTCATCCATTTTAGTATCTACTGTCATCCATCTTTTGATTCAGTTTCATCCATAATTTTCATCTACTTTCATCTGTATTTTCCATCCACTTTCATCCATATTTTTCATCTACTTTCATCCATATTTTTCATCCAATTTTCCCATCCACTTTCATCCATTTCTTCCAACTCCTTTCATCCATATTTTTCATCTACTTTCATCCATATTTTTCATCCAATTTTCCCATCCACTTTCATCCATTTTCTCCAATTACTTACTTCCATTTTTTCCATGCAATTTCGTGATTTTTTCTTGAAATTTGATCCATTTTTCATCAACTTTCATCCAATTTTTCATCCATTTTTTGCCATTTTTCTTTTTCCGTTCCAATATTTCAGCTCCCCGCTCACCAATCCCCGCTTCTTGCTCACCGCTTGCCGCTCCATGCTCGCTTCCCAGCATTCCCCCAATGGAAGTGAGCTACGGTGGACTAGAGCGCCATCTTCTTTAAGTTTCAATTGTTGAGGGTGATCATGTAAAAAGTAAAATCCGCTTAATGTTGCCTCATAAACAATGGTTATAAAATCGCTTGCGGTTCTTTTGTTTGGAGGCATAATAACAAGAGGGCATCTATCAAAGTCAGTAAATGCACCCCAAACCATCACTAAAGTATGGCCACTCTTAAAAGTTGGAGCTATGCAATCCTACGCATATCTTTTGTATGGTCTTCGCCACACTCTAATTTGCCTCAATTTTTTACCAATTTCAAATGATGACTCATCTGACCAAATCACATTGCACTAATCTTCAAAACTCCAACTTTCATGAGCACGGGCAAAGTTAAGCCTATCTAATTTGTGCTTCTCACTAAGATATGTTTTTTTTGGTGCAATACAATTTCTAAAACCCAAGTCCTGTAAAGTACGGCCGTGTTGTGTTACAACTCACATTCAATAGGCTTGATAATTCCAACAATGGTTGTCTTCTATCATCTGTAACATAACGTGCCAATACTTTAGCATCACAAATCACTCAACTTCTGATGCCTCCTACAATGGGATTTCAAAGATTTTACACTCCTTCGGACCTTCCAATTTATCAAGATAGTAGAAACAATTGACCGTGGAACATTCAATATAGATGCAATGTCTGAACTCTTCATTCCACCTTCTCGCATTTCCACAATGCGACCCCTTTCTTCATCACTCAAGATTTTGTACGGCATGGTACCTCTCACTGATCCAATGCAAAATCTGAAAATCAAAAGATTCAATCACCAACAGAACAACAAAGGCAACTTCAATGCTCCTATCCAAACTACCTCCAAAACACCTTCAAGCCACCATATTTCATCTGTGCAAGCTACTCTCCATTACAATGACACTCCATGTTGTAATCTTGAACTTTATACACTAAACCTTGCAATGAATACATGCCATCAAAACAATGAGGTGGCGCCAGGAGCTTCAAAAGGGAAGTTGCATGTTTGAGCTCTTGACAACACAATTTTCTAATTATAGTCAAATCTTTTAATTTTTGAAATTTGCTCATGATTAATAGGTGGTGATTAAAGACCATTGATGGCTTCACAAGTACATGTTGCAATTGATTTGGTGAAAAAGAACATATATTGAGGTAGCTACATTCAATTGAATGCAATTGGTTTTGAAGCACATAATTGGGAGTACATCCAAAATTCGAAATATTTTTAGACCCTACTATACAATGAGCAATGAGACAAAACTGGATGGACTTGTGGATTATGAGGGCCATAATTTTTGGAAATATAGGGTAGGTTATGAGGATTTGGCCCTGAAAATTTTGTGATAAATTGCGATGATGAACTAAGTCTAAGAAATTGAAGTACAAACTTTGTATTCAAGTAAGGAACAACGTAGAGAAATGGAGCTTGCATACCTTGACTGCCGGCTATGTACGCCAAGATGTCGATGTTTCTGTCCTTGACTGTACTCCGTTTGTCCTGAAATTGCAATGGAAGTCGGTTTGCACGTCATAAATTGACTTACTTGGCCGGTTTAAAGCCAATACTCCACCTGCGCAAGGCGGCCTCGACCAATGAGGAGTGATTGTTAGATTCAAAATGCAAAAACCTTGCACAGTTGCAATGTCTATTGAAGCTGTCCTTTAGAAGCGGTTACCTCCAAATTCAATTCCAGTCTCCTGTGAGCAACGGGTTCATGCCAACTGCACTTAGGCACCAGATTACTTGTTGTGATTTTCCATCATATAAGGAGAATTCAAATGAACTCAAATCACAAAAAGACAATTCAAATGAATAGACATCGACGGGACCATCTACATAATACAACTTTACATCACGAAAAATTTGAAATTTGTAGTCCTTCATTGGCAAATTTAGAGGATTGCCCCTTCAATCTACACTTCAAGTGTAGGATGAAAACTACATAATTGGAGAGAAACCTACTTCCCCCTAATCCTGGCATTTTTGTCTTCATGCAACATCAACATCAAGCAAAGAGTTACCAAAACTGAAGTTCGTCATTAAGTAGGTCCATGTGGGCATGAAAAGACTACTTGTATGCCTATTCAAAACAAGTGGCTATACACTAGTCTAAGGCACTAAAACAAAAGCAGGTTTGCCACTTCAAGGGCCTTTCACTGTTGGCAAATGTATAAGGACTTCCTAAACTACCGAATCAAAAAGACTTGCGTCGACGTGGTGTTGTACGGTCTTGGTTTCTTCCTGATCCACCGTATTCATCGGCCACGTTCAGTTTCAACTTCCACCACCTCTGCACCCATGCTATGCCATGCATCTACACAAGTTTAAGTTACAACACTCTCAACTAAGGCTTGCGGTTGAGCTTCTCATGGTGAAACAAATAGCAATTCTCCCGGCACATCCATTTTTTCCCACATGCATCACAATATCACTGTTGTACATGATCGCGTACCACACAAGCACGCTTTAGTTTGGAATGCAAAGGAACATGAATGCGAGCTGGCCTAATTTTGCGTAATGCTGGACTTGGATTTGGCATTTTCTTGAATGCCCTAGCATTCAAAGCTTCTTGAATCAAGTGTTTTTCTACTGTAATTTTAAATTTAAGGTGTTGCAACACTTTCAGTCCCAACTCTTCCATCTTGTCAATCCATGTGACATAGGAGTGGACAAGGCTTTGGTCAACAAGAAAATGAACAATCTTCAACCACCACTTGTGACACCTCAATTGACACGAATAATTCCTACATAGCTGATCGGTGACGTTGACTCCGCATATGTACTCCACATACTGCCAATGTATTGGCAATGAAGGCACGATGAATTGGCCATGTAGTCCTACAATACAATGGAGTACCTTCATATTCGGTTTCCATGGTACTGTAGCCGTGCTTAGTAGTGTGACAAGTTTTTTGTCTTGCCACAAAATGACACCCATCTGCCAATGCACATGTGTACGTATCAACATTGATCCGCGAACTTCAGGGTCAGGGTCCCTATATAGACCCATAGGAAGTTTTTTGCTTGTTTGTCTCACGGTTCCAGTTGCCCATAAGCATTGCACTATGAGATGATGGAAGAGGTTTACACTCACAAATAAATTGTCCACTACTAGACAATGGCTACGATGCTCAAGCCCCCAAATCATCCTATTAACTACATGGTATCCTAATCCATGCTCCCCACTACCTTAACCTTCCCCCAAATAAACCTCTATTCGCCAAGCAAATCGGCTCTTAGAACTAGCTAGAAGCCAAACCTTGATTTCAAAACGGATTGGTTTATTGGGTACACTAGAAGCAACTTGTGTTTTTTTGACGCATTATTTTGGACGTCCACTTTTTTTATGTTACAACTTATTTTAAAATTAACATCTGAATGCTATTTTGATGTCAAAACTAGCATCTTAATGTTATGTTTGATGTTATTGTTAACAAAAAAAGTGGACGTCTAAAAAAATGCGTCAAAATAAACACAGGTTGTTTCTATGCGCATAAACTGCTAGATAAATCAGTAACAACCTTTATAAGGGATCATGCATTAATCGACTGTAATTTCACGTTCCAAGTTGTAGATTGATTTGGAGACTTGAAGAAACCTGTCGACCAACCACTTGGTCTTAGCAAATTAGATCAAATGCAGGGTCTTTCGGATCTCTAACTATGGTTTGGTTGTCCACTAAGTGGAAACAACACAAGATTTGAAACCAACGATCACGAGATATGACTCCTGAAATCAATTCACAATGAAGATATGACTCAGATCGCATCCAATATTGACAAAGAGACGCTAATCTTTTGCATCCCATAAAGATGCAAATCACCAACCAACCGCGAATGTCGCCAACAGTGATATCTTCCTGATTGCGGCCACCCTTCATGCGCGGCTCTTCATTGGGCTTATGCGGCAAGACAGTTTGAGCATACCGATTTGTTTCAAGAGCAATTCGTGCTAAGGTTCCTTCATCCCAGTACATATTAAATATGCACTCTGGTGTAGGAAGCCCAACACTAGTAGGGCATTTTAGGCTAGGCTTCGAACCCGTGAATTTGTCTCTACTTTGCACAAATTCTACGCTAGCAAAGCTCCAGGAATTTGAACGGTAGTGTCTTACCAATTGCGCCATGTCTAAGTATACGGGGCTAAAAGACTCAGGCGTCATGTACTAGTCAACGAACCCTGACAATAGTGTGATCTACATTATTTTTTAATGAAAAATTAGCAAAAAATAGTGCAATCTACATTATTTTTTTTACTGACTAGAGAAAATTATCCCCCCCACCATTGCTTAATTAGACATATGCTGAAACGCTTAACATTGTAGGAAATAGGTGGTATACCTTAGTTCAAAAGACTTGCTTGACATGAATGAGCCAATCTATACATTGTTTTTTTGGGCAATGAGCCACCCTAGCCATCTAATGTCCATGTGAATCATAACAATGTTTAGGGAGAATCGTTGGTTAGTTCATTGTTAGCTGATGGAATTAGAAAAAAAAATTGTTTACAGTTTGAAACATTAAAAAAAATCAGTGCAAAATCTAAAAAAGTTCTATTTAGAATGAAAATTAGACAAAAATCAGACTCTGTACTCAAAAAAACGGGTACTCTAGTATCCAAGCCTAGACCTCCAAGTCAATAAAAGTTGAATTTTTTTTTTTAATTCCAAACCCTAGACCGGAGGTTGCTTTCAAAACTATACATCAACATTGAATAGGGGTATTAACCCCTAATTGCCCAAGGCCTGTTTTGAGCATCTTGAAATTTGCTCTAAATTGAACAAAATGCCAACATTTTGATAAATTATATCTATTTCTTAAAATTGTAACCGTACAAACTCAAACTAGACATGTTAGAGGTCTCATAGGAAAAGAAAATACAACAATATCACATATGGAGTGAAAGATTATAATGTTTGACCATGAGGGTGTTAAAACTGCAAAAGTGATGTGAAGTCTTTCAATCCTCTTTTCACAAGTCAAATCTAAAAAGTTGGTGACCAGAAAAATATGAGGTTAAAGGGCCTAACATGTATAACCTTATTCAATTTATGGCTTCTTAAAATCTCCTTTACAATTTTTTTGACTGAATTTTGAATGTGATTTTTGTCCAAGATCTAGTGTATTTGAGGCTCATTTTCAAGAGCTCTCAACACTACAAGAAGTCAAGATTGCAATGGGTACCCTTACACAAAACTTTGAATAGAAAAATCACTATAATTTATTTTCAAGATCGGATTTTTGATCCTAAAACTAGACTTCAACAAGAACTTTTTTTAAATATAAAATACTAAAAATAGCAACTTGGTTAGGTTTTATTTAACTTCAAAGTTTTGCAAATGCCAGATTTGGGTGCCTTGGGCATTTAGGGATTAACCCATCAAGGACCGTGGTTGATTCAGGAGGCGAGCAAGATGTTTTTTGGTTTTAAGCTAAACATGAAAAAAATACCAAACCGTGATGCATTCCGGAGATTTGATCTAGCCGATGGAGTTTGCATGAATGCTTGGGGCTTTGTGGTAAAAAAATGACAAGTTTTACATTGATTTTTGTATTGATTTTTGCATTTTCAACCAATTTCGTTAGTTTTTTTAACCCCAAAATTGCATACAAGCATAGATTGTCAGGATTCTTGTCCCGTTGCATTTGGTTTGCAATTTCCTACATTTGTCTCCTTTTGTCTATATCCAAATTCATTGTAAAACTCTGGCTACCAATTAAAAAGTGTCAATTTTGACCAAAAAGTGGTCGATTGGTCCTTAATGGGTTAAGGGGACCAAAATATTAAAGGGGCTTATTGTTGAAACATGATGTACAACCTCCGGACACTTCAATAACTATTGATATATAACAAAGATAGATATTTATATAGTGTGTAATATCGATTAATTAATATGGATCCCTTTAAAAAACATATTTAATGAAATTAAGATTATCAGAGTTTTTTCTCCTCTCTGTCTGTTGTCAACCTGGATGGGCCCCCAGTTCCGCAAACGGGCTCTAAAACGTAACGTACATTGTGTGCAGCAGTCGAAAGAGAGTAGTGAATTGCAACCTACTGCGGCAGTCTCTCTCCGTCTCTCCGACTTGCCCACCATCGTCCCTCACCCTTTGCGACTTGACTGTTCTGTGAGTGCGCTCCCGCCCCCTTTCCGTCCACACTCCTTTCCGTTCGCAGCAAGCCGGCGTGGCTATGGCGTCGGCCGCTGGAGCTCCCACCACCAAAGTGCACAAGAGCGACGCCGAGTGGCAAGCCGTGCTCAGCCGCGAGCAATTCCGCATCCTGCGCCAGAAAGGGACCGAGTACGTCTCTTCTTCAATTCTCTCACTCGCTCTCTTGTGCTTCCTCTCTTTGGCGGTTGTTGGACGCGCTCCAGATGGTAAGCTTAACGATGTTCCGCGTTGTAGGCTCTTCCAAGACGTTGCCGGCATCACTTGTGATTCTCGCTTTGTTTGAATTAGAGCTTGCGTTTTTTCGTATGACCTTTGCAGTGATGGTGCTTGTAATTTAGGGTGGAGTATGGCGGTTCTTGTTTATTCTTTACTGGATTCGGGAAAGAATGTCTGTGTAGGATATGATACTCTTTTGGTGTCCTGTAGACGAGCCTATCAGTTTCGAGTCTTTGAGCATTTCTACATGTTTCGCTATCTTCATTTTATTTGAAGAAATGAACAGAGCTGAATTGATTATAGAGATATGAATGCACATAGCTGAAGAGATACTAATGCACACATGGACGTAGTTGAAGAGAGTTTTATTTTTTTGTATTGAATAACTTTTTTACAGGGTGTAAATGAGCTGAGCATTAGAAGAGGTTTGTACAATTTAGTAGACCATCGTATAGCATAATGACCTAAGTAACTATCTTAAGTTACTAGGTGATCACAACAAGTCACTTAGACACTTTTTGTGTTTATAGATAAGTGGCACCTTGTTGGGACGAGAGGAAATTGTAAGTTGCTTTTTGAAGGCCCAAATCCTTTAGAGTTCACTACCATAGTACATTAACTTTTGAATGACTAAATGTAGCTAGAAGTGTCCACTTCCGTTTCTATTGATATAGGAGTTGAACTAAATCATACTAAGAAGTTTCAAAGAAGGCATAAAGTGCATCAATGTAAAGAATAAATTATATCCTATACATTAAAAGGTATATGCCTTGCAAGTTGTTAAAATTTTTATATAGTATATTTTTATTTTTAAATAGACATTTGTGGTTTGTTGCTTGATTCAATGGTCCTTTATGAATGATGAAATAGTTCTTGTGTGAACTATGGATGGATTTTTCATCCAATTTTTGTTTGAAGATTTGGTATATCATGTTATTGAATTAAGTTTCACCCAAATTCTTGTATATTTCTATATTTAGAAAATGGTATAGGTTCTCAACTTTAAATTGTAATCAAATACACATTTTTAGGAATCATTCAATATTTTCAAGTCAAGTGTTTTTATTATGTTAGTTTTTTTCAAATCAAAGAAAATCCATTTTATTGTCAAAATCTGGATTTAACCTTGCAATGATGGTAAGGCCAAGAAGTGGTTGATGGATGACTTTCAAGTTTATTGTAGAAATGAAGATTGCACTTGTTATAATAATCTATGTGTACAAGATATCCTCAAAAACATTTAAAAAGTCAAAAAGGATTTAGGCATTAAAGGGCTAATGGTATAACCACATCATTAAATTATTTTAATCATATTAATTATTTTTTGATTAAAAAATCAAAAGATATCACAAAATTAATTCTCTTTCATCAAACTTTTCTTTCAGCAAATTGGTAATGAAAGTAGGTTGACATTTAAAGATTAAAGTATCACTTTGGATGACAGAGAAGTTATTTGGACAAAACATTGCTTGAAACAAACTTTTGGAGCATTTAGAGGTTAGCAAAGTTAGAAAAACAAAATTGGATGAAAATTGCCATTATTTTGTTTTCTAGGCATGTTTTGTATTGGTGTTGCAAGGCTAAGTGATTTTGTTGTGATTGTTTCCTAAGACTTGATTCCAACTTTGAAAATGATGCTTTTTGCATTTGAACAAACCTAACAAAATGAAGTGTAAGAGTCTAGTTACTTCCCCACTTTAAAACTTTAAAATTTCTTTAAAAGGATTATTTTATTGTAATTTGAAATTTTGATCCTATTATTGTTTTTGGATATAGAATGACATGAAAATCTGGTTCACGTATTGATGGTGAGATTTTGAGAGGTTTTAAGCATTTTTTAAATTTGATATGAGTTTTTCTTCAAGAATTCATAGTAATTTCAAATTTTCACCAAAAAAAGGAAATTTTTATGATTTATAGAAGACATTTGATTTCATTTGTGTGATTTCATTTGTGAAAATTATGAATAGTAAATCTTATTCATTCATGGTGGTAAACTGGGTAAACTGGAGCTGCACATACAGTGAAAGATATTGAAGTTTTTTTACATGGTTATATACTATGTCGCTTAAGGGTGAACTCCTACATGCCTAGATTATGGTATTTCTTGCATTGCAATATTTCCAAGAAGGCATACCAACAGCCATGATCGATCAATCATGGCTATCTTTGTTGGTTGAGAACTTCAGTTTCTGTTTGACCTTCACACCGAGTCAACGTGATGTGCTTTGTAATTTATGACGTGCATCGAGGTTCCTTGTTTGCACTTCACAAGATTTGGGAAGGTTTGAAGGCTGTGTTTGAAATGCCTTTGTTTCATCTTGGCATTCGTGATTTCATTTCACATTGCAGATCGGCTTGTTGCAAACTGGACAGGTTCATGAGCAAGGAGTAAGTAATTTGGTAGTAGCTTAGCTTAGGGAGCACTAAGTGGCTGCAAAAACCATCTTAAGGGTTCGTTAGGTTGGGTTGGATTCGCTGGGTTTGATTACCGGTATATTTGTGAAGTGCTGGTCAGGAGTCACCCACTGTATTTCAGGGGGCGGCATCGCCTGGGCAGCACTCGTGCAATTTGTTCCACATTCTTTGAGTTTAGACCGGATTCTTCGGTATGGCTACTGATTCTGTACTTCTGGTTGGAAGCAATTTGCCTTGCAGCATTACTCATCGTTTTGAACATTGTGCAGGTCTCCTGGTACTGGTGAGTACAACAAGACCACAGACGATGGAGTGTATGGATGTGCGGGCTGTGGAACAGCTCTTTATAAGTCGACCACAAAGTTTGACTCGGGCTGTGGATGGCCCGCATTCTTTGAGGGAATCCCTGGTGCCATCAATGAGACTGTATGTACATATGCGTGCCCTTGTCATTTGAGTTTGACCTTCCTTTTCCTTATAACCTTTGGATGCATAATAACTGATGTTGCAGGGGTTTGGATTTCTGTGCAATAACACATGATTGACATACTTAGTCACTAGCAGTTAATTTTGTGAATTTTCCTCAGAGTAATGAAAAATTAACCCAAAACCTAGTGGATAATGGATGGGTGGTATGCCTCAGCATGATGCGGATGGTCGTCGTGTAGAAATTACATGCTCAGCCTGTGGAGGTCACTTGGGCCATGTCTTCAAGGGCGAGGGTTATAATAATCCCACTGATGCAAGGCATTGTGTCAACAGTGTCTCTTTGAAGTTCACACCAGCAAATACATCTTAGAATGTGGAGCAGGTTCCTTAACCTTTGTTGGAAAGTACTCTCTGCTTTTATTTTATTTGAGAGTGGGCATAGTGTCGAACAGGAGGTTTTCAGTCGAGGAAAGTAGGACTGACTGACGTTCTGTATAACATTATTAGTAAATCTTGTTTCAGCTTTTAACCTCAATCATGATGGAGGATGTACAAACTTTGGTCTGTGTAATTGTTGATAATCTGCTGATGAATTCTATGTTCAATTTAATCTGGTGTTTGAGCTTGAATTACGTTCATTGCATATTTGAGTAGAACTTAGTGTGTTTTATGGGGAGTCTGCTTAAATTGTTGCTTTTCTCATTCATTTCGCTTGTTCAACCAACACACGATCTGTATTTTCATGGTCTGTATTGTCCATTTTCCAACTGAAATGATCAAATTTTTTTCTTCTAAATTCAGAGGTGAAATCACTTAACCTTGTCTCTGCCATGGCCTTATCCAACATGTCTTCTCTACATTATACAAATTTCAGATTCATTTTGGAAATTTGATGAAATTATTGTGACATTTTGATGAAAAGGTGAAAATATTCATGTCAAATACAAATAATTGAAAAATTCACCATATGTATATATTATAGTGTAGAACATTGTGGTGTAAACTAAATTTTGGTCTATTATGTGAAACTTAGTAGAACCATGGGTATAGTCTTAAAGTTCAAATGGTGATAAAATATCAAATTTGGGGAATTTTTCAAAATTTTCAGATTAGAGTAGAAACTAAACCCAATGAGTTTCATTTCATTAGTTTAGATTGAATTCAAAAAATATCGTTTTTAGGCTAGAATTTTGATTAAGAGCTATGAAGTAGAAGTTGTCAAACACCCTAAAAAACATCCTTTGTGATGAATATATTTAGCAATTTTTTTGGTTAGAAAATCCTATATTATAGTTTTATAGCAAGTTTGATGGAAAAAAAAATCCTAATTATAGATAGCAAAATTTTGAAAAAATATATTGTTAAAAAAAATTGTATGAAAGAAAAGACCTATCAATCTTTGGGGCTATACCTATGGTTCTACTAAGACTTACCAATCTTGATCTTCACTTACAATGGTTACTTAACCCCTAAAGGTTTTTGACTATGTTTTCACCAAAATCGCTCCAGAACTGCCATTTCTAATACTCGTGCCAAATTTTAGAAAAAAAACATTTTTGGACACTTGTAGCCGTAGGATCTTGTAGTAAACTTGTTTAAGAAGATGTGGAAAAAATTTCAGAATTTTCCACTAAGTGGATTGCAAGATAATAGCGTTTGAATTGACAAAAATCCTTTTTTTGTCCTTGCGAAAAAACGGGCAGCTGCCCTCCACAAGGTCACATTTGTATGAAAAAATGTCCAAAATGATGGTTACTCTTTGGACTTATTCTTCAAGGCAAGTTGGCTACATGCTTGAAAATTTTCAGATCATTTGGAATTGTACAACATATAGGAAAAAAATAGTAAGTAGGAAGAGGTAGAGAATGATTCAAAGCACTAAATTGTCAAGAATTTATTTATCAAATTGAAAAATTCCAATCCCAACGATTGTAATGTAATAAACAATCTACACCCAATGTTTTTATTTTTTTTCAAAAATATTGAAAATTCAGTTAAATAAAGGACTTCAAAGTTTATTTTAGAGTAGAGATTCCATAACTACCCTCAAACTAAGAATCCTCATAACTTTTGACTCATTGATCGGAATGGAATGATTCAAAGCCTCCCACGTACATATAAATCTAAAGAACCAATTTCAAATTTTAGTTTTTTTTAAAAGTGATTTTTAAAGAAGTTTTTTTTGCTGCCCCGGCTGTCCGCCGAACAATGAAAATGACATATCATGCAATAACTTTTTAACCGTGTAGTAAAAAGTTATGAAAATTGTTGGACCTTAAAGCTACTCCTTGGGCACATCTTATGTGAAAATTTCAAAGAAAAAAAAGAAAAATTCCGGTCATAGTGAGCTGCCCAAAATCGCTATATTGTCAAAAAATGGTGTTTGGTCATTTAGGGGTTAATGAAGGATCTTCCACCACCAAGTATTATATGCACATTTAAGGAACTAACCTTAAGAAAGAATTGGATTTAAATCATTCAATTTGTAGTAAAAACAAGTTGTGCTTGATCACATTACACATTTACTCGCTTTCTTGACACTACAAGAAAACGGGTATTTTATGACTGCAAAAATATGACTAAGAATGACTGACGACTAGTTGCAGTCATATTCTTGAAGGTTAACACCTTGAGGAAAAATATGATTGTCAGTCATTTTTTGGCCTTCTACTTCACAAGTATACACTATATGACCATTAGGAACACCAAAGTACTTCATAGGGAACATGTTTGGGGAACACTAAGTTATATTGTCAATCATATTTTCATGGTAGTGACATTTTTTTGTTTTGAACAACCCAAGAAAAATACGGGCAATTCAAAAAAATTGGACAGGCCATTGTTTAGGATTTTGAAATCTTACTCACCTATTTTTTAGGATTTTGAAACCTAATCACCACTTTTTTAAGGTCTTGAAACCCTAGCCGTCACTTCTTTTGGCCCTTCTTCCTTACCTTTTATTGTCTCTTAGCTCATATTTGTAATTGCTTCTTATTTTTTGCTTCTTAGCTGTTGTCTTTTGTTGCATCTTAACTCTTCTTTCTTGTTGCTTCTTAATTCTAATCATGCTTCTTGTTTCTTGTTGTTGCATCTAAACTCTTTCTTTCTCTAGCATTTTAATTCTTTCTTCTTCTTAGTTCTTGTTTTTTGTTTCTTCTTGTTACTTTTTTATTCGTGCTTCTTGTTTCTTTTTGTTGCATCTTAACTCTTGTTTCTTGTTGTGTCTTAGTTGTTGCTTTTTGTTTCTTGTTGTATCTTAACTCTTGCTTGTTGTTATCTCTTAGTACTTGTCTATTTTTTCTTTTTGTTTTCTCCATCACCATTCTTATTTTTCCTACCTTAAACTTGAGCTACATATTTGTATTGTTATAAGCCTTTGAAGGTTGAGCTTTGTTGTTCATTCACTAAAAATTAACCTTCCATTTCTTTAATTGTTTATGCAAGCACCAAATGTTGAAACAAAGTCACTAGAGGCTACTTGCAACCCAATAGAGCCATCTTCACATTATTGTAAAGAATAAGCCTTATTGGATTTTGTGAATGATTCATTGTAGTATATATGTTTTGTATTGGTAACTAATAAATGTCAATGAAGAAAGTTTCTTTCCTTTTTTGTATTTTCTCTCTCCAATATGATTATCTCTAGTATATCTCTAAAATCATATGTATTCATTTTTAACTACATAAAGTCTTTTATTCAATTGTTAAATCATTTTAATGTATAATTTCAATGTAACATGTCTATTTAAAATGCATAGAAAATGTGATTGTAGTTTGTAATTGAAGCTACTTTGGACCTCAGTCATTCCAATCATAGACGACACACAAATTTAAAAAATAGGATTCTCAATCATCTGGAATGTCACGTGCTTGAGTTACATTTCATAATATATATTGACCAAAATATAACTAACTTTAGTCATAATGCTCATAGTTATACACATCAAAATATGACTTTGTGCTTCCCAAAATATGACTGCAACTAGTCATAAAATTATTAACAACATCCATATGAACTACCACATCAACCAAAAATATGACTTATAAGAGTCATATTCCACATCTACAAACAATATGACTATACAAAGTCATATGTCACGTCAGACAAAAATATAACTGATTGCAGTCATAATTCACGTCAGCCAAAAATATGACTACATGGAGTCACATGCCATGTGGGATTTATTTTCATTTGCCTGGGCAACTCAAAAAAAATCAATCCCCCCCAAATAGTCAAAGTATACGCCTTGTTGGCAAAAATACGACTAATTATGGATAATTATACCCTCCAAAAAATATGACTGTCAATATGATTGATGTCCAAAGCGACTCGTTGGTAATGACTCATGTCAGTCATGTTGCAGTCATCTATAGTAATTTCTACGGCCAGTCATATTTTTCGATTTTATGACTCATTGCAGTCATATTTTGCAGTCATAAAACACTCGTTTTGTTGTAGTGCATGATGTTTCAAGGTTAATTTCTAACTACCCAATCGACCATATATAGTCAACCTGAAATTTCAAACTCATTTTGATGTAGGCGGTTCATTTCCTTTTACTATTTAAAGAATTTACGGATAGTTTTGTAGGTTAACCATTAGTGAAGAGGAAAGCTTGCCAATTTTACTTCATTTTCCAACTTTGAGCAAAAAAGTTTGCCAATTTCACTTGATTTGTGATCTAAAAACTTGTATGTATCCATTTGCTTTGAAAATAGTCAATGAAAAGAGTAAAGTGTTTCTATGATTTTCACCGTTAAAAATTTAGACATGCAAATTTTGAGTTTGGAGTTATTTTAAATTTCTACTTATAAAATATAATGGCATTTCAACATTATCAAGGGGGAATTATATAATGAGTTTGATAGTTTTTCATTTGACTTAAGATTTTTGGAAGTGCATTTTAGTGTGATAATAAAAAAAATAGTTTTTTATGTCACCTCCAATCTCCCAAAATTCTTATATGCAAATTTTTCAAAAATTATAAGAAGGGACTACACACTAAAAATAAATTGTGTACATTTCTCGTATTATAATCTCTCAACTCATGGGCAATTTTACACTCACAATTGGTAAGTACACTAATAAGCAACCTTTTTAAACATCTATACAATTAAATTTTGGGAAAAAAAATTGCTTCATTGTGGATAACTATAAGCCCATGTTCTTTTATCATAGGGAAAACACACTTCAAAAGGCTAGGACATTTAGGGATGAATTAGGTAGGAACATTCAATGACCCCAAATTTTCAATTTTCAAACCTTTGATTTAGATTGATTGATTGATTAAGAAGATGGAGACAACCTAAATATTTATTCAAGTGTCAATTTTAAGACATCTACCAATAAAACCTTGAACCTTCATATTTTTGTATTTTATATCAAAAAATGAGTGAATTAGTGAATTTATGGTGGAATTAACCTTTTTGGGTAATAGCTAGTGCATTAAATGGGTAGCGTTTAAGATTTTTTTTAAATGTGAAAGAGAATAAAAGATCAATTTTAGAAAAAAAGTCGATTGTTTACAAATGTTTGTCTTGAGATATCACCATCAAAAATTTCAAGAAATGGTGATCAAATTCTCACAAATAGAAAGAGAGAAATAACTCCAATCATTATTAGATCAACTTGAATTAAAAGTGATCATTTGAGGTCTCACAACACTTCTTGAGAGAGGTAATGAGTGACTCTAAGACTAAGGTAACTACACCTAAAATGGCACGATACCTAAAATTGCACACTAAAGATTCTTGCCTAAGATGTACTACCACTATTTATAAGAGTATATAATTGCTTCTAGAAACACCTATTTTTAGCACTTAAAAAATTAATAGTTTTTTCATATGGTGTCCAAAAAATGCATTTTAAGAGAATCTAGAATCCCCTTTTCACTATCAACACGACCCTACAAAAAAATTCAAATATAATAATGGGAACCATGTTGAATTGCTTATTTGTGCAATTGTAGATGTAGTTACCTTATATATCCTTGTTAGAAGAGAGACTCTTTGTAACTAAATAGCAATTACTATTCCAAAAAGTACAAATACATTAGATTCTTTAAAGACATTTTATATTTTAATACATAAGTGTTAATTTCATAAAAAAAAAGACGGTTGACGATGCAATTTTGAACTAAAACTTTTATATTTAATCAATTTTTTAGTAATAAACAACCTCCAAAAAAAATTATTAATCTTAAACACCTTTTTGTATGTAAATTAGGTAATTATGTATTTATAGCTTATTTCAATTATTTATCTACTTTCTAAATTTTTTTGTGGAATTTTTTTCTAAATATGCTTAGAAATAAAATTATAAAAGATGAAAATTTCAACAAATATATATATAATATTAAATATATATATATATTTCTTACAACTAACCAAATTTCAGAGCAAATATGATAATTTTAATATTGAAAAGAAAATTTTGAAATTCAAATCATTAACCCCTCATCGCGGGAGGGGACGAAAAGTGTCCTCACAAAAAATTCAAAGTGTTGTAACTTTTGCACCCGATGTCCAAATTCAATAACTTGTTGGTAAAGTTGCGCTCTGTCTTCTAGTTTATGTGGTACAATTTTCAGATCAATACAAGCTTTATTGATTTCTTGAAAGCCAATCGAAGTTCATAGGTTCAACTTGAATTCACCAAACTGCATTTGAAGACTGCAACTTCGGGGGCTTGTATCTCCTTCATCCATTGTTCGTTTTCAATAAAATTTGTTGTGTTATTTTACACTTTAAGTCTAGTTGTTGTGGTTAAATTTTCATGTCAATCTAAGTTGTTTTGAATTTTTGGGAGCAATTTGAAGTTCAAAATCCAGACATTTTTGCATTACAATGAACTTTGGTGGCTTATAACTTCTTCAGACAAGGTTTTTTTTCAATACTTTTTGTTGGAAAAGTTTCACATACTAGTCTAGTTTTTGTGGTAAAAATTTCATATCAATCCAAGAAGATATGATTGACTGAGAAGCATTTTAGCAGAAGTAGGTTCAGCCATAGATGTGTTTTTTTGCTACTTTTTTCACTGTTTTTTGACATTTCAAAATAATTTTGCAAACCCAGTGAGTCAATTAAATGTTTTTTTTTCCACCAAAGTGTTTGTCTTTTGGTTTAGAATCACTTTATAGTTTAAAATTTTTTCATTTGAGTAGGTTTAGAAATCAAATTTCACCTCCAAATGTGTTTTTAGGAAGATTTCAACATCTTTTTTCAACACTAAAACATTATAATCTTTCAATCTATACGGTCAAATGATCCCAAATTTGATTACCACCATCTACAACATGCACACTGAAAGACTATACGGTTAAAATTTGCATATCTTACTCACATTTAGACTTATAACACTTGAAAAGGAAGTTTGTTTTTTGACTTCGGTGGTGAAGGGTTAACCCCTAAAAGTCAGAGATTATGTTTTCACCAAGCACTCCAAAATTGTTATTTCTAATACAAGTATCAAATTTTTGAAAAAATGCAACCGTATGATCTTGTATTAAATTAGTTTGAAAAGTTGTGGAAAAAATTTCAGAAGTTTCCACCGTGTGGATTGCAAGATAATAGCATTTGAATTGACAAAAATCTTTTTTTTGTCCCTGCAAAAAATTGGGCAGATGCACTTCACAAGGTCACATTTGTATGAAAAAATGTCCAAAATTGTGTTTATTCTTTGGATTCATTCTTCAAGGCAAGTGGGCTACATGCTTGAAAAATTTCAGATCATTTGGAATTGTAAAACATATAGGAAAAAAATAGTATGTAGAAAGAGGTAGAGAATGTTCAAAACATTAAACTGTTAAGAATTTAAATATGGAATTGAAAAATTCCAATCCCAACAATTGTAATATTGTAATAAACAATCTACACTCAATGTTTTTATTTTTTTTCAAAAATATTGAAAATTGAGTTAAATAAAGAACTTCAAATTTTATCTTAGAGTAGAAATTCTATAACTACCTTCAAGCTAAAACCCTCATAACTTTCATCTCATTAATCAAAATGGAATGATTCAAAGCTTCCCATGTACATATAAATCTAAAAAACCCAAAAAAGAATTTTTTTCTTAAAGCAATTTTTTAAGAAGTTTTTTCAGCTGCCCGGTTTGCCCACTAACCAATGAAAATGACATATCATGCAATAACTTTCAAACCATGTAGTCAAAAGTTATAAAAATTGTTGGGCCTTAAAGTTACTCTTTGGGCACATCTTGTGTGAAAATTTCAAAAAATAAAAATAAAAATTACGGTCTCAGTGAGTTGCCCAAAATTGTCGTGTTGTCAAAAAACGGTGTTTGGTCCTTTAGGGGTTAAGGTAGTCATTAATTTTCTTAAACCAAAATTCATATCTATGTTTGATCTATAATTGATAGTCATGCCAAGAGTCATGCATGGTTTATTCTATTTTTCAATGTGATAATGCTACATATTTTTAAAAATTGGTTTAAGAATTAATTCTTTTACCAAAGTGCATGATGCACACATACTAATCTTTGAAGAATCTTTTGCACAGAATAGATAATATGAAATTTTCCTTATCCATTTTCCTGAGGATTGGAATTTTTTTCATTTTTTATCAAGTATAAATGAAAATTTGACCACCATGAACAAAATTTAATGTTAAAAGTAATGCTATGGGTATCCCCACTTTGTAACCTTCATGGACTTTGTTGTTGTAAGGGATTTTAAATAAAACTTGAAAGGAAGACAAACCAATTCTCTTATACTTAGACACTATCACACCAAGTGGTAAGAATAGACTATATCTCTAATAATTAGGAATGAAGGTGTAAAATTTGCTTCTATAGATCCATAAGGCCTAAATTATTGAGTTATTACCAATAATTTGTGCATGCCAACTTGTAGGTTGAAGTCAAGGAAAGTACACATTTTTCAACTTTGTTACTTAAAACAACATTTATTGTTACTTAAGTGGCATACCAAGCCTTTTGGGTTTGGTTTTGAGAGAATCATTGACAAAAAGTAGGATTTGCATTTCTATAGAATATTTCAACCTACTAGACCCACTTCTATAATGAATATGGCTTGCCAAGCACCCAATTTAGGTTGCAAAGTCAAAGCACTATTCATTATTCACTTATATATGCATTGATCAAATAAATTTTAGCCTGGAAGCAACAAGGTCCATGTTCCACTTCTAGAAAATGGTGCAAAGTGTTTAATATTTAATTGCCTAGTTTTAGAAAGTTTACTATTTAGTGAAAAAAGTGAGATTCACACCACTAAATCTTATGCCTTTAAGGTTCACAAATCAATTGAAATTGAAATTTTCACTATAAGAAAACCGCGTTTTTGCTGCCGTTGGACCGAAACGTGTCATGTTTGTTAAGATGTCACGCGTTAAGCAGTGAACAAGTGCAAAAGTGTGAATTTGATTTGATGTTGCGGAAAACGTGTGTGACTAAGTTGGAGAACAAGTAGATGTCACCGTAAACAGAGATGTTCTTAACGATGTTTGAAAAAACAAGCTCATGTTTTGTTGTAACATCCCAAAAAACATAGACTGCCACGTCAGCATGAAGTCCACTTTGACTATGGATAAATTACTAAAATTTACTACGGTCAATGGAAAAATATTGACCTTATATAAATATTTTAGGAAAAGGGCAGTGACGTGACATGCTTTCCAAAAAAAAAGAAAATAGATGGATGAAAATGAATGTGTTCTATGGATGAAAACGGATGGTCTTTATACAAGTGGGGAGGTAGGAAGAGAGACAATTGATATGGGATATATCAAACAAAAATTGTGTTCAAAGTGAAATGTCCACAAAAATATCGAGATGTCTGAAACAACATCTCTATGTTTGAAAAAACATGTACACGTCAGTAACAATGTCAATATGTAGACAAGTGAAATAGCCATATTCTACTTATCCCATATTGTTTGTCTTTCTATGGGCAGAGAATGGATATAAATACAATCTCTTTGCCCTTCATTTTTATTGACTTTTAATGAAGTAATTCCTTCATTTGGCCATTAAAAATTCTCTTAATGGTTGATGGTAAGTTTTCTTCGATTTTTGTTGAATTTAGAAATTTTGTTTGTTCATTTCATTTTTTTAATTTATATTAAATTTTTATTGATATTGCCTTGTAGATAGGATATGCAGCAATTGATGTTTGAAAAAACGTGTAATTTGACGTTGCACAAAATGTCTAATTTGACATCTCAAAAAACACCATTAAAATATTCAAATGATACAAAAATAAGCTGACGTGGCCTCCACGTCAATGATGACGTCACAATTTCCCGCCTCCACGTCAAAGACCACGTTGGCAACGGCATGGATGAAAAAAAAGATGATGTGGCAGTGGTCGAGCATGTGGCGCTGATGTGGCCTCTACATGTCAACTTCTCCAGACCTTTCTTCACCTTGTCATGTGTGACGTTTCAAAAAAACATGCTAGAAAACGACGTATTTGCTGTGATTTTAGCATGTTTTTTGCCTGTCAAATTGAACGGATTTTAGGAGACATCAACGCTGATTACTCCCGCGTCAACCAAGACGCCTTCTCCTGTTTTTTCCAACAAAATAAAAACACGGCTTTCTTATAGTGTTTGACCAATCATTGGATTTTTCAAATGCCAAAGACATAAATTGTGTTTTCAGTGAGTTTTTGAAGTTAAATCTTTGAGATTCATTTGACGCAAATCTATAAATAGTTTTAAAACTTTGATCAATGATAAATTCTAGTCTTGATGCTTTAGATAGTTTCTTTTGATGCAAACTTCAAGAAAATTATGGAACTTATATTTTTATGACACATTTGTACTTTGTTCAAAACCTTAGATTTTTAGGTGTCAATGTAATATTCAAATCTTAAGAGCTTATAGTTTTTATAAACACAATTTTTAGTACCTATTTAAAAAATATTGTTCTTCATCAAAACATAGTGCATATAGACTCAAACTGTGGCATAGGCTAGTGCAACAACATTTGAGTGCATAGCATAGTGGCACTTTGTGCGCACAACTCAAAAATTCAGATTTTAGTGTGAAACTATGCACCATGACAAAAAAAATTTTAATGAAAATTTAAACCCCACCCCACCCCCTCTTATAATTTTAAGAGGGTGCAAAAGTTTTTAAATTAAAATTAAAATTTTAACACCCGCCCCATCCCCTTCTTATAATTTTGGGAGGGTGGGATTGCAAACAATCAGTAGGAATAATCTCATAATGTTGTATCCGTATCTTGTTGTATTATATTCATATTCATATGCATACCGTATTTTGTATGTACATCTGATGGCTACTGATTTTTCTTGGGGGGGGGATTTTTTTTGAAATGAATCGGACGGGTCTTGATTTTTGTGGTTTGTGTGTGGTGGTGGACACACACAACCGTGTTGCCTCTTTTCATTGGATTGTAGATTCCAACCTATGAAATTGGAAGTACACTAAGTAGTGGTGTTATGGTTTGATAAATTAGATGCACATTCAATGGTGCATTGTGCAACAAATTTTGAGTATTGCAAGGCATGTGATTGGAATGTCTTTGCATTCTTTTATGACTTCTTCATTTTACAACCATTCAATGATCACACAAAAAAAAGATTATAGTGTGGAAAATTTGGACATGAAACTAGACATTGACACCTTTCCTATGACACGATATATATATATATATATATATATATATATATATATATATATATATATATATATATATAATTTATTATTTATTATTTTTTAATAAAATTTAGTTTAATTTCAAAGTCAAAAAATACAATTTGTATAGAGTTCAAGATGAAGGCTTATACATATTAATGTAGTATGTGTATATTGTATTATATAGAAATCATTCACAACTTTGAATGCTGAAATTCTTACACCAGTTGAAGTAGTGTAAATTTCTAACATCCGTCTTGTTTGCACAAAGATCTACAAAGGTTATTCAAAATTACATGCTTATTGTAACCACTTTGGGCTCCTCTTAGATCTAAAGGGTTAATTTTCTACACCATTGCAATGATGATCCAGAAGCATCTCTTGAGATTGTATAAAAGTGAGAGTCCTTTGCCATGTGCAATTGTGCATAGACATCATGCTCTAGCCATTGAATTTATGAAATCATCATTTTGAAATCCAATTCCAACCTTTTGAAACCCCATTTCTCACTCAACTTGTGAAATTGACTAATTTTGATTACATTATGATGGGAATAGAGCAAAATTTGGATTCAACTAAATGTTTACAATTGAACACGGTCGATTTTGAGCATGATACCTTAGTTACTTGAGGGATTGTTTACACCCAATTCTAATAAAGTTGGTGTATGAGTACAAGTCCTCATAGTTTAAGTGAAGATTCAAATCAATTCAATATCTTATGGATCCATATATATTGATTGTGTTAGACAAGGTGGTAAGATCAAATTTAAGAACTTCAATAATTTTCAACTAATTGTAATACCCAACTACCTAGCAAACTTCTTACCAACATGCTTGATTAAAAATTTCCTACCAAAACTAACTATGTTTCAAAAACATATAGTTCCCCAAAACCTTAAATAACCTAATGTCTAAAGGTCAGTTCCCACGTGGCCTTAGGAGGGCAATGTTAAGGTATTAAAAGAGCTGTAAATGGTAGTGCATTTCCACCTTAGTGCTTAGCTCTCCACCGAACCTATATGGCAACCAAGGTTGCATGCACTTGACAACGCTCCCACAACCATTATTGTAGAGGGCTGTAAAAGCGCCCCTTTACCAGCTGATTTGCATTTGGGGGGAAGCTAAACTCCTTAAAACAATTTTCAGTAAATTTTCATGGTAAGAAAAATGGAATTGACATCTAATCCAAGTCGTTTCATATTTTTTGGACCTTCATGGAATTCGTTATGAATTTTTAAAGTTGAAAACACAGTGGTTTCTAAAAGCGACCCTTCCTGGAATGTACACTTCTGGTACATGTTAGAGACAAAATCTACCAGATCGCTTTTAGAGACAGGTCGCTTTTACAGCCCCATACCTTAATCATTTTTTTTCTGTTGGCCCACCACTGCAAAAGTAATGCGTAATAAGTGCTTGGTTATCTTCTGAAAATGAAGATTTCACCATTTTCCAATCGCTCTTATGTAATGGAGCTCTGGACAGTCTATTACATAAGAGCAGCGGATGCTGAAAGCAGAAATTAGTGGGATTTAATGTGAGAAACTCAAGTACATTGCAATTTATCAACAACCACCTCAAACTAATTTGAAAATTACTATTGATAAGAGTGGAGAAAGATGTGTAGGCAATCTATTTATACAAGTAGGGTGATAGGAGGTAGAACAACCCATGTGGGATATGTAAATTAGGATTAGTAGAAGCTCAACCGCTCATACCTAATTTAGTTAAAAGCAGAAATTGTGTTAAAATGAGAACTTCAGACCTCATTTTCTCATAGTAGAATAATTGTTTTTAAGAAACTTTGAACTAAGAAAAGTTTGTGAATCAAGCTAAATGTTATCTCCAAAAATCCGTTTGACACTTAGAGCCTCCAATCAAAAGTTATGAACAAAATTCGGAGAGGGGTTGGGAGGGACATTTTTTTTTACATTTTCAAACATCCTCTCTAAATTTTGTCCCTAACTTTTGAGTGGAGGCTCAAATCTCAAACGGATTTTTGGAGATGAAGATAGATTGATTTACAAACTTTTTTTAGTTCAAAGTTTCTTGGAGAAAGTTATTCTACTATGCGTAAATGAGGTCTGAAGTTCTACATTAAACACAATTCCTGCATTTTGACAATGAATAGTCAAGCTCTCATATTCAAATTGTCCCATACCTTTTGAGGATTCATGATGGACAATAAATTTCATTATAAAAATGATCTCTCCACCTATTATTTAGTGGACATGGATTGGCATTGAATTGTGTAGAAATTTTTTCCAATACTTGGATTTTCTTCAAAATCAATTTTCCTTCTAATTGTCAAGGCTACTTGTTAATTTTCAAAATTTCAGAGTTTTAAATTTTGATTAATTTTTGTCAAGTGTGACCTCCAGCTATGGTAATTGGATGTGCAAGGGAATTGAGGTCCCTCAGAACGGCTGAAGAAAGTAACTTACTAGCCCTGTGAAAACTGCACCTAAGTAAAAAACAATTACAGCTGTTCCTAACCTGAACTCCCAATACAAAAGATTATTTCCTTCTTGTGCACAAGTTTTATCTTTTAACACCTGCAGTTTGCAAATGCCAGGTGGGAACAGACCTTAAATCCGCTCCATCAAGTTATTCTTCTTAGTTCTTCAAGTCCTCAAGACCACCAATCTGTCTTCTGGTAACAGGTATCATTCTTAGAACAGCAATTCATCAGCATTTAAAACTCACTAAGCAATCATTTAGCTTGACGGTGATTTCATCCAATTAATATTAACATATGATGCTGCTTAATTTACAGGGTATTCTTTAAATGTCTTCTGATGTGTGTTTTGCTGAGATTCTGTACGACTTATTCAGAGTCTGTCAATGGTGCATGTGCATGGCTTGATACTTGTTCACTGTGTCAAGCTCAAATTTGGTACAAGTTCAATATCTTAACCCTCTGAAGACGCGGCGACCTAAAAGTGTCCAACTGTTGACAGAGAATCCTTCTCCTATAAGATAGAAGTGCAATGTTCATCTTTGGAATTTTGTGTGAAAAGGGGATGTCTTGCGCAGTAATTTGACCTCCAATGAGTGCTCTTGTTGTTTTAAAGCAAAAGACTCACAAGGTACCAAATAACAATGACCAGCCCAGTGTTCTGGGGTTCAAGAGTGGTGCATCACATGGTGGTCAAAACGGCTGATTTGTGAACCAAGGAGTGCAGGTTCTCTTTGCAGACGTACTGTAAGTTATTCCTTACCCTTTTAAGCTCCTGCATTTGCTTTGAAAACTACACTGTAAATGGTCACTATTGTGAGCGTAAATAAGGTAGGGGTCTGTATAAGCAACCTGTCTCTAAAAGCGACCTCTAACACAGAGGTACATTTTACTTTCTTCAATGTACCAACGTTGTACATTTCAGGAGGGGGGTCGCTTTTAGAAACCACTGCATTTCAACTTAAAAAATTTGTAACTAATTCCACGAAGGTCCACAACATATGAAACGACTTGGATTAGATGCCAATTCCATTTTTCTTCCTAGTAAAATTTACTGAAAATTGTTTCAAGGAATTTAGCTTCCCTAAAAATGCAATCAGCTATTAAAGGGTTGCTTTAACAGCCTCCTACCTTACTCTTTTTCTTTCATGCTCATGCAGATCCCAAAGAAGGCACAATCCAATCCACTTAAGGTAGGAGGTCTATAAATTGCCCTTTCAAGAGCTGAAACTGAATTTTGGAGAGGGATAACTTCTCAAAATATTTTTCAGTGAATTTCCTTGAAAGACAACTGGAATTGGCATCCAATCCAAGTCGTTTCATTTTTTTTGGAACTTTGTTGAATTAGTTATGAAAATTTTAAGTTGAAATGGTATAGGACACTAAAATTACCCACCTCCTCAACTGTACATTGTTTGTACATTGTTGAGGGCTACAAAATAGAAACATGTACAAGCAATGTACATTTGAAGAGGTGGATAAGTTTAGAGCTTGTGCGCTATTAGAACCTCCTACCTTGATAACTTATTATGGGTTGGCTTTACAAGTTTTTGTTTTTTTTGCAATGCAACTTTTTTCTTCATTTGCACCAAAAAGGAAATAAAAGTTCAATCTACCAAGGAGTCCATTGTCATTGACCATCACTCCAAGCAGAATAGGGAAAGAATGATCACGCAGTTGAAGGAGCATAGTGGAAGGGGTATCCAACAAACTATGGACACACTTGAGGTGCTCATTTCTACCATGCCTCATAGAATGGGTGTTATAATTAGCGACTTTAGTGCCAATGGCGATAGTATTAATAAATGGTAAATGGACATCCAGCATTAAAAAGTTGAAGTTTTGTATTTTTCAAATTTTTTATCATGCAAACGCTTCATATCTTGAAAATAGATTGTTTGCTCTTTCTAGTATACATTACAACTCCTAACCCTTTAGGGCCGAGGGCACCCCCGGCTCAAGGTTGCTGTGAGCACTTTGATTTTTAAACTAGATACACTCAGCAGATTGCTACCAACAAAATTATGTTAATTTTTTCTGAAACTTTACAATGTTAGATTTGAAAATTTTAACATTTTAGTAGTGTTTTTAGCCACTTGAGGTAAAATTGAAAATCATATTTGAGATCATTGGTTAGTAGCCTTTTTTCATTTTTTCTCAATAAATGGCCAGATTTTGTCGAGATCTATCCATATAGATGGAATACGTACTACTGGGTCAAATCTTGCAAGCTTAGCCCAAATGACCACAAAGATTATAACACATCCATGCTAGGTTGTGGGTGTCTTTATTTCTAAAATCATATACGGTGTTGTGAGGTCAAATTTGTGTCTTTTTAGAGCCCAAATGTGAATTTGAAAAACTGCAATCTGGTAGATGACCTTCATACCAAGCATATGAAAATTATTTCAATTGAATCTGAGTTTGGACAAGAATTTCAAGCATCGTGAAGTAAGGGGGTCTTTATACAATTTTTACTCACGATTCCTGAGCTTGACTCACTTCAATCCAAGCTTCTAGATTCATTATAAATCTAATAACAATGTACATGGGCTTGTTTGATCCCAGATTCCCGTGCCCTCCAACTTCGTTCACATGTCACTTGCAACCGCAATATGCTTAAAAAGCTATTTCAAAAATAGTGTTTCAATCAACCAAAACTGACTCTCTCGGCCCTAAAGGATTAAGTTGATGGTTTTTAGAGCCTCAAGTATCACCTTAAAGTTTTTTATTGTTTTTTTTACTCAAATAAAATAATACCTTTACTACATAGAGAGAGAAAGAACAAAAGTCCAGTTGCAAGCAACCTAGGTCAAGACAACCAATAAGTGCTAGTGTACAAAACAAGATAGGAATAACATGCACCAACATGGCGAGCAAGGACCGCCTCACCTTGCCATAGTGTGTGAGGGCTAGGGGGTTGGAACACAAATCCATCACAAAGGTCGAAGAGAACCTACCGTGGTGACCTATCAAACATATCAACAAACAAGCTATTAGAACACCACCTACTTTTGAAACACCTCAAGGTGACCTCACCATGATCTTGATGACGTTCCTAGAGTCTAAAAATTGTATATCTTTCCACACGCCTGTAGTCAATCAAAACAAAACAAATGACTACATCAGCTTGGCAAGATGTCACCGCACATCACCACCTTGGAATTTTGTATTAGTATTCATTTTGAGTTGCAAAATACAAATTGCATTTACTTCTTGAAGATAGTTGTATTGTACGTTTGTGCAAGCTCAATAAGTTAGGATATGTTTGCACTTGATGTTAGGTGTGATGTTTGTAATGTGAATCTAATCTAGAAGTAGGTCAAAATTCATTCTTAAAACCCTCCATAACAACACTCTTTAACACCAAGTGTGAACATACTTTTAGTTTGGATGATCTTAGCGTGACAAACTACTTTATTTTGACAACGATTCATGAACCATTGTCATATAAAAGTAGATTATTATTACATCAGTGAAGGTGAATTAAAATTGAAGGATACAGTTACAACACTGATCTATCTCAGCATATATCCAATACTTTTTTTAATCTGATTTCAGAAACAATGAACTGCCATTGATGAAATATCAGTGATAAGAAAATATTTTACTTCTGTACTGTAATGTACATGTACTGTACATGAAGTCTAGAGTGGATCTTTTATTGAAGTTTTGGATGTTGGTCCAAGACGACCCTAAACTAACTTAGTTGAAGTTACCGGATGTTGCTGGAAGGTACCCAAACCAAATGGCATGGTTGCGGTTTTGATACCTGACGGTGACAGGTGGTTTATCTAGTGTGAAATCAGCCTTTCTACTTGACGGAAACACTTGCAGTGTGTTCTTCAACAGGCTTGTGTTAGAAAATGAAAAAAAATTCAAATGTTTGTTCAAGTAAACAACTTAATTACAGCACCATGGATTGAATTAAGCTTATGACCACTTCCCCCACTCTTCATTTTTCAGCAGTCCAAATTTTTAAGCTTAATCCATAAGCGCCGCCGATGACGTTTTCTGGCCAATGAATAACAAAGAATCTCTCCTTGTACGACAAAAGTGCAACTATTCATCCTCCCAATTTTATGCGAAAAGGGAAGATCATCTACAGTAGTTTTGTCTTCCATTCCAATGAGTGCTTTTACATTATTTTAATCCAACAATTCACACAGTGACAAAACAGATGATTTCCATGGCTATGAGCCTGTTGTTTAAGGATTAGCACCCACCCCCCTGCCTGTGGGGGTTGTGAAGTTGCGCTTGTGCTTTCGAGTTGGACCATCACATCTTGCTAATTGCTGTGCCAAGGAGGTACCTGGCAGTCCCTCTATGGTGGGTAACCGACCAAGCCCTCCCCGGCGCAGGCCTATTCCAGCACGTCAATGTGGACTCGATCAGCTGGCCTTCAGTGGGCTTTTTTGTTGGATGGGCCGAATATGGATCTCAATATTTTGGTTGCACGAGATAATTCAGGAGGTGGGCCCTTTGCCTTCTCAAATTTCTGGCTTTCTCATTTTAGGGGTCCGGAGGCTTTTTTTTTTGAATTTTTTTTGGCAAATTTGGGGCCTGCGGCCCCAATTTACTCTAGGAGGTCCCCTTCTACTTTAAAAAAACCAAAAAAAACAGGGGCAGGTTCCCCCCCCCCCTCCTGAAATATCTCGTGCAACCAATTTATCGAGATCCGCCGAATACTGCAACTGCATGAGCACTTGCTCGGTCAATTCTTGCTCCAGCAGAGTTACCCAAATACCAAACATGTTGCCGGATATCGGAGTGCCTTTGGGTCAGCCGTTCTCGAGCTTTATGGTGGAGCGACGACCCAAATACCAAGGACGAGACAACTACACCTCACATGTTCATCCTGTACACACTTACCGACACACGTCTATGTGTAGGGGAAGCCAATTCATCATTGCTAACTTTAGAAAGGACGTTAGCGTACTACATTTCCAAACTCAAGGATCTTTGTGTGGAACGACTTTATTGTGCGTGTTTAGAGAATCAAATGAATGACATTGCAACATACATACAGCCAACGTCATGGCTTGGATCGTCTAGAATCAAGTGTATCCAATGCATGGCATCTCTTGGAACTTTACGGAATGAAGTTGTGATTGACGAGATTCTCCTAGGTATCGTTAGTGGGCATCGCTTTGGGTTCCAATGGCAAAGATAGTTCACCCAACTTGCCTAGGATTGGCCACTTAGTCTCTTGTTTCAATCTTTGATTTTGACAAAAGCTTACCTATAACACAATTGTATTGAATAAACAACAAATTGAGTAATTATCAAGAAACTCATACTTTTTAAGGAAATCATACTTTCAATTGCTAGTGCCTAGTTGTTTAACCCCTTAAGGCCCAAGGTCATTTTGAATTCAAAAATATCATTGCTTTTAAAGTATTATAGATCTAAATGTCACTAAGGTATAATAACTCAACCATGCATCCTTATAGTGCATGTGTTGAATGTAGATGACATGAATCAAATTTGGAGTCATTTGGTTACAAAGATTACAAGATTGTGATATTTTAGTGTAGAAAAAGGATGTTGAAATTTTCCTACCAACACATTTGGAGGTAAAATTCAACTTCTAAACCTACTCAAATGAAAAAAAATTAAACTTTAAAGTGATTCAAAACCAGCATACAAACACATTGGTGAAAAAAATATCACTCAATTGACTCAATGTGTCTATAAAATGGCTTTGACATGTCAAAATATAGCAAGGAAAGTTGCAAAAAACCACATTTGAGACTGAACCTCCTTCTACTAAAATGCTTCTCAATCACTCATAACTACTTGGATTAATATAAAAATTTAGCCACACAAACTAGACTAATATGCACAACTTTTCTAAATTTTTTATTATTGGAAATGAACATTGTATGAAGAAGAAACAAGTTGCCAAAATTCACTATAATCCAAAAGTGTTGAGATTTTGAACTTTGAATTGCCCCCAAACATTCAAAACAACTTGAATGAACATGAATATCTTACCACAATGCACAATGCCAATGCACTGAAAAGAGGTTGTCACCTCTTTTTAGTGCATTAGTTCCTCCCCCCCTTTCTCAAAAAAATCACAGACCGTTGATTTAAAAAAACAGAAGAATGTTTCCCCTCCAAGATGCCGTTGATTTCTCAAAAAATCACAAGCCCTTGATCTTTGTGAGATTCAATCCAAGCCGTCCAAATATGAATCCAAAATACAATACTGAATACGAATATGGTATAAATACGGAATGGATACGGATACAAGATACAACTTCAATATATTGTACGGGACATAAGATATGGTAAAAATACAAAATACAAAATACACGATATGTCCCATATCAATTGTCACCCCACCCCCACCAGGAAACTATAAAGGGGGGAGAGCGTTCTTGAATTTTTTTAGTTTTAATTTAATTTAAAATAAAATTATTAATTTAAATACAAAGGAGGGGGGTGGGTATAAAATACTTTATTAATTTAAATACAAAGGGGGGGAGGGTATGTGTTTTAGTGCATTGTGACACAGTTTGTCACAATCAATGCACTGAAAAGTGGATGTACCAGCCAGATAGCATGAATATCTTACCAAAATAAATAGACTTCAAGGGGAACATAACCCAACAAATTTTATTGAAAATAAACATTGGATGAAGGAAATACAAATACCTAAAGTTGCAGTCATCAAATCCAATTTGGTGAATTCAAATTGAACCTCTGAACTTTGATTGGCTTACACAGAATCAGTACATCTTGTATTGATCTGAAAATTTTACAACACTAACTTGAAAAAAGAGTGCAAATTTTCCAACAAACTTGATTGACTTTGGACTTCAGAGGCTAAAGTTACAGCACTTTGAATTGGACTTGAAACTATGTGAAGACACTTTTGATACCCTTGGGAAGTGAGGGGTTAAAAGTTAATTTTTCAAGCATCCCATGATGATGCAGCAACCATTTGGGCAGCAAGGGGCATCTGCCATCTCAAGATTATGCATCATCACTTAACTGAAATTCATGCCAAGAAAGTTATAGTAAGCCAGCCGTCAGTGTGTTTAAAAAAAAAAAAAAAGAAGTTACAGTAAGCTAAATGAAGACTTGAACTTGCACTTAATTGATCTCCCAAAGAATATTTGCTACTATCTTTATATGAAATTAATTTGTGTCATACAAGTATGCTGGAGTCTGCAATGAGTTTGGGCTTTATAAACTGAAGTCAACTTGGAAGGTCACAATTCATTTGCTTAAGGTAGGTACACCCAAATGTGCCACTGATCATCTTTACCCTGTGTACACCTCCAAAATCAATTCTGTACCTATGTAGAAGAAACCATTTTAGAATCAAACTTTATTCTTTAATAACTTTTGCATACAATATCCAAATTCCATGTTCTTTGGTGCGTTGGAACCTCCTTTCACTTGCCTATAAGAACATATGAAATTTTTTCCAGTCTAATAATAGTAACTAGGCTCAGTGGCAAAAAGTGGCGTTTTTGGGTGTACCCACCTTAACACAAAATGGGATTACTTTGTACTTGAGAAGTTGCAGGGTAGTGCCTATTTGGCAGTATGGTGATGAGCACATAGGGCGAGCCATCTGGTCAGACTATACTGCCAAATAGGCACTACCCAACAAATTCTCTAGCGTTAAAGTATTGTATGTTCATTTCATATACATATGTTTGATGGGCTAGTAAGATAGCATGCTCTAAAAGGGACCATTTACGGGTTATTCTGCCTTTTTTATAGGCTTCTATAGACATAGGATTTTTTGCTGATTTTTCAAAGAAGAGCAAATGAATGTGCCAAAGAAGAAAAGTGGTTTCATAATTTTCTAAGCTATTTTGAATTAGTTATGAATTTTCTAAGATGTCAGGCATAGGCACCTATTTCTGATACTAGGGCTACTAAAATGCAAACATAGGCAATCTTTAATTGTTCACTTATGTTTTGAAAATTTGATCCTACATGGTCCTAAATGTGAACATTCTTTTATTCACCTTGGCCTATGTCAGTATCAATTTAATTATGTAGATTTTGCATTTCATACAAAGGTAGTTGGCTGGCTAGTTTTAATTTTAAATACATCAATGGGCACCTGACACTAGTTTTGAAAATGGACTTCAACACATATTAAACCAACCACACTAAAATCCTAAAGCAAAAATTGAAAAACTTGAATGCGTCCCCGCTTCATGTTCAATCCATTCAATGTTTAGTACATACCCAGTTTCAGGCCATCTAAAGTCCCTTTTATACCCATTTATAGGGTCTATCTAAAGAAAATGGACGCTTTCATATCATCCTAACTTAATTGATGGATCCTCTTCAACAATATTTTTGTAGCAGTAGGGTAGGGTCAGTAGAAAAAAATTATTTAAAGAAAGTTAGAATATTTTTTCAAACTCAACAAGAAATAAATGACCAAGTTTTTCTTAAAAAGGAAAATGTGTTAGTTGAAAAGTCTAAAATAGACCAAATAAAGTTCAAAGCCTAGTGCAATCACGGTTATTCAATACTACCAACACCAAACTATTATTTGACTATCTACCATCAAAATCTTTTTTTATAGAAAAATGAAGGAATTACTAGTAGGATTTAACTTTTAACTCAAGAAGACCTCATTGTCAAAACATGAGAATTGTGTTCAAGTAGAATTTTAGGCCTCATTTTGGCATAGTACAAATTTTATTTAGTTTTAAAACCTTTTGTAATTTTGAACCTCCAAAAAAATTTTAAACAAAATTTAGAGAGAATGTTTGAAAACATTAAAAAAAAAATTCCTTCCAACCCCTTTTTGAACTTTGTCCATAATTTTGATTGGAGGCTTGAAATCTCAAACATGTTTTTGGAGATTAAATTTAGCTTGATTTTCTGCATTAGCTTAGTTCAAAGTTATTTAAAAAATGTTATTCTACACTGTCTAATGAGGTCTAAAATCCTACTTTGAACACAATTTCAGCTTTTGACTTAACTATAATTAGTTGAGCTCCTTCTAATCCTAACTTTACATTTTCCACATGGATTATTTTACCTCCTACCATCCCACTTGAATAAAGAGCTTGACTTTTCTTTTCTATGTACACAAACTAAGTGACTGTTCAAGCTACGTGATGTAGTTGCTAAAGTCATATTGAATTTAATGCTAATTTTTTTGAAATTAAATTAAAAGTGCTAAATCTACTTTTCAAGTTTCATTTTATTATTTGGCATCAATGTGCCAACTTTGCCCTACTACTATAACAAAAGTACATACACTATAGTACTAAACAACCTCAATACATTATTCTTCCTTTTTTATGATAAACTTGAATTTGGAATTTGGAATTCTCATTTTTCTCTATTTGTAAAGTGGAAAAAATGTTTGGAGCTTATACATTATTTTGTTCTTATGAACTTAATCCTAAAGGATCAAGTGTCCATTTAATATATGCAAAAAATTTAAAGTAGGTTCCTAACAGTGTTGGGCGGGGATCTAAACATACAAAATTGCTACAAACATTGTACTGTAAAAGTAGTTTCTAAAATGTCTATATTAGATACATTCAATCAAGATCTTCCCAACATTGGTTCTTACAAAGTCAATTTTAGTGAGATGTTTATGAAATATTGACACAAGGTGTGAATATATCCCCCTTTAGTAGAAATCTATTTTTTTTCCAATCAGGTAACTTTAGACAATATGTGCAAAACTCCTCTTATAATTTTGAAATATGGTTGGTATATAATTTACATGATATAAGATGCAAATGTCAAAAATAAAAAACATGTGTAATATTGAAATCTCACTCTAGGAGAAGTTAAAGTCTGTTGGCCTTATAGAACAAGGTTGGAAAAAAAACTTTTTTTCTAACTTTAAACTTTATAATCTTTCATCTATGCAATCAAAGTTTCTAAAATTTTATCCACATATTCCCATAGAAGTCTAGTACAAAGCTATACGGTATAATTTTGAAAAAAAAATTCATTTTTTTCATTTTTTTTACATTGCCCTAAAAAGTGGCACTTTTGATAGTTTTGGACAATTTTTGTTCAAAATGTGATTTTGTTTTTTGAGGGTTGAAGCTTCTATTTCTCAACTTTAGGGCTTAGTTGGAGTAAAGGCATTACCCGTCCATATTTCATGCTCTTGGAAAAAATTGGATAGCTTCTTCATCATGACTATTGACGTTTGGTGCATGTTAATAGAAAAGCCATCAAAAGTGGAAATTGGTACAGTTTGTCCTAAATGAAAAATGAATTTATTTGATAGCTAAAATTGGGGGTTAGATTAGAACAAATATTATACAATTTTCTTATCAGTTAACCATGCCTTGGCTTCCTCTCCTTCTTCTAAGCTTTTAGAATTTGTAATCCCCACTGAAGCATGTGTGGTAGGGTTGTATTTATTAATTTTGGATGATCTAAGTGAAATGCCATTTTTGTATTACATTTTTCTAATCATATATAGTTGATGGAATTTATCTAATAATACAACCTTAACTATACTCAATAGTTTTTGAGCTGTATTGCATAAGAAAATTCAATAAAGAAAGGCTATAAATGGAAGGAATAAATAATATTTTTAATATTAGATTGGTCGCTTATTCATATGTTATATTTAAAAATCATGCTTTTTCTTCAGAAACAATTCTTTTTCTTAAGATTAAACTAAGATATTTTGCATTTATGATGTTATATTGGATGTGATTATTGAATTTTTATTTTTTTTGACGTCATCTAAAAAATTACAAAACACCACTTAAGACGCAAGTTTCTTATAGTCTACAAACCATTGAATTTTTTTGGTATTTAATAATTCTAAGATTACTGTAATTAAAAAATTTATACAAGTAAATAATTGTGTATGAACATCATGAAATAAATTAAGAAAATGTGTCACTTCTTAGAATTTTCAAATGATTTTATGACAAATTGTAATTCTTACAACTTTAAAAAACTTCAATGAAAGTAAATAAAGTTAAAAGTTATAATAAGAAAATTCTAATTAGTAAAAAACTTGTACTGAAATGCAAGTAGCAATACTTATATGTTGAAGCCTAAGGGATTCAATCTCATGCAACTCAAAATTTAAATTCATGTTAAATGAAACCTCAATGTCATGGAAGGAGCTTGGGATTTATGCATAGGTAGAAAAGTAGTCAAGAACACCTAAAAGCCAATAGGTTCAGTAAAAAATATGCATACATATTCCCAATGATGACTTTTAGTTCAAAATTGGTTTAATTGATATTTAGGTTAATATTTTTATATTGATGAATAGAGGGTGCACTAGGTGTCATTAGATATGACTAAAGTCATGGATTTTGATGCCATATGTATAAAGAAAGCCATAAAATGAAGCCGCCCAAGTGAAGTCAAAACTGTAAATAATTTGTGTGTCTTTTCATCCACAATTGCATCAAGGCTTTGTTTCTCTCCATGCTACTAGTGCTGACCAACCAAAGATTTGGAAGTTGTGTATTTGGATCTAAAGTTACAGTCGCCAAAGATGATGACCTATTGTAGTCAAGTAGTTTTATTTTATTTTTGACTATTTGTCATTTGCTATTTAAAATGAGACCAATTACCAAACTATTTCACATTTATAGTAGATAAGTGGCTAATTGTCATTTTACATGCCTTAGATATAGAAAGTTCTATAAATACTAGATTAGAAAGGTGGCAAATCCTCGTGGAGTCCTTTCAAGACAAATAGTTGTCTCGTTGTTTAGATATAGACAAGACAAAATTGCATTCTCTTAACCCTCTCTCTTGTGATATATATATATATATATATATATATATATATATATATATATATATATATATATATATATATATATATATAATAAATGAATTTATTTATTTTTGAAGTAAAAAAATTGTCATTTATGTGTACCAATAATCTATTTTAACAAATTGTTGTATGTTAATTAGTTTATTGTATATTTTTTTAATGGTGTATTAATTCAATTCAATGATTGGATTATCGTATATTTATAGTTAAAAATTTGATTGTAGGAACTTGTAATAAATTTCATTATTCTTGTAATTTTGTTTGATTTGTGTGTTTGATTTCATATTCTTTGCCACTTTGTAATGGCCAATGTGTCAAATCCAATAATTAGTTTATATAATTTGTATTTTATTCATAATCTTTTCTATTGTATTACAAAATTCCTAGCAAATGAGCCTTTGCTACTATACTATAGAAAAAATGGACAATCCTATCAGGTTTGTTATTTTTGGGGGGTTTGTTAGCCATATTCAAATGCACATGTTTTTTTGTCCACAACAAAGAATTTTCGATATCCATCCAAGAGTTTTATTGTTCAATTTTGGAGCTTGTTGATGGAATAATAGTAGCTTTTAACTTTCAATTATTAAATATAAACGGTAGCTTATTTTTGGACTAATCTAACTTTTTAAAGCCTAGGCTAGTAACTTCTCTAAGAGAACAATAAATCCCTAAGCTACTATAGAGATCCAATGTAAGGGTTACAAGGTAATTGTTGGGTTGGAGTTGGTTTAGAATTTGACTAGTATATGGCCTATTTGTTAGTTGCTTGGGTTTTACAGAGCCAACTTCAATTATTTTGCATTTGACCTTACTCTAGTGACCTTGCACATTAAAAATTTTAAATACAATTTTAGAATAATTTCTAATCACTAAGTTCAACAAATATGACTCCATTTTATGCCATTCCAATAATTAATGCAAAATTAATAATTTAAAAAAAAATTCTATCTAAATGCAAATATTTTATTAAATTTATTTTAATATATTCAATAATTTTTCTAACTTATTAGATGGGTTGAAGTTTGTTCAAAAAACTTTGATTCAATCTAATTTGATTAATTCCTTAATCCCTAAAGTCCCAAGTGTTCACTTGGATTTAAGGCTACAATCTCATTTTTTGGCATGACATTTTGTAACAAAAAAATAAATTAGCTTTATGGGAGTATAGGCTTTTTAAATTTAAATCAATGCTCAAGAGCAAAAATTATGCTATACAAAGCTCATAATTTTTTAGCTTGGGTAGCCAAAAAAATCACAAAAACTTAGAATATATGTATTTTATATAGATTATATATTTTTACATGTAAATAATTATTGATTTATTCCAATCGGATTAGTATTGTGAAAGTTACGGAAAATTTTGTTTTGTGGTAATCCTAGCATCTTTTTGGCAAAATAACATATTGGATGCTTTTTGAAATTCAATTTTTACATTTTCAAAGAAAAAAATTGCATAAGGCTTAATTGTTTGTTAAAAAAATCTTATTATTTTAATTAGGGTGCTTCATGTCCATCTTAAAACTATTTGCAATTAATTTTTTTTCTTTATCACAATAGCATTTTCTTTTTCATTTTTTCATCCGATACCACATTCCACATTATAATTTTTAAAAATATATTCTTAGTTCATTTTCCAGTATATTGACTAAAATAATGGACTTGCAATGGGTGGGATTTAACCATATCCTAATTGTAAATTACTTCAGTTGAGATAGAAATCATATTTATCAATTTGTTTTCATTCTTTTTCTATAAAATCATACCTAAGCCTTTTTGCCCTCAAAAAACTTGAAATTTTCATATATATATAGACAATGCATAATCTTATATAATAAATATATTATATAAAAATTTGTATATAATTTTAAATGACCGAATCAAGCTTAGAAACAATGATTGACTAAGTAAGTGGGCTTTGGATTTGAACTTTAAAGGGTTAGGTAATACTTTAAGGTAGTCTACTATAAAACCAACCCTCTCTTTCAAATTGATCCTATTTTTAGTTGGAGAATGGAAATGAGGTGATCTTAAAATGGACCACTTTAGCAATTGAATGAATCAGAGAGAAAATATTTTACTATTGCAAAAGCCAATCATTGTCTTTGATTTCCGCACATCTCTTTATAAATTGCAAGTGGATGGAATTTGAGAGACCTATGGTCACAAATAGGTGCTATGCCCCAAATCTTTGAAAATTTATAATCAATTCAAAAATGCCTGGAAAAGTACAAAATCACTTGTGTTAGGTTCTACATACTTGAACAATTATCTAAAAATAATTTTTGTCTATGAAAACCTATAAAAAAAAGGTGGAATAGAACCTAAGGGTTTTATCAAAAAGGTTGCCTAGAGCATACTACCTTAAGACCGAGGACTCAAAAGTGGTTACTTAGACTCAAAATTTTAAATAAAATGAAAAATTCATACAAATTAGGCAAATGTAAAAAATCTTGCATTTCTTTATATGGTGCCAGAATTTTTTTATTTCATGAAAGGTCTCCAAATATCACAATATAAATTTAAAAATATTCGAAAATATAGTAGTGATCAATTATATATTATTTCTTAGTTTTAGCATATGTATTATAATTTGCAAGATTTGTTTTTTGGAGATTACAAATTTACACACAATTTTCAATTTTTACAAGCATATTTTAGATGTGTATTAAATTTAACATACCACAACACTACAAATTGCACTTCTACTTCTATGGTTGGATTGTATATTTAAACTTGCATATTTTTATAATTGAAGAGTTTTATAACCAATTATTGAAAACTTTGGTATTTATGAAAAAATGACCTAGTCCAACTTTTTAAGAGTGTAAAGATGTCTTTTAAAGTGTAACTTAGATGAATATTTAGTGATGACTTTCAAACAAAAGTTTCTAATCATAATCCATAGATCATCTCTACATGGTTCAATCTATCACTGTTAAAACTAACATTTCTCTATAAAACATGAAACCTATCATTTTAAATTCCTTCTAAGATTGATTGTAAATTGAATATTAGTGACTGGCACAAGACTTTTGCTATGAGCATAAATTGTAAAATTACAACTTTGATGGTTATAAAGATTTTTCTTACACTTGTTTATTAAAGACTCTGCCTTGTTTAAAAAAAATTCAATAGATCAATAGTAAAACAATTCTTATACTATTGAGGAGGTTTAACAAACGTCTCTAAACATTGAAACTCAAAGGAACAATGTTATTGCTCCTTGAATTGTATCCCCAGTGACAACAATTCTAACCTAAAATTGATACTGGGACATTGTCTTCTAAGCTATTGAGGCAAGAAACCATTGACAATGGTGTTGGAGACATTTTTATAAGTGAGATCGTAAGCACTGAGGTCTTCAACCACTTGCCTCTTTTTTTATATCTTTCTATTTTGTCTTGATTTTTTTAATATCTATTAGTCCAAACTCACTCCATTGAGAATGAAAGACATATTTGAAATATTCTTTTGGCCCTAGGTTCAAATTTGTTCCATCAAAAGAGGATATGGAATTTTCTTCTATCTTTATCTTTTTACTTTTTGGGGGGTCAAAACTCACTCCTATGAGAGAGAAAGTGGTTTTTGAATTTTATTCTCTTTAAACTCAAGTCAATTCCAATTGAAGCTGGTAGAAAATAATAAAAAGATTAAAAACTAAAAAATATAGAAAAATGAACCAAAGAGTCTTACCAATTTAGTGCAAGATCAAGATCAATTCTACATTATAAGTCTTTCTTTAGTGTAGAAGTCAGTTCTTGGTTAAATTTCTTTAAAATTAAGCCTAGTCCTAGATATTAGTATAGATTGACCGTGCGCCCATAGACAATATAGCAAGAGAGTTCTAGATTCCTCATGATTTACAATCATACTCCAAATGGATGTCACCATGTGTGAATCTCGGAGTTGTTACTTCAAGCTCAAAGGTTTTTTTCAATCTTGTATTTAATTATTAGATTTTATAGGTATAATTTTTTTTGTTAAAGTTCTTTCTAATCCAGGGTTTAATGTTTAGAATCCTGGAGTGCCTAAGACAATCCAAATCTAGTTTGTAGAAACAATCACAAAATTCTCTTTCCAAATTAGAATCAAGCCTATATCTACAAGTGCATTTGATAAAGCCTTGCAAACATATCATTAGCATTTTTTTTGTGTGGACAAATTTCCTTTAGATCTAGAAAAGTGCATAATAGGAGAATTTTGAATAATTAGTCATTAAATTGAGAAAAAAATAAAAAATACATCTTGGCTTGTAGATGAAAAGTCAAGCAATGTGAAGAATGGCGCAACCTAAAATTGAAGAAAGGTGTTTTTGAAATCAAAACATGCCATATTTTCAACAAAGCAATCAATTTGTCATGATTTACTTCTAGTTAAAAGATTTTTGATGCACCAAATTTAAAAGAAGGTAATCACAATCAAGCCTTCTTGTGAAAAGTGCAAACTGAGTAAAAATATGAGCTTGTTCTTAGTGTTTGAGACCCGCTTAGAAGTCACCTCAAAAGTTTTGGATTTTTTTGAAGTGTAGAAGTTAATTTACGGAAAGTCAACGTTTAAATCAATGTTGAAGAATTCCTAAAAATTATCCAAGTTGCGATAAAATTTCAGTAAAAATTAGGATATAATGTTTAGTCATAAAAACGTGGTCCAACAAGTTTTAAGACATCCTGACACTGACAAGTACCTAAACGGACAACCCCAATGATTTCCAATAAATATTAATGAATTTGAGGAGTTGATCGGAGCCACATAAGCATGTGATATTCAAAACAAGTCAAAGTGGAGTCTCTTCTAAATCAAACAACCCTTTTTAGTACTCCAAACAATTCAAAGTTCTTGGAAAATGTAAATTTCTTCATTTGAGATTTTATAGTTCATTATTTTGATAAGTTGTTGACTTTTACAAGTCCAAATGATTTGGAGGAAGGGAAAGTAAGTTATATAGACAAATTTAGGCCTTCTAAAGCCAATAGCGCAATCTATTTTGAATTTAGAACTTTTCTCTAAGACTTAGAAAATATTCTAGCAATAAATTTGATTATTTTTTGTAATTAGGAGTTAACCCCTCGAGGGTGGGTGGGTGGGTAGTGTATAAAAAAACTAAAGAAATAGGTGCAAACACCAAGTATTTTTTAGGGGGGTATTATTTTTATTTTTATTTTTTAAAACATGCTATTATCATATAAGTTCCTACTTTGGGTTATTAGAGAAGGGGCTTGCATTACTTATAATTCTAAATTGATATGAAGAAATGATATGGTAATTTAGATTAAAAAAAGAATTCTACTACAATTTTTGTCCTACATTAAATTTCTTTCAAACTTTCTTTTCTTTCCCCCACTAATGACTACTTACAACTAGAATTTAACAGAAAAGTGTAGTCAATACTACTACTGTATCTTCCATAAAAATTATCATGGACACTCATTTACTAGGTAGGTATCATATTATTGAATGCTATCAATTGAACTTTAAATTTAGGTCCTTTTTATATGATTAAGATGAATGATATAAAGATTGATTTTTGATATCAACTTTACTTTAACCTACATTGTTTGATTCAATGTACAGTGGGTCCCAATCAAAATGGCGTTTTTGAAATTGCAGTGAAAGAAATTTCAATGTTGCCGACTTTGACAGCCTCCCAAGAGCTAAAAATTGGTGTTTTACCACGAAATTCTTACCACAGCATCATCTTTAAGTTGATAACACGTGTACCAAATTTCAAGGCCAAAAGATTCACTAAAAAAAAATAATTCAAAATCTACCAACATGGGTAGTTGTGGAAATGGCTTCCCCCATTGTTTCCCACAACTACATATGTTGGTAGATTGTATATATATATATTTTTGTATAGATCTTTTGACTTTTAAATTTGGAAAAAATGTTATTAACATAGAGAAGATCTTGTGCCAAATTTTTTAAGGTAAATAAAAAGAATATCAGCCCTTGAGAAGGTGTCAAAATTGGTAGTAGAGAAATGGTTTCTCAAAGCTACCCATGTTGGTAGATTTTAGTTACCTTTTTTTGTCCTAGAAATTTGTCATACATGTTATCAACATAGAAAGGATTGTGTGACAATAATTTTATGGTAAATTGACAATTTCTCAGCCCTTGGGAAGGTGTCAAAGTTGGCAGTAATGAAATGGTTTCTACAAGTGTTTCTCAAAACAACACATGTTGGTAGATTGTGAATATCTTTTTTTGTATTGATCTTTTGGCCTTGAAATTTGGAACATATATTTTAAACATAAATTAATTCTTTTTACAAAAAATTTATGGCAAGAAAAAAACTAAACTAAACTTGGGAGGCTATCAAAGTTGGCAGCAGTGAAATTTTTTCTATAACTACCTATGTTGGTAGATTTTGAATAAATTTTTTTAGTGAATCTTTTGGCCTTGAAACTTGGTACACGTGTTATTAACATAAAGATGATTTTGTGGTACAAATTTTGTGATAAAATACCAATGTTTCAACTCTCGGCGAGGCTCTTGGGAGGTTGTCAAAGTTGGCAGCATTGAAATTTCCTTCACTGCGATTTCAAAAACGCCATTTTGATTGGGACCCCATTGTACATGTCTTCACAATATGCACAATAATATGTAATATTTATTTTTGCACTATCATGGTAGTATGAAATCATAATATGAAATAGTACATAAGAAATATTTTTGCACAATCATGATATGAAATGGTGGTATGCAATGGTAGTATGAAATGGAATGTCCTCGTTGTGTTTAAAAACACAATGCGTGAAAAAAATGTGCATATCATGTCTAGTTATGGAGACACAAAAAGAACTAAGTTTGCACACCTAAACTCAAATATGTAGTATTATAGCTGATGGAAAAAATAGAAAACAATTGCAGTCTTCCACATGATAAGGAAATGGGAGGGAAAACAGCTTTGTCTTGAAACTCAATGCCATCTTCTTCACAACCCTAAATTAGACCTTCAGTTCACAAATACATAACAACAATCCTAAATCGAAGGCAATGGAAAAGATAGACTAGGCAATCCCCAAACCCCAGAGTGAACTCTGAACCTTGAATAGCTGGAACGACAAACAAAGGCCCGGAACAGGAACCGCCAATTTCCAAAATTAAATGACAGCCACCTAAAGCCAACCAACGTCTACTATAGAAATTAGTAAAGTCTATAAAATTATTGAACACTTTGAATATGCCACTCACAAGGCAGCAACATTTAATACTTTTGGCCCCAAAAAAGAATAGAAGAGAGGTATTCTAGGTCTACTTTTTTTCTAATTGAACCTATTTTTCTATACCCTATAGTAGTTTGAAGACATGTCATGGCATTTTTGTACCCTATAGTATATGAAAACGAATTATAATTTTTATCTCAAATGTTTTTAGGCACCCTATCACTCGTTCGCACATAGTTTTCTTCTACCTCTCATTGCCCCCCCCCCCCCCCCCCCCCAAGACCCCTCAAAGACCACTAAGACACAGTGTATCTTCTTCAAATTTTCAATGGCAAATTCACGATAGTGAAACAAATCTCAGTATTTTGTAAACTAGTATCTTATAGAGTAACAAGTTGACATACTTGTTGCATTTTTTTTATTTCAAAATTTTAATGTGAGAAGAATTTACAAATTTGTTAGGAAATGTAGTCTAATTGAAAATAAAAAACATAATGTTTTTCCAATGAAAAAAGTGGTAGAGATGGAATTTTTTTTTAAATCATTTATATTCTTCATTCTGTACAAAAAATAGGATTTGGAAAAAAATAATTAAAATTAAATTTTTTAGCAATTTTAAAAATACAAGGTTCAATTTGGTGTGAGTGAAAACACAAATAATTAGAATGATTCCAATTTTTTTTGAAGATGTTCCAAATAATATGCTTATAATAGAAACTATTCAATTTCAAGAATTGACGCATATATAGTTAAATTTTTTTTTTTTTAGGATCCAATTTAGGTAGTTTGGTTTTTTGCTCTTTCACTTTGAATATGTGTACAGATGTGAGAGTTTTTTTATTTTTCAATTTTTTTAATTCAATCAAATACTACATTATCTAAGATTCCAACACAATTTTTTGAGGGGGTGAAAAAGCATTACTCATCATCTTATAATTTTTCTTCCTCCCAAGCTGCATTTTTTGCCTACAAAGATGATCATCCAAAATTGTTATAATCTAAAAATTCAACGGTCAATTTCTTCCACAATTTCTTCCATGCTTACTAAACAAAATATTCTTTACTTTTATATGATTAAATTAAAAATGATTTTCATATGATTTTCATGCACATCCATGTGCAAAAAAATATCAAAGTGGAACAATTCATTGAAACCTCCGTTGTCAAAAAGTTGTTGGGCCTTGAGGGGTTAAATACTAAAAATCTTGGAGTTAAACAAGGAGAAAATACTTTTGGAAAGTGTATAAAAGGCCAAACCCTCTCTCCCTAATTCACCCTCATTTCTAATATTGAACTTCTGATGTTTGTTTGTGTAGTACTTTTTAGCTAATTTGGACCATTTGTTGTTCACGTGTGGTGTTTGAAGTAATTTTGCTCATTTATTTGCATTTGAGTGCATTCTTTGAAGGATGTGGGGGTCCTTCAACCTTTGGCACCTTGCATTTTGTTTTCATAATTGTGGTTTTGGTTGTTAACATTGGTGGTCTTGTGACTTTGTTTTTTTAAACTTTTAAGTCATTGTTATATAGTCATCATTTTGCACTAGCTCCTTTGTAGAGAAATGCCTTGTGAGCTTCCAATTTGTCACTTGGGACTCATAGTTTGTTTATCTTTTGTTTTTACAATTTAAAGTCAAATTTTATATACAAAACCCTCCAAAAGAGTGTTAAACCAAACTAAATATACTACATGCTACTATGGTATTTGGTTCAAAATAAAGTGTTATATTTACAATAAACCAAAATCTTGCATGTAAATAGGGTAGAAATGAAAAAGTTGTAGAAATTATGCATATTGAGTAAATAGTGCCTAAACTACCTAAATCTACCATGCACGTAACTCATTGGTTTGAAATGATCCAAGAGAACCCTAGTGAGAGCCCTTAAGTCAAATCTTGAAGATAGCTTTCAATTTCTTTATTATAATCAAAAAATAGATAGTAAAAACTTCAACTGATAGCCTACAAGTGACATAAACTCAAGACGAGCTGATCGAGAGCATCTTCAACAAAAGTATGGTGTTCCAAGTTTTACAGCATGCTAGAAATTCAATGGCAAAATTGTTCAACCAAAATTCTTCTCTATATGAAAGATTTTTTGCTCATCTACAATTAACAAAAATAGTGGGATTTTATTCTCCTTCTTCATATGTGCAAAATAAAAATATGAGATTTTACATCTTTTGTATAATTATTTCTATGAGAGGTTCCATAAAAATTTTCAATTTTTTTGACTTGTAGAAGATCTTCTTCCGAACGGTCACTCGCTGAAATCGACAATGCAAAATTCCTAAAACTTATTCAAGTTGCGATATAATCTCACTAAAAATCATTATAGCTCTTTCTATGCTAATAATGCACTCCAATAAGTTTCATGACATTCCGACTTCCAAAAGTGCTTGAATTGGTAAGGTTCTTCAAAACTAGCAAAATTAAAGATGATTCTCGAAGTTGATCAACGTTTTAGGAGCACACAAAATTGAAATGAGATAAAATCAAGGTCTCTTCATACTCCCTTGTACCTTATAAAGAGCCTAGTCTAATTATTTTCATTAGAAAAGGTAAACTCTAAAAGTTGAATTTTTACCTTTTTTTAGTTTTGAGTTGGCATTGGGTTTTGATGACTTTTACATGATGGAAAAAGGAGAAGAGGATGCAATTTGTCTAGAAATGGCTTTAAAAAGGTTTTTGGCACAATCCATTTGTGATTTTGAATCTTCCTCCAAAAGTTAGCATTTAGGACCATCATATAAATTAGAAAATTAGAAAATTAAGGTGAAAATCCTATTTGATAAGATTACTACTAGGAAAATGAGAGGGGGGAGATGCCCTTGGAAAAGTATATAAGAGCACCCATTCGCCTTTTAACAACACCTTTATAACCCCTTGTTGATACTTTGACTTCGTTGGATTCATTTTAGTGAATTTTTGCCATTTTTGAGCCAATTTGCCAAAATAATTGTTTGGAACTTTTTTTGCTCCATTTTTTTAGCATTCTTTGAAGGACCATTGGGGTCCTTCAAATTGTGTCTTTACATGCATTTTTTTATTGTGGTATTTGTGCTAATTTGTTGATTTTAGAGTTGTTTTGTTGAATTTGACTAATTTATTGAAGATAAATAATGACCTAAAAGGGCATATTCATTCAAACGGGACGATTTGGATTCTCATTTTATTTGTAATCTTAAATTTAGCATGCAAAAGAATTTATTAAATTGAGACAATTTAGTAAACTAAGATTATAATATGTCTAGAAAATGATTCATTTATGCATGTACAAGAAATTGCTTGCCAATTTTGGGGTAAGGGACAATAGAAGGATGACTTTATGCTTTGAAATTCAGTCATGGGGTAATAAATTCTTAACTTAAAGATCAAAGCAGACATTTTGGCATACACTTAGGTATTATGGTTTATAAAAAAAACTCATCATATGATACGTTCATTAGATGATTTTGGAAGGGCTTAGAGGGTCGTTTCAGGCTTGTTCCCAGCACTATTCCCCCGGCAACAAAAGAACGGCTGTTGTCAAAATTTTTTTTTTTGAAAAAACAAAAACAAAAACAAAAACATCTTAAAATAGAAAAACAAGATGAACAATTTTTTATTTCTATTTTTTATTTTTTTTTGTATGACGTGGCAGTCGCTCGGCCACGTCACGCAGCTGCTGCGGCGCAGTTCCAGACAGTTTTAGAGTCTTGGAACCTTGGGGAATTCACAACCCTCGACAAGGGCTGAATAACATGTAATGAATGCACATTGAGTTAGAAATTATAGGTGTTGCAGATTGAAAAAACAATTAAGAAGCTACAAAATGCAATACATAAAATTGAAGTTAAAACACATTTTATTGCACATCATCCAAAACATCCAATTTTGAAAAAACAAGAAACTCACATCAATATAACGAACTAAAATAATTTGCTAACTAAATCTATTTCTTCTTTCCATACCATTTTTTTTCTTTTTTTTTCTTATTTTTTCTTAGACATATTTAAAAATAAACTTTCAACTACTGCAATTGACAAATATTTTTTTCCTTTTTTTTTATTGAAAAAAATATCCTACAAAATCTTAAAACTTCTAATCACTTCCTATGCCTACAAACTATCTACCTTCACTCAAAAGATGCATTGTTGTTTTCACCAGACACATAATCATCTACAGATGCCTTGATGATAGCAACTTGGTGATTAGGTATTCAGATTCTTGGATCAGAAGTCCCTACTCTCACATGTGCCTTCGAACTTCCAAGTAGTCATGATACAATCTGTATGCGTCCAACTCGGGGAGATAGCCTTGTCTTCGCACCAAGAGTTTCCTTGTTTTGTGTCCCAACTTGTGTATATGTCCTCATTATTGTGTTGAAAAGATGTAGGTGTCCAATATTACAACTAAATAGAATTGACATGCCCTGGATCTGGATTAGAATTCGTAAGTGCACGAGCAAGCCAAAATGGACAAAGGTCACCATCTACGGGACGCACCCCAACAAAGTAACCCGCAAATACGTCACGATCAACGCGGAAAGGAGTTGGACAATCATGCCTTCGACCAACAAAAGATGCATCTTCAACAAACTCCTTGCATATTTGACCGTCGTCTTGGTATTGGTCTTCCACTTCCTCGGCAACTTGAGAATGTGATCCAAATCCATCATGCAATGTCTCATGCGCCATAAGGGATGCGTTGAGAATAGTTCTTACACCTTCTCAATATTTCTACACTGGCTCATTCTTCTTCCGGAAGGCAAGTATCCCTCCACAAAATGCTTGAAATCAAGAACTTGCTCATGAGATGAAGAATCATAGACTGTGTTTTGCAATCCATGAAGGACTTTATCAACCTCGAAAGCGTGGAATAGTCATTTATCTTTAGTTTTGTATTCCAACGACCAGATTGAGCATCAATGTCCTCCTGGGTGTATCCAACAATGAGAAAATTGATATAAACTTTTCAAAAAACAACTCTATAGACAAAGAGAGAGCAAAATGCAAAAACCCATTGGTTTTTATCGTCGCTGGAAGCATTGTCAAGCTTCAAAGTCAATGTTGGAGGAAGAGGCTTAGTTTCCACTAACTCTTTGGAAATAGACCCAAGCAAATCCGCACAAATCTGTGAGCCTAATAACAAAGCCTCCGTCAATTCAGAACGCCCACTCACTATAAGAAACTCGTGTTTTTTTGGACATGAGGCATTAGACATGGAGTGTCAAAAGTTGAACACAGTGTGTCGATGGAGACGTCTGCGTGTCTGGAAGACGGTTTTCCATTTCGGATATATCTTAATGGATGTTGCAGCGGACAAGCCGAGATTGAGGTGGTAACCACTTCGAGCTTGCTTGATGTGAAGTTTTCTTCAGACATGCTTCAAGACAGAAGCATGTCCGTAGTAGTGTCTGTAAAAATATGAACTGCCACGTCAACAAGGTTGACCTTTTTTCATCGACTGTAAAATCAGTTTTTTGGATTTTTTAAAATTAAATTGGCTGCCCGACAGGGAAAAATTGGGGCCGGGCAGTGCTCGTGCTTGAAAAAATCTAAAGAAGTTGACATGGCAGCATATCGGGAAATTGTCTACATGGCAATTTTTGGTGCTGGCGTGGCACAGCCACGTCAGCCCGGATTTAAAAAATGCATATTTATGGCATTTGTGTTCCTCCTATCGTTGTTTCCTCAGACGTCATGACGCTTGTTCAGATGTCTGTCAGGACATAGTAGTGTCAGTCCGGACGTCTCTTGCGGTGTCATGAGTTGCCCGGAGACTTCTGTACAAGGAGTATGATGTTCATGTGGGTGTTTGGAGTAACCTTTAGATGTCTGCTTAGATGTCGTGATGTGACGTCACTTGCCCTAGAGGACATCTACGCGATAGTACAGACGTCTGTCGTAACGTCTTTACATTTCCGGGGACTTCTGGGCTAACACTATGCTGTTCACAATTATGTTTGCAGTTTCTGCAAATGTCTTCAGAGACGTCTATTTTATTTTGACATCTCTAAGGAAATCTAGCATTGCATTGTTTCCGTTGCGTTGATGTCTTCCAGTTGGCTAGTGAAGAGTAAGCAGGTTGAACAGCGAATACGGAAATACTTCTCCACAATGGCATTATCCGTTCACATTACCTTATACAGGACTTGCTTTTCAATGCATGACCATCTTATTCATTTCATTTGTATGCAACACACGATGAGCACTTCAAGCATCGTATGCATAGTCTATTTCCAAACTATTATAATGAAGAACATGCATTGATGAGGACAGCTTACTCATTCCCAATGAACACATCGACTACAATGTATCTTGATGCATGCCCTTCCCACAAATTCATTGTGAGGAAAAAAAGAAAGCATTTCCAAACACAAGGACTACGAAAGTGGAAATGCACCAAACATTTTGGTGCACATCCGTTTAAACATTACATACAGAAATTGTCAGATGTTCAGTCTACAAACAACGCTCTCCTCAATATGTAGGCACTCCTACAGAGAATGGACGGCTAACAGTAGCAACGACTGGGAACTTCGATATTCATCCCAAAATTGGACAGCGAGACCCATGACGGACGTCACTACGGACAGTGCACACCATGTCCCTCACGTTGTCATCAACGTCTTTCCGCTGTTTGTGACATAATTGTGAAGGTAGAGAAGCCGGTGCTATCCTTCGTCCTCTGACATGGCATTGTTGTCTGCTACATCGCTCAAGTCTTCCACGTCTTCCCTTGGACGTCGTATTGGCTCCGTTTCTCTTGCCAGTGGTTGCAGCGCCACAAAGTCAGCATCGTTACGCAGTACAAGCATCTTTGGCAGGACGTCCGCATTGTGTTGTGCCATACGTCTCCCACGAACATCTGTGCGGCACACCACCTTCCACCCAGGACGATGTGGATCATCCAAGAAAAAAACTTGTTGGCAATGTAGAGGAAAAGCAAATGAATCGGCATGGACCCGCCCATCCATTTGATTGAAATTCGCAACGCTGAAGCCGTATTGGTTTCTCTCTATGCTTGGTTGCCTGGCTTCCCGTGTCCCCCGTACCCAATCACATAAGAGCACTGTGACGTAATGGTTCCTGTAATCCAGAACCAATATTTCTTCAATGTACCCCACATACTCCTCTGTGGCTTCCAACGGCCTTCCGTTCCAAAGTCCCCATCGAAGTTGACGGGAAAAACTTGCTACCACAGCTGAGTCCCGTGTGACCAAGCTTCCCTCACAACTGCGGACGTGAAAGTGCTTTCCATGATAGTACATTTGACGGTGTGATCTTGCATCTCGCTGTAGAGGTTGCTTGTACTGGACGACATCGTGTTCCATGTGACGTCCAGAACGTTCAGCTTCTGTCACTACAGACGTCAACCAGTCCGCAAAAGGTGGCAGATCATTGAGTTCTGCTAGATATCGAACAGGTCTTCTGGGATTTGACCGCCTACATTGCTGACGAAAGACCTCCCGCTGCTCCCATCTCTGAGTCCGAGCGTCAATGTACTCCCTACGCAATGAAAATTAAAAGATCTAGTCATTTGGCTAAAATGTTGCATATCACTTTCCTTGGTATTCAGGCTAACCAAAAAAATGGAGAAGTATGTGTACGAGCTTCTGACTTCTTGTAGTGGACACTAAAGACAAGCAAATGGTACTCACTGCCTCCAGGTCTCCAAGCATGGTGCATTGTCGATGACGAATGCATGGGCGTGCTTACGCACTTCATTTGACAATCGTCGTGGTTGAGGTGCCCTAGAATGTATCACTTCATCCGTCATGATGGCGTCCTCTTCAGCATCCCACACTCGTTCAGACGTCCTTTCATAATCTTTCATATACTCTGTGCAGAAGCCAAGTGTGTCTTCATTTCAATATCCTTCAGCTATGCACAAAGCAAAGTTTCCACTCTTCTTAAATGAATGGTCTACAACAAACAACATTGTAGACGAAAAAAAAACACAAAGCAAAGTTTCCACTCTTCTTAAATGAATGGTCTACAACTAACAAAATTGTGTAAAACTTTACAACACCAAGTGCAAATTCCTTTCTTTCTAAAGGAATTGTCTGAGTAATTCTGAAGGGACGGAAAAACATCTATAGTGTGTGAGAATTTACATGTTCATGATTTACATCCCGTCAGGAACCATCTGGCTATTGGAAATACCATGACTCTAAGTGTGAAGTCCCTCTCTGCAATGGAAACGTAGTATGTACACCCCACATCTGTGCCGGCAATAGGAGCACACTAAGGTATGATTTCTGAATGAACAGGAAACTATGCAGCCCTTGTCCCTATGAATCATCTCCTGGTCTATTATGACACTGGCCCACACAGAATATGTTCGGAATGTAATGTCCCCTTGGACATTATAATCTATGGTGCACGTCTTTTATGACGTCATCAAAGATGTCGGCTTTGACATTTTGCCTGTGGATTAAGCAAAGCCTGTACCTGCTACAAACGCACCCTTTACACGTGTTTCGCTAACGCTGCGGCAGAAATGCGCAGAACCCTAAATGTTTTCGTCGTTTCCTGGGCACAGAGCATCTCTTGTACGCGGGTACCAGCTTCACGAATCACGACGTTAGCGACGCAACATGCCAATTCCCTCAACAGGAATGAACGCAGTAGGAGAACAAGCACTAGTAGAACTTCGTGGTCCCGATCAAGCAAGCAACGAAGGCGCTTTCATTCTTTTCCAGAACTTTGTGGATGGGATTGCAGCTGCGTCACTCACCTCAACAATGGGATCAGTTAAAAATCCTGTGGTTACCGTTTCCAATCGCAGCAGTAGGCGTCTCCATGTACAGGATGGGTCGTTCGCAGCCCCTTGTCCGGCGACCGCAGATGCTTCTCCGCTGACGCATGACCCCAAGATATCGAAGCAAGTGAGTCCCCGTCTCGCATCCGTCAATGCGTCCGAGGTCCGAGCAGGTCCGCCGGCCTCTTTCCTTTCCCGGCCATCGGTGCGCTTTGTGGACGCTTCCGCTGCCGCAGTCCTCAGGAATTCAAATTTGAGCGAAGCACCTACGCATAGGGGGCTTACAACCACAGTAATGAGGACGACGTTGTGGGTGTGGTGGTAGCGACGGAAACGGTGTCTTCATCCAATGACATCCGTTGCCGTCCGCCGATCCTCTCCCTCCGTGTCCAGTTTAACACCTCGTGAGGCTTATTCTCTCCTCGGGTGTTGGACGCTGCGCCGTGCTTGGGGATGCACTCTCCGCTGCTGTGAATTTGGAAGCGCAGCCTTCTTTGGTGAGTGTTGAGAGGTCAGACATGCTTTTAGTTCCCCTGCACCATGTTTTGAGCATTAGGTGTGGCGGGAAGTTCTTTGGTGTTTTGCAGGGTTTTGTTTTGTTTTGCCGTCTTCTCGTCCATCGCGCGGCAGCTACCACTGACGTCGGCTCTTCCCCGGTGTCGTAGGTTGGCTCCTGTCCCTTCCGTCGACTTTGCCAGACAGGTCCCACACAGACACAACAGCCCTAGACAGGTCCCACACAGACTCCCGCACCTCTGCGCAAGAGTTCCAAGGTCGACCTTGTCGCCTTCTTGTTATGTTGATGACTGCGTCTCCTACCCTGTCGTCGTCGTGTTCTTATCTTCTGCCCTAGGACAGGACCTTAGAATGCGCGTGATTTGCCGTCCGTGTGGATGTCTCTTGAGACATGACAGTATTTCTGCGGACGTCCTCGCTGGCGCACAACGCCAGCTTCCAACACAGGTATTTCGCACTTGCATATTTCTGGTGTCACTTTTAGCTTTGGAAGTGAAACATACCGTGCAAAGCATGTGCGGTGCGGACAAGCAGTACCGCAGGACCTTCATTCGACTCCGGACACTGACTCCAGACCGTTCACCTCGGGAACTCAGAAATTTGTAGTAGATTTTAACTTGTGTCTTAGGCAACACCGTCGACGTCGTGGGAAGTTTGTTTGTGGTGTATATGTTAGCACCATACGTCCACCCGAACATCCGATGTCAAATCCGATGTCCGCGCAGACGTCTTCCTGTTTTATCAGACATCATTGATGACATCCACAGCTGCTCTTTTTTTTTGGTTTAACGTCTACTGACTTCGATGTTTTCCTTTCACTGTGCAGGTGACGTGGTCCGAGCAATTTCTAGTGTGGCCATCTCCGTCTCCAACTATGACGGGCCCCAGGAAGAAGTTGCCATTGAAGCGGCCGGCGGAGCCACAACGCAGGCGGGCAGGACACAATGACAAGCCTGAGCCTCGACTTCGCCCTGCCACTGAGGCACGCTCCAAGTACCGCAACGACGACTGGCGCGTGGAAAGTCGTGGTAAGGAGAAGGGAAAAGCAGTGGGTGAAACTTCCCAGCCAAGGAAGCGTCGCAGGCGCTCTACTCGACAGGAGTTTGAGGAGGATCCGCAAGAGCTAGAGCCGGCATCCAACGACACGTCCACCGAATTGTATACGAGGTCCTCAGTCCGCAGGTAAGTGCAAAGCAATGTCTGTTGTAATGTCGCACTCGACTTTGTTCGATGTAATACTTTCGTTTTCCATTTGATTATGACAAGCGCCGAAGGTCGACGATACTGTCTGACAGAACATCAGTGAAGACTGAGAACGTCTTTGACAACATCAGGTGAGCCGTGCAGCACGTCTCGTGAGTTCTGTTGGTCGCTGATTCTGGCGTCGAAGTGAATTTCTAACTGAGGTCTCTTTGGGCGTGCTTGTGCAGCATTGACAGTGAGTCAGGGAGCAGCAATTCAGAGGAAGAAGAAGATGACACCATTGTCTTGGACGCCACCCCCAGCCCTGCCACGAAGAATCCAAGAGTGAAAGTGAAGAAGGAGACGCAATGCAGGCAAGAGATACAGCCTAGGCAAGAGCAACATTGGAAGCAAATTGTCATGGTTGATAAGCGTGGCAAGCCATACGGGACCGGAGCTGACTTTCTAGCAGAGGAGGTGAAGAAATTTGCAAAGATGCTGAATCCACAATACGGGTGGTCCGACCAGCCCTTGGCGGACAAGCAACGCTTCTATGATCGCGTCTATGCTGGTATGTCATGTCCTTTGTTACAACAGAAGCCCATTTGAAGGTACTCAATAGTGCATGCGAAAGAAGCCTGCGTGTTTGCTTAGACGTTGGCTGCCTCTGATAGTGTTGTACCTAGACACTTCCCACGACGTCGTACTTTACATTTTGACCTCATTATGCAGTCGAAGATTTACTTCTTCCTATTGAGTTCAGTTTGCTCGTTCTGGTCCTCGTAAATGTTGTGAAGACATTAGCATTGCGTTGTGGTTGACACAGACTGGGAGGTCCGCGGACCTGCAACAGAGATCAACCCTGCATGGTTTCCGCAGTATGTGACGAAGACTCTGATCAATGTCCGACAAAGCCTCATGAAGATGATTGACGCGAGTGTGGAGCGGCCACCGGAGGTGGATCCAGATGTGTAGCTCACTTTGGAGGCAAAAAGGAAGACCCGGGAAGCACAGGAGAAGTCCGCAAAGATGCGCTCCATCTCCAAAGGCAAGTCCACAAAGGAAGCTCAAATGAGGGCCATCGAGAAGACCATGATCGGTGAACTCGTGAGGACTACATGCTCCCCTTTGTGTTCATTCTTTTCATTTTTGGACGCACTGCTTTACTTTGCAGCAGTCAGTGGGGTCTGCATTTCGGTATGTCAGCTACAACACAATCGTTGAAAAAGCAATTGTCTTCGTAGGCGCCAGATGATTTCTTAGACGTCGGAGAGGACGTTGAACGTCTTGGAGGACATCAGCATACATTTACGGTTTTGTAGCATATCTTATGCTCTTCTTGTTTATTACACGTAACTCCTGTTGTTTCCATTCTTCTGAGTTCTATGAAGTTTTATTCAGTACTCATTTTCACTTTTTGTCGTATGTGACAGACTTTGTTACTGTACCGCATACCTTACAAAGGGGAGGTGAAGGAGGCCACTGAGAAGGAGTATGCTCGACGTCAGGCACAGCTCTGTAAGTCGCCCACTGACTACTCAGAGGACATTAAGGACCTTCAGGCTTCAACTTCTGAGGTCGGCGGTAGGCTTGCCCAGCTGGAGCAGACAATCCGGCAACTGATCCTCTCCTTAGGCGACAAGGTTCCGCACGAGCAGTTGATTCTGCCAGCACCTGCCGGTGGTCCGCTCTGCCCGGTGGTGGTGGAGGCCGTTGCAGGTGCGGAAGATGTACTTCCAGACATCTCCAAGGACGCCGCAGCCGCAGCTCGTGACGTAGGTGATGTTCTTGAAGACAGCGTTGCAAACATGGAAGCAGATGTGGACTACCTGGTGGACAACATTGTGGACGACGTCAACAAGGAAGATCATGCTGCAGTCGCGGAGGACGTTGAGCAACCTGCAGCAACAGACAAGTCCAATGGTGCGCCTATGGCAGTAGCAAATGAATCCGTACCTCATGGTAGCATGGTGTCGCAGGTACTGTCTGATCCCTACAGCATAGGGGTGAAGTCCGTCGCAGGAAGCACGGACGCTGAAACAACGGCAACTGAGGTATACATGGCATTTTTGGCATTTGCAGAAGCTTTGGCGTTGAATACGTTCCGTTGCAGTTGATGTTCACGTAGACGTCTGGAAGTGCACTCCTGTATTTCAGTTTTGGTTTCCTCATGACATGGTATATCTTCGTAAGTGGAGTGGCGTTATGACGGTTTTGTAGGTTCAAGCAGTGCCGACATCGGTGTCTTCTTCTCGATCTAATCGGGTGACAAGGAACACGGTGCCAGCGAAGGCTACAAGGTTTGTTGCTCCCACCAAGACCAGCAAAGGAGCGGCACCAAAGTCTTCAAAGCCCGGCCCTCCTAAAGCAGCTGATCCACCCAAAAAGGGTGCTTCGCCACGGAAAAAGTGAAGGCACAGGTTAGTTTGTACCATCTTTGCATTCTAGAGACGCTGATGTAACTTATAAGTGTTGAGAGTTATGTCTGCAATCCCGTTGGTGACGTACATTGTGTTTCTGCACGACAACTTTCAATCCTTTGACACCATTGTAGACATGCAGATGCCTTCTACAGTGTCTTTCAGGACAGCTTCAGTCTTATATAGCACCATTGTGGACACGTACTCGTCGACCTTAGTGAGCGCACCATCATAGCCGACGTGGAAGTGGTTGTCCTCTCTAGCAGAGTTTCGGGGCTGAGGGTCAAGTATATATGATTAGAAGTGAGTAATCATAATTGTTATGGTGGCTTCAGCTTCATTTGTTGCAAACATTGGGCTGTTGTTGTAGGAAAGGTAGCATTTATACTTTGCCGTATGTCAGTGTCAATGGAAATTTGGAATTAATGTGATCGTCATTGGCCTATGTTTGAGTGCGCATCTCTAAGCACATATTCATGGATTTCCTCATGACACAGATCTTAATAATGGAGCAGATGCAATGGCAATCCCCTCAATTGTGTCCATGCAGCGTCACATTCTGCCTTGTCTTTGTCATGTCTTGTGGTATGTCTAAGCCAGTGTTGTGATGGACGTTCTGAATGCACACGTACAGCGCGTGCGTCTTAGCCGGTGTTCACTATGTTGAAAAATATGCAATTTTGCGTTGTTCATGACGTCGCGTTCAACAAGTTTCAATTCACATCCGAACATCTCCGTAGTGGAAGATGTCATCCGTGACATCACATTGTCACATGCCAGACCAAGTACGCCTCCGTGCCAACATCATGTAATTCACGATCTCGTCAAGTATGACGTCCTCAAACATCGCATGTGCCGTCCATGAGCATATTAACTCGGATGTTCACACCATTGTCGTAGACGTTAGTGCTTGCATCTGTATGCTGCTCCAGACGTCGACAGAATAGTGCAACCTGTGCTGTCTGACACACTCGTGACTCCTCGACAGCATGCAAAGCAAACTGTGATGTGGCCATCCATCGTGGATGTTAAAACCGTTGCACGTTCGTGTTTTCAGAAGCACCCCCCCTGTCACGAACAACGTCTGTAGTGACGCCATGAATGTCATGGCATGTCGCGTTGGAAACGGATGAAAGAAATTGGACATCTGTCTTTCCACTGAACGTGGCATTAAAAACATCCAGAGTAATACGAGCACGTCTTCAGAAGCATGGAATGTCTACAGCTCTGTCCATGCTGACATTGTTCAGGACGGTTTAACGTCGGAGTGGATGTCATGACGGACTTGAAACCCTAAACAAAGTAGCCATTTTCAGGCCCGAAAACAGTGCCACGTCACATCCCAAAAACATGCCACATCGACATGCCACGTCGGTGACGGAAAATGGATGAAAAAAAATCCGACATGGCTTCCCGCGCTCACGTGGCATGACAGATGGCGGATTTTCAGAACCCCGTTGACTAATGTTTTTTTGGACATCACGAAGTTGACATGGCATGTCCGTCCAGATTTTCGATGTTTTTTGCATGTCAACCGCAACGCAAAAAAATGGATGTCTGATCAGACATAACCAGACATCAATTCAGACATCAGCATGCAGAATTCCAGGATAAAAAAAAACACGAGTTTCTTATAGTGACTTGCTTGAAATAGTTGTCGAGATGAATGTTTGGCTTGCAACTCTAGATCTCACAACAACTTTGCGATGGATCCAACAGTATAGTTGGAGTCCGTGGGAAAGATGTCCAAGCCGTAGTACACATATTGCACATCTCTATGACCATGAGCAATCATGCCCGTAACAACTACGGGCATCTTCATGAAAAAATCGTTCCCCTTGCTCTTGTGAGAGAAATGGGGAGAAGTTGTCTTGGAGTGATCCATCTTAACATGGATTATTATAAGAACCTTCTCAAGATACATCTCAGACATTCCACAATTTTCATAATAGAGGTCCTTATGCGCCTTTTGACCATCAAGATGCACCTTTAGTTTGTTGGCCCAAATTTGTCGAGCCCGCAAACTAGGAGTGCAAGCACTCATGAGTTGCTTGTAAAAATCACAATATTACAAGTGAATGTGCGAAACTGTTACCTCTAGCTTTTGGAGCATACTCTAGAAACGATTGATGCTTGATGTTGTTCAATCCACTAGCTGAAATATTTTGCAATTCTAGTACCAAATTTACACTCTTGATCTTTGGTAACTTGTCCTTCCAATGAAATCCATAGGATAGTACCATAGAAGGCACTTTCTCCCCGAACTCCAAGGTCCTTGTTTTGTGCGGCATAACATCCTCTTCATTATCCACCAATAATCAAAGTGTGGCCGTTGCTTGCAAAGTATGTGTCCTAGGCTTCTTCATCCCTAGGTTCCGTGATGCTCTGGTTTGTTCTCATTCTTGGCTTTCTCTTTGAATCTGTAATAGATAGCTTTTGATATTCTATAGATATGACACCAAGCCAATGGACAAACTTTATGCTTTGACAAGGTGATCATTTGCCTCCCATTTTCATCATGGTGGGTTTGACCGTGCACGTTAAGCAAACGCAACTTTCAAGTGTATACTCCACCATTGACATACACTATAGACCGAATGGCTTGGCTTGAATTTGCCCCCGCTCCCCACGGAAATGGTTGTATGCAATTTTTGGCGCAGCACTCTTTGCTGAACACTTCAACAATTGATTACAAGTGAGTAGGACTTGTTCGGGGGGGAGGCTATTAAGCTCATTCCTCTCCTACAAGCTTTCATAAGAACAAACTCTAGTTTGAACACACTGCTCGGACTCGTTGACTGCTGCTCTGAAAAAATACGTTTATTCATAATCATACAAACTAGCACCATTCAAGTAGACATATGAAATGGGCCAAGAGTGCATTGACCACATCCTCTCCAAAGGAACTTCTTCCTCACACAAAGACTCCACAATATGAATTGTGACTTGGTTGTCACTGAGTGGCTCACCATCCATGTCAATGACAAGATCTATATCAACGTTGTAGCAAATTCCTCTCGCAACATTGACCCCCGGCCACTTCAATTTTTAGTGTGACCCCTTGCTGTACAGAGTTGACAGGACGTCCGGACGTCCAGACGTCCCGCAAACGTGGGTGCTGACCGTCGGACGTCTTTTGACATACATAGTTTTCAGGTTCGACCTTCCAATGGACGGTTTAACAGGGCATCATACGGACGGGCCGTTGGACTCCGGACTGTTGGACGGACACGCCGTTGAGCGCACAGACTGTCCCACGGACGGGATCACACGGACAGATCGTCGAATAGGCTATCGAACAGGCGGTCAGCCGTCCGACCGTCTGACCGTCCGACAACTAAAATACGGCTCATAACAAACCATTGAAAAGGTATTGTTAAGAGCTTTCCAATGGTATATTATGCGTCCAATTTGGACAAAAACTCCGACGGTGAGATCCTTCCAAAGATTGGGGTCGACCCAGCCGTCCGCCCATCTAGCCGACCGTCCAACTGCTCGTCTGATCATCTGACCGTCCGACAACTTAAATATGCCTTATAATATACCATTGGAAAGGTATTGTTGAGAGCTTTTCAATGGTATATCGTGCGTCCAATTTGGACAAAAAATCCGACGGTGGGATCCCTCCAAAGATTTTAGAACATAGCATTGTTTTAAATGTCAAAATTAGGTGTGATGACATTAATACATGTTAAAATGTGTGTTGTAAAATTTTGAAAAAATCCACAATGCATGTAAAATGAAATGCAATGAGTTACAATGCATTGCCCAAGGTAGAATAAGTCACTTATTGTAATAGGCAGTATATGGCCGGCATACCCACTCTTGATTCTTAGAATGATCTACAACCAAGAAAGTCATAATTTAGTTTTGCATACCTTAAAAAAACTAGCAATATAAATTAAATTTCTATCTAGAAATTTAAATAGACTAATAAAATTCACCTACCTAACTGAAAAATGATAAACTCGATCTTCTTAGGTGAAGATAAGAACTCCAAGAATGCTGAAGATTAGAGGAATTACACTAATATTCAGCAACTAATCCTTGGAGGGATCCCACCGTCGGAGTTTTGTCCAAATTGGACGCATGACATATCATTGAAAAGCACTCAACAATACCTTTCCAAAGGTATATTATAAGGCATATTTAAGTCGTCAGACGGTCAGACGATCGGATGGACAGTTGGACGGTTGGCTAGATGGGCGGACGGCTGGGTCGACCTCAATCTTTGGAATGATCTCACTGTCGGAGTTTTTGTCCAAGTTGAACTCATAATATACCATTGGAAAGATCTCAACAATACCTTTTCAATGGTATATTATGAGCTATATTTTAGGCGTCGGACGGTCGGACGACTGACTGCCCGTCCGCTTGTCCGACCACCCGTTTGACCTCGCGTCCACCCGCCCAGCTTTGCGTCCGACTTCTTGGCTTGCCCATTTGCCCAACCTTTTGCATAACAACTATTTTTCCGTTTGCCCAATTGTCTTCCTCTATTGAGAACATTGGATTCCCAAAAGCACAAATTTGCTTTCAAAGACTGCTATTCAATGCTATAAGCATCTAATGTACATTAATGTATGCAAGGAAGGATAATTGAAGTTATTCTTCTACGAATTTAAGCCTATAGTCTAAATGCTATATCTTAAATCTTATATCCTAAATCCTATACCCTAAACCCTAAATTTCAAACCTTACATTATTTACCAAAAACATTGGTGCAATGAGCAAAATATATTTGGCCTTCAATTCCCTTTAAATATCATTATCAAAATATAGCATATATGAACCTCACGAATTTATGCATTTATGTTTTCAATGTGTTCTCTGTTTTCTTCATCAATTATTATGTACCAATGTACAAAGTGGAACATGTAATTATAACCTAAAAGTATTTCTTTAAGTTTTGTTGTAAAATGCATTGACAGTTCAAAACACAAAAATAAACGATCTAAATACAATACAATCAATTATACTATTTTATTATTCTATTAGGGGATGCTATTAAAAATGCTTTAAGCACTTCAATGTAATTTAATGTAGTTTAATGTAGCTCAAAATTGAATATTGCATTCATACAACCAAAATATAATTGAAGTTATTTTCCTACATCGTAAATTGTAAACCGTCAACAACATATCTCATACAAAAAATATTGATCATTTGGTAGTAAAGAAGGTGACTGACCTTTAAATATGATAATCCCTCATGTATGACAATTATAGACCTCATTTATGTACATATTTGTTATGTACTTCTACATCAAAAATAATATCATCAATTCATCTTGTTGTAATATGCAAATGTGAAACATGTAATTTTGATTTGAAGGATTACTCTAAATTTGGGCTTAGGATGCATACCAAATTCAAAGGATCAATACTATTAAACTACAATTGTACAATCAATTTTATACTTTTATTAGATGGTGCTATATTAGTGAATGGAGAATCACCCATCTCCACATGAGCTCGTGAATTTTTTCAAGACCAAACATGTACATTATATAATATTGATTGATTTTTCAAAACAATTGCATTTTCATGCTTTAAAGGAGAATATGGATTTCATTGGAGTAAATTAGTAGATTATAATTGAACAAAGAAAAATGCTTGAATGCTTGTAATCTAAGTAATGATGGCATTGAATATCGTTCACATAAATAATTAATATTTTTATTTTGGAATATGTTGTCATAGTGAATTTTATGAGTTTATTCAAAGGTCTAGGTAAAACATTGGATTTATAATGTGGATTTTTGGAAAGACGGGGGGATTCTTGGTCCAGAATTAATTTATGATTTTCTTGATTGTGGATCATGTTGAGAATCAAGGGTGGGTATGTCAACAATATACTGCCTACCACAATAAGTGACTTATTCTACCTTGGGCAATGTATTGTAACTCATTGCAACTCATTTTACATGCATTGTGGGTTTTTTCAAAATTTTACAACACACGTTTTAACATTTATTAATGTCATCACACTCAAATTTGACATTTAAGACAATGTTATATTTTTAAAATCTTATATAATGTCACTTTGTAGTATGGGTACCTTGAAACTATTGATTGGGATAAGTATGTTATACTTTAATGATTACAAGTAGGTTTCATCTGAAAAAATAGTTTTTCTTAATTTCACAAAAAAATTCCAATACTATTATCAATATCAACTAATAGGACCAAAAAAATTAGCATAAGTAGAATTATCGATGTATGCCACAATCTTATAGCCAAAGAAATGTGGTAGCAATAAGAAATAGTGCATGTACAAATGATTTTATAATTAGAAAGTTATAAAACTTTTTTAACCTTGGAGATCACAATATGGATTTTAATATCGATTGAATTGAAAGAGGGAAAAATATATAGTCAGAGTCTTAGTATTATATATTTTAAATCAAGCATACAAAGGTTCTGATAATCTAATTGGAAGCGAGCCATCCATCTAACTAAATCATGAAAAACTCGATCTTTTTAAGTACAGATAAAGATTACAAGATTACAAGAATTACACTATAAATTAGCACCTAATCCTTGGAGGGATCCCACTGTTGGAGTTTTTGTCCAAATTAGACGCATGATATACCATTGAAAAGCTCTCAACAATACCTTTCCAATGGTATATTATAAGGCATATTTAAGTTGTCGGACGGTCAAACGGTCGGACGACTGCCTGCCTGTCCGCCTCAGCCCGCCCGTCCGACCTCCCATCCGACCATCCGTCCGACCTCAATCTTTGAAAGGTTCTTACCACTGGAGTTTTTGTCCAAATTGGACACATAATATACCATTGGAAAGCTTTCAACAATATCTTTCCAATGGTAAGGTAAACCTGCCCATAACAGGCAAACCACCCATGACAGGCACCTACTGAACTCCCCCATTACAGTCTTTTATCAATCTATGAGAAACTTTTTCTTAAAAATGGGATGAAGACTGCATAAGGTTGATTTGTTGTTGTTATCAAAGCCTTGGGATATGGTTATGAAGTTATTAGTAACTGTTATGAACACTTACACCAATCTAGTCTAAAACTGGTAGTAAAAAGTAGTTTTTTTATTTCTTCATGTCATGTCCATGTTAGAAAGTCTTGTAGCCATCTTAGAAAATGTTATGACTGTTTTAGGTGGGAAGATGACCGTCATGGAAACAATTTTCTGCTGATTTGGGGTAGTCTACAGACTCTTTTGGGCTTACTGGACAGTACACTTCAAAAATTCACCAAAAATTCATATTTTATCCAAAAAATAAAATTCCAGTTGCTTTCTTCATTTCTCACATGTGTCTTTGTTTGGAAAAAAATTTGATTATTTTTGCTAATGGCAATACAACAAATCAGTCATTCTGCCTGTCATAGGCAGGTTTACCTTATATTATGAGCCATATTTTAGTCGTCAGACGGTCAGACAATTGGACGGCTGACCGCCCGTCTGACAGCCCAACCGGCAGCACGTCCGACCGACGTCCTCCCGTCTGGTGGTTGTCGTCTGGCAGACAGTGACCACTACGTCCGCTGCATCCGCGGCATCGTCCGCGGATGCTGTGTCTGGACGTCCAGTTTTTGGACGTGATTTGCCTCCGAACGTTCAAATTCATCAATCCTGTTGGTGTACCAAGAAGTACGAGGTATTCTCTCACAAGGAGTGACTCTAGGCAGAAAAGTTGGCACTAGAGTTGTAAACTTATTTGGAACAGGAGTATCCATCCTGCCAATACAAGTACACAATTTTAGTTTGAAACATGAATACATTATGGAGTCCAAAAGACTAAATTGGTAAGTTTGGATAATTGAAGGCCACATTATCTTTGAGATGAGGATAAGATTTGAAATAACTATACAAAAGCATCATTTATTCACTCAAACTACATTAAAAATATTGTGAATACTTATCCCAATGAAGATATAGGAGCAGAAAATGAATGTACATGAAATTTAATTTCTTAATGAAACTAGCTCTCTTAAGCATTCAAATTTATCTTCAAAGCAAAGAGAATGTGATTGTGATAGATTTATTATAGAGTATTTTGATGCTCAATAACTGTGTACACTAGATACATATCTTCAACTCAAAGATAAATACAGAACAAGACAAAGATAGAAAATGAGAGAACCAATGCAGTTTAGATTCATCTAAAGAATACAATACACTTAATAATGGAGGTTTAATTTATCCTCAGGTCAAAGATAAATCAAGACAGTACATGAGGTCAAGTATGAAATCTTTAATATTGTCGACTGTATTATTTCTCAACTTGGAGAATTGTCATACTCTCTTAAATTCAAATATAAAAGATTAGGTGGATAATTGAAAAAACAATTGCTCTCAAAGGCTATTTGAAATTCTTCTAAAATGGACATTCAACAGACTTATGTTATATTATCTTCGAGTCGATGATAAGTTCTAAGTTAGATAACAATTACCCGTGGAAAAGACAAATATTGATTATTAAGGATAATGCATTCAATCTCTTCAAGATTTCTTCTACTAAGAAAAATTTATCTTCAACACAAGATAAGTGCATACACACATGATATAAGCCTCTATAATCTAATATGTAAATAAATGATTTTTGAAGAAAAATATATTTTATTAATGTATATATGAAAATGACCTTCGTCTCGAAGATACATTTGAATCTAGTACATGCCTATTTTATCCTCAACTCGAGGATAAATTGGAGCTCGTCTCCATATTGTACTATAGATTTGAGGATAATCAGAACTCGTTCTACCTATTTTATCCTCAACTCAAGGACAAAATATACCTCATTCTACCTACTTTATCCTCAGCTCGAGGATATTTGGAGCTCAATCTCCCCAGACTATTTAGCAATTTTGATATTTACGGCGTAAAAATAGGTACTTTTTCTCTTCAAGATGTACAATTGTAAACATTCCAAGTTTGTCATACTAATGAGAAATACTGAAATCAATCTCTTCTAAGCAAAGAACATATTACGTTGCATGTACAGGTCTATGTATAAAAACTTTGGAGTATGGACACAACAATCACAATCACTAGGAATAATAAAATTGAACAATAGGAAAAAGATGCTAATAGAGATTGTACCACTACAAGAGAAAGGGGTGTTTTAAGTATAGTCCTAGAGATAAGATTTTAAGTAATGACCTTTACATGAGACTTTTGTAAGAATTTATTTGAAACACGTGTCTTTTTAGTAAAATTTTACTAAAAAGACACGTGTTTCAAATAAATTCTTACAAAAGTCTCATGTAAAGGTCATTACTTAAAATCTTATCTCTAGGACTATACTTAAAACACCCCTTTCTCTTGTAGTGTACTGACAAAAAAGCAAGCAAAACTGAACTGTATAAAAAGTACTCACTTTGTGAAACAAAATAGCAAGTGAACTTCAAAGGCGATGGCATTGCAATGTTTGCACTACGGTGATGATGGATTGAAAAACTAGGGACAAAGAAAGAGGAAATGAGAGACAACACACGTAGGAGAAAGACGATTGATGATGGCGGGATAAAATGAGTTGGATGGTTTAAAATTTTCATGAATTTTAGGAAGGCTTAGGGGAGAAGTATCTCCTGCCTTTAGGGGGAGTTGACTTTCCATTATCTCGAAGAATAGTAAGTTCGGAGACTATGGAGCACCTTTTAGAAAAGCGATGTGGAAATTAGGATTCCATTGAGATTCTTAGTTATAAATAGGAAAAAATTTGATGAACAAAAAAATTGGCAGCAGCTTTTCCTCGGAGAATGTGGAATTCTTTTGTAAAGTTCTGTGGATATTGGAAATTCCTAGATTTGGCCGTTCTCCAACTATCCACCACCCGACTTTTTTTGGAGTACCCTATGTGTTTTAGAGATTTAGGATTTAGGGTTCAGGATTTAGGATCATACCACGCCATGCATTCAATTACAAACGCCATTTTTTTGGAAAGATATGTCACCAATGCTTGGCAATTCATGTACAAAAACAAGCCCTCCAAAATACGATCTTGTTGCAAATATGGTGGAGACTTGAAATTTAAGGGCAAAATAAATTTGGGTCACTTACGTTCCCAATTTACAACACCATGCATATAAATCCATTGATGGGCCATTTTCTACTTTCTTTAAGAAGTCACGTCACCAATACTTGACAATTGACATGCAAACAAAGCAAAAGAAAAGGTCATTGTATAAGTAATTTATTATTTAATAGTATCACAAGTTCATTCTCTTTTTAAAAGGGATGTGTATAAAATAACTTTACATTCCCACTTGTTTGTCTTATAGTAAGGGTCACTTCACACTACGGCCGACCAAGTCGAGAGGCCGTGGGATTGAGTGGCCAAACTTTTGGTGAGAGTCCAAGGAAATGGGCAATAAATGATAGGATTTTGAGCCTTTGGCCGGCCATAGTGTAAAGCCTCCAAAGGCCAAGCCCAAAGTCCAAGCCCTTGGCAATGAACTCCCACGGCCTCTCAACTTGGCCAACCATAGTGTGAAGCCTCCAAAGGCCAAGTCCAAAGTCCAAATCCATACCATTTGATTTGGCTTGTATCCACAATTTTTCATATGAATAATCCTACAATTTCTGAAATTTTTCTCTCACCTTCTTTAACCATGGATTCTAGAAAGGAACGCATTCTAGTTCTACTTTCGGTTTTCATGGTCATAAAGTATGTCATTGAGGGCATTTTGGCATTGCAAAAACTTGCAATTTTTGAACAAAATGCCCAAATGATGATGATGGCAGTTTTTATTGCCCAAGAACGTAGGGTGAATTTTCAAAGGAAGTGTTGGCAAATTCCAAGATATGGAGGTTTTTTGGAACATACACTTATGGGAGCATTTTCAGATGGTGATTTTTGGAAGCGGATGAGGGTGAGTCCATCTACATTTCAATATCTATGTGTCCTTTTAGAACCTGTTTTGAAGAAGAAGGATACACATCTTAAAGAAATTATTAGTGTGAAGCGGAGGACTGCAATAACTCTTTCTCAATTAGCTACAGATAATTCATTGCAAATGATTGGTGATTTATTTGGCGTAGGATTGAGTACAACTTCTATCATTGTGAGGGATTATTGTAAAGCTATTAGGATTCATTTGAGACCATTGATTTTTTAAAACCAAATCTTGCTTGGATGAAACAAATAGCCAAGGGGTTTGAAGAACTACATGGTATTCTGCTTATTCTAGGGGCAATAGATGGTAGCCACATTCCTATTATGGCACCATCTCATGACCCTGTCGCATACTATTGTCAAAAAGGATATTACTCATGTTTGCTTCAAGGAGTTGTAGATGCTGATTGCAAATTTTGGGACTATGATTTTGGATGGGCTGGACGGATTCATGATTGGGCCTTATTTCAGAAATCTGAAATTGGAAAGAAGACTATGAGAGGTGCTTTTTTACCTTACAAATTCATTGGTGATGTTGCGTATCCTATGAGACCTTGGTTTTACTCACCATTCAAGGAAGAAAGAGAAGGATTGCCTAGACAAAAAGCACATTGGAATTTTATCCAATCAAACACCCGTACAGCTGTGGAAAGGGTACTTGAAATTTTGAAAGGAAGATGGCGCATACTATTGAAAAGAATTGACATGCCACTTCAAAATGTGCCTGACGTTGTTACGGCATCTCTATGTCTCCACAATCTGTGCATTCTAGAGAAAGATGAATTTTCTATGGACTGGGCTAAAGAAAAAAAAAAGAGCTGCAAGCTTAAACCAATATGTCATTAGGAAAATTGCAGGAAACCAATATGTTCCACTCTTTGGAAGCATCATTGCGGGAAATGAGGGAACTCCAAAAAAAAATCCAGAAAGTGAAGAAGCTGCATTCATAGAACCGGAAGAAGAAGAAATTGAGAATGAAGAAAATCCAGCATGTGAAGAAACAAAGGCAAAGCGACAAGAAAAAATGAGGAGCATGTTGGCAGATTCAACACGAGTTCATCTATTGCTAGCCGAGACCTTTTACAAAGGTCATTTGGCTAGAAATTCAAACATTCAGTTTGAAAATTATATGGAAGATGACGATGATTGTAGCCTAGATGAGGAGTAGCATATTCTAGAGCTTATTGATCAACCAATCAAATTGGTAATATACTCTTTCTAGCAACTTGTTTGTTCTCTCAAAGTTTTTCATCAAACCTATGCTAGTTTCTGCCATTTTCTTAAAAATATCAATGGCTCTATCATGGAAGCTTTGTTTACCTTTTGATGATGATGGTGTAGAAGTGGTTGTTGGAGATGGTGCACTCTCCACATCCAGGGCTGAATTGTCTTGACTTTGTACTTTATTCGTGGTTGTAGCTGAAACATGCTTCATGATTTGCCCGACTTAGTGGTACCATTGATCTAGAGCATCATAAAATTTGCTCTCTTGCCGATTATTGCCCAAAATGCCATTGGCCATCTTGTCTTTTTTGTAAGAATCAAAAATGACCTTGAACTTCTTACGGCATGTTGCAGCAGTGCAGTTGAACTTAGGTAGCATAACAAGCATTTTAGCATGAAGCCTCACCCAAGTATCAATTCCTACAAGCAAAACATTGAAAAAACATGAAGGAGTCAAAAACGGCACTAAAAGAACAATTACAGCACTTGCTTTCACTGTGAAACAAAGACTATGGAAGATATAAATGAGAAATGAAAGAGTCATTCATCAAAGGAAGGAGGTAGGTGGAGGGTTTGTCCACACCATGCAAAATCTCTCTATTGTGATGGTGGAGACTAGGTTTCAAACCCCACCGGCGACATAACATTTGCATATACAATGGGGGAAAGAGGGGCCATGGTGGCCGGGCACGGGCATGGGCACGCGGTGGCGAAGGCCTTTAGGGCCCCAATCCTCAATCCGAAACCTTTTGCAAAAAAAATCAAATTAGGATAAAAAAATTATACCTTATTTTTTGCCGTTTCGAAGAAATTTAGGCTTCATCTCCCTATTCAATGCAACCAATTGAAGCACCTCCAAGTCCTCCCACATTTGGTTTGCCTCTTCTCCTTCTCCTTCAATTTTCACAACTGCCTTCTTTTTCGGAGCTGTTTTTTTCTTCAAAACTCTCTTTTGCTTAGGAGCAACTCTCTTTTTGGAAGACCCTATAATTTCACAATCACCTCCTACAACAACCCTCTCTTCTCTTCTCTTCTCTCTAACTTGAGCTGAAAAGGGTTGAAATGCTCCATAAGAAATTGGAGCCAAAAAAAATTTCAACCCCATCAAAGGCAGTTGGCTGCAAAAGAAAGGGTTTTGAGAGAAATGGTCCATCTTCTCTACTTGCAAAAAGAATGAGAGACCTAATAAACAACAAAGAGCTGCAAAAGAATTGAGAGATCTCTATCAAGAAATACAAGAGAAAGAGAGCAAAGAAGAAGGCGCATCCTACTTAGTTGCTGCCTTGCAAAAACAGTCCGCCAAGATCTAACGGCTGAGATTATCTCAGTTTTTTTATTTTTTTTTACTTTATTTTTTCAAAATTTGACGACCTCTTGACCAGAGTTTGGGTTCCATTTTTGCTCAACCCAAACTCAGGTCGAGAGTCCATCGATATGGAGTAAATTTTCTGACATATTGTCAGTTTTGAGGGCAACGACCTTTGGACTGTGCCTCTTAGTGTGAAGGCTTGAGAGGCCGAACTCTTGGGTTTCTGAAATCTGATTGGTGGAAATCGACGGACTCTCAACCTTGTGTCGTAGTGTGAAGTGGCCCTAACTTAGTTTTGTAACTTTTGTTTGAATGCCATTTGCATTCAATACAATACTTGATCACTATATTTTTTTGTCAGCATACAAAACTTATTACATATTTGTAAAAGTTAGAATGGACTCAAATAATACATACAACATCGGAATGATGTAGTTTACCATTAGAACTAAAATCAAAGTAGTATAACTTTGCAAATGAGCAAGGTAAGGAAAAAAGAAACCAGTGTTCAATATTCGAGAAAAAAAATTTAGAATTCAGTATTTACATCTTTAGTACTATCTATTCGTTTTAAAGTTGCTTTGCAAATTCATTGTGAAGCATTTATGGTATTTGTTTTCTATTACAACAAAAAATGGCCCATGATGGTGTTTAATGCATGGTGCTGTAAATTTCAAAGACAAGCGCCTTGGTACATCCTAACACTGTGAACATAATCATTAACTCACATACTCATGAGCTTCATAGTGGCAATTGACCGCAACATGGACTTGTCTTCTCATTTGCCTACTATATAATACAACCAATTTCATGTAAGAGTGCTAAATTAGCATGCAACAATAATCTAAGCACACATCTTCTATGATACATCATTGTCTACAATTTGGTATAACATTTTGCCTAGTAGTACTGTATTAAAATCCTTCAACATTTGCAATGAAGGCCATATTCATTAAAATGAGACAAAATAATCAATTTGATAACTTAAATCCCCTCCTTTTAAAGATAAGTTGTTGAAGGCAAAGATAAATAAATATAGATAACACTATGACCAATAAATCAAAAGATTATTAGAAATGGACACCAAGATAAAAGCCAATTACAGTTTATTAAAGCTATTATAGAAGTTAGAATGCAATGGCCCTTGAGTGAAAGGACAAATAAATCAACAACAATAAGCTCATCATTCTCAAAAGCATTGTCGACTTCTGCTATGTTACTAACACTCTTACAAATGCGGAATCAATTAACAATGAGCATTCAATGGTGTCATACACTATAAGAAACCCGTGGGTTTTTTTACGTCTAAAAACTGGACGTCAAATTTTTTGGACATCAAACATAACATTAAGATGCTAGTTTTGACATCAAAACTAGCATCCTAATGTTATGTTTGATGTCCAAAAAATTTGACGTCCAGTTTTTAGACGTAAAAAAACCCACGGGTTTCTTATAGTGATGATTGTTTTCTTAGCTACAAAATACTAATGACCTATTCATTCAAACTCCTAAACATTGTGCACACAAACAATGAGGTGTATATTGGCATCTGACTGTTCAAAGCAGTGATCATACATTATTATGCATCATTTTCTTTTACTTTAGAACTTTGCAAACATAATCCAAAATTCAATATAAAAAATGTTGTAGACTATCATAATTAACCCCTAAAGGTTTTTGACTATGTTTTCACAAAAAACGCTTCCAAATTGCCATTTCTAGTACAAGTACCAAATTTTGGAAAAAAAAAAATTTTGGACACATGGAACCGTAGGATCTTGTAGTAAAATAGTTTGAGAAGATGTGGAAAAAAATTCAGAAATTTCCACCGTGTAGATTGCAAGAAATTAGCATTTGAAGTGACAAAAACCCTTTTTTTGTCCCTGCGAAAAACCGGGCAGCTGCACTTCACATGGTCACATTTGTATGAAAAAATGTCCAAAATGGTGGTAACTCTTTGGATTCATTCTTCAAAGCAAGTTAGCTACACCAAAGATGATATTTAGTGTTGAGTGACATTTAGTGTTTTTACCCCCCTACTAGCTACAACACTAAATCTGAACTTGTCCACAATTAGTGTTAGACTTGAATGTGCCGGCTGCAAACTTCAGAGCCTTGTAACTTTTGCAAAAATTCTTCAAATAAGGAAAATGAGATGTTTTTCGGCATTTACAAAAACTGTAGATGCCGAAAAACATCTCATTTTCCTGATTTGAAGAATTTTTGCAAAAGTTACAAGGCTCTGAAGTTTGCAGCCGTCTAGCCCTAATCGGTCCGATTCTGTCCGTGAACAGTGATATTCCGTCTGATATGACAACTCTGGTTCACATTTAGTGTTTGAATTGACATTTAATGTTACTTACTTTCATAGGGTAATTGGCTTTTAGTGTATACCTTCGTATTTAGTGTACAAGACACTAAATATCATCTTTTGTGTACATGCTTGAAAAATTTCAGATCATTTGTAATTGTACAACATATAGGAAAAAAATAGTAAGTAGAAAGAAGTAGAAAATGATTCAAAACACTAAATTGTTAAGGATTTAATTATGGAATTGAAAAATGCCAGTCCAAACAATTGTAATGTTGTAATAAACAATCTACACCTTGTGTTTATATTTTTTCCAAAAATATTGAAAATTGAATTAAATAATGGACTTCAAAGTTTATTTTAGAGTAGAGATTCCATAACTACCCGCAAACTACCCACAACTAAAATTCCTCATAACTTTCATCTCATAAATCAAAGCGAAATGATTCAAAGCTTTCCTTGTGCACATAAATCTAGAGAACCAATTTCAAATTTTTATTTCTCTAGAAAATGATTTTTAAAGAAGTTTTTTTTCCTGCCGGGGCTGCCCGCCGAACAATGAAAACTACATATCATACCATAACTTTTTAACCATGTGGTCAAAAGTTATGAAAATTGTTGGGCCCTAAAGCTACTCCTTGGGCACATCTTGTGTGAAAATTTCAAAGAAAAAAAATAAAAATTCCATTCATGGTGAGCTGCCCAAAAACGCTATGTTGTCAAAAAACGGTGTTTGGTCCTTTAGGGGTTAATGATAATAGCAATATATTGATCTAAGGCTTCAAACAAATTTTTTCCATTTCAAAGATACCATGGAAAAATCAAATTCAAATGCACATGTAGTGAAAACTTTAAGTTTATGACCAAATTATATTTTATGCAATTCTCTTTACATTTGAGAACGCCATGCTTTCAAAACCATGACCATTTCTTTTCTTTTTTCTTACCCATGTGACTAATGCTTGAGGTTTGAGGTACAAAGCAAGCCAAAATAAATATGTACAAGTTGCAAATACAGTGGGAAATTCTAATTTGGCCCAAATTAAAATTTTGTCACTATTGTTCCCATTTAAGAATGCCATCAATGTATAAAAAACCATGAACCAATTCCTTTTTTTTGGAGTGCATGTCACTAATGCTTGATTGCTTGACAATTGACGTGCAAATTAAGTCCAACAAAATATGCAAAAGTTGTAAATTTTGTGGAGACTAGAAATTGAAGACCAAATTAACTTGGGACTCTAATATAAGTTCTAGTTTTAGAATGAAACTCAACTTCATTGATATTTATTTCTAAATTAAAGAAAAACTGAATTTCATTGAAATTCTAGATTCCTCAAGTATGTTTCTTGGAATTCATGCAATCTATGTTTGAATGTGTAACAAGTCATGATTCAGTTTGTCTTCACATTTTTATGAATACTGGTAGAACTACTTACCTCTTGAAGAACATCTCATGTCTAGGCTTGGTCAAACTATTTTATATTTTTATAAAAAGTTCAAATGTAGTAAAAAAAAAAGATGGTAGGAGCTACATTTTAATAGTTGATAAGCTTAAAATCAATTATAATCAAGAAGTATGTGATAATTCAAATTAAATTTGAAAAGGGTTTGCCCAAAGGATTTGCATTGTCCTTTCGGGATTAATTATGCACATTTTTTAACATGATTGTGGAAAGAAGTGTTCATTTTCAACATTGTGGCCTCATACCAACCTATGCTTTCATTGTAGCATAACTTATTAAGGATTAAGCTTCAATCACATTCATTAATTTCATTGTTTTAATTCAATTAAATGATATATTTATTTCATAGCCTTCACATTATTGCACCAAATGGATCATAATCATTCTTTCCTTAATATAAGCATGCTTTAACCAAGTTATATCACTGTCTCATTAATAATCATAAAACTTAAAGCTTCATAAATGACTTTAACATATTCCATAGTACAATTATGAACTCACATAAGAGTACCACAAATAATGAGGTATTGAAACTTAAAGAAGTTCTTCATAGACATTCATCAAATAACAAACATATTAATTGACATAATGTATTAGAATGTGAATTGAAATAAATAATCCCTAAAGACCAATGCAAAAGAGAAGGGACTATTACAAAAATTAAAATTATATATTAAAATTGTACATATTTGTAAGATGTTTGATTTGTTAGCATACAAAATGCACGCTCATCTATACTCTTCAAACTTACAATTGACTCAAAGAAAAAACGTACCATGAGATATACTTAAATATTAGAATAGAAGTCAAAGAAGACAGTCAAACATTTCAAATAATTAAGGCAATGATCCCAAAAAATTGAAATTCAATACTTTTTACTTTAGATATATTTTAGTTATATTCTTGGATTCTTTTGCATGCTAACTGTTAAGCATTGGGAACATGGTTTTAAGAAAATACATGCAAATTTCAATGAATTTTAATGTATGACATTCTAAAATGGAACACAAGAGGCACAAATTTAATATGGCCATAAATTTCAAATTCCCACCAACTTGGGAACTTAGAAACTTTTGTCTTGGTTTGCACGTTGAATGTCAAGCATTGGTGACGTGGGTTTTAAAAATAAATAAATAAATAATGGCCTATGAATTTTAATGCATGACGTATAATTCTAGGACAAAGGTTTTGCTTGGTATGTTTTTTTGTCATCAATAGAGTCTAGATGAACAAATTCAAATAATTTGTATTCAATGTGAGTTGGAAAATTACACAAACAATGCATCCACGGAATTTAATGTATATGAATTGATTTTTTATTTTTTATTTATGAAAAATATTGTGCATGACCTTATTGTACCTAATTATGCATACTTAGTAAATCAATTTTAACTTTTGAAATAATACATAGTTCAATTTGCACATTATCATTTAAAAGTTCATGACTTCTGGATATAATTAGAATCCTTTTCAACTATAGCAGACCAAGGTTTTGAGTGTTTTTTGACAAAAAAAATGGCCTTCGGACTTTAGGGGTTAATTGAAAAAAAGTTGTACTTCTATTCAGTGGTCATCGATTTTACATTTGGGGACTATTTTAAATTTGTACCTATATTCTACTTTTTGACTTTACATTTTTGTATGAGTTTGGCTAGGAGAGTTTTATTTGAGTGTTCCTTTAAAATATAGGGAGAGGTCTGTTTTTTTGAATTGCACTTTTGAACTGAAAAAAAATTGTGTTTGTATTTAGTGGTCATAAATTCTAAATTTGGGGACTATTTCAAAGTTCCAAATTCCTAAATTTTGAAATGTTTAGTTCACAAGTGCATAAGGCAACTACATGTTAGAACTAAAGTGAACCGCTAACTAAAACTGCATCCTAGAGATTTTTGCCTAAAGTATACTCCCGATGTTCATGATTACTTTTCAGAACACCTATTTTCAACACTAACCTTCAAAAACTCATAATTTATTCATATAGTGACCAATAATTGTATTTTAGGAGAATTTGGAATCCACTTTTCACTACCAACAAGATCCCTCCAAATAAAATTCAACGTAATAATGGAAACTATGCTTATTTAGGAGATTGTAGGTGAAGTTATTTTCCTACCTAGTCTTGGTGAGGGGGAGTAGGTTCGGACGGAAGGTCGAGCGACAGGTTTGGGTAAAGGGTTGGACCGATGCAGCGGAGGCTTGGATCTAGGTCTAGGAAGTCGTTACTCCCGATATGGACAGTCAACACTAGTGTTTGTGAGCACTTAGTGTGTTTGTAAGCGCTTAGTTTGGAACCCTGGTGTTTGTGAGCGCTTAGTGTGAGCGCTTTTGTGTTTATGAGCGCTTCTTCTCTTCATTGTGATTCTTAGTCTCTTGATTATTAGTCTCTTCATTGTGAGCGCTCTTCTAAGTCTCCTGATTCTTAGTCCCGTTTTTGTGTTTGTGAGCACTTTTGTATTTGTGAGCGCTTCTATATTCACTCTTCTGTATTTGTTTGAAGTTTTGTTTTTTGTGCTTCATATGGAGATTCAAGTTTTGTGTTAGAGGCACTGTGGGAGGGAGGTTGTTCAAAGGAGGAATTGAGTTGGAACCCTACGACAAGAGAGATTTCAGCTCCAATTTGGTGATTTTGAATTCTGGTAAGATTTTGCAGATTATCTCGTTGTTTTTGCTCACACAACCCGGCGGTAGTATTTGTGCTATCGTGTTTGAATTTTGAAGTTGTTAAAGTTGTTCATGCTCTTGATCATTAACTGCAAGTAACTAGGGTTCATTAGTTTGTTGCTGCATTTCTATGATTTTACATACTTTTGAATTTTTATTTTCTTTGAACCTTCACTCCATTTGGACTCTCGAGGAGGTCACTCTATGCATTTATACAAATCACGTGTGGCGAGGATTTTGGACCCTTTATTTACTTTTTCAAATTTAAATTAAAGAAAAAGAAAAAAATATGAGTAGATTTTCCTACTTTGAAAGTTTACGTTATGAATTATTGATAATTTTATACGTAAATTATAATTAGATACAAATTTTTGAAGTAAAAAGATACACTATAAAGCTGAAAATAACTTTCGCACCTCTATATTAAATAAGAAAAAATTGTTTAAAAAATACACAAAAAATTCTAAAAAATGAGTCTCTATTGAAAGTTTATGTTTCTTGAATATTGATGCAATGGTTGTCTAAATGTGTTTTCTATAAATACTTGAGTTGAAAATCATGTCATTTTAGTTCATTTTTCAACCTTCTCTAGAAATCATTTCATATATTATTTGGATTGAAGATTTTGGCAATAGAATCTTATAATCTTGATTAAACAATGCTCAAAATTATAGGCTAAAATTATAGTTTATTAAAGAATAAATAGGAGAATAAAAGATCATTTAGCTGCAAGTGGTATACTATAGATACACTAAGTGACCTCCCTAGGTTTGGACATCGTGATTTTGAAACTATCTGCAATCTGTGTTTTAGGTTGCATTGTTCCCATTCCTTCTTTTTTTTAGTTTTGTTAATTTTTCTAAAAGAGCAGTCACAATGTGACTTCACTTTTGATTTTGGAAGTACATGTTGGGTGAAGATTTTGTTGGAGCGCTATTTTAGTTTAGAAGAACTAAGATGCAATTCAATCTTCTTCCAAATAACACGTTGTGGTGAGAGATTTGTAGTTCCAAGAGCTCTAGTGTAGATGTTTGTGGTTGTTGTGGGTTTTGTTTTTTCCTAAACTCTTGTTAAATATGAATGTGGTTTGGAATCCAGTTTGTTGTGCTTTATTCAAGTATTAGATATGTACAGCACAGTAGTTCAATCGCACAGTAGTTCAATCCATGACTCTAGTCACATAAACAATATAGAAAATGGGTTTTGAGATTAGGATTTTCAACACAATTGTCTTGTTTGCTTGCTCAAAAATATATTTATATCTTGTAGAGTCGATATTTTTTTAGTCAGAATTTGTCATATGCGGAGTAGATTTAGACGGGTTAGATGATATTTTACCACATATCCTAAACTTCCACTAATTTTGGGTTTCTAACTTACATACATGCAAGATTTAGAATTATTTTAGGTATTTTACTCTGTTTTGGACCAAATACTATATTGGCATGTAACATATCTATTTTGGTCTAACACTCTTTATTCAGATTTTGGTAAATGAAACTTAACTTAAATTGTAAATTAAAAAATTAAAAAAAATAGTGAGTTACAAATGATGAATTGGGAGCCACTTGACTAATCTTTGATCCCATTCAAAGTTTGGATCTCTTCCTATCTAAAAATCAAATTGCAACATTCCTCAAATATATGGTCTTTTACCTTGCATCAAATTTTTCTACTCTAATTTTGCAAATCCATAAGTCCCTTGCTTTTGAGAAAAACAAATATTCCTTGACACGTTCACAAACATTCTTTATAGTTTTGCATTAAATAAGTCTTATTCCAACACGAGGTACTCTCTTCCTATTGGTTGAATTATACCATACATGCCTAAAAGACTCTACATTAAGTTCCAATAATGCATGGTCAAGCCATTTTAGGCCTTTGAGGACTTATTAATTTTCAAAGCCTAAAGGCCCTAAAATCATGGTTATAGAGGCTCTATCTTGAGCCTCCTTTGCAACTCCATCACATGATAAATGTTCCAAAAACATCTCAAAGTTTATTTTTGAAGCAAAATGGTATCAATTCTTCCAATGTTTACACCTATAGACGTAGTGTGATCTTTTCTAAGTAAAAAGTGTGAGGGACTTAGAAAAAATGAGTCTCCAAATATGCTCATGGAAGATATTAGCTTTAAAGGCTTAAACCCTAAAGTCCCAAAGCTTCTTTCCATAAAAAAAACCATTTCAAAACTGCCAATTCTATAGCAAAGAGCAAAAAAAAAATGGTTTTTTAACATCTCTAACTACAATATCATGTACTAGACTAGTATAATAATGTGTGGAAGAAATTTCACAAACTTTGACCATGTAGATTGCAAGATATTTGCATTTAAAGTGAAGAAAACAAGTTTTTTTGCACCTTGCTAGCTTGCTCAACTACATTTCTTGGCTTTGAACCTTCACAACTTAAAATTTTTGCTCTACTGATTTTATATGATATAGAATTGAATTGAAAGTCTATGAGTTGTTGTTTTTAAAAATAAAATAATAAACTTCATTTTCTCTCATTTAAAAATTGGTAAGTAGAAGTAGGTTCAAGATTAAAGGAAAATCTAAATTGTTTATAGCTCTTAGATGGAATTGAAATATACTAACTTCAATGGTGAGATTGTTCTAGCAAGAGATCTTCACCATGTAAAACTTCTTTTTTTGTAAAATTGTGAAAAATTGAGGTCAGAAACGAATCCTACAAGTTAATTTTTCAAGAAGATGCTTAAATTGCCTCCAAAATAAGATTGTCCATAACTTCCATATAACAAATCCAAATGGAATGCATCAAATCTTCCCATGTACATAAAAATATAATTTGTACAAAACAAAATTTTAAATTCTTTTACTTTAAGTTCTTTTAAGGTTTATTTCTGCCCGACAAACTAAAAAAAATATTTATTGTGCCATAACTTTTTTTCTCAGGCTCCAATTGAAATAAGAACTATATTTTCGGAAAGCTAATGTGATTTTTTATCTTCACAATTTTTTTTTAAAAACCACAACAAATATTGAGACCATAAGAGCATGCTTGAAATCCATTTTGTCTCCAAAGGGGACAATGAGACTTTAGGGGTTAAACAAGGTGTCAAAAGATAGAGTTAACCCCTAAATGCCTAAGCCTTTTGAAGTGTATTTTTGCTATAAAAAATGAACATGAACTTATAGTTATAGTTATCTCCAATGAAGTAAATTATTTTTTTCCAAAATCTAACCGTATAGATGTCCAAAGAGCTTGCTTAATAGTAAGCACATTAATTTGAGTGCAAAATTGCATAGGAGTGTGAGATTATAACAAGAAAAATATATGTTTTTTATTTTTAGTATGTTGCTCCTCCCCCTAGTGTTTCAAAATTTTGCACATAAGAGTTTTATGGGATTGGAGGTGACATGAACAACTACAAATAGTGCTAGCACACAAAATTGCACTTCGCAAAAACTTAATTTCACATGAAAAGCTATCAAATTCATTATACAATCTACCTTGCAATTGTTGTAATGCAATTTTTTTCATAAATAAAAGATCACAAATAACTCCAAATTAACTTTTTTGTGCGTCCATTTTCAACAATAAAAATAATGAAAATACTTTACTCTTTCCATTGGGACCATTTTCAAAGCAAATGGATATGTACAATTTTTTAGATCTCAAATCAAGTGAAATTGACAAACTTTGCTCAAAGCTGGGAAATTGAGTAAAATTTGCAAACTTTACTCTTCACTAATGGTACATGGATGCCTTTGAGGACCTCTCAATAATAACATATTTAACTTTTTCAGTGAAAATGAAAGTTTTTAATAGTTAATCCTAAAAAACGCCCATAAAAAAATTTTAAACAGTCAAAGGAATTTAATTGCCCACACCAAAATGAGCCTGAAATTTCAAATTGACCATATATGGTCGGTTGGGCAATTAGAGGTTAATGCCCAATTCTCCAAAATTTGCCCAAAAAACTTCTATTGTTTTCCAAGTCTTCCAAACCAACTTCTCGCCTCTATAGACTCTTAGTCAATGTCAAATAACACCTTTAGGATTTAAAAAAAGGTATAGAATGCTCTTTAAGTGATTTCTGAAAGCAACCGAGGGATGTATAATCTTTCATGAGTATGCAAGAAATTTCAACTTTGGGTTCTTTTAGTTTGTTTTTCTTAATTTGAAAAAAATAGTTTGGATTGAAAGTAGTGGTATTGTATAGTTGGAAAAAAATAGGACATAAGATTAGACATTGATCCTAGATCCATTGGATCTAATTAAAAGAAAAATAGGTTTGCATTTTTGATGTGAGGACATGAAATCACTCATTTAAATATGGAAAAATGTATGCAAATTCTCCTCCTATGAGCCTTCTTTGAGAAGAGGGGGGGTAGGGGAGTGTATTTGGAGGGAAGTAGGTTTTGTTTTTTTCCATGCAAGTAGATAGATGCAAAAACATGTTCCTATTTTAAGCTATTAATTTTGTATTTCATGACATCTTCCAAATAATTTGGGATCTTAGATTCCAAATGTGAATTCAAGATTTTCAAATTTTAGTCTATAATAAATAATTTATTCTTGCATTTTCCCAAGGTAAAAATTGGGAGCTCCAAATTTTTGAAAGGCTAGAAGGCTAATTGGGAGTCTTCCTTATACCGAGCACAATGGCAATAATTTCTCAATTTTTGGGTGGGATCATAAAAGTAAATCTCATTCTGTATAATGTGGATATCTCTATCTAAATCTGCCATCATTATTTTTTGAACATCTCCAAAGTCAATATGTACCTTTGTCAAAGAAATGATTTTAGAACTTCTACCAAAAATACTTTGACCCTTCACATCTTCTACATTCAATATCCAAATGTCACGTTCTTTGATGCATTGAAACCGCCTTTCATTTGCCAACACAAAAACATATAAAAATTTGGCCAATCTAATAATAATAATTATTCACAACACCAAAAGGCGGTGCTCTTGGCCCAAGGAAATCACTTAGTTTGTCTATAACAAACCATGTGTGTTCAAGTGATTTTTGGGCCTCTTATTTACTTTCCAATAAACTATAATTTCAACCTAAAATTTTGAGCTTTGTCTAGTAATGACTGTAGGTTTCTGTTGCCAAAAATTCTCAATTCAAACAACATATGATGATATGAAATGATTTTTAGAATAGGTTGAAAAATAAACTAAAATGGCATGTTTTTCAACTCAAATATTTATAGAGTACATTTATATGATCATTGCATTATTATTGAAGAAAAATGAACTTTCAAAAGAGAGTTATTTTTAGCAATTTTTTGTTCTTTTTTTAGACAAATTTTTCTTTTATAACATAGGGGTGTGAAAATTTATTTTCAGCTCTCCAATGTATTTCTTTACTTCAAATATTTGTAAATAATTATAATTAACAAATAAATATATCAATAATTCAAGACATAAACTTTCAAAGTAAGAAAATCTACTCCTATTCTTCTTCTTTTTCCTTTTATTTAAGTTTTAGAACATAATATAGGGGATCTAAAATCTTAATGTGTGTAGTTTCTAATGGACACTCTAAGTGATCTCTTCAGGGCTCTTGGGGGTTGCCTACCTACCGTAGGGAAGCCAAAGAAAGCAATTTTCTTTCCTTGCAACTTACAGAACCAGTGAATAAAATTCATTGCAGATGTCAGTCCAACAGTCCAACTCTCCCTTTCCCCAGTGCAAAGATCTCTTTTTCCTTTAAGCCTGCGTCCACCAACTGATCAGTGATTGCACATGGAAGCAGACCCTAACTTAAGGAGACCCTAACTTAAGCTTAGACTGGCCTGCCGGCTGCAAGAGAAGAAGTTCCATGACAGTTTTTTCTCATATGGTTACACTACTAAAAGTGACTCCTGTATGTCCCTACCCAAAGTCAAATGATTCCTTTGGATTGGGGAGTGTGGTCTGTGGACGGACTGTGAACAGACTGTGGAAATTGAACAGACTTCTTTGCAGTTTCCACCCCGTCCGCAGCTTTTTCTTTTGTATGTATGTAAATCCCCAACAAACTTCTACTTTGGGAATAAGATTCTCGAGAATGGAGGAATGCCAGTCACTGGAATAAGAACCAGTACAGTACTATTAAACTTACAGGGGGGTGGCGATTTCCCTGCACTTTTAACGCAGGTGCCAGTTGTGGGACACGCTGGACAGAGTGAGCGGTGGAATTCCCACAGTTAGGGAGAGTGACCCACTTGTACCTTACAGAGCTTCGATGCAGAGCCGTGGAAGTCAGCAACAGCAGCAACTGAGCCATGAGTTTGAACGTAAGTAAGTTAAAAGCTAAGCATCATCAATTCATCATCTTCCTCGTTTCCAAACTCCAACTTAGGTTTGCAGATCCAGTAAAGGGGCGGTTGAGTGGCATCAGCCGCCCTACTCCCTCTTGAAATAGGGTGGGGGAAAACACAGAGGCATGGCATGGCATGGCATGGTGGGGGACTGGGGGTGTGCATGGCAGAAGAAGATTCATTTGCCCAACATTGGGTTCCGTGCTGCAAATCCATTGTTTGGGTCCATTATCTAGTACCAAGCTCAGTAGTGCACCCCTACTAAGTTAGTACCAATTGTAATCATTTTTTGGGACCCAAATGTTGTCTTGTGAGTGAACCCCATTTCAAGGTTTGCAGATGTTCCTATTAACTTTAACTTTACATCAGTGGCTGCCTGAATCCCCAAGTTCTTCAACCATCCTTGAGTGGATGATGAATGTTTCGAAAAGTGTGTCTGTCTTATTAACCTGTAATGGGGTTTTGCATTGTTAACCCTAAAGGACCAAGGATGCAGAAACCCGTGTAGCAGAAGCCACTTGGTGGCCTTGCGGTCCCTGAGAGGTTAACCCCTAAATGCCCAAAGGCTTGTTTGAATATCATGAAATTTGCTTTAAACTGAACAAAATGCTAAACAAAATGCCAACATTTTGATAAGTTGTATCAATTTATTTTGAATTGTAATCGTACAAATTCAAACTAGACATGTTAAAGATCTCATAGGAAAAGAAAATAAAACAATATCACATATGGAGTGAAAGATTATAATGTTTGACCATGAGGGTGTTAAAACTTGCAAAAGTGATGTGAAGTCTTTCAATCCTCTTTTTCATGAATCAAATCTAAAAAGTTGGTGACCTTTGAATGTGATTTTTTCTCCAAGATCTAGTGTATTTGAGGCTCATTTCCAAGAGCTCTCAATACTATGAGAAGTCAAGATTGCAAAGGATATCCTTGCACAAAATCATGAATAGAGAATCACTATAATTTATTTTCAAGATCGGATTTTTGATGCTAAAACTAGACTACAAAAATAACTTTTCAAAAATATAAAATACTAAAAATAACAACTTGGTTAGGTTTTATTTAACTTCAAAGTTTTACAAACATCAGATTTGGGTGCCTTGAGCATTTAGGGATTACGCATGCTCTTGTGACTATTTGAATTTTTAATTTATTTTTTTTGATGTTTTTTAGTAGCTTCCAATCATTGTTATCCTCAATTCAAACTTGCATCATGTCATCCTAATAATCATAGCAAAGTCAAAAGATTTATGATGATCTCTGAGCAAACTCAAGCACTCGAGTCAACAAAGAAATTTTGTATCTTTTATTTATTTTAAAACTAGGGTTGATTTTGTAGTTACAAGTGTATATGGAAAGCTTTTGAATAATTCTATTTTTCCTTGATGAAATGACAATAATGGACAATTTCCTTTATGAACAATTATGACATGTCTTCCTTTAAATTTTGAAATTTGTAATCAAAATCAACTTATAGTAGTTTTAGGGAGGATCATAAGGTTTAGATTGCCTACATCAACATTCTAACCATTGGGGTTGACATTCTTCAATTATTTTTTGAGTTATTAGCAATTTCATGTAATTTACCAATTTGTACAACCTTTTATAAAAAATTAATCAAGAATGCATATGAAACATTGATAGAAAAGTCTTTTTCCTATGTGTTCACAACTTGTTTTCCTCAACTTTAGATTGTTTTTTCCTTCAAGTTGTAGGGCACATATAGTTTTTAAATAGAAAATTTGAAAGATGACATTGCACCTCTTGAATGGGTTGAGGAACTCTTGTTTTTGAAACTCAGCCATATTTATCTTGCAATTTGTGAGGTTTGAATTTTGGATACTTTGAAATTGAACTTCTATACGTCACCTAAAAAATTTATAGTTTGATTTAATAAGAGATTAATGAAGACAAAATAATTTAATAGTTTGGCACTCAGGTTTGACATTGTAGCATGGTATTCCAAGAACTTCTTTCAAACTGCTAGTAAAATTTGTTGAATAAAAATTAGACGTGCAAGCTTGAGAAGATAATGATGATCCCAAATGGATTAACTGAGTGACATAGGATCAATGTAAACTTACTACCAATATTAGAAAACATGTCTTAAACCACTAAAAATTCATCCAATTCAATTGACCTTGGTATCTAAATTATTAGTTCCAAGTTATAAGAATTTTACTACAAAAAGAATGATGAAATGGCATCATTTTCTGGAAGATATTGCATTATACCATGGTTGTGTTATCTAATGCTGAAGTCAAGTGCAATTGCTTCATGCCCAACTACTAATTTTTCTTCTTTAATATTGGATAAATCGCACAGAGTCCTAAAATAGCTCTCTTTGAGTCCACAAAGAATGAATGAATAATAATTAAACAACCATGGTCCTGTAGATCCCTCTTTGCAAAGACAAATATTGAATGCATAGCCTCATATTCCGTGTTGTTGTTCCATGTCGGAACCTCATTCTCTGCACTTCAAACCCCCGGCCTCCGATTAACAACACCGTTGAAAAAATGAGATTTCCCTGTCGAAACCTGCAATAATACCGCATTCCCCCAAAAGGACCATGAACACACATGCTTTTAATGTCATTTAGCTCAAACAATGATTTTGAAAATATATAATACAAAATATTACCTTCTTTAAGAAATCCATAACCTCCAGATACCAAGTTGGTTTCTCTGATCGCATTTCATCGATGAGGTCCTCAATAGAGATGTTTAAGATCAAATCCTTTGTGTTGTCCCCTTCATTTTCTTGTAGGACAAGAGCTTGTATCCCTTGAGTGATGATGTCCTCAGTCAATTGCGAGAGGGCCTTTCTCTTCACTCCGACATAAGACACGCCTTGCATATGCGAGCCTTAGTCCACTATAGAAGATGCTGGAGTTGGAACCTTCTTCTTGCCTTTGGCTTTTGCCTTTTCCATCCTCTCTAGCTCCTTCTCTGCCAACTTTGCAATGCGGTCGGATTCTTTTTTCTCCCTTGTACTAAATATTACTTTTTCACAAGCTTCTTTCTTTCTTTCATTTGTTCCCTCCTCGTCATGGCCCTCCTCTTCTGCCTGTCAATGAGCCCATCCACCTCCAAGTCAATGGCACCAAGTCCCTCAAATGACTTTTGGTACTCCACTTCCGATGGTGTCATGAAGGTGATGTGGCATTCCAAATACCACCCTCCTCCGTTGAGACGAGCCATCATAAACGTTCGAAGTTGGTTTCTAGTATACATGCAATCCGCCGAAATACGATCAATCCATGTAGACAAAAAAGGAAGAAGATCCCTCTAAAAAACTGCACCCTTCAATAGGAGTTCCAACTTGAAATACTTGGACAACAATGAAAACAATTCAATACCCTAAACTTCCTACTTCTAACATAAATAAAATAGTACAGTTGCATTAAAAAATGAGACCAAAAATTAACTTTAAGGAGGAAGAATTGAATTTCAAAACTAGGATTGGAAAGAAAATAATGATTATGTTCATTCCAAAAAATTTAGGGGCTTGTTTTGGACCAAAAGTTTGGGGTCCAGTTGACACTTCCAAGACCTTAGACGGACCTGACTAAGGTCTTAGAGGCACCAGTTGGACCCCAAACTTCTGGTACACCTCTTCATTTACAATTATTTTCTAAGTGGACCTAAACAAAAAAATCCTATCAAGAATCTATGACAAGTATATCCAAAACAGAACTTTGCAGTTGAAGGCTTACCCAATTTTTAAAAAGAAAAGCATTTGGGAGTTGAGACCAAAAATTAGAGGTCTAACTGGTATCTCCAAAACCTTAGTTGGATCCAACTAAGGTCTTGAGGGTACCAACTTGACCTCCGATATTTGGTACCAACAATAGCTTAAAGTTATTTTTGGGTAGCCTTATAGCTACAGCTACAAAATTCAAAATTGCAAGGGATATTCTTCATCACTAAAGGAAAAAATGAAAATTGATTAGTTCAAAAAACTAAAGGAAAAAGAACTCTGCAAACTGCATGGTTAGAGCCTTCAAAATGCATGAAGGAATTACCCTTCTTCAAATAGTTAGCTCCTATCAAATGCGACATGAACCCCTGCTCCCAAATCTTCCTCCTCCATCCTTCCACATAATCCGATAGGTGCTCTAGGCGCTTTTCCAAAATGAGTCCAAATCTGAAAATTGTACAAATGAATATTTAGTAGAAATTGCCCCAATTGCCTAAACCTGCCTTGCATATGTTAGATCATGGCTAAATTGGCTCCAAAAATATTATGTGAGAATCCTAATTTAATTCCTAAAGAGAGGTTTCAATTTTTCATTCAATTTTGTGAAATAGCAGAAACTCCAATTGTTATCCTATTGGTGAAAAAAACTTATGATGGACCAGTGGAGGGCATCTACGAGCGGAGTTCAATGTTTAGGAATGGAAATCATACTACAAGTGTAACAAAAAATATGGTTTATCAAGATTCCCTTCCACGTGAGGTTCCCTATTCACTAGTAATTAAAAGAGACAGTGGGATTTGATTCTCCTTCTTCACATGTTCAAAAGAAAAATTTAAGCTTGTATATCTTTTGTAGAATTCTATGAGAGGTTCCACAAAAAATTCCAAATTTTTTTGATACTTAGAAGATCCTCTTCTAGATGGGCAACCACCCAAATTTACAATGGAAAATTTACAAAAATTACTTAGGGTGCAATAAAATCTCACTAAAAATTAGAATAATTTTTTTTATGCTAATAATATGCTCTAATAACTTTCATAACATTCAAAGTACCCGAACTAAAATAATTTTTCAAAATCGACAAATTTGAAGGAAGTTAATGGAATTGACTAATGTTGTAGAGGCATACAAAATTAGAATGAAGTAAATGCGGAGGCTTTTTTAATCTTTCATATCTTCTAAAGAGCCTAGGCTAGTTACATTTCTCAAAAAAGGTAAATTTTCAAAGTTGGATTTTTACTCTTTTCATATTTAAGTTGGCACTAGGTACTAGGATTCTTTGAGTTTTTTTACAAAGGAAAAAGGGTTAGGAAATCTTATAGGCTAAAAATGTCCTTTTAAAGCCAATGGACTAATTTGTTTGTGATTTGGATTCTCTCTCCCAAAATTAGAGTTTTGATCCAGTGTAGAAAGTTGAAAATCAAAGTTTAGGATGAAAATTCTAAATGATAAGATTACTAATAGGAAATAAAAGGGGAAGATGACCATTGGAAAAGTATAACAGGGCGTCTATTTTCCTCTCAAAACACCCCTTTTATAACCTCTTTTTTTGTGTTACTTGGTTGTTTGGGTCTATATTAATAGAGCTTGATCAATTTGACCAACTTCTATCAATTTGGTGTTTTTAGGGCCATTGTATTCATTTTAATTTTGTTTTTAGAATTTTAGAATTTCAAAGCTTATTTTTTTTCTTTGTTTTAAGTGTTAATACTTTGCCTAACCATTTGATACTAATCCTAGAGAAATTCCAACCAAATTCTAGTGATGTTGTTAGTTGGAACCCTCTAGCTTGATTAGATTTTTTGTTTTGGTACTAATCCTAGAGACCATCCCACTGTATCTGCCGAGGACATTTGTAGGATACTCTAGTCTTTAATCTTGTCCCAAGCTCCATCTTTTGGTGAAATCTCTTACAATTTGTGAAGTATTTGTTAATAACACTTGTGATTATAACCTTGGATTTTGAGGTGTTGTCTAACCCTTAGACCATTTCTTTGTATTCTAAGTGTTTTACTAACCCATACTAACAATAGGCTTAGTATTTTTTTTGGTTCCTCAAATACAACAAAGCTTTGACCTTGGTAGTTGCAATTTAGATTCTATTGAAGCTTTTATGCTCTTGTGATTTTATAGTTGTCTTTTACGTAGTGAAGCCTTGGCCTATAGGATTCTATAGGTTATAACCTTTTTATAATACAGTGAAGATTGACTTCAAACATTAGAAAGTTATTTTAGAAGTAGTTTTACTATAAATGCATTTAATTTAGTCTAGTCAATTAGAGGGCCTCTAGTTGAATTAGAATTCCAATTTGATTAGAGAGAGATTTCAATTACATAATAGAAGTTCCAATCTCAATTCAAATCTCTATAAATAGTCTTTATTTAAATTTAGGTTTCAAATACTTATAGAAGATTTCTAGAACTTCCCCAAAACATATGAGATTTAGAAAATAGATTGAAAATGAGCAAGATATAAAAGGATGAAGTTTAGAATGGATTTGGATGAACTTATGAAGTTTCTATCCATCTAGAGCCAAATTTGGAATTTAGGTAGTAAAATTTGTTCTAAATCCATAGCCAAAATTTGAAGTCAAATGAGAGTACGAGTTGGTCAAAAAGAATTGATGAAGTTTAAATAACCATTCCAAAGGCTAAACTTCATCCAGTCATAATTTTTCTTAGGATTGTCGGATTTCAATGAATTTTCTGTTTTTTTAAATGGCATGAACCAATCTTGAACTTAAGGTTTTTAATTTTAGACTGTAAATTATTTTCATAAAAATACAAAGGCCTTGGTTATTTGGGCCTTTTGGCTTAAAATTGCAATTAAGCTAGGTATTGATTGGCTATTCTGCAAGTTTGTGACATTTAGGCACTTAGAAAAGATTCTTTGCTTGAAAAGCACGATCATCAACACCATGGGTCCATGGCACCCACATAACATAAATAACATATAAAACTAGAGCTTGGTTGTGTACATTTAATTATCAATAATGGATAAATAAACGCTTACAAGTCAGAAATGTTGGTTTTTGATGGCCGACTTTCCTAGCCTACTACATTTGTCAACAATGGCTTAGCTAGTGCAACAAAAGCCACGCACAAAATTTTATAGATAGAGAAGCGAAAGAAGAAATTTGAACAGCTACAAAGAGAGGCGAATGCAACTAATGGAAGGCTATTGCAATGAAGAGGACAGTGGAAGAACAAGCCCAAGAAAGAGACCAAAATTCAAAAACTACGTGAAGCTACTTACTTCTAGTTGGAACTCCATAAATCGCGGTGAGCTATAGTGCAAAGTTAGAGGCGCCAGATATTCAAGTGTTCCACTGACGGAAACAATGTTAAGGGGGGCATAGTCTGTGGATACAAAAATCCTTATCTCCTACCTCAACATTGTCCATGTACTAGATGACAACAAAACATCTCTAAATTTGGAGGACGATTGTTAAATTTGGCCTACCAAGGATGCTGATTTCCACACTAAAGAAGACATGAGCATCAACAAAATGGTAGATTCTAATGATGTGTCTTCATGGACCCGCTCTATCATGTTGGAAAGAAACGCAATAGTAGACAATTGAAGCTTAAGGGTGCAAAGGTTGGAAGAGCATCCGCTCCAAGGAAGTTGAAAAAAAACTATGACCTCCACCACAAGTTCTAGAGCGAATAGGCAACAAAGGAGTTGTGGAGCAAGAGTGTTTTTATAGAGGATGGTTTTATGCACATGGTGCAATACAAGCTGTGCACAACTGCGCAAGGGAAGCTAATCCAAGTGGCTCTAAAATGGGACACCATTTCTAAACACAGTAGCTGTGAAATTTACAAGAAATATATGGTGTTGTATGCAACTCACCAGCCAGCTACTTTCATTGAGCAAATCTAAGGTTGCACTACATTTAGCCTCGGAAGAAACGCATTCAATTTACCACATCATACTAATCCTAAAGAATCCTTCCCTTATGACTAGTGATGCTGCTTAGGGAGGGCCTTTAGTTGTTGGTTTTCTTGTTTATAGTTCGTACTAACCTTCTACTAACTTGTCGTATTGTACTAACACTTTGTTTGAACACTTGGTTGGATGATTTATATTTAGATTAGTACCTTGTTAACCTTTTGTTATTGTTTGCTAGCTAGTTTTTGCCACATCCAATGAAGCCTTGACAAAATTGTCATAGAAATTCTCTTGTATTCCTAAAACACGGCAAAGCTTTGAATCCCTTCTTGTATCATTTTTTTTTGCTATTAAGCCGTTTGGCTTGGTTAATGGAAGTTTGGCCAAGTTGGCTATTTCTTTGTGTTAATGTTTATTAGGACCAAAGTCAAAGCTTAAGTCAGACCACCTAGATGAAGAGTTAGGTCAGATGTTAGTATAGGATTCTATACTACACGCTTTGAAGATTCTAGAAAAATATAATACTTAGAAAACAGAGTCAAAATGAGTGAGTTATGAGCAGATGAAGTTCTAAGCACTTATTAACGATTAAACGTCATCCATGCATAACTTCTACTAGGAAGGTCCAATTTGCAAGTGCCTTATCAATTTGGAAAGCTGGTTTTAGCCTCTAGAAAGAAAAAAAATATAAAATATCTAAAAATAGTCATTTGTCAAAAGTTAGACCGAGAGCTAAAATACAAAGAAGTAGAATTAGGGAGAAGGAATTTAGCAATTAGAAGAAGAATTTAGAGGATAGAAACACCAAATAGCATCAAAGATGTAGAAGGGAAGGAGGATAATAGAACACCTCCACACGTTACACTTGCAAACAAGCACTCCCAACTCTTTTACTAGCAAAACAAAAACGAGAATGGAAGGAGATTAGAGGAGAAGGGATGAAGTAGGAGAAGAAAGGAGAGAGACGATAAATAGTAGCCTAAGCCGTAGGATTAGGTAGACCTAAGGAAAAATCTAGGGAATTTGTGGTGACCACTAAGAGAGGATTAGTATGACAAAAATGGGAGTTGTGTAAAAGGTAGTTGGAGGACCATTAAAACATGACGTAAGGGAATAGTGTGGAAGAGAAAGAACTAGAGTAGAAAGAAGAAGGAAGTAGTTTGAAGTGAAATCAAAATCTGTACTAAAACCACCTTTTTAAGCGATGACTACAATTCAACAAGTAATCCTACCATGGCAAATGATGGAGAATTCAAAGGAGTGTACAACTACCTCAACAACGACACCAATTTCGAGGTAAGTTCTAATTACAACCCTCCCTTGTCAAATTATCAAAATTGGATGTATAAAAGTAGGACCAAATTGTAAAGCCAATTTAGAGTGTTTAGATTAGTGTTATTTCAAGAATCAGATAGAAATGTTATATAACTAAGTTAGAGGTTTCCAAAACCGTATTACACTTAGAAATTGGAATCGAACCGGAAGAGATATTAGCAAATGAAGTTTAGGAGTCATATTGGATGAAAATTATTCCATTTCATCCAAGAGGAACAAGAATGGAAACTTAAGTAGGGACCTAAATCTAGAGGTCAGAAATAAAACAAAAAACAAAATTCAAGTTATAGGTTAGTAGAAATCCACGGATGAAGTTCAAAATATCGATTAGCGGTCAAAGTTCATCCATGGATAACTCCTAGTAGGAAGGCCCAATTAGCAAGTGTCTTAGCATTCTAAAAATCTAGAATTAAGACCTACAAGGAAAAATTGACAAAAATCTAAAAATAGTAAATTGCTCAGAGTAGCACTGAATATTATAAGTAGGATAAGGATAAAACAACTAATCAAAAAGGTAATCAAAGAAAAAAATTAGATTTAGAAATAGGTAGAAGGAACTTAGTGGAGTCTAAAACTAGTTTAACTTTAGGAAAATTCTTAATCATCAAGGAGTATACAACATATGAACTTTGGGTTAGGATATGGATGAAATAGGACAAAAATCATCCATCCAAGTCCAAACTTAGAACTTAAGTTGAATTTGGTAGTATAAAGCCAAAGTCCAAAATTCAAAATAAATTAGAATAAGGAAAGGGTATAAATACAAGGATGAAATTTAAATAGACTTATAGAAGCTAGAACTTCATCCGTCCATACCTTTTGCTAGGAAGGTCGTATGATTGTGAGTTTTATATTTTTAGAAATGGCATGAAATTCTCTCTCTCTTTATCTGGCGAGATTTAGACTGTCTCCACTTCCATTTAAAAATCACAGCGGCCCAGTTGGCATGCTCCAATTAGGATAAATATTGCATATTGGGTTAGTTTTTTTCTTGATTTTCTTGGTTTTCTTGCAAACTTGTGTATATTTAGGACTTAGAAAAGATCCATTGCTTGAAAGGCACAATGGATTGACGCTAGGCACCCATAGAACAAATCAAATCTTAAAAAATCTAAAGCCTGGTTGTGTTCACTTATTTACCAAGGGTGGGTAAATAAGCGCTCACAGGTGGTGCAACAGAAATTTGTCAATTGTGCGAAATTTGGTCCATAGCGGATGACCCTAGAAGAAATGAATGGCATAGAACTTGTTTCTAATAGGCCATCGACAATGCCTACAGCGGTGTGTTCAAGATAATCCAATGAAAATGAAGAAATGGCAGAGGCAACCATACATCCCGGATTCATACATGAAGGTGTCGAAGGGACTGAGACTATTCCTATCCCTAGGTCAAGAAACATTGGACGTTCAAATTCCACAAGATTTGGCCCGATGCGTCAATAATGCATGAAAGACACCATTAATATTGCAAAGAGGAAGGAGTTGGTGAGAAAAAGTGGTTGAGTTTTTTCTATGAAGCAAATGTGCCATTTAATGTGGCGAGGAATCTGTCGTTCATTGAGTAGGTGAGGGCAACCTCGCTTGCATGGTTTAAATATTGTCCCTCTTTGTATCATCAATTCATGACTAACCTCATTGAACCAAATAGGCTACAAGTTGAGAACAAGATTAAAGCGAAAACATCTTTTGCGGTGAAGACTTATAAATTGACCATATGCACAAATGGTTGGGATAATATCAATCGCCGTCCAATGATTAATGTGATGATGTCATGCTCCACTGGCAATGTATTTTTTGGATCCATTGACAACTCTGGGCACACCAAAAGCATGATCTACATAGCAGATCAATGGAAAGCATTTATTGTGAAGGTCGGTCCCAGAAATGTAACCCCAATTTATACGGACAATGCACCAAACATGCTTGGAGCAATGGAAGATATAATTTTGATGTAATCCCAACATATTCTGCATGGCGCACGCTTTTGATCTGTTGTTGGAAGACTAGGCTAAGGTCCCCTCATTTTAGGAATTAATTTTGAGGGCAACAAGGATGGTCAAATATATTAGGAACCATCATGCGACAATGTCCACTTTTGGAGAGTTGAGCCTAGACAAGCAACTCTTAGTGCTTGCAAGAATTTATTTTTGCTTGTAATTTTTTCATGTAGCAACATTTGGTTTTGCTAAGACCAATCTTGGAGGCCTTGATACAACATCCACATGTTGTAAATGCTATTGCATTGCTTCGTAATCAACATGATGGTCTGCAATCCCTTACCATGGCAAATAATGTCAGAAATGGCATCCAAGATCTTGGCTTTTGGCAACATTTTAAAATTTATATATACATTGTAGAAGATGTATTAAAGGCTTTGTAAGTGTTTGATGGCCGCAAACTTGCCATGGGCAAGGTGTGGCTTACGATGCACAACTTGCGGGCACATATGAAATCATTGAAAGATGCACCCTTCTATTTGCACCTTGATGTGGCTGATCCTTTGGAGGAGACCTTTGGAGCAAGATGGGACATCACATTTTTCAATCTTTAGTATGTCGAGGCCCTTTTGAACCCATATATGAAGGATTATGCACGTTTGAAGGAAGACAGAACTACCACATGTGCATTGTAAAGTGTCATCCACAAATTAGAAGGCGTTGTGTGTGTATTTTGATGACATCTTGGAGGAATTAACGCAATATGACTATATAAAGAGAGCGTGGGCTCGTATAGCCCCACTTAGTCACCCGACATCCGTGCGACTGGTTTGCTCCCGTACCAATGGTGGCATAAGATTGGAGAGTAAGCATTGTCCAAAATTGCGGAGCGTGTTCTATCTCTCTCACATGCTCAACATTGTCTTGTGAACAGAACTAGAGTATGTATTCATTGGTCCACAAGAGGAGCCACAATTGACTTGCAGTGAAGAAGGCAAAATCATTGATATACATTTATACCAATAGCCACATTCTTTGTCAAAAACTTTGCACTGATCCAATTTGTTGGTACCATGCAAACGTCTACTCGAAGGATTCCGATCCAGATGCCCTAGGCCCCGTCCCTATTGGTGAACCTAATCGTGTATCTTCCGTGAAGCAAGTACAAGATGTATAGGACAACGACATGGAAGTAAACCGAGCACCTCTTGCCTACCAAGCAAACCGCGATCTTTGGAGACAGGGTGTTTGATCACCTTGAAGAAGCAAGGAACTACTATGGTGATGGAGAAGATGAAGAGGACGCTATTGAACATGACCATTGGGGTCCCATTCTGCTTCTTCCTTGCAAATAAAGGCGTCTAAGCTAAAGTGAACTCGTTGCCTACTTTGTCTTCAGAGAGCGACAAAGATGTTGCAACACATCAGCACAATGATGATATCCTCCCCCATGAGGACAACAATGATAGCAACGCCCCTCCAGGAAATAATGGCGGAAATAGAGATGACCACATTGATGGAAATGGAGGGAATACAATGAACCGTACAACTACAAATAGAGAGGGATCTGCACATAATGGTTACAACAATCGCGGATCTAGTAGAGTGGGAAGACAATGTGAATACATTACATTTGTACCAGGGTGCTCTAGTACAAATATTGGGAGTACATCTATAGGTAGCCCTATTGCAAGAAGTTAGAGGAACGTTGATGTTTCAAGGCGTTTTCACCTAGAACGTGTGGAAGATGAGATTCTTAAAAGACACCTTCCTACCAACACACCTTGTCGTGCCTTGGTTCCAGTTGTTAGCCAAGGATAAGGGACATCTGCACACTGTTCCACCCCCCTACGTATCCAAATTAGAAACCCAATGGACATTTTTAATTTTGAACAAAGATTAGGTCATGTAGGGAATGTTGATGCAGCAGTGGGTAATGCTTTCCATGCTGCTATGGATACAGTAGGTCCTCTAGGAAATGCTAGTCAAATACTAGATAATGCCTTCAATGCTTCTACAGGTGGTAGACCCCTCCAACCTCCTTGTCATCATGACATGGATCAGTATAGGTTACAACATCGTGGTTCTCATGGAGGAAGAAACACAAGTAGAGCGTTGTCATTGAGAGCGCCAAAACGTCCTTTGTGGGGAATTGGAGTACTACATCCTTGCAAGGATATAGAGCTGTTTGTACAAACATACACTCCAGGTCCCACCCTATCAATTTCAACATATGTTGGGCCTACAAATCAAAGGGGTCCAACAATAAATTCAAATGCAAAGGATTCTGTTGCAAAGCGACATAAGCAGATAGAGAATAGATTAGATAGACATGGAATCCAGGTTACGGAGCTTAGGAATGAAAATTCAGAAATCGAGGGCGAGCGAACAACATACCATGGCGATGAAGAAGTACTTGGAAGTAAAAGTGATGCATACGACAATAAAGACGACAAGTTTGATCGTGATTGCAATGAGGCTCTAGAAGATGCGAATATCTGTATTCAAGAGGCTCATGTGGTAGGGCCTTCTACCCAAGAGCGTTGTAAATCAAGTCGCTTGAATAATGTAGGTGCAATTGCACTAGGTGATGAAGACAATTTCAGCACTTAAAAAAATAAATTTAGATGAAGTGCAATGCTTCTACAGATAACCATATTGCGTATTATGGAAGTATGTGTTGATTTTACTGTTATTTTGCTCTACAATGCATAAAATCTATAAATATTTTGGATTATCATACAAAATAGTATTTGGATTCTAGCTTTCAATATGTGATGTATGTTCGATACATTGGCCAAACATAGTTGGTTCTCAGTACTTAAATTTGATGGAAGAATAAGTGTTCATCTCCAAACCATAAAGTATTTATCATCAAGTAATTTGTTCCTAAATCCTTACATAAAAAAATTCATGAATCCCTTAATCCATAATTTACTAGTTCAGTGTAGCGATGTTTTAGCCAGATTGCGTCCGTGCTCGTACACATTAAGTTTACGCTTGAACTACTCAGTCCGCACCCACGTTGCTTATGTTTCAATCCATCTGAGTCGTCTACGCCTAAACAACTACATCAATGTCCATAGAGATTAAACCCGTGCCCATATGCAAAAAAATTCCGTCCCTCTAGGTCCATGCAACGTTCAGAGGTGCACCAAAACTTCTGTGCATATACATTCTAAGACCATGCCCCTTTGAGTCCACGCCCATTCACAGATGTTTCTACCTGAATTCATAAGTCCTCGCCTAGATACAAACGTATCAGCCTAAACACAGACATTTATGCTCAACAATATTTGCGCCAAGCCATAGATATGAGCGCTAAAACTCAAACATCCCTGCCTAATAGTGTTCGCTCCAAATTAAAGACGTTTCTGACCTTTTAAAGTCCATGCCCCTTGTATATGCGCCCCAATTCTAGTGCTTAATAATCGTCACTTAGAAATGATAAATTATGGTAATTTTATTTTTACCTACCAAAATTTCAAGGGATTCATGAATTCCAAGGGATATAGATTCAATGAGTTTCAAGGGGTACAACTTCAATAAGTTGAAGTTACTCCCAGTTCAAGCAAGGATCATCAAAATTTTGGAATAGAAGAATGAACATTTTGTTGGATACTTCATTTATAAATTATAATGTATTGATTTACATTAATTACAATTAGAAGGAAATTGAAGAACATTTTTTTCTTTTTTAAAATTTTTTTTCAAGTTTTTATTTTATCTTTTCCAATTTTTTTCATTTTTTTTTCTAAACCCAATTTGTTTCTATTATTTTTCAATTTTTTTTTTTTTGTTATTATATTTTTCGTTTCTTTTTTCATTCATTTTTCCTCATTTCTATTTCAATTTTTGACCATTATGTAGAAATAGGTTCTTGTATGCTATAGCCTTTGTTTTTTCTATACATGATCACTCCATTAACTTAGGGTATAGTTGAAAGAGGTGAATGAGACTATGGTTGAATGGCTCGTGTACAAATTCCGCGAGGCCCCAAATTATGCCGTTTGCTGCTATTTTAAAACTAAGCTCCATGAGAAGAACTTGTTGAAAACACTTGCTGTAGAGGCCAAGTATTACCTACCTTTTTTCCTAAGTACTATAAGCTATAATTATTGTAGGTGACTTATAAAGAAACTATAATACCATACGAGGTGGAATTGTAGTGACTAAAAAAAGTGCTTAACTATGCACATAAGGTTTAAAGAACTATCACATTGAAAAATGAAAATTGGAAGACCTCAACATTAATTAATTTAAATCCATGGTCATAGGATTAACGATCATAGATATCTATAACTTACTATAAATAAATGTATTTTTTAAATTTTAATTTGAAATTTGAAATTTTTTGAGGTTTTGTTTTTTGTTTTTTTAAAGCTTTGGAGGCTCACAAGCTCCATGCTTGTAGCTCACAAGCTCGCCACTCAAGGCTCACACACTAGCTTCATTGCATAAACAACTTTTGCCTAAATATTTCTCTCTAACGTTTTGATTGTTTTTTCTCCTTATATACGGGTAATTTTGCATTCGCATATGCAGAATTGGTACACCAAGCCTTGGTTGATTCAACATCTTACAATAATTGTGTAACCAACAACAAGCTACTGTGATTCTAGCTGCTCTATAATTTGACAACTTTAGAATTGAAATTCTTTAAAATTCTCTATTGATTCTTCAATGTGCCAAATGCTTGTTCAATGACGACTTTTCCAAAATTCATAGAGTTGTCAAACCTTTTCTTGTGCAAATCATTAGGTGCTTTTCAATTCTTGATCAAATATGTGCAAATAGAGTACACAACATCTTCTATTAAATAAGGAGTATATTAGATGTTTTCAACCACTACCATTGGTTTTTGCAAAATATCTTGTCTTTTTAAACTCTCATACAAAATGGACACTTTGAACTATCCGCCATCATGCACTCCTCTAGGTTTTCCCGTACACACATTCCAAAAAAATTTCCATGAATCACAAACCAATTGTAGAACAATGGAATTGAATTTTTTTTCTATTGTAAAAGTCAAAAGTAACTAATGTGACTTTTCTATTTGAACTTTCTGATAACGATATATGTGTCTTATCAGTTTTTCCACATATATTAGGTAAAATCATAATGTCTTGAAAATTAGAAATAATAATTTGAAGGCAATTTTTAGTAGGAATTGAAATGCATTGGCTAAACAATTTGTTTTTATCAATAAATATGTCACAAACAATATTGACATACTTCCTAATGGTTGAAGCTTCAATCTTGAAACGATTTATCATATGTTCAATTCTATGACTGTATGCAAGTCTATAAAGAACACATGATAACATTTTATCAATTTTCATTTATGGCTTTACTTGATTGACACACCTACTTCGTAAAAAAAAAGTTAACAAGTTCAGCAAATTATCATATGCATCAAAATTAGAGTTGTCTAAACGTCCAGGGTCATGTCCAAACATCCAATTGATGCAGACGAGACCCCTTGTGACATCTTTTGACATTTAAATTATGTATTGTAATAAGTGGATGACAAATTTGCGTAACTTCAACATCGGCCGAGCCCGTCAAAACCTACCATCAACTCTAACAATTCCTATCATCTGTCCCAATCGACAACCCATCTGCCTCATGTATTCAACCCGTTCGCCCCGCCCGCCTAGTCCATTTGCACCGACTGCTTGTCTGTTCGTCCGCCCATCCTTCCATTTGCCTATCTATCTGTTCGCCCGTTCATCTCTCCAGCCATTCGCTTGTCTGTTAGCTATTGTATGTCTCCAAATATGCTATTGGAAAGGTACTGTTGAGAGCTTTCCAATGGTATATTGTGCGCCCAATTTCGATAACAACTCCAGTGGAGGGACCCTTTCAAAGATTGGGGTCCGCCTAGCCGTCCGCTCAGCCATCCGCATGTTCGTCGGCTATTGTGTGCCTTATAATATACCATTGGAAAGGTATTGTTGAGAGTTTTCCAATGGTATATTATGCGCCCAATTTCAATAACAACTTCGGCGGAGGGACCCCTGCAAAAACTGGGGTCTGATTGTCCACCCGTCCGCTGGCTATTGTGTGCTTCATAATATACCATTGGAAAGGTACTGTTGAGAGCTTTCCAATGGTATATTATGCGCCCAATTTCAATAGCAACTCCAGCAGAGGGACCCCTCCAAAGATTGGGGTCCGCCTAGCTGTCCACTCAGCTGTCCGCTCAGCCATCTAATTATCCAGCCGTCCGTCTGTCTGTTGACAATTGTGTGCCTTGTAATATATCATTGGAAAAGTACTGTTGAGAGCTTTTCAATGGTATATTATGCGCCCAATTTCAATAAAAACTTCAGCGGAGGGACCCCTCCAAAGATTGGGGTTCACCTAGCCATCCGTTCAGCCATCCACCTGTCCAACCGTTCGTCCGTCCGTTGGCTATTGTGTGCCTTGTAATATACCATTAGAAAGGTATTGTTGAGAGCTTTCCAATGGTATATTATGCGCCCAATTTCAGTAAAAACTCTAACAGTGGGATCCCTCCAAAAATTGAGTGTTGGCCATTATTTTAATTCTTGTAATCTTCATCTTTCTTGGAATCCTTATCTTCATCTAAAAAAATCAAGTTGGTCATCATTCAATAAAATAGGAGGCTTGCTTGCAATTGTATCATCAGAATCTTGGTATGTTTGATTAGTATTATATTACTAAGAAATTTGACCATATAGTTTTCCCTCTTTTAATTCAATCAATATTGTAGACTCTAAGATTGTAGATTATGTAACTTTCTATAAAATCATTTGTACATGCACTATTTCTTATTACTACCACATTTCTCTAGCTATAAGTTTGTGGTATACATTTATAATTCTATTTATGCTAATTTTTTTTATCTTATTAGTTGATAGTAGTATTGAAATTATTTTGGTCTAATCAATTGAAAGTAGTATTGAGTTTTTTTTGTGAAGTTAAAAAACTATCTCTTGAGATGAAATTTACTTGTAATCATTAAAGTATGACATACTTGCTCCAATCGTTAGTTTCAAGGTACTTATACGACAAAGGAACATTGTATAAGATTTTAGAATATAACATTGTCTTAAATGACAAAATTAGGTGTGATGACATTAATACATGTTAAATTTTGTGCCATAAAATTTTGAAAAAATTCACAATGCATGCCCATTATCCAAGGTAGAATGAATCACTTACTATGGTAGATAGTATATGGCCAACATACCCAATTACTCATCCTTAATTCTTAAAATGATCCACAATCAAGAAAGTCATAAACTAGTTTTGGACCAAAAATCATCCAATCCTTCCAAAAGTCCATATTATAAATCCAATGGTCTACCTAGAACTTCAAATAGACTCATAAGATTTACCATGACAACACATTCTAAAATACAAATATTACTTATGTGAATGATATTTAATGCTTTCATTACTTAGATCACAAGCATTCAAGCATTTTCCTTTGTTCAATTAAAATCTGTTGATTTACTCCAATGAAATTCATATTTCCCTTTGAAGCACTAAAGTACAATTATTTTGAAAAATCAGTTAATATTACATAACAAACATATTTGGCTCTAAAAAAATTCAAGTGGACATAGGTGATTTTTCATTTCTTCAAAAAGCACCATCTACTAAAATTATTAAATTGCTTGTACAATTGTAGTATAATAGTATTGATCCTTTGAATTTGGCATGCATCCTAAGGCCTAAGCCTAGATTTAGAGAAATCCTTCAAATTAGAATTACACGTTTCCTATTTGCATATTACAACAACATGAATTGATGATATCATTTTTGATGTAGAAATACATTAAAAATGTATATAAATGAGGTTCATAATTATTGTACACGAGGGGGCATCACATTTGAAGGTCAATCATATTCTTCACTACCAAAGCACCAATATTTTTGGTGTAAGATATATTATTAACGGTTTATAATTTAGGATGTAAATATATGTATAAGGATACAGGAAAATAACTTCAATTATATTTTTCTTTCAGTACCATTCATAACATAAAGCTCATTGAATCCTACTATTAAAATCCAATACCTCTCAAGCCATTTGATTTAGAACCAAAGGAACTTTCCATCATTTCATATGAAACATACAATATCATCTACATGAGCGCATGTTGAACAAAAATAAAAGGCTTTATATTCACTTTTAGAAGTTCTATAAGTTGTTTTAAAAGTCATTAGTTATTGAGAAAATTCAAAAATAAACCTAAATCACGAGAATTTATTTTAAAAGATTGAACTTCACCCTACATCCAAAGCTCTACCAACAACTTAAACTCAAAACAAAAATAAAAAAATGAAAAAATAAATAAATTCATAGAACCTCAAAACAAGCGCAACTCCAAGCTTCACAAAACTATAGCAATGAAATCCCCCTCTCAAGAACCTTGCATTTATCATCTACTAGGAGGGGAGAAACACAGAGTCTCCAGCTGGCCTTGCCTTTTGGGCCGCCAATGGAGGCCCGCTTGGACCATAAGGGACCGCATAAAGTCCCTATTAAGGTTCATGTGCAAGGCCCTTTTGCCTCAAGGCCCCCCCCCCTATATTTAACCCCAAGATTTTTAGTGTTTAACTGGTAATTATTAAAAAAAGTCAAATTTACTACTTGACTAAATTTTGATTTTGGGAGAAAAGCTTCAAATACCAAAAAGATTGCACCATTGGCTTTAGAAGACATAAGTTCAATGTCAAGGTCTTTACCTTCTCCAAAATCATTTGGATACGTAAAAGACAACGAACTTGTAAAATAAAGAATTGTAAAATTTCAAATGAAGAAATTTACAATTTTCAAGAATTTGACTTTCTTGGAATATTCAAAGGAAATTTTGGAAAAAAAAAAGACTCTTCTTTGGCTTCAATTGCATGTCATATGTTGCCATCAGTCTTGTGGCTTTGGTCAAAGACTCAAATTTGTTTAAAAATCACTTAACCCCTAAAACCCCGCTTGTCCCCTCGAGGGACAATTTGGGTCCGGGTAGGTTCCTATTGTCTCAATTTGAAGTGAATTTTTTTGAGATTTTTTGAGGTTATATAGCTTTGCAAGAGCTTTGTGGATATATAATTTTTGTCTCAATCGGATGCCGGATGAAAATAATTTTTTTTGAATTTTTTTCCTAAAAGATTATGTTCTTACCTATACGTGAAGCTTTGATTCATTCTATTTGGACTAGGTATGAGAAAGTTATGGACAATCTTAGTTTTTCGGGCAATTTAAGCATCTTCTTGAAAAAAAACTTTTTGTTCAACTTTGAATGCTAATATTTTCCAATCTGTACGGCTGATGAAATTTTTACTACATGATCTCAAACAAGTTAAGTACAAGATCCTACGGTTAAATTCCCCAAAAAAACAAAAAAATTGGTTTCCTTAAGTAAATACAACAGAAGTGGTAATTTTGAGTGTTTTTTTGGCAGAAAACACCCTCGAGGTTTTAGGGGTTAAAATCATTAGGATTGTCCATTCAAGTCAAGGTTGTCCAGACGTCCGGACGCCCTGGACGTTCGGACGTACGTCCAGAGTCCCAGGACGCTAGCCTCCGGACGTCCTTGGGCATTCGGACAGACCCCGACCCCCCATCCAGTGGATGGTCGGACGGGGGGTCGAGAGGTCGGACGGGACTTCGGACGGAGGGTCAGAGGTCGGACGGGCCTTCGGGACGTCCGAGGTCGGACGAAAATGCGGACGCTTCGTCGGAGGTCGGACGGGCTGGAGGAAAGTCGGACGGGAGCGGGCGTCGGACTGGCGATTTTTTTCTTAAATAAATATTTTTTCAAATTGAAAAGCCTTTAAGGTATTCAATTTCAAAAAGAAATGGGTAGAATAGGAAACTAAATACTCTCTAGGGTATTGAATTTTTTCTAAAAATGGGTAGAATAGGAAATTGAATACCTCGGTTGGTATTGAATTTTTTTTTAGAAACAGGTGGAATAGGAAATTGAATACCTTGTAGGGTAATCAAATTTTTTTTAAATGGGTTGAATAGGAAATAGAATACCCTACAGGAAATTCAATATTTTAAAAAAAATGGGTAGATTAGAAAATTGAACATCCTCTAGGGACTAGTGTATTGAATTTAAAAAAAAGATGGGTAGAATAGGAAATTGAATACCCTCTTACCCTCTAGAGTATTTGATTTTTAACCCAAAATGGGTAGAATAGGAAATGGAATACCCTGGAGGGTATAAACTTTAAAAAAATGAATCAATAGAGTAGGAAATTGAATACCCTCTAGAGTGTTCAATTTTTTTTAAATGGGTTGAATAGGAAATTGAATACCCTAGAGGAAATTCAATTTTCTTTTAAAAATGAATAGAATAGAAATTTGAACACCGTAGAGGATATTCAATTTTTTTTTAAATAGGTAGAATAGGAAATTGAATACGCTCTAGGATATTGAATTTAAAAAATAAAATGGGTAGAATAGGAAATTGAATACCCTTTAGGGTATTGAATATTTTTTTTAAATGGGTAGAATAGGAAAACTGAATACCTTGAAGGATATTCAATTTGGAAAAAAAATGGGTACAATAGATATATATAGTACCCTCTACTCCTCTAGGGTATTCATTTTTTTTCTTAAATGGATGTTTCTTCAAATCCAATACCCTCAAAGATATTCCATTTTGAAAAAAAACTAGATAGAATATATATTGAATACCCTAGATTCCTAGAGGGTATTCAATTTCTTTAAAGAAATGGGTACAATAGGAAATTGATTATCCTAGAGGGTATTCATTTTGTTTTTTAAATGGGTGGAACAGGAAATTGAATACCCTAAAGAAGTAAAGGGTATTCAATTTTTTCAAAAAATGGGTACAATAGGAAATTGAATACCCTAAAGGGTATTGAATTTTTTGTTAAAAAAGGGTAGAATAGAAATTTGAATATCCTAAAGGGTATTCAATTTTTTTTTAAAATGGGTAGACATTACTGAAAACCTAAATATAATGTACTCCATTTGCATTGTCCTATTACATACACGTTCATATGACAATTCATACAACTTCTCACAGAACCTTATCAATCCAACATCCATCAACAAGAATTTATGCATTTTTGGTTAAAGCGGTTTATGTATTTCATATAAAAAATGATGGAGAAGATATACAATTTCCGGACACTATAGAATCCAAAATGTACATCCAATTGCATATAAATTGGTATATACTGGAAATGAAAAATAATACTATTTAGGCCACATGGTCCACAAATGTAAATCCTCACTTCTACGTTGATTAAATACTTCTACAGTTCTATAGTCTATATAGTACGCTCAAGTACTAATATGAATGTCGGAAGTGTTCATCTGGTATTGGCCAATTGTAAGAATTGGTAAATCGATTGGTAATTTCAGCCAAACTACCTCGTGAACCGTTGTCTTCATTGCAAAGTGGCTCCAAGTATTGATGAAACACCATTGCCAAATCCTCATGGCTAAACTTTGTATGTCCTTGGGTTTCCCGGTGTAACTTGTGGTAGGCCACTGACATGCATTGTTTGTTGATCTTCTGAGCTATTCGACCCACCGCATATTCCTCTGATTTTCGTGATAAATTGGGAATGATTTCCACATCCGCATTTCGCTTATGCAAATATGCAATATTGGGGTCTATCCACCACCTCCTTCGCAAAGCTTCTTCCTTCTCACCCGCAGATGTGAACGTGTACAAGGATTTGGGTGCTTCGCTACTTACGGAAGTCAAGCCCCAATCGCAAACTCCAATGTAGACTAGGGACTCGTCTTCGGGAAAGTGAAACATGATGTTGTCCGGGGAAATATCATTGTAGAGATGTCCAGCATTGTGCACTGCATTCATGATGTGCAGCAATGCCCATGCAAGCTCCGTGCGCTTCCTCCTCCAACGAGCGAGACGGAAAGCTCGAATCACCTCTTCGGGATCAGCGTTTGCACAAGCCAAAGCAATACCTATGTTGTCTGGATATTGCACATCCAAGTTCAACATTTGCCGCAGTGTTCCGCCGTTCTACCAGTATGAATACCCTTCGTTGTTTGTTGCATGCACTGCATAAAATCGTATGACTCCATCATGTGGAGTCCTCACCGCCATTGACTCGTTTTGGTGTTCCAATTTTGCGAGTTTTGGTTGTATACCATGTTGGCGAGATACCTTTGATGCAAACTCCCAAAATACGGGTATCCCAGGACATCCTTCAATTCGGACCCTACGAATTGTTGCATACCCGCCCATCATGACTTTGTCATCTTGTGCAATCACCCTTGCTATTTCTGGAAGCGCTACGAGATGCCGTCGCCCCTTCTGCAATTCCGCCATTCCCTCAACGCTCTTCCACCAAAACATTGACCCTTGCCTATTCCGTGAATTAGCAAATGGACGGCACCGTTGAATAAACAAGTCTGCCCTGAGAATGACTTGCTCGAAGTCTGCATCCTGTGCACGGTAGCTCTTGCTGAATTTTTCTACAATCACTTTGGCATTCCAAAATGCATCGTTCACCCTATTCGCCAAGAATTTGTTGAAGCGCGGTTTGTCCATCTCATGCCTCCATTGCGGAACGTTCAGTGCTTCTAACATCTTCTGCGTCATGTCGTCTTTGAATTTTTGAATGCATTCCTCTTGATATCTAACATATTTGCTATCCAGGGACGTGGTGGTTTTGGACTCATAAAACTTGACAGTAAATTCGATCAAAAATTCTTTGCAAGCATCTGTGGGATATTCCTTAGTTATCCTAGCTTCTTCATCATCTGACAGCACCCGCTTGCCTTTCCCTCCCTTCTTTGGCCTCGGCATCTTGCTGAACTGTACTATCAATGAATATTCAAAAGATGAAATTGAACTCGGGATTTCACTTCAAATCAAAAATAATGCATACACCGTCAGTCCGTCACGCCAAAACTGAAAAAAACAGCAATAAGGGGCCCCCTGTAATCCGACTCTTGCCTTCCCTAAGAAAGGAGCCAATGGAGGATAAACCACCAAGCTCTCCGCTCCTCTTGTTAAACACAAGGGAGAAGGCAAGAGTGAAGGCGGTCGGGCCGTCCGCCACTCTTATACTTGTCGGATGGCCTTCTCGGCAGTCGGCCCGATTCTCCGCCGTTCGATCAATCGGTCGCGACTCGGCCGTCCGATGAAGCCGACCGATCGGACGGCTGTAACGGGTATCGGACGGGGTATCCGACAGGTTTTCGGACGGTTACAGGTCGGACGCAACGGTTCTCGGACGGGTGGTTCGGACGGGTTTTGTGACAGTTTGGTCGGCCGGGTTGTCGGTCGGGGACGCAAAGGTTCTCGGACGGCTGTGTCGGACGGGGTATCGGACAAGTGATTCGTCCGGGTTTTGGAAAGTTCGGTCGTCCGGGTTCTCGGTCGGGGTCAGGGTCGGACGGGGTTCCCAGTGGGGACAGATTCAAACTACATATGTTAGAGGTCTAATACCAAAAAAAATAAAATAAAATATCACGGATGGAGTTCAAGATTATAATGTTTGACCATGAGGGTGCTAGAACTGCTAAAATCTTTCAATCTTCTTCCATTGAAAGATAAATCTAAAAATTTGGTAACCAAAACAATATGAGGTTAAACTGTTAAACAGTTAAAGGGCCTAATAGCCCTAACTTATATAACCCCAATCAATTTATGGCTTCTTCAAATGTACTCCACAATTTTATTAAATGGATTTTGAATGTGAATTTTCCTCCAAGATCTAGTATATTTGAGGCTCATTTTGAAGAGCTCTCAACAGAAAGGGAAGTCAAGATTGCAAATTTGCAATGGGTACCCTTGTACAAAAACTTGAATAGAAAAACCACTATCATTTATTTTCAAGATCGGACTTTTGTAGCTAAAACTAGACTTGTAGAAGAATTTTCTAAAAGTATGAACTACTAAAAATAGCAACTTGGTTAGGTTTTATTGAACTTCAAAGTTCTGCAAACACCACATTTGTGTGACTTTGGCATTTAGGAGTTAACACTTGGAAAAAAATTGGAAATGAATGACAAGTACACTGAGAGACCAAAAAAATGAGGAATGAACGACAAAAAAACTTGAAGCCCTAAAAATTGAAGAATGACTAACAAGATCGGAAAACCCCCAAAAAATAGGGATGGCATGACAAGGAAAAAATAAGCCAAAAAAAAATTGGGAATGAACGACCAGGAAAAGGAAAGTCCGAAAACATGGAGATTGGGGAATGCATGACAAGACAACATAAAGCCCAAAAAATTGGGGAACTCATGCCAAGGGAACATGAGGCCCAAAAAAATTGGGAATGAATGATCACGAAACAAAAAGCCCAAAAAAATGTGCAAGTTCATGACAAGGAAACATAAAGCAAAAAAGAATTGGAAAAGAATGATGGTCCTCTGAAAACAAATAAGGATGGGGAATGAATGATAATGAAACTTCGGTTTTTTTGCGATATGGTCTTTCATTTGTTGTCCAAGTACTGAAACTCCAGATTTAATAAAAATTGGGAATGAATGGAAAGGAAACTAAAAGCAAAAAAGGTGGATGGAATGAATGATAATGAAACAGAAGCAAAAAAAGAAGGGGAGGTAATATAAATCCACCACCAAAACTAGAAACAATACCAATTTATGCTTCGGATTTAAATGTGAAGTTTTCATTCACTCAATTTGGACTCCAAGCATGATTCAGAATGTATGGACTATGTTTGGGGGGGCACAATGTGATGCGTCAATCATTTCTTGGAAAAATAACTTATACAATGCATTTTTTGAGGTCAATACGGAAGTCATTATGTTCTTTGTTAGAGATTTACATACGCCACTCAGTTGTAGAACGCGGACCGATACCATATGTATATTAAAAAAAACCATTGGTTATACAACAACGGTATTCAAGGATAATACCATCACATGGCTACCAATGTACTTCTATATGGACATAAAAACTTAATCCCGCTAACTTAGAAAATCAGGAACTGCAATTCCCCAACATCACTGTACAATGCTTGCCGACAACAACAATCCACGGCCATTACCATCAATGGATAAGGTGCTCAGGCTTGCACTATAAGACAAAACACCGCTTCACTCTGAATCAGAATTGGTATCATCTCTCTTATTTGGGCCTCTAGAACCACACCCATAAACACCAAGATATGGTCCTCCTCCATAGGTGTCTCCCTGTCCACTTGGAGCCACTCCTTGTCTCCTTTTTCGTAATTTGGGCAGTAAGGACCTCCAAAAGGAGGAGGAGCAGGAATGGGAACATCGTGTTGGGACCCTCCTTCACTTGAACCACCATAATAAGAACCTCCATGATGATGATATGAAGCGGGTGCAGTACTCCCAAGATAGTTTTGGGAGCCACCTTGGCTAGCATTGTCATACCGCATGCTTCGAGAGCCACCTTGGGATGCATTACTGTATTGTGAACTTCTTCCTGAATCTTGTGGGGTACGTGAACCACGGTCAAGGTGGTGCGATTGGTCATGCCCATGTTGTCGACCACAGTCCTCCACGCTACGACGCATTGCCTCTCGCATCTGTTCCTCGTACTCAATGTCTTCGCGAGCTTCTCGCCGTTCGTGTCTCTCTCCAAATGTCACAGGTGCTTCAACATCGGGAACATCATCGTCGTCCAAAACATCATCCTCTGAGTCAGGCAACACAACCGACGGTGTTCCAGAATGTCCTCGATTGGACCACTCTGGCAAGCAATCGCTCGCTCCAACCCAATTGGTATAAATCATGTGCTGTCGGCGATTCAGAGTTTTTACATTTTTCCCATACACTGTTTTCCAATCTACGTCTTTGTGGAGTACAATCTCCGCCCACACCATGGCCATAGTCGAATAAGTCATGACATTCGTTTTCGACATTGGTAAACCGCATGCCGATAGAATCTCTTCGTACCAGCGAACAAAATGGACGCTATTGCACGTGGTCATTTGCCCTTCCCAACGTCGAGCTTGTACCTCCGCACGAGCACGTGACCACAATTTGGAGATGTGTGTCATTTTCACATACTTTTTGCACGTTGTGCAATCCCACACTTTTTTGGGCTCTTCTTGCCATCCCGGCTCCGACAGTCCACCTAACCGTTGGGACCAAAATAATGTTCTTCATTCCCTGTTCGACGGTCACTAGCGACCTCAGAACTATAAATTCCAAACCCTTGCCATTTGCAAGCACTCTTGAGAAACTGAACGCTTTGATTTCCAAGGGCTAGGTTCCGACCCATTTTGGGTCCCTTGCTTGGTAATGTATAGTTCAGTGGACAGGGGGGCTTTGGTTATCAAGGCTTTGTGCACACATTGTGTGTCTTGTTTTTGACAAAATTTATCAACCCGTTACTGCGTTACTTTTACAATTTCATTCGAATATAAACAATCCGAATTGGTCACTATGAGCAAGGATTGGTCTTGTTGGTATGGTACCCCATCAGTTGGTAAAGTGGAATGCAAAGCTTGCAAATTGGTGTTCGCGAGGAAAACAAGCCGTTTGTTTAGCCATCTAGGATATAAAGGTGCATCAGGTTTGAGAGATAACGGAATAAGCCTTTGTCCGAAGTTGACATCTCAAGTTCAAAATCTATTTCTTTGCTGCAATGGAGATATACCACGAAAATCTACAGGAGACAATGTGGATGGCAATGGCATGCTTGTGGTCGCCAATGATCTTTCAAGTGGGAGGCAGACGTCTCTTTGTACACAAGAAGACTCGTGCACAGCACAGCAACAATCCTTTCGTGCGGCCTCTGATGGAAATCCAAATACACAAACATCAAGCGAACGTGACACTGTGCGGGGATCAAGCAGTAGGCCGCAGAGGCAGAGCAGGCTATCGGATGGATTTGAGACGGCCAATAAACGGATTCTAAATGCAATCTGGGCCAAATTCTTTTATGCGGCCAACATCCCATTTGCTGTAGCTCGAAATCCAGCATTCAAAGAAGCAGTGAAGAAAACAGCTGAGTTTGGTAGGCCCTACATCCCGCCATCGTACAATGATATACGCAATAAATTGCTTAACGAAGCAAAGGCGGAGGTGCAGACAAATTTACAGAAGAGGACCGAAGACAACATTAGAAAGTTCGGAGCAACGCTGTCCATTGATGGATGGAGCTCGACCGGGAATCGGCCATTGATAAATGCCATGCTAGTGTCCTCTGCGGGGGAGCAGTTCCTAGGAACGGTGGATACGACTGGGGCCGATAAGAACGCTACGTATTTGGCCGCTCTCCTAGAGAAATTCATAGTCCAAGTGGGCCCTCAAAATGTGGTGCAAGTGACTACAGATAATGCGCCTGTGAATCCCGCAGCATGTGCTCTAGTGATTGCTACATATCCACACATTTTTTTCCAAGGTTGCGCGGTACACGCCTTGAATTTGTTGCTAAAAGATTGGGGAAAACAAGCATGGATAATGGACCAAGTGGACAACGCGGAAACCGTAGTGAAGTTCTTCAAGATGAGGCATAAACCGCTTGCAATATATCGGAAGTATGAGCCCAAGTATAGCTTGTTGATGCCGGGTGAAACAAGGTTTGCCTCCAATTTCATCACAATTGCACGTTTGTTGAAGGTGAAGGGTCCATTGCAACAGACAGTGACGGACCCGCAGTGGAATGAGTACGTGAGGAAGTTTGGCCGGACATCGAAATCTCGCAGTGACTGTCGAGAGGCATTTAAGATACTTATGAGTGAGCATTTCTGGCGCCGTTGTCAGAATTTTAAGGACTTGGTGGGTCTTGTTGTGCATGGGCTACGTGATTTGGATGCGAAGACGCCCTGCATGGGCAAGGTTTTGCACATTATGAGAAATCTAGAAAAACACGTCTCCGGTTTGGTTGGAGAGCCTTTTTGTTTGAACAAGGCTCTTGCCGATCCGCTGCTGGCGTATTTTAAAGACCGACGCAAAATGGTAGAGACCGATCTGCATTTTGCAGGAGCTCTTCTGAACCCCTACCTTCTGGAAGACAAAGAATTAGCCGACGATCAAAATGCGATAGAGGCATGCAAGCGTGTTCTCATGAAAATTTGTAAACCAGGAGATTACGCCGCGGTTGTGAAGGAGTTTGTCGCTTTTCGACTTAGGGAACCGCCATTCCACAACATGTTGGAGCCGAGTGAACAGCAATTGTCGGCACATGCTTGGTGGGATTTTGAAGGCGCGTGTGGAAAGCTCATTGCTCCAATTGCCAAGAGGATATTGGCACAACCGGTCTCCTCTTCTTTGTGTGAACGAAATTGGAGTAGCTATTCTTTTGTTCACAACAAATCTAGGAACAAGTTGAAGCCACAGAGAGCAGATGATTTGGTGTACGTGTACACCAATTCAAAAGTCTTAGCCCAATCCAAGGAAAGGGATGAGAAAAAATGGTATCAGGAAAACGTGCTTTTCGAAGATACAGATATGCCTATCTCCGAAAATGAGGATTCGGAAGATGGCAAGCCCACATTCGATGATGGAGGTGCTATGGACAACGACATGCACAATTCGGATGTTAAAAATCATGAGGCTGCATTTTATGATGGAAATGCTGTGAACTATGATGAGCCGATTTCGAAAGATGAGCCGTTTCAAAGCCCTAATCAGAATGATGAAGATTTGGGAGCCAATGATCGAGACGTCTACGATTATACATCAGATGAAGACAATCGTGGATGTGATGAAGAGAACCTTTCGATAGCCAAATATATGGATGGGACCGGGTTGTTGACTAGCGAAAAGATTTTAGCGGATAAGGAGGCAATGAATGTACGAGATGCGGCAATAAATGGGGCAATGCTTATCAATGGTGGGACTCCTGAAATGGGTGAAGAGATTCCAATTCCCAACTCTCCATCCACGGTAGCGGCACGAGCGGAACAGATTGACAAAGACAATGACAAGGGCGGATTGGGGGTAAAGGTCCCAATGAATATGGGGAACGCAAGGGTTCAATTGAAAGCGGTGTTCTCGAACAAGAAGAGTGGTGAACCAAGGATTGAGAATATCAAACCACGTGAAGTAGAAGAGAATGAAGACATGCGTTTTATGAAGTCTGGGAGTCCAATCCTAACCCGGAATGGAAAAGGAAAGGAGCCACTTCTGCGAGATCCCCAATTACCACCGCGTACTGGTCTTGCACCGGGTGTACGTACACTACTTACAACTGCTAGTACAACTTTGGATGGTTGTGGAGGTTCATCATGTGGAAAACGGCAATTCAGTAATCACAGTCTATCCATTTCATCACGTAGTGATGATGACAAGGACGAGACGTTGGCTCAAATGTTCGCTCAAAAATCTAGGCATTCATCACAAGGTCTTCTCAAATCAGCAAACCGTATACCGCAGTCCTTGAGTGCAACGAAGGTAATCATTCAAGGAGGCGAAAAAACAGGACAATTAGTTGTGAAAGAGTCTAAATTAGACAAAAAGAAAAGAGCAATAGAGCCTTTTGCTATGTCTCCATCGAAGAAAGCGAATGTGAGTAGAACCCCCTAGATGCAGTTCAGCCTACTCCGATGACGAAAATAAAAACGGTCACCGACCTTAGGGAAAGCATTGGAAAGTCCATATTACAAGTGAAAAAGGAGGGTAAAGCATTCAGATCACGTAAATCTAGGGAAGTACATGGTTCCGGAGTGAGAATTCTACAATCTTCATCAGACAATATGGAAGAGGCATCCAGCGATGAAGACACCGGATGGAAAAGAAGAGGTGAGAGTAGCGGGGCTGAAGTGAAGGGAGATAGTGATTACAATCCTTAGGGACTGAAGGGATGTAAACCTAGATGTCCAAATACTTATGATACATAGATGGCACTATGTGGCAATCGATTGTTTATTGCCGCTTCATTGTAGTAAACTGATGTTTGGAATACCATTAAGGTTTTTGGGTTTCCAATACAAAGGACAAATTCAATAAAATTTGATTCTGTGCATTTTATTGTAAATGGAGCATGACATTCTAAAATGTAATTGTACAATGCAACAATATTGCCTTCAAAGTCGTTTAAGTTCTGTGCATTTTGAAAATAAAAAGAACGCTTACATTGAGTGTCATTTCCACATTTTTCAATGACAATTGCAATTGAAGAGATTTTAAAACCAGATCTTCCTAACCCTAAAACTCATTCGCAGAAGTTAACTAGCTCTCACCAGTCACCACCCAAAAAAAACTCCATTATAACCGCATGTCTGCTGACGGTCCCGTCTGACCGAAAAAGCGTTCGACATAATACGCGTCCG